>OX336398.1:84086464-84711464 GCA_946902985.2 Meconema thalassinum
TCCACCAAAGGAATCTCAGAAAATCACGGTCTCTAGGATTAACACTTATTTGAAGAAATGCTTTTTCTACATCGGCCGTCACACCGATCTCATTTTCTCTGAACTTCAGTAGTGTACTAGGGATCAATTCTATGAAGTTAGGCCCTTTTTCAATACATTCGTTCAGAGATGGAGCGTTTCTCTGCTTCGCCGAGGCATCAAAAACAGGCCTGATCTTGGTGGTGATGTTTTCTTTGAAGACAGGTCGGTGAGGTAGATAGTGTCCACCATTCTTCAGTTCTTCTTCAGGTACCCTCTCGATGATTCCTTGCTCCAGCCAACTTCGTAAGACATTATCGTACTCCTGATAATGTTGTTCAGCTTGTAGTTTCTTTGTAGTGATTTCTAATCTGTGCTGAGCAATTTCTTTGTTGTCAGGGAGAGGTGGATGTTGTTCACTCCAAGGCAGGCACACTTCATATCTGTTATCTTCATTCAGTCGTGCAGTCTCAAGGAAGTTATTTATAACACGCTTATTCCTCTCAACGATAGATTCTTTCACAACAGGGTCAGTAATTCCAAGAATTTCTAAGTCCCGGAGATCAGAAATTCTTGTATGTTGGGAAAACAATGATGACACTAATAATGATGCCGAATCCCTTTGGGCCTTGTTACCTATGACTTTTCCCATCAGTGTCCACCCTAGGGAAGTCTCCACCAAAACTAGGCCACATTTTAGTTGATGTTTCCTCCCAGTGAGCAGTTCACCCGCCTTATCGGCCCCAATCAGAATCTGCACAGGCCCTCGCTCTCGTACATCAGTTAAACATATTTTAAGATCCCTTATCTCCTCACTCCAAGAACCATTCTTAATATATGGGACATCTTCACAAATAATCTCTTTGCTTAAAACTTCCAGCTCCTTGGAATAGTTTCCCTCCAATCGCTTTAAACTTATTCTGTAACAGTCGTGTTTTGCTTCTCGAGAACGTACTCCACCAAACAAGGAATGTATTAAAGTTTCATTCCATTTTGACTGATACCCCATTTCTTCGGCTAGGTCACGTGCAATGTAGGATTTAGTAGACCCAGTATCAATGACAGCTCGTACAGTTCTTTGTTTACCCTTTCCTTTAACGACAACTGCCAGCGTTTGCAAGTACACCTCAGGAGAACAAGACACATTAGCTAAAGCCTTATCCACATTATTGCCATCCTGGTGAACCAAATTCCTGTCTCCCTCGTAATTCTGTTTGGACACACTCTCATTTTCTTTGTCACGGAGCTTATAACACATTAATAGCACATGTTTACCACCACAAACAATGCATCTGACAATCGATTTACAAGCTCTACTTGCATGGCCCCTCTTTAAACAATTGAAGCAACAGTGTTTATCAGTTAAGATTTTCCTTTTCTCCCCTACAGTCATTTTTTGAGCTTTAATGCACTCTGGGCTCGAATGAGGTTTAAGACAAAAAACACACTCCTGTCTCTTAGAAACATCAGCAAACAAAGCAGAAGCAGTAGGTATATTTGGTTCAATGACATCCCTTGGTTTCTTGTCTCCCTTAATCTTAGGTCCTTGGGATGGGCTAATATTAAACCCTTTCATAGCCAATGAAATTCTTTCTTCACTTACTACTTCATTTTGAAGAAAAGCCATGAGCTGCTGCAAACGATCTTTGGTTACGGAATCACACCTGAAGGAAGTATTCCTCTGCCATGCTCTTAATAGGTCTTCAGGCAAAGATGATTCAATTAGGGGATACAGCATTGCAGTACATTTTTCTGTAGTAACGCCTAAACTTTCCAGCGATCTGAGATGTGACTCTAATTTATCATACAAGCTACTCAGTGTTGGCCTTCCTTTGGAATTGACTGCATTCGTCAGTACTAGTTTGAGCAATTCACGAACATAAACTTCCACCTGCAAGTCCTCTCTACCAAATCGAGCCTGAAGACTCTGAGCTTTGTCATAATTCTCGGCGGTGGGTGGAAAACTAGTAACTAATTCATATGCTCTGGAACCTTCTGTCATAGCCTGAATTAAATATTGGAATTTATCTTCCTTCCCAATGTCCTCTTCCTCGTGAATTTAACGGAACTGGCTCCAAAAATATAACCAATCAATTATTTCACCAGAAAATTTCTTAAATTCTATTCTTGGAATTCTATATTTCTTTTTATCACAAACATTGTCATTCGCTACACTTTGTGGAGGGGTAATGGAAACAACGGGATTCATAAAACGTGTTGCTTTTGTTCTACAGCTAAGGAATTTGTGTTTGTAATCATCAGCTGATTCACATTCCGTTTCTATTTCGTCATCCTCACACTCGTCGTCTATCATCTGTTGAAATATTAATCCATCTAAATTAGAGATATCATCATACTTTTCTTGAAGGACTTCATGTTGCACTTGCACTTTTTCCGTTTCGGTTTGATCATCTTCTAACAACGCCATTAGTTGATTGTGTGAGCGCGTAAATAACCGCCGCTTTACGGTTCTTTCTTTAGCGAGTCTTTCCATCTTCTTTCTTCGCGGGAGCCTTTTACTATGAATGAGTTCAGTCACGGTCGCCATATAATTTTAGGTTCACTTCTCAGTAAATCACATAGACTCCTCTAGAACGCATATTTTATTATTTGTTGTGGAAAGGTTCACAATTCACACGATATACCATATTGTTTTTGACACTGAACTTCACTGCTCAAAGAATACGTGAAAGATACTGCACTACCAACTCTTGTACTTGCTGCCAACTCAACACTTGGTATGAATAATCACACTTTATCAATTCAGCTACTGGTGCAGTGGTTAGGGGTTTGTCATTCCTTCATAGGTATATCAGAGCGAAGTTAGTTTTTTGGGAATATCACAGACACTGCTAATTTAAGGGCCTTTAAATGTGGGTTTCGGAGACCCTTTATAGTCGGGTGGAAAAGACCTTTTGTACCACACTCACACGTGAAAATTGCGTGAAAAAATTATAGAGTGCCCCTTGATCTCCTTAAGCGCATTATACTGTATGTATTGATGAATTTTACAGCTTAATTTGGTTCAGTGTTAACCTTATAACCGTCTGGAAATTTTCACAGTAATGTAATAATTGGAATTGCACTGCGTCTTACAGAAATAGATGGACCTGTGAGATTCTGTTACCGTGTTGCATTCCTTCATTATTTAATTGTAAATATACATGTTTTAAGGTATTTATTTAATTGTGAGGCATTTAAAGAGTAAGTGAGTGCGTTTCGCTTACGCATTGGGTTATGCTCAACCTGTAGGTACCCCATATGTGTAGGTTGGTGTTAATGGGACCTTATTTTCGGTACAAAACTGGAATGGGACCTTAGCAGAATAATATAGGGAGGGATAACATACAATTTACTATCCTTATAGCTCATCAAAGTTCAACAACCTTTAGTAAAATGAAATGTAATGGTGTTACTTGTATCCGTTTATTGTAAATCAGGCTAACCACTCCCACTGAACATGCACTAGAATTCACCTGTTCACTCACTGTCCTTGAACAGACTGCAAAGGCCTGGCTGAATTCGAGTCCACAATGGCAGAAATAGAAGAATCTATTCTTGTGAGGAAGTGGCGGTCACATCGTCATTAGTGGTTGTTAAGTGTTTGGTGAGGTGATATCGCTGTGGGTAGCGAGTGAAAGGGAGCTGTGAGGGATATGCTACTCTACACCTTTTCTCAGAATTCCTGCTGGCAGGATCTAGTGGTCAGTTCTTGTGAAATAAGACAGCAAAAGTACGAGTTTTTTTTTATTGTTGAATGGTCGTGGGAGCTCCCTGTCTATGGTAGGTTCATGGATATGAGGATAGTAATATTTGTTACACAATATGGAATATAAATATTTCAATCACTCTCTGCGCCCCCCGCTTCGAGGAATTATGTGACCTAGAACAATAATTGTTAGTTACCCATATAGGCCTATACACCCCTGTTTTTTGTCACGCACAGTGGGAATAGCCTACTCGTTGTTGTTTGAGTCTTCAGTCTTTTGACTAGTTTGATGCAGCTCTCCATGCCTCCATGTCCTGAGCTAATCGTTTCATCTCTACATAGCTACCACACCCTACATCGGAGGCAATCTGTTTAACATATTCTAACCTTGGTCTACCCCACAGTTCTTGTTCTCGACCCTTCCTTCCATAACTAAGCTTGCTTAGTATGTGTCCTACCAACCTATCTCTTCTCTACCGACAGTAGTGGCTACGGTGGCTAAAGCCCAGCGTTAGGTCATGGGGCCAAGCTCTCTGCTGACTCGGTAGACGCGTGGGTTCGAGCCCCACCGTCGGCCGTCCTTGAAATGGTTTTCCGTGCTTTCCCATTTTCAACACCAGGCAAATGCTGGGACAGTACCTTCTGACAGGCCACGGCCGCTTCCTACCACATCCTTGCCCAATTTCATTCATCTTCATCCGTTCCATCTTTCATCCCGACGCGCAGGTCGCCCACGGGCGTCGACTAGAAAGACCTGCACTCGGCCTCTCAGGAGGCCACACGACAAAAAAAAACCTCTTCTTTTCATTAGCATTCGCCAGAAACATCTCTCCTCTCCCACTTGTCTTAATACCTCGTCGTTTGTAACTCTATCTACCCATCTGATCTTCATCATTCTCCTGTAACACCACATTTCAAACGCTTCAATTCTTCTCTTTTCTGCTGCACCAATAGTCCAAGTTTCCCTTCTGTAGAGTGCGACGTTCCAGACAAAGGTTTTCAAAAACGTCTTCCTAATACCTAAATCTATATTCGATGTCGACAGATTCCTTTTCTGTAGAAATGCTTTCCTTGCCTGAGCCAGCCTACTTTTTATATCCTCTTTGCTTCGTCCATCACTGGTTATTTTGCTTCCTAAGTAACAGAAGTCATCTACTTCCTTTAGTTTCTCTCCTACCAATTTGATGTCCATAGAGGTTTCTGATTTATTGCGGCTGCATTCCAATATTTTTGTTTTCCATTTATTAATTTTCATCATGAATTCTTTCCCCAGGACGGAGTCCATACCATTCAAAAACTCATTCAAATCCTCAGGCTTGTCGGCCAAGATGACGATGTCATCAGCAAATCTCAGAGTTGAAATTATTTCTCCTTGAATCTTCACTCCCACTTTAAATTTCTCTCTAATTTCCTTCATTGCTTGTTCAATGTAAAGATTAAAAAGTATGGGTGATAAGTTGCAGCCTTGCCTTACACCTTTCTGAATACCAGCTTCTCTCTCATGTCCATCAGCTCGAATGACTGCTATCTGGTTTCTGTACAGAATGTATATCACCCTGCTCACGCATCATTAATCCTTCACCTGATCAATCGTTTTGGTATCCCACATGTTGGTAACAGTAACGTGACGTCCATATGTGCGTCCCGGTAACAGTTGAAGAAACCTCATACGCCTGACAAACATGGCCGTTGAATGAGGTATAAACAAGTCGTGAACCAAACAAGGGATGTAGGGTGGGTTATATACACCTGAGGAGTAAACATCTATCATTACGTTATCTCCAGATATATATATTTATTTATTTATTTATTTATTTTTATAATTAAAAAAGGTACAATACAATTTCAGTAGTTAAAGTACTTAAAGCTAAGCTAAAATGAACTAATACATTTCTTAAAAATCACACAAATTTATGACAATTTTCTGAAAAATATTGATTGTGTTTAATTTTTATTTTTATTGATTACATGGGTGAGATTACAAATATGACCTATTTCGTGCATTAAGTCAACATCATCGGATCAAGGTCAATCACATCAATCTTCTTCTATTATACAGTATAAAGCAGAAAGTCTGTTTATTTGTATGTCTGATTCTATTACATATACAGTGTGGTCCACCCGCCCCTTATTATTTAGTTTTATGAAACCCAACTAACATAGCATTTCTCCCGATGGTCGATATTGCTCTGCGCTCTGACTGTGTGACAGCAATGTAATTGGGTCATGGGTCTAGCAAAGAAAAACCGACCTTAAACTTTTCCCCGCCAAATACTACGGCCCATTCTACTAACATATAACTTTCTGCTCCTTGAAATAACACACATACACGTAATACGATCGAATTAATAGCTTACGCCACGTGATCTGTAATAGTAGAAAGTTAAATCAACACCATAAACCGTGATTGAAGACTTTGAGATGGACTTAAACGTTTGAGGTGGGACGGCTACAGTAACTAAAGCACGTTTAGCGTGCGGTATTCACCATGTCTTGGTGGCTGCGAGGTTTAAAGCCTGACCGTACTTGATGGGCGCGAGCGGGTAGAATGCTACTCCGAATCCAGTTGTAGGCATACTTTTTTTTTTTTTGAACGAAAGCCCACATTCCATTTTAGTCGGGATGTAACTACATTGCCACATTTATTGCCTTACGACGAATGTTTGTGAAGAGTTCGTTGAATTTTGATGATTTATAAAGAGAACACGATCGAATTGGTACGTTATGCCACGTGACCTGTTATGGCAGAAAATTTAAAAACTGGCATGAATATTAACATAACATCTCGAAGTGTTGTTCCGGAAGTCCGGGTTCGATTCCCAGCTCTGCCAAGAAATGTAATACTTGTCTGAGGGCTGAAATTGGGTACACATAGCCTCGTGGAGCAAATATGAGAAGAAGTTGGTTCGATTCCCACCTCAGCCACCCTGGAAATGGTTTTCCGTGGTTTCCAAATTCCGGGACGGATCCTATCTTAAGGCCACGGCCGCCTCCTTCCCAATCCTTAATTGCAAATACACACATCATTACAAGCCCGCGATAACTCAGGTTATCAGGCATATTCTACACACACACACACCCAAGTAAACATGGCTAAATGTTCTAGGCCCCCAAATGAAGCAAAACAACAACATATCGAAGGGTATTCTGATCGCCAGTGCTTGCATCGAAGTATACGTATTCCGTAGAAATTCCCATTGAATTATTAGCAAAAAATCGTGTGTCTGTCTGTGTGTGTGTGACGTTGTGTGTGTGAGTATGTGTACTCTGAATGTCTGCCCCTCCCTCCCCCCCCCCCCTCCCTATCAATTCGAACACGGTGAAACCGAATTGAACGAAATTTGGTACAGAGGTAGAACTAGCAAAGGGCACCTCAGTGTCATGTTTTATATCGCAGCCATCTTGACGGAAAGGTAATGGCGGCCACCCAAATGTTCAAAGCTTAAATCAAATTACGAATAACCTAATCATCCGATCTCTACCAAATTTTGCAACAACATATATTTATATGGCGAGCGTCTTTCGACTACACTACAAGGTAATCAGACCAATAGTTTGCAGATGGCGGCCATGTATGTGTGCAAATCGATTCCCCCTATCAATTCAAACACAGTGCTACCGAATTGAACGATATTTGGTACAGAGGTAGCACTAGTAAAGGACACCTCAGTGTAATGTCTTATATCGCCGCCATCTTGACGAAAACGTAATGGCGGCCATCCTATTGTTAAGAGCTTGAATCAAATTACGACCAACCTAATAATCTGATCTCTACCAAATCTTGCAACAACATACCTTTATGTGGGATGCATATTTTGACTTAACTACAAGATCATCAGCCCAACAGTTTGCATATGGTGGCCAAGTATGTATGCCAATCGATTCCCCCTATCAATTCAAACACAGTGAAACCGAATTGAACAAAATTTGGTACAAAGGTAGCACTAGCGCAGAACACCTCAGTGTCATGTTTTATATCGCCACCATCTTGATGGAAACGTAATGGTGGCCACCCAAATGTTCAAAGCTTAAATCAAATTACGACTAACTTAATCATCCTATCTCTACCAAATTTTGCAAGAACGTATACTTGTATGGCGAGCATCGTTTGACTGAACTACAAGGTCATCAGCCCATTAGTTTGCAGATGGCGGTCATGTATGTGTGCAAATTGATTCCCCCTATCAATTAAACACGGTGTAACCGAATTGAACGAAATTTGGTACAGAGGTAGCACTAGCAAAGGGCACTCCAATGTCATGTTTTATAGCGCCGCCATATTGACGAAAACGTAATGGCGGCCATCCCAATGTTAAGAGCTTGAATCAAATTATGACCAACCTAATAATCTGATCCCTACCAAATTTTGCAACGACATACCTTTATGTATAGAGAATCTGTTGACCACACTACAAGGTCATCAGACCAATAATGTGCAGATAGCGGCCATGTGTGTGTGCAAATCGATTCCCCCTATCAATTCAAACATGGTCAAACCGAATTGAATGAATTTATTTTAGAGTTAGCACTAGCAAAGGGCACATCATATTCATGTATAATATCCGTAAAGCACGTTGTATTTCAAGAAGCTACTACAACCAGAATTCAATTATACTCCTTGAAAAGGACAAAGGGTTATAACCATACCCATGTATTTAGGAGAAAGTAGGCTATACGTTCTTTACCGAACATTTTGTTATTAAATTTTAACAAAAAGTCTTAGCATATCTTTAGGCCCGTATCACACGACACTCGCTGGCAAGGAAGCTGGTGTGATCGCTGGTACAAAATCCTGTATAATTCTGTTCTCTTCGTCAGTACACCTGCTTGTATGACCGAAGTGTATCACACGCTAGCATTTTGGACGCTAAGTTGTATGAAATAAAACCGAAGGGCTGTCGTTTGAGGGCATTAGTTGCTGTTCTTTCGCCTTATTAACGCAAAGCGGTCACGAAAATTGCTTTAAGTAAATTAGAAAACCTGCCAGGTACTGAATGAATGCATTCCAATCAATATTTAAGATCTAACTGTAATAATTGAATATTTTACCATACGCGTTAATAAGAAGCGCAACAAAAACCTCCAGGGTGTGTTGGAAATGTGTGCAAGTGTTATTGCGTCCGCTCGCTCTTTCGAAGATCCCGGGTTCAAGACCATCCAACGGCAGATTTTTTAAATTATTTTTAACTATTTTATTATACCCTCCCTACCTCGTACAGCAAGATTTCAACTTGGTTTTGTTCACATTATCAACGAAGACGATAGGGAAAGTTATTTTCTTGTCTCATTTAAATGGTTATTTTCCCTAAATACTGTTCTAAACCATGTCGCCTCCGTAGCTTAGCGGTCAGCATGGTTAGCTGCCGCCCAGGAGGTTCTGGGTTCGATTCCCGGCTCTGCCACGAAATTTGAAAAGTGGTATGAGGACTGGAACGGGGTCTACTCAGCCTCGGGTGGCCCAAATGAGTAGAGGGGGTTCGATTCCCACCTCAGCCATCCTCGAAGTGGTTTTCCGTGGTTTCCCACTTCGTATTCGGGCAATTGCCGGGATGGTACCTACTGTAAGGTCATGGCCACCTTCTTCCCTCTTCCTAGCCTATCCATCCCAATCTTCCATCCCTTCCCCTCCCTCATGAGGCCCCTGTTCGCTTTGCAGGTGAGGCCGCCTGGGCGAAGTGCTGATCACACCTCCCCAGTTGAATCCATCCCGACCATATGTTCCAGGCTCCAGGACACTGCCCATCGAGGCGGTGGTGGTGAGTTCCCTCGCTGAGTCCGTGGGAACCACCAACCTAGAGGGTAAATTGACTAAATAAAAATTAAAAACTGTTCTAAACCATGGATGGATACTATTCGTTATAATTAATATTTTTTTAGTCGATTTTACCCTCCAGGTTAGGTTTTCCCACGGACTCAGCGAGGGATCCCATCATTACTGCCTCTACGGGCAGTGACCTGGAGCTTGAAACATCTCGTCTGGGGATACAACTGGGGAGGTGGGATCAGCACCTCGCCCAGGTGACCTCACCTGCAAAGCGAACAGGGACATCTTGAGGGATGGGAAAGGTGGGGAGGATAGGGAGGGATAGGCAAGGAAGAGGTAATGAGGCGGCCGTGGCCGTACGGTAGGTAACATCCCGGCATTTTCCCGAAGGCGAAGTGGGAAACCACGGAAAACCACTTTGAGGATGGCTGAGGTGGGAATCGAACCCCCTCTATTTATTTGGACCACCCGAGACTGAGTAGACCCCGTCCCAGTCCTCATACCACTTTTCAAATTTCATGGCAAAGCCGGGAATCGAACCCAGGACGTCCGGGGTGGCAGCTAATCACTCTGACTACTACGCAACGGAGGCGACTCTATTCGTGATAATTAGAATTTTAATAGTTCAATATTTATAATAATATGACACGTTCTGTAATTACTGGCTTGCTGCGAGGCTCAGCGGTAACGTTCTCGCTTGCTGTGCCTAAGGTTGCAGGTTCGTATCCTGGAGCAGTCAGCTGGCATTTGAGGGGGCGCAAATGCGAGAGAGCCGTGTCAGTAGATTTACTGGCACGTTGAAGATCCCCTTCCGAGCAAAATTCCAGCACCCCGGCGTATCTAAAAGCCAGAGCAGTTAAAAGGGACGTAAAACCAATAATGTCATAATTATCTGTATTTACTGTAGGTTTGGGGCAGATGACCTCGTAGTTCCGCCCCTTAAAACCTCACTAACTAACTAACTATTACTGTAAGTGTATAGCAAGCGCTTTTCGCACAGATGCCGTTGAAATAAATTATAGTTTCGGTCTGATGTATTTATTTATTTGTTATGAGGGTCGTCTGAGTGAGTCGGAGTTTTCCTTTAAACAAAGGTGGTCAAAATTTCGAACACTTGCTACCTTGAATACACAGGATACCTTGCTTTCGTTCTACAGATCATTATGTCGTCGTCCAATCTGGCTGCGTAGCATCGGATAAGTACGGTCCTTTTGAGGACCAAATAACAAATCACTCGTTGGAACAGATAGATATGCGTCCATAATACATCCACAATAAACGACATTAAGCAAAAAAAAAAAAGTACTAGTTCAAGATTCGAACCTACTTCAATGCGACTTCGTTGACGCTACTCTTGATTTAGCCACCATAGCTACCGAGAACTATGGTATATTGCTGGCACGCATAGAATCTATTCGTAGACACTTCCTGTCAAAACGTAAGCATGTGTTATTCGGAGCTCTAATCGTTTCAATCATGCATTATATTTGAGGTCATTGAAAGAAAACTGCCACTATTAATTTCTACTATATTCGCGAGGATGTACTCAACGGTAAAGTTGTACAATGGACGTAAAGGAACAGGTACTAATGTTTTTAGGATGACTGTGATATACGCGTTAGTTGGGTTGCCTTCCTCCAAAAAAAATAAGGGGCTGGCGGACCACACTGTATATACTGTTCAACCAATCTGAATCAAATTTGGATCCCTTGTCTACTTGAAATTGGGATATTCCTGTCCATTTCTTAGATTGAGGTCCTTTAGCACATTAGCAAATGCTAATATAGGTGAAATACTGAATTTGACGTTGGAGGACCAGACAAAGATCATTTTAAGCCTCACGACGCGAGAAACTAAGCTCCCCGAAAACCACTTTAAATCCCTAGAACCGACCATTTTCGAGAATACCATTCCCGCTCAAGGAAATCTCAAGAAACGGTCATTCGTTACCATGGAAACGACGGAATTCATTCAAATGAAAAAAAAAACAAGTAGTTCCGTGAAGAACTATACAGCCTATTTTCATATATCCTGCTCATGTTAATTGCCTCTATCAAAATACAAAATTTCAGTTTAATTGCTGAAACAGATTCGTAGATATTGAGAACCGTCTAAATATTTCAGATGGTCTCCAGGTTGGATTTTTATTTTTGTACTATTACATTAAGATTATTGTGTACGTGTGGTATACAAACTTCAATCGCATGATTAGAACACAAGAAGTCAAAACGAGATTTTAAAATTACGCACAGCAGCCATCTTGTGATTATGCAAAAAATCGAAATAAATTAGATGCCAGTGGATCAACATTTGTATAAGCATTTAACGTGCAACGTTTCATGGCACTCGGATAGTTAATTCGCGAGAAACGTCCATTTAAATATTTATACTTCGCGTCGCCGCCATGTTGGAATTGTGCTCACCAGGTTACTGAAAGTCCTATAGGTGAACATATGTTCATAGTCTCTATGAACATAAAACATTTCAGTTTGGTTGCTGTAAAAGATTCATAGATATTGAGAACCGTCTAAATATTTCGGAACCTCGCCAATTAGGATTGTTATATGTATAGGCCATAGAGTTATGTACCATTCAAGGACAATTATTGCCTAGGTTCATTATTCAAACTTTCACTTCGATCGCATGATTACGACCCAAGAAATAAAAACTTAATTTTAAATTTTCGCACAGCCGCCATCTTTAGGTTATGTAAACAATTGAATTAAATTAGATGGCAGTGCATTACAATTTTCAAAATCATTTACTGTACCACATTTCACTGCGCTCAGAGAGTTAACTCACGAGAAAAGTCTATTAAAATATTTCAAATTCGCTTGGTCGCCATGTTCGTTTTGTACTTGACAGGTTTATGAAGTATACATAGGTAAACTTGTATCAGTACCCTTTATCACCGAACAAAATTGCAGGGTGATATCTGTAATAGTTTCGGAGATATCGAATGTCAGTGAAATATTTCGCACAGCCGCTATTTTGAGGTTATGTAAACAATTGAACTAAATTAGACTCCAGTGCATTGCAATGTGTATAAATATTTGCTGTACCAAGTTTCATTACGTTTGGATATTTAAATCGCGAGAAGAGTCTATTTAAAAGTCTCAACTTCGCTTTGCCGCCATGTTGGTTTTGTAGTCACCAGGTTTTTGAAAGTCTCATAGGTGAACTTCTAGTAGTGCCCTTTATCACCGTACACAATTTCAGGGCGATATCGGTAATAGTTTCGGAGATATTGCATGCTTGTGAAATATTTCGCACAGCCGCCATGTTAGATTGGTGAGACGTAACAAGATTTGAAGGGCACGGTCGAGGTTGCCGGGAATAGTGCTATGAACTTACCGAGTTTCACTGAAATCGCTCCAGCCGTTTAGATTTTATTAGGGGGACACACACACACCTCACACACACACACGCACACACACACGGACAAAAGGTGATCTCATAAGCCTATTTTTTCAAAATTGAAAATAGGCTAATAATGAATACTTAGATGCAGCCATCAGCTATTCAACTGAACCAAGCAATGCGCACCATTACTGGATGTCTCAAATGGCAGAAACAAACGTCATTGACACACCATCAGTTAATCAAAACTCAAAACTCCTTGGGTTCGGCCTGCAGAATTTCATCTACCTCGGCGCCAATGGTGCGCACTGAATCGGATAAGAACGGGCCAAGGTGCGCAGCGATCCTGAACTAATGGGGATGGAAGTCCTATCCTACATGTGACTGTGGCGAAGAACAGCAGACTATGGATCACGTAGTCTTCGTATGTCCCCTCAGAGCATTCAAAGGAACATTGCAGGACTTACACAAGCAGTCCCAAGAAGCCATTGACTGGATTTAACGGTTCAATTTTGGACTCTAGTTTTCATTGAGATCAAGTGTATCTTAGTGTATATCATTGTATATATATTTGTAAATAATTGTTTTATGTATTCCTTCTACCATCAAACGATAAATAAAATGACTACGGTTAGTGTGTAATCACTTTGCTAATACAAAGGTACTATCGCGTGCATAAATAAGGGGCCACTTTGCCGAGCGGGAGTTGAGTTTTTGAGCCATCAGGTTGACATCACTTGGGGTGTTCCATGGAGGAAAGAAAGGAAGGAGATGCCTTCGCTGCGCTGCCTAGCGCAAGCTGCTGAAGTCAAACGGCTCGCCCACTTTGGTTGCAAGAAAATGGCTGTCCCTATGCTTAAAGCCGTAAACCACTCCAACTAGTAATGGATTTTAGTGACATAAAACTGCAATGACAAGTCAAGATTTTTTCTTGGATAGGCAGAATACACTCTGTGCATCACGGTACTTGGCACAAATAAGCTGCGTTATCGTTTTTAAAGCCAATTTAAATATAAATATGAGAGCACCTTTGCGAGGCTAGTTTTGTAAGGAAGACGCGGCAAAACGTAATAAAACGCTGAAACACTGATTAAATTGAATACAGGTGTCTGAAGATGCGAGTTATACCAAAGAAGGAACATCTTGGGAATTAATGATGCCGAACTAATTACGGTATTTACACCAAATTGAGTTTTATGTTCTTATAGGTGTTGAGGCATTCGTCAGTTTTTAGGCCTTATTTCGAGCACAGCCACTTTCACTCATTGGTCGTACACATTTTGATATTCAATAATACGAACCTCAAAATTAATAAACAGAACAATTAAAAAAGGACGCATATTTGCACAAAAATACGGTATAGCCTATACGTTTCGGTACCGTACGGTATTTTCTTTGTGAGGGGTAGAAAACTTGACGATTAGCCTCGAATTGATACGTAGGCCGACCGTAATTATTGACCGACAGCGATTTGATAATTTGGGATTTCCAGAGGAATGATTTTTATTTTTTTGGTATATAGGGTAGGCCTACACATGCTGAGATTAGAATTGAAGTTTTTTTTAAATAACTTATCACTACTGTTATTACGTTTCCAAAGTTGCATAACCGGAGCGCGATAAAAACCAGGGCCAAACAAGGGTTAGCCATGCCCAATGCCTCATGCAAGTCACAGAACACCGAATACGAGTTAAGGTTACGCCCACTTTGGTTGCAGCGCTTGGCTTCACTCAAACGAGCTCAGGGCATCTCCTCTTATTCTTTCCTCCATGGGGTGTTCTCGGGAGGGGAATGCAGAGAGCCGTGATTGGGCGCCTGTCCTTGTAGGCAAGGGGGGAAAGGAGGGGGACAGATCGAGGAGTGCAGCGCCAACTTTGATTTTCTTTATTTTCGCGCTTGGAAGATTGTTACAGATAACGAGACAGTTTTATTAAATCTAAATTGAAATGCTAAGTAACCCATTAATTGTTAAATCTCGTTAGAAATGCACTGTTGAGTTTTACTGTGTGTGAATTCTTTTGAGAATCGAGTTTTCACACTTAGGGACTAAACGCAGTTTAATAAGAAGAAAAAGAAGGAAATCGCAAACGTCCTAAACTAATTATATTTCTGTTAATCCGACACCAACTTCATAGAGCCCAACCATCTGCCTCCTCCTCACCAAACGGTCGTTCATATTAAAGGTCACGGACCTCAAAATCGAAGTTCGCTGTCGTGTTACTGAGCCACTGTCAGCCTCTTGAGATTAACAGGTGATACCACACTCCCCCCCCCCCCTCCTCACCCCCTTTGCCAACAAGGACAGGTGCCCAATCCCGGCTCTCAGCATTCCCCTCCCGAGAACACACCAAGTGATGGCAACCTGATGGCTCGAAAACTCAACTCCCACGCGGCAAAGCGGCCCGTTATTTATGCACGCAATAGTACACACGTATCTTTCTCTTGCATATTAAAACAGCACCCGTGCATCGCCGTTTATATACTGTATTTGTTATGGACAAGTGAAGAACTAATAAGGATGAGATGTTTCGCTTGTCAAGCGACCATCATCAGATCCAAATATAAAAACCCATATAGCTCTACAAAACAGCACCAAACCCAAAATGACACCCACAAACGGCCTGTGCCCTCCAAAAACTTAGTGTGTGGCAACTATTACTAATAAATACCAAAGCACCTGAAAAATAGATCAACTTATTTAAATATATACAATGTTGCAAGACTGAGAAATGACGATCCCATCAACAAACAGTCTCCTGCACCAACTAATCTATGTATTTGAAGCTACTATTTCTGTGATAAGCCCTAAGGACCCTTAAGACGAGCGATTTTCTGTTGTCGTTGTCGACTGCGAAAAGTGGTTCATGTGTGGTCGCTTGTCGCCGCCTTGCAAATAGCTTGCCACGGTGGGTGAGTGGATAGCGTGTCGGTCTACTAACCCCAAGACTGCAGGTTCGCTCCTGGCCGTGGTAAGGACTTTTGAAAGGCGGCAAAAATACGACACGCATATCATACGATGTTGGCATGTCAAAGAAACCATTTGAATTCAGTAGGCCGTGTTCAGAATCTCGGGAGTTTCCGCCAACACAACGTTCCTCATTTCTCTACTAGAAAGCGCTATAGTGTTCAAGGAGCTTAGATATCTAACCTTCTTGACTTTCATAGTGATTCAAGGAACAACGAAATTCGAAATGCAAGCTACCCTCTGGGTGTCAAATTACAAAGCTTGCACTTGGCACTAAGGCCATACGATATTATTATTATAGTTATCATAATATACTGCAATAGGAACAAGAAGTTCCGTGAAGGACTATACAGCCTACTTTTCATGCCAATGATTATTCTACAGTATATGAACCTATCTAGAATAATGACGAAATTAAGTTGGTAATATCGAAATATCTAATTAGTTCAAAATGTACCTGGTATAATGTAGCCTAATAGAGCACTACAGTTGGCAGCCCTGGTGACTGAATATATTCTTAGTTCCACCTCTTAAGGTACAGAATACAAAATTTGGTTGAAGTCCAATGGACGTTACATGCAGTTAGACACTGGATCTATCAGCACGCGTAAAAGCATGTTGCCAACAATACCATGCGTGTGCTGGTCAGAAATAATCTGAATTATTATGATATCTTGTTGTGCCAATTTTGGATGAAATCCATTTGTTAGTATAGAAGTTACATGTATTTTAAAATTGGACATATCGGCAGGCATAGAATCATGTTGGCAGCACTGCCTTGTATTAATTACTCCAAATTAATCAAGAATGTCAGGTGCTATACGTGTGCAAAGTATAGAGCTGTTGGCTTGCATACTTTCTGATATATTGATATTAGGGTAAAAAGAATATAGACAGCATTTATTAACAGTTGGCAGCCCTGATTGCTCTTAACAATACTTATAGTCATATCTGTTATGGTACACATAGCACATACGAAATTTCGTTGAAATCCAACTGATAGTATAGAAGTTACATGTATTTAAAAATTGGTACTATCAGCAGGCTTATAATCATGTTGGTAGAACTGACGTATATAAGTTACTCCAAATTAATCTAAAATGTCAGAATATACGTGTGCATAGTTTAACGCTATTGGCTTGCATACTTTCTGATATATTGGTATTTGGATAAAAAAAAAGAGAGAGCAATTATTAACAGTTGGCAGCCCTGGTGGCTCTTAAGAATACGCTCAGTCATATCTGTTTATGTACAGATATTACATACAAAATTTGGTTGAAATCCAATTGATAGTGTAGAAGTTATATGCATTTAAACATTGGACCTATCAGAAGGCTTAAAATTATTTTGGCAACACTGTCATGGTTGGCCTCCTAGAAATTAAACTGAAATATTATTATATACATGTGTGCCAATTTTGGAATAGCTCCCATGCATACCTTGCAAGATATCCAACATGGAGCTCAAATTTCTAGTGCGTTTTTTCAGCAGTTGGTAGCACTGACATCATTTTCAAATATGGACCTGAGCTATTCCGGTGCACATCTTTACTCATACTAAATTTGGTTTTGATTGCTGCAGCCGTTTAGGAGTTGATAGGGGGGGACACACACACAGCCAGCCAGCCAGACAGACAGACAGACAGACAGACACACATTTTCCCGGATCGATCTCATAAGTCTACTTTTTCCTCATTTTTGCAAAATGTGAAAAGTAGGCTAAAAATACTTTTCCTTACAGACGAAAGCTTTCCCGACCACATGTAAACCACCTAGATGTAGCCGATCCCGTCCACTGACCACATGCCGACAGCAGGGCTTTCCTTTTCACACGGGCGACTTGTCAGCCACAAGTTCCCGTTCGCAGTAATCACGATGGAGCCGTCTTTCTTCTGTCGATATGGCATTCCTCTTCACATTATCTGTTCCGTCCTTGAAATTTCCTGTAGTAGCTCATTGAAAAACCTTTAGACATTCTGAAGAACGGGAAACACTTATCCGGATAATTGCAAAGTCGTGATATAAAGAATGAAACTGCCCAAACTGTTGCCGGCCTTCTACAATTGGCTATCCGTGTCTTTTTAGCCTACTTTTCACATTTTGCAAAATTGAGGAAAAAGTAGACTTATGAGATCGGGCAAATGTGTGTCTGTCTGTCTGTCTGTCTGTCTGTCCTTCTGTCTGTCTGTCTGGCTGTGTGTGTGTGTCCCCCTATCAACTCCTAAACGGCTGCAGCAATCGAAACAAAATTTGGTAGGAGTAAAGATCTATACATGAATATCTCACGGCCATATTTGAAAATGATGTCAGTGCTACCAACTGCTAAAAAATCGCAATTGAAATTTGAGCTCCATGTTGGATATCTTGGAAAGTATGAATGGGAGCTATTTCAAAATTGGCACACGTACAGATCATAATATTTCAGTTTAATTTCCAGGAGGCTAAACATGGCAGTGTTGCCAAAATGATTATAAGCCTCCTGATAGGTCCAATTTTTAAATGCATATAACTTCTATACTATCAATTGGAATTCAACCAAATTTCGTATGTTGTATGTGTACATAACCAGATATGACTGAGCGTATTCTTCAGACCTACCAGGGCTGCCAACTGTTAATAAATGCTCCTAATTTATATTATCCAAATATCAATATATCAGAAAGTATGCAAGCCGACAGCTTTAAACTATGCACACGTATATTCTGACATTTTAGATTAATTTGGAGTAACTTATATACGTCAGTTCTACCAACATGATTATAAGCCTGCTGGTAGTACCAATTTTTAAATACATGTAACTTCTATACTATCAGTTGGATTTCAACCAAATTTCGTATGTGCTATGTGTACGATAACAATTTTTAAATGCGTATTATTAAGAGCAAGCAGGGCTGCCAACTGTTAATATGTGCTGTCTCTATTTTTGTTATCCTAATATCAATATATCAGAAAGTATGCAAGCCAATAGCTCTAAACTTTGCACACGTATAGTACCTGGCATTCTAGACGAATTTGGAGTAACTAATATATGTCAGTGCTGCCAACATGATTCTAAGCCTGCTGATAGGTCCAATTTTAAAATGCATGTAACTTCTATACTAACTAATGGATTTCATTCAAAATTGGCACAACAATAGATCATATTATTTCAGATTATTTCTGACCAATACATGCATGACATTGTTGCCAACATGATTTTACGCGCGCTGTTAGATCCAATGTTTAACTGCATGTAACGTCCATGCTATTCATTGGACTTCAACCAAATTTTGTATTTTGTACCTTAAGAGACGGAACTAAGAATATATTCAGTCATCAGGGCTGCCAACTGTAGTGCTCTATTAGGATACATTATGCCAGGTATACAGTATTTAGAACTAATTGGAAATTTCGATATTAGCAACTTAATTTCGTCATTATTTTTTGTAAGAATTATTTAAAATCTTGGCTTTATTTTTCGATGACCCTGTGTTTTAATTGAATGGTTAATTGTTAAAAGGGACCTAGGTCACTTATGGCTACTTCTGAGAAAAAACACAAAAAACTGTCCTGTCTTCTGAATTTTGCATCAAAGAAGTAGAGATTTCTTTGAGGATATAGTTAACTTGGAATAGAATGTAGGGCATACTGCTCCATGACCGTTGCAATGTTTTTCAAGGAGAAAATATTTTTTATAATATGATGACTTGGGTAGCTTTTAAAAATCAAGTCATAATTTCTTACTTCTATGCCACAATAAATCACTGTTTTTTATTGTATTGCCAAACAAAATATTTTGTAAATTTTTACAAATCAAACACTGTACTGTACGACACTAATAACAAAATTAAATTAAAAGGGACGTGAGTGAATGACTGAGGTCCCTTCTTACAATCAAATCTAAAAACGTATGGTGTGGTACAGGGTGATTCTCTTTCTGGAGAGAGCGCGCGCGCCTTCCGCCAGGCAACCGAGCTCGTACCGCGGATTACGCGCATGTGGAAACCGTAACAAAGTACATTAATTAATGGTAAATTCACCAGCAAATCATGATTAAAGAACTTACCTATCCACAAGAGATGCTGAGAGTGCTTTCCTTCAGCTGACAGACAGGCATTGTACAGTGTAAATAAATTAGCGTTTACACATTGTAACTCCCTTCTGTTGTGAGGGATATCTGCTGCCGTATATTGTCCTCCAGCTCCACTAGAGTACGGGTAATTGGTCTGTACACTTTGTATTTTAAAGTACCCCACAATAGAACATCAAACAGGCTTAGGTCCGTGCCTCGATTAATTACAGTAAACACGCAAGCATGTGAAGGAGTAGCTACATAATGTAACGATGTAACTTCCAAAGTTACTGTTTGTCAACTGAAGGAGAACATTTTAGTATCTTCTGTGAAAAGAAAAGTTCTAACCTTTAGCTGGTGACGTGAGGTCATGCAGGTCCCCCAAAATAAAATAAAACATATGTGCTTCTTTAATTAAATCTTGCAGCTGTTGTTTATGTTACCTTCTTATCTGTGCGCTGACACTATACACCCTCGTTGATGAAAGATTAGTGACTTAATGATTATAATGACCCTGGTTAGCTCGCCTCCACCTCGCGCAACCCTGCGGACCGAGCTCGGCTGTACATCATGATAGAAGACCAACATTAGGACCATTTTGACACTCAAATGTTTGTCTACCCTCAGCCAATTATAATCTGCCACTAACTCAAAACGACCAATTTGTTGACTCAGGTCCCTTTTAACAATCGCCCGTTCAATTCAAGTGTTGATTGGAGTATATCTTAAACTTGAGAATATGTTTTTTGATTAAGTGGAAAGTTGTTTTTTGTCGACATCCAATTTCTTGATAATTTTCCTCCAGTAAATGTATTCCGCTAAATATATCAGTGACGACATGCAAATTCCTGTGACTAGTAATGCAAATGCTCCTTCAAAATGAGTGAGTGTAAGCTTAATGGCATCATCAGTGGCTGAAAGTCCTCCTTCGGCGATGACAGCGAGTAACTTATGTCTCTTGATGTCTGACATCCATTTGGAGAGAATACCAGACTGCTTGATTCTCGTGAGAATTGCGTTGAAGCGTTCAGTATGCGGGCTGTATTTCTTGAGGTACATCGTGACTTCGAAACTCATCTGACCATCTCTTAATGGGGTGTACTCTCTTCTGCCTTCTGTGGCCAGAAACAGTTCATTCAACATAAATCCGAGATCAATAGAGCAAGCGAAGTAGGCAAAATCATCCTCATCGGCAAGTTTCTGTAAACATTGTGCTTTTGGAGAACAGATGTGGTATCTTTCGTGTATTCTCTTTGTGGTGGAATCTTCATTGCCTTCAAAGAGTTTGTGATAGAAAGTGAGAGAGCCAAAATTTAAATTTGATTCGACTAATTCTTCAGTTGTTGTCACTTGTCGTTCTCGTCCGGGATCTGTGAGGACGCTGATCAAAACTGATTGGTATGCTGAGTTTATCAACAGACAGTAATACACCCAAAGTGCAAACACTAGCCTGATTCTTGTAGGCTTAGGCAAGGTGTTGAGCCCAACACCAATCAGTACAGACCAAGAATCAAATATATATATGACAAGACTCCTCCTAAACTCATCAATAGAAAGGAATACTATCGATATTAACGTGATGGAAAATATAATTAGTACCCACATTTTTACTCCAAATATAATAAATATAGATTTCCAGTGAGGTATTTGTCTGGCAGGAGGGACGAACCAATGGCAAGTGTCCCTAGAATGTTCGTTTGTAACATCTACTATGGTTGTCTCCCATTGGCCAGGTCTAAACCCAGCAAATGCAACATCAGCGACATCTGTTACTAGGTATCCTAAAGCTCCAAACCAAGTTCCATTACCCATCTGTCCTCCCCATTTGTCAGCAATTGGAGGTGGGTCCAGGTACTGGACTTTATACCCAGAGGGTTCCGCTATTGCCTTGAACAGTTGAGCCTCAAGACCCGTGCTGTATGAGTATTTTGACGTGCCGTCTGAAGATGAATCAGGTGCGAATATGTAAGGCTGATATTGAAATGTAGAAACACGAAGTGGACAGTTCGGTAGTCTATCAGGCACTTTACGAGGGAAGAGATCAACATTCTTAAGGAAATGCCCAGCATTATTTTTGATCATCCATTGGTCAATGAGAGTAATCTCTTGTAGACTTGTACCACATTTTCCTGTGCTGCTAAAGGGGTACCACGTGTAGAGATGAATGGATTTATCCTCCCCTTCTGGTCGCACAATAACTACGACATCCAACACCGACCATTTCCACAACTCCTCGATGAAAAAACGAGCGGTTTCCTTCAATTTCTGGTGCATCACTGGATTCGAGATGACGATAAAGAACTGTCCTCTGTGATTCCAAAGGTAGCTGTCAACTAGCGTTAGAACTTGTTGTGTGAAATTAAGGGTGTCTTCAATATTTTGAACTAGAAACACGAAACACTGTGTCTTCTCCGGTAGATCTCTCTGAAGCGATACACTGGATTTCTCTTGGTCAAAATTGGTTACTATTAAGGGCTGATTCAGTTCCATACTGAGTTGTTTCAATAGTTGCTGACTGGGAAAGAAGTCGATATCATTGATCGATATAATGAAGTTTCGTTCTTTAGAACAATAACGGTTACATGCGACTTTTAAGCAGTTGATGAGGTGGCTATTTTCACTGTGTTCTTTTAACTGATTTGGGAATGAAACAGCTGCACTGATGATTGAAGTAAAAATGATTAAAATGAGTAAGTTATACCCCATTTCTGAAGTTCATCCGAAGTCCTCTTGTTCTACAGAAGTACTGTAAGGTATTCGAAGTTACTTAGCGGTCTTCTGTTTCGTTTTGAAGAATGTTTCTGGGGCCCTGAAAGATAACAATAACATAATTATAATAGACTCCTGAACTTTTCTAGAGGAATTTTAAATTATACAGAGAGTTTGTTTTATATGCGACGGGGACCCTCGCATGCCCGCTCGCCCACGTTGCGCGTCTGTCTCCCGCCAGGCACTTTGCCATTAAGCGGCGCTCCCACGGCACTGAGTCATTGAGTATAGGAATTTGTACTTAAATTTGTACTTCAATGTGATCCTTGACCAATTTTTTAACGAACTGACTTACGGAGAGCGATTGTCTACTTATTTTCAACAAGATTCTGCCACTGCTCACACTGCCGGAGCAACCATGACAGAATTGCGTCGCATTTTCGGTACTAGGATTATAAGTCGGAACGTGTGGCCCCCGCGAAACCCAGACTTATCACCATTTGACTTTTATCTGTGGGGGACGCTTAAAAATAGAGTGTATGCGAGAAACCCTCACACTATAAATGAGCTTAAAGACTATATTACAGCTGAAATACAGTCAATCGGTGCTGAGGATCTTCAGAAAGTAAATGACAATTTCATAAAGAGGTGCCTGCGATGTGTAGCAGTGAATGGCGAACATTTTCAGCACCAGCTGTGAACTAGGTGAGTGCAAATTCCTATACTCAATGACTCAGTGCTGCGCGAGCGCAAAGTGCGTGGCGGGAGACAGACGCGCAACGCGGGCGAGCAAGCAAGCGAGGGTCCCCGTCGCATATAAAACAAACTCTCTGTAGTTGCAATTCTTGTGAGATTTCAGGCACCTATCCTGGATATTCATATTGGTGTCCTAGGTGAAACCCCACAGAAGACACGGCACTAACCTAGAAGAATTGCTGAGTTTTAATTCACCGGCCATGAAAGCCAATATACCATCTTTTTGGAAGCCTTCATTGGGAGGTTAAGGCTGCTTGAGCTGTTAGTTCTCGCAGTCAAGTGGTGCAGTTGCACCTAATATAAAGGTAGGTGGCGCGCAGTTCGTCACTCCTGTGGGGGTCCGGGCGGGGACACCAAGAGCCCGCCGATGAGCCAGCTTGGTGTCCTAGGTGAAACCCCACACAAGACACGGCACAAACCTAGAAGAATTGCTGAGTTTTAATTCACAGGCCGTGAAAGCCAATATAACTTACCATCTTTTTAAATGTTTAGGTTAGTTAGATAACGCTATATTAATTCTAACGTTCACCGCCAGGTGCTGACTGCAAAGGCATTTAGTAGCCACGTCCACAGTTAGGTGTCGTGGACGGTTGCATTGGTAGCAAAAGTAGGAACTAGCCTATTTGAAAAAAATAATCGTCTGCAGTCCTTCTACCTGAATTACAGATAACACACACTAATACTGCCATCACAATTAACACCGGTTATCAGACAGATTCTACACATACCCAAAGTACACGGGGCTACATGCCGGCGTTGTCGCAGCTCCTAAACTGAGGAACGAACCAACCAACAAAACAAACCTAACCAGGGGCTTACGCCCCAGACCACCTTGCTTGTAGTGCAATCAGTAATTTTCATCCAGACAGTCATCTAAGCAAGTAGCGACCAATGGTTTCGACCAGAACAATGGTTTCGTCCAGACAGTCGTCTAACCAAGTAGCGACCAATGGTTTAGTCTAGACACCCATTTTACTGTAGTTCATCAGTAGTTTTCGTCCAGACAGTCGCCAAAACTCACTTCACGGATTTTGGGCTCTTTACCTTTTACTATTTCAGTAGAATAGATCACTTTTGGGACGCACACATGTAACCGATCGTAACAAATTATCATTCAACAGAAAGGAAATTACCCGGAGTAGTGACGAATTACACACTGATTTCATGAATATCAACAATTGTTTATAAACAAATGTTTAAACAAATAAACAAGACGTTTGCCCCTGTGAGAACTGTCTCGTCGAGCCTTACTGTTGTGCGAGGTTAATGCACAATGACAATGAGGTTACAATGCGAAATTTGCTGATGACATCATCTTGGCCGACACGCCAGAGGAGTTGAATGAGTGTTTGAATGGTATGGCCTCCGTCTTGAAGAAATATTTCATGAAAATTATTGGAATGCAAACGAAATAAATCTGAAACCTCTATGGACATCAAATTGGCTGGTGAAAAACTAAAGGAAGACTTCTGTTACTTAGGAAGCAAAATAACCAGTGATGGACGAAGCAAAGAGGATATAAAAAGTAGATTGGCTCAGGCAAGGAAAGCATTTCTACAAAAAAAAAGTGATCTGTTGATATCGAATATAGATTTAGGTATTAGGAAGTCATTTATGAAAGCCTTTGTCTGGTGCGTGGCGCTCTATGGAAGTGAAACTTGGACAGAAAATAGGAGAATTGAAGCGTTTGAAATGTGGTGTTACAGGAGAATGATGAAGATCAGATGGATAGATAGGGTTACAAACGAAGAGGTATTATGACGAGTGGGAGAGGAGAGATGTTTCTGGCGACTGCTAATGAAGAGAAGAGATAGGTTGGTAGGACACAAACTAAGACATCCAGGAATAGCTTAGTTATGGAAGGAAGGGTCGAGGACAAGAACTGTAGGGGTAGACCAAGGTTAGAATATGTTAAACAGATTGCCTCGGATGTAGGGTGTGGTAGCTATGTAGAGATAAAATGATTAGCTCAGGACAGGAAGGCATGGAGAGCTGCATCAAACCAGTCAAAAGACTGAAGACTCAGACACCTTAGTACTTACCTCAAGTAACTAATTCTTGTTCTAGCTCTACAACGAGAGAAATATTGCCTCGTGGTGGTTCCTCTGCAAACCAAACATTACAAATACTCGTTATTATATGATTCCGAATCAAATACTACATCTACGTATTTTAATGATAATAGATGCCAATTCCAAGTTACTGAAATTGAAGTATTATTTACATTGTAACTTTAAGAGATGACAAATGTTTAATTCACCCACTCAAAAGTATAAGCTATCATTGAAGTCTTAAAACACAAAACCTTCCTTTTCTACAATCAAGAATATCGATGTGTATGGCCGAGTGATTATGTAATTACATGAACTCTGTTTAAATCGCGTCTATCAGCGTCTTGCCTTTTAACTGGCTCATTATTGTTGGGCTATTTCTATTTAAAAGGAAATCCAATGTGTTTTCATTTGACAATTACTCATTAAAGTACTGTAGTATCCATCATGATTTGAAGTGTAATTATGAGGGAATGGATTTATTTGTAGTCTACGGTACTAACTTAATAATTAATTAAATATGTACATACTAGCAGATCTGTACGAGAAATTTCGCATGTTTATAAATCACACTTTCCCCAACAGGTTTATAATGAGAGACTTAAGGAGAAGGGTTGTTATGTTTCTATTTCAACCTAATGATTATAGAACACTATTTACATTTCAGTTAGAATCCCAAGTTCTACGTTCTCTAACTTAAAAAGGCAATCACTGAAAATTGGATCATCATAACACTCACCGGTTATTCGATATTTATGAAATTATACCATTTGAGTACCGTACCGAAACTCATTCCTTTGATTTACTGTTTCAGAAATCCATGCAAAATTATAAAGGAAAGGCCTCAGAATGTAAAAATGACATGAAACAGGCGTTACAGCGGCCAAAATATGAAGTGGACAGCAATTATGGAGCGTATTTTCCTACAGCAACAGTATCTGAAAAACTCACACTTCGTACATGAAGTCATTTTTTAAAGAAATTATGAGTGCAATTCGTCACTGGCAATGTCCATTTCTTTCATTTGAATGATCATTTGCCACGATTTGCTTGTGAGTGCCGCGGGAGGGATCTATACTACTGAAATAATAAGTGATGATGATGATGATGATGATGATTATGGCCGCTACTGTTCCTCAGGGAATTTTCTGATTATCCTGGAAAAATCTGGGAATTGTCAGGGAAATGTGTTAGTTGGTTTTGGTAGACATTCTGAACACTTAACCAATACATTCGTTGATTTTCATCATGAATTATTTCCTCAAGATGGAGTCAATACCATTTAAATACTCGTTCAATTACTCTGGTGTGTCGGCTTTGATGACAATATCATTAGCAAATTGCAGAGTTGAAATAATTTCTCCTTGAATATTTACTCCTGCTCTATTCTATTATTCTGCGTTTTTAGCCTACTTCTCACATTTTGCAAAAATGAGGAAAAAGTAGACTTATGAGATCGATCCGGGAAAATGTGTGTCTGTCTGTCTGGCTGTGTGTCCGTCCCCCCCTATCAACTCCTAAACGGCTGCAGCAATCAAAACCAAATTTAGTATGAGTAAAGATGTGCACCGGAATATCTCACGTCCACATTTGAAAATGATGTCAGTGCTACCAACTGCTGAAAAAACGCACTAGAAATTTGAGCTCCATGTTAGATATCTCGCAAGGTATGCATGGGAGCTATTCAAAAATTGGTACACATGCAGATAATACTATTTCAGTTTAATTTCCAGGAGGCCAACAATGACAGTGTTGCCAAAATAATTTTAAGCCTTCTGATAGGTCCAATGTTTAAATGCATATAACTTCTACACTATCAATTGGATTTCAACCAAATTTTGTATGTAATATCTGTACATAAACAGATATGATTGAGAGTATTCTTAAGAGCCACCAGGGCTGCCAACTGTTAATAATTGCTCTCTCTATTTTTTTATCCAAATACCAATATATCAGAATGTATGCAAGCCAACAGCTTTAAACTATGCACACGTATATTCCGACATTTTAGATTAATTTTGAGTAAGTCAGTTCTACCAACATGATTATAAGCCTGCTGATAGTACCAATTTTTAAATACATGTAACTTCTATACTATCAGTTGTGCCTTGAGTACCATAACAGAATGACTGTAAGTATTGTTAAGAGCAATCAGGGCTGCCAACTGTTAATAAATGCTGTCTATATTTTTTTTACCCTAATATCAATATATCAGAAAGTATGCAAGCCAACAGCTCTATACTTTGCACACGTATAGCACCTGACCTTGTAGATTAATTTGGAGTAATTAATACAAGGCAGTGCTGCCAACATGATTCTATGCCTGCTGATATGTCCAATTTTAAAATACATGTAACTTCTATACTAACAAATGGATTTCATCCAAAATTGGCACAACAAGATATCATAATATTTCAAATTATTTCTTACCAGCACACGCATGGTATTGTTGGCAACATGCTTTTACGCGTGCTGATAGATCCAGTGTCTAACTGCATGTAACGTCCATTGGACTTCAACCTAATTTTCTATTCTGTACCTTAAGAGATGGAACTAAGAATATATTCAGTTACCAGGGCTGCCAACTGTAGTGCTCTATTAGGCTGCATTATACCAGGTATATTTTGAACTAATTAGATATTTCGATATTACCAACTTAATTTTGTCATTATTCAAGATAGGTTCATATACTGTAGAATAATCATTGGCATGAAAAGTAGGCTGTATAGTTCTTCACGGAACTTGTTTTAATATACCATTCTGTTTTTTGAAAAATCCACTGCCTGCTTCCAGTCTCCGACCGGATCAGGAATGGAATGAATGAAGCCCCCATCAAGCAGCGAGGATATGAACTGTGCCGGCTGCCGAAGCCTGTCGCACTCCTCTGGAGCAATGATTAAATGAATGACAGATGAAATGAAATGATAGTGGAGAGTGTTGCTGGAATTAAATGTTGACAGGGAAAACCGGAGTACCCGGAGAAAAACCTGTCTGCCTCCGTTTTGTCCAGCACAGATCTCACATGGAGTGACCAGGTTTTGAACCACGGACCCAGCGGTGAGAGGCCGGCGTGCTGCCGCCTAAGCCACGGAGGCTCCCTTTTTGTAGTTTTCCTAATTTAATTTGTATTAAACAAAGCTTCTTAGAATCACAACTTTAAAAAAACGCGGAAGAGCAGTAGGTTATGGTGTACCAAATGATGTATAATCTCTTGTCTTAGGAAGACATATTACTCCGTGATGGTCCATTTGATCTTGAAATATTATGATTTCTTGATGATGATCATCATATAATTTCCTGACATTAAGTGAGATAACGATGTTTTGTGACCCTTGAGTGTTTTTTGAGAGTTATAAATAAACGGAGAAGCATGTCTCGCTCGTATTATCACTGAAGATGTCTTCATTAGGGGGAATTGTCTTCATCGTCACACAGCTGATAACGTAGCCTGAGATGGAGTGACCTACTTCTAACTTACTCATGGGATGTCATTCTTTCTGTTGGTTAAAAATACAGGGTGTCTCAAAAAATGTGCTAACACTTTGAATGACTATAAAATGAATATTTATGAACATAGAGACAAGTTTAAGGGCTTCAATTATAGAAGAGGTATGTAAATAAAGACTCATGTTCGCTAATGTTCAAATTGATCACCGTCAGTGTCCAGGAGTTCGACAAACCGCCACCAACGCACCGGACCATTGCTCGCATCAAAGATACATTTGAAGCAGAAGGAGCCGTTCACAACGTCAACATGAAACGTTCTGGACGCCCACGGACATCCACCAGTCCTAGAAAATGAGAACTGGTGCAGGAAGCCCTCACTCGAGCCCCACCGAAATCACTACGACAAACGGCTCGAGAGACACACATCTCACAAGATAGCGTCCATCGCATCATGAAGCGTCTGCGCTGGAAATCCTACATTCCAACACGAAATTATTGAAAGACAGTGTCACGAAATTCCAAATGAACTTTGTCGTAACGTTTGCGAATCCATTGCTTCGCGTTATCAGCTTTGTCTGGACACTGACGGTCATCAATTTGAACATTTGCGAACATGAGTCTTAATTACATGTCTCCTCTATAATTGAAGCCCTTAAACTTGTCTCTATGTTCATAATTAACCATTTTATAGTAATTTAAAATGTTAGTAAATTTTTTGAGACACCCTGTATATTCTGCTGTTGTTGTTGATTCATTTTATCATTTCAAATGATCTTGTCGACTTCTTGGTTATGGTTGGGGTCCATCGGTATGCGTTACGGACACGGAGACGGACGTGACGTCATGCAGCCGCGCGGGAAGTGACGTCATGCGGCTGCGCGGGAACGTGACGTCATGCTCACGCGGAGAGCGAGAAGCAGATGATATTGATTATTGGAGTCTGTTGAAAGAGGCCTGGCGTCGAGCGACCTGGGGCTTTGAGCGAAGCGAACACAAGAATACAGGGTGACTTCTAAAGAGATATACAAGATGCCATATAAGAATACAGGGTGCCTCCTAAAGAGGTGTGCAGGATGTCAGAGCAAAAAATTACAGTCAGTCTGAAATAAGAATACAGGGTGCCTCCTAAAGAGGTGTGCAGGATGTCAGAGCAAAGCATCGAACCAGTCCCAATATTCCATCCCTACTCTCATTAAAAAAATTGCCCCCCCCCCTCTACTGTTCAGCCCGCCACTGCTCGCTCCCAGGTTCTACAACTCATCTCCCAACTCTCTACCGTTACACTAGTCTAGCCAGATCGAACACAAGCCTGCCTGGGGCAAAAACACTCCTTTTCAGAGAACTAACAACTCCGCAACAAGCTTCATGAAAACCCAAATTAAAATCGAAAATTACATTCTACAAACACCAAATTCAGTAAACTTCCCTCATTTCAGTTACTCTATACTTTAAACAGACACAGAAGGCATAGTCATGACTCCTTCATGGAGTAAGCCATTGTCTAATCATGTTCACCTCTCCTTCACCTTTACCATAAATTTCATAAACTCTATTTAAAAATCAGAAACTCACTCCACAAATTTGTAAATCAGTATTCTTCCCTTATTTCAGATACACTATTCATTAAACAAACATATAAGGCATAGTCATGACCCCTTCATGGAGTAGGCTATTGTCTATATCTGGACACTCATACTACATCCTTACACTAATTCAAATTTACGGCCAAATGATCCTTCTGACAGGGAGGCAAAGGTTTCCGCCGGCTTGCCTGGGATGATGGGCCACAAAACCGCTATCAAAAAGTACACAATTTACGGTTTATTCAACCAAACACATCTCTAATACAAGTACAAGAAACACACTTCTTCCCGTGACCCTTAAAGAGGTGCCCGCGCGGGAAGCCTAAGTTAATGGGTAATGCAGTCTGTTTGCTCGAAGCCCTCCTGAGCCTTTCTAACATGTGTAGCATTTGTAGCATGCGTCATTTGAAATGATACAACGTCTAGTCTTGCAGACTGACTGTGATTTTTTGTATCGCTTATCCTCCCAGCTACGGACTCAGCGAAGCAGTGGCAGCGCTAGTAATTGCGGGGCCCTTACTTCTGCGGACGGAGGGGGGCGGGGAGGGGGCGGGAACTGGGGATAAATACCATCTAGGAATAAAAATAAGTGAAATAAATTGAGATAATTGTAATATTGTAATTTTAAAATACAGTACAGGAGGCCTATTACTATTTCAAAAACTTAAAGTAATTCTTGGGAAGTATAGTGGAGGAAAATGGGAGAAATGAGAAAGAGATTACGGAACGTGGCAGACAGGCAGAAGCATTTCTGAGAAGCATTAGGAGCTTCGTGTGGAATAAAGACGTCCCACAAAAAAGCAAGGAAGTGTTCCACAGAAGCTACTATATCCCGATACTGACCTATGCTTCAGAAACGTGGATAATGAAGAAATGAGTCATAAGCAGAATACAGGCAAGAGAAATGAAGTTCCTGCTAAGTAGGATCGTAGTGAAAAGAAGATACAGGGTGAGGAATGAAAAGGCCAGGGAAATAGTGAAAGAGGAGCCCTTGCAAGGTAGAATTGAGATATCAAGACTGAGGTGGTATGGGTACCTAAAGAGAATGGAAGAGAAGAAGATTCCCAAGAGGATACATGAGATGCAGATGCAGAAGAAACGACCAAGGGGAAGACCAAGAGATAGATGACTGAAAGGAGTGGAGGAATGTGTCAAGAAGAGAGGCGAGGACTGGACCAGAGTGACAGCGGAGACGTGGTGGGAAGAAAGGACTAAGTGGCGAGGCTTATGTTCCAAACAGACCCAGCCTGGGGCTGGAAACTGTACAAGATGATGATGATGATGATGATACAGGCTCATTATCTATGTGCATGCGAGTAAGCACGGCAAGCTAAGCCGGCGGTGACTGGCGCAGATCTCGGGCTCTCGTACACGGTTCAGCCGGTGGTTGACGCGTTCTACTGACTCATACCGTTAGTTCACACGTGTTTTGTTATTCATATGGACGTGTATCTGCAAAGCTTAGACGTTAGTGTTGCATGTTTGGGAGTATTGTGATTAATGTGGTTGTTGGTCATGCCTAGACAACAATTCACATTGCGCGAACGTGTGTATGCCCATAATTCGTATATGAAAAGCAGAAAATCTTGTTCTGAGACGAGACGAACATTTCGAATCAAGTTTCCAGGATGACCTGTGCCTAATGCCAGTACAAATAGGAGGCTCGCTAAACGATTCAGGGAAACAGTAAGTACACATTATTATTATTATTATTATTATTATTGTTAATCTTAATTGGTCACATTGGACCACTTGAGTCGTTCCACAGTCAGTTCTTCTTTGAAGGTAGTACTGCTTGGTTCTTGCGCTCTTTCCAGTACTTTTTCATTCTTTCAGATCAGGATTTTCTCAATTCATCTGAAATCTCCATAGGCTTTCTATGTGTCATTTCTGCAGAAAATTTGTGAGTTTTAAGAATGGTGTTAATTTTCTTTTTCTCCTCGGCATCTGTTATCTTGAGTCCAACTGCTTTGAGATCTTGTTGGATTTCTTGGATCCATTTCCCTCCAGGTTTTTTTCCTAGATTTATCATCACTAGTTGGCGTACAATTCTGTTTTCTGGAGGCCGTAAGATGTGAAAAAATATGAAATTCTTTTCATCTTCATTGGATCAATCTCACGATAGACAGTTTCGTTTGGGAGAATCCTCCAGACTCCCTCAACCTGATACTTTTTATTTATGCACGTTCTAATGATTCTTCTTTCCGGTTTGAGGAGCTGATCAGTTCTTTGTTCATTTTTAATTTGGAACAGTGTTTCACAAGCATAAGTGGCTTCTGGGAGGGTTACAGTTTTATAATGTTGGATCTTAGTAGCTATTGATAGGCATTTTTTTTATTATATGTTGACCAGGTTAGAGATTGGGCCTTTTTCATTTTATTTATTCTATTTATCCAAGTTACTTTTTCGTTTAAGTTATGTGTTATAATTTCTTCAAGATACGGTACTTAAATTGAGGAACTAGGTTAATTTTAAGATCATTTATATAAGTACACATTATTGAACAAGTTTGGTAAAAGTGTGGAAGTGCGCGCAAACCACCGGCTGAACCAGGTTCGCACGCCCGCGATCTGCGCCAGTCACAGCCGGCTTAGCTTGCCGTGTTTACTCGCGCGCACATACAAAATGACCCTCTAGTAATATTTTCTTTCTAAGCGAATTGACCACTTAGGACCACGCAACAACTTTGTATTTTCCTTTGCCAGGAGCGTCCTCTGTCCTCCCATATTCCTTCATGCGTTCACTGGCGTATTTCCTGTGATCTTCGGCGGCTTCCGTGGTTTAGTTTGTAGTATTGTACCCATCTCATATGGAAATGCTTAATCACGTGTTGGCTAGCTGTTGCGGTTCGGGGCATGTTACGTCCAACCCACAACGTGATTTCACATTTGATATGATAGCACCTTTTTTATAGGATCTACAAGACTAAATTGAAAACAAACATGTTTCAAAAGACATGAGTTTATTGTACAGTATAAAAGTCCCAGGAAATATTACAAACAATTTACAAACACTTATATTTTGGAAGAATCCAAAAGTCATTACATTAAATACATAATAAATGCATATAATCTTATATTATCGCGTTACCTTGCTTAGGTATCCATTATCACTGCATATGCATCTACATTTTCTTTCCGCAACATTTTATTTGCTTGGACATAGAGCATGCCTATCACTTTACATTATTTTATCTAAGGCTTTTGCGGACATTTAACTGTGTTATTAACATCCCTTCTGGGCTTCATTCATATTTTATCTACTTTAAATCTCATTATAATCATTCATTAAAGTTTTGTTACTTTTATCAGTAAGCCTTAGTCTTCATAACAAATCAACACTTTTAAAACAAATACATGCCCATCCTCGAATTCACGTCCCATCACAAAACATTTCCATGCAGTAGGGTGGTTTATAAGCGATGTATCACATGCTATCGTTTTACACTTGTTCAGTTACTTTACAAACTCAAATTTGAGTTAACCCGTTTTATATTTCACTTGTATCTTAAGGTAGGAATCGAATATTTAATGATCAACTTACTTTTGACTTTTATGGTCAAATATTATCCGATTTTCACAACTTTAATGTGGGGATGATTCTCAAAAACCCACTAATTCAATTATTTAATTCACAATGTCATAGCACCTCTTATTTAAAAATTTGCATGTTCCGGTACGCACATTTAATATCCATTCAGCAACCCTTAACCTTTGTATACAAAGCGCCATTGTATTCTACCCCTCGTGTTGAGGAACGGTCTGCCGGCCGCTCGACCTCCCTAGTTTAACGTGATTTATTACCTTCTTCTCGCCCCATTCATTGACTTTAAACTTTCAAATGTTTCATTCCCTTTAAAACAAAGCGTATGATGATCCAAGCTACCACATTACTTCATTAACAGTATCCCTTACTGACTCATATTCAATTCACTTTCCTTGTGACTCGTGCCATAGTTTGAGATCATAATAACAAGGACCAATTTCTTATGAAAAAAAAAACACCTTATGAGTCGTCCAGTTGCAAAACTCGTTTAATGCACTTGTGAATACGAATCATTTTCATGAGAAACGTTTCTCTAGACTTTGCCTCACGTATCTTCTGTGTTTGTTGTTTTCTACATTTTTCTTTGTGCTTTGTATTTTTGTTTTTTTTGGTCTTGTGTTTGCTTTGTGCTTTTGCTTTTGAATTTTACTTTTTGCTTTTTTTCTTGGTTTTGGTTTTGGGTTTGTTTTCTGCTTTTGATTTTTATGAATTTTGCTTTTCGCTTTGTGTATCTTTTTTGTTTTTTTTGTTTTCTGCTTTTGCTTTGTTTTTGAATTTTGCTTTCTGCTTCGTGTTTTTTTTTGTTTGTTTTTGTTTTTATGTTTGTTTTCTGGAAAATCAAAATAAAACAAAACAAAATTAAATTAAAGCAAAATAAAATAAAAAATAATCAAAAAATAAAACAGTACCAAACAAAAAATAAATAAAACAATTTAAAACAAAGTGAAAGGAAATAAAATAAAACAAAATCAAAATAAAACGAAACGAAACGAATTAAACTAAAATCAAGGGAAATAAAACGAAACGAAACGAAAATTAAGGGAAATAAAACTAAATAAATAATTTTACGACATGATTCTTATTCACAAGTGGATTAAACGAGTTTTGCAACTGGACGACTCAAATGGAAAGGCGGCCAGAAAATAACTCACCTTTAATCACACAATACAGTAAAATAACACAAGTCCCCCATTTTAAATACCTTGGTGAAATCATACAGTCCTCGCGACTAAACCGAATCGCCAATGAACAAAGAATCGTCAAACTACAGAAGGCCTACAAGCTAACGTGGTCTCACTCCAACAAGAGGTGCATATCGCGAGACGCAATAATTAAGGCACTATACAACGGTAATTCTCCCGGAAGCAACAATGGTGATCGACGCTCATTCCAAAATTAAGGATATAGAAAAACAAGCAATGATGGAAATATGTAGAAAAATTTTAAAATGGGAGTGAAGATTCAAGGAGAAATAATATCAACTGGGAGATTTACTGATGACATCGTCATCTTGGCCGACAAGCCAGAGGATTTGAATGAGTTTTTGAATGGTATGGACTCCGTCTTGAGGAAATAATTCATGATGAAAACTAATAAATGTAAAACAAAAATATTGGAATGCAGCCGAAATAAATGAGAAACCTCTATGGCAGGTGAAAACCTAAAGGAAGTAGGAGACTTCTGTTACTCAGGATGCAAAAAATAGTGATGAACGAAGCAAAGAGGATATAAAATGTAGGTTAGCTCAGGCAAGGAAAGCATTTCTACAGAAAAGGAATCTGTTGACATCGAATTTAGATTTAGGTGTTATGAAGTAATTTTTGAAGGCCTTTGTCTGGAGCGTGGCGTTCTATGGAAGTGAAACTTGGACTACTGGTGCAGCAGAAAAGAGGAAAATAGAAGCGTTTGAAATGTGGTGTTACAGGAGAATTATGAAGATCAGATAGGTAGATAGGGTTACAAACGAAGAGGTATTAAGACGTAAGGGAGAGGAGAGGTGTTTCTGGCGACTGCTAATGAAGAGAAGAGATAGGTTGGTAGGAGATATACTAAGACACCCAGGAATAGCATGCTTAGTTAAGGAAGGAAGGGTCGAGGACAAGAACTGTAGGGGTAGACCAAGGTTAAAATATGTTAAAGAGATTGCCTCGAATGTAGGGTGTGGTAGCTATGTAGAGATGAAACGATTAGGTCAGGACCGGGAACCATGGAAAGCTGCATCAAACCAGTCAAAAGACTGAAGACTCAAACAACATAATTTGTTTGATAACCGGTATTAATTGTGATGGCTGTATTCGTGTGTGTTATCTGTGATTCAGGTAGAAGAACTGCAGACGATTAATTTTTTCAAGTAGTTCTTACTTTTGTTACCAAAAGATACCGTCCACGACACCTAGCTTCGGACGTGGCTACCAAATGCCATCGCAGTCAGCATCTGTCGGCTAACGTTGGAACTAATATAGCGTTAACAAAATAACCTACAAATTTTAGCTTCCACAAGTGTAGTTGGTGGAAGGTTCTTTTTCATGCCATAAATCTATGACATGGGACCGCCGGCTTTACTTCCCCTCCGAGGGAAGGCATACTGAGGGATTTTTAACGCTCTTAAAAAATCCGACGACTTCGCCGGGTTATAATAATAATCATATCGTATGGCATCGGGTGCCGGATGCAAGCTTTGTTATTTGACACCCAGAGGGCAGCTTGCATGTCGAATTTTGTCGTTCTTTGGAACGCTATGAAAGTCAAGGAGGTTAGATATCTAAGCTCCTTGACAATACAGTGCTTTCTAGTAGAGAATGGAGGAACTTTGTGTTGGCTGAAAATCCAGTGATTAATTTTGCCATTATGAACACGGCCTACTGAATTCAAATGGGTTCTTTAACATGCCAACAACGCATGACAACCATGTCGTGATTTTTATCGCCTTTCAAAAATCACTTACCACGGCCAGGGGCGAACCGGCACGCTTCTGGTTGATAGTCCGACACGTTAACCACTCACCCACCGGTTTTGAACCCGCTATCGTGGGCATAGAAGCTCAGCATAAAAGTCTCAACTTCACACAACGACTATTTGTCGCCAAGCAACGAGACTTGTTACGTCACATAATAGAAGAAATTACTTGGAAATGAAATCGAAGCCGCTGATGCGTGATTCGAAAACACCGATATTAGCTCAAGGACTGAGTAGCTTATTCTTGAATGTCAAATATATGACGAGCCCATTGGACTATGGAACGAAACGAACGCGGCTGTTGACACACCCTTCGAGAATATTTGTCTCCAGATCTACATCAACGTCACACACAAGACAGAAAACTATTCCGTGTAACCAGAGCCCACGAATATATTTGGCTTTCACGACCAGTGAATTAAAACTCAGCATTTTTTCTAGGTTTGAGCCATGTCTTGTGTGGGGTTCCGCCTAGGAACACCAAGCTGGCTCATCAGCGAGCTCTTGGTGTCCGTGCCCGGACCCCCACAGGAGTAGTGAACTGTGCACTACCTGCGCTTCTTTACTGCAAAAGCGTCAAGCTCGAGCAGCCTTTCATCTCCCTCTCTGTGTCCCACAGGGGCGTATATAGAGTTTTATTTCGGGGGGTGCCCAACCGGGGGTTAGGAGGCATGGTATAGGCCCAAAGAATAGGGGGTCCAGGGTTCTCCCCGGAAAACTTTTGTATAATTTGGTGCAAAATGATGGGGTTTTAAGGCTATCTGGCATCACTTTTTCAACCAATTTGTTGTGATGTTTTATGGATGGCTAATGTCAAACCCAACTAGGACAATTTTATGATACTTCGTATAAATACGATCATCTTGCTCACTTGATAGTGTTTACATGGAAAGAATTAATGTTCCTGTTTTGATTTACAACTCGCACTATAACATAAAGTCAAGGTTTCTTGAAGCATTGCCAAATCGGTTCATAACTTCATCGTCAGTGAGATGTATGTCTCTGTGAATAGATGACAATACTAGACCGTTGAGTCTGTTTTCAGAAGTAGAATTTCTTAAGTATGTTTTCAACCAACTCAAACTCCGTTCGGCAGTACCAGTAGCTACAGAGAGAGGCAAATTTGCCAAAAGTTTGATAAGGGTATAAAAGTTAGGGGGAAAACTTTTGTCACACGCTTCAAGGGCACTTGTTGCTGCTCTTGGTTCGTTCATAAGAGCGAAGGCACTGGAGAGTAATAAGAGGTTATGTTGTTACACATAAGATCACAGCAAATTGATTTTCACACTGTTTACATCGCTCTACCGTCGCCTTGCTTTGCAACGTTGCCATACGTCACTTAGTAACAATAGTACATGGTTATATTGCTTTTTAATGCTTTAATACATAAACAAGTGATATATGTGACAAAAATTTCGGGGGGTGGGGGGGGGGGGGGGCGGGCCCCCTGGGCCCCACCCCCTTATATACGCCCCTGGTGTCCCACATGGTAGTCTTGTGTGTATGCATCTGTCGTCTCGCATCCTTGCAATGTGGCATTTCCATTTCGGCCTGGTGACTTTTTCTGTAATATCCGGTATTGTGAGAGTGACAAACACAAGGATGCTTATGTTGGCAACTCCAGCTATCTGATGTGCCATCTAGCGGTGAAAATAAGAATCTTACTAAGTAGGATAAATCTACCACGTGGTGACAGTTTTGCATTGTTTCTTGTATTGGTAAACAGGGCGTGTTAATTTGTTTGTGTTCTTATACACAATTAATGAGAACCACAACGGGAGTAACAATTGGTGGGGGAACAGCTGAAGAAAGTGGAGAGTTTCAAGTATCTGGGAAGCCTGATACAAGATAATGGAAGAAACGATAGAGAAACAAATGAGCGGGGAAGACAGGCAGAAGCATTCCGGAGGAGTGTGAGAAGCATGTTATGGAGCAAGGATGTCCCTCAGAACAGCAAAAAGATCATATATCGGACGTACTATGTCCCTATCCTGACGTATGCCTCGGAGAACTGGGTTATAAAACGAAGGGAGAAGAGCAAAATACAGGCCAGTGAGATGAGGTTCTTGAGAAGCAGTATTGGAGCTACAAATATGGACGGAATAAGAAATGAGAGGACCAGAGAATTAATGAAGGAGGAACCATTACAGGATGGTAAAGAGAAATCTAGACTTAGATGGTATGCACATGTAAAACGAATGGAGGAGAAGAGGATACCCAGGAGGACACACGAGTCGAAGTGGGAAGGAAAGAGACCGAGAGACAGGTGGCTGAAGGGGGTGGAAGAAAGCGTGAAGAAGAGAGGAGAAGACTGGACAAGGGTGGACGCTGAGAGATGGTGGAAAGACAGAAGATGTTGGAGAGGCTTGTGTTCCAAACAGACCCGGCCAGTGGCTGAAAACTGTGCAAGATGATGATGATGACCATCGCCGTCTACAATTCTCAAGCCGTGTCATTACGTTTGGCAACACCACCCATCTGTCATCTGGGAGACCTAGCACATGGTAATTGCTAACACTGCGTAAACACATAGATTTTGGCGCCAAATGTTTCCGAAAATACAATAGAACATAACGTCCACTAAATCTACTCACAAATATCACAAGTGAGGCATCCATTTCCAAAGGGTTCCTTGTCCAAGAAGTGAAATTGTTGGGAAAACGCGGAAAACGTTTATCAGACTTACTGCTTATCGTATGCTAATAATATTTTGCACACTTATTACTATTAATCATGGAAGACTTTTGGAGGAATCACAGCGTATAAAACCCAATGATTCTTCGTAAAATAAAATAAAAATATAACTTGGACAAGGTGCCGTTTGGAACTGCAAGATGGACAATGGCCATTATGGAACAGTATGAAATGGACAAGGAAGGTTTAGTTTCGGTATGAATTAAAACTCTTTTTTTTAAAGATAAGAATAAGAATAACCATTGATGTGATGTTAGCTAATTTATTCATAAAACTGGAGAATAGATTACACATGGACAAGGGTCACTTTGGAACTCAGTAGTACAGCTTGCTTACCCTCGCAATGGGACAAGCAACCGTTTGTTATTGTATATTATTATGTCTGCCACATTGGATTTCTGGCATTGGACAAGGGCCACCTTGGAACTGCATAGGTTATTCAAATGCAATTTTTGAGGCTTTTGGGTGGTTTTGGTACTGTAAGACAAATATAAATCAGTAGATGATGCACAGACGAAACCATTGATACCAAAACATGAATTTTTCATATAGGTGGACAAGGATCTCTTTGGAAATGAATGCCTCAAGTAAAGAATACATATTATCATGCATGCTATGTACCGTCAATTCCCGATAAGGTAATAATAAAAGTATGTACTGGACCTCAATGTCCCAATGTCTGAAGTTTTCTTTCCTGCTGCTCTGCTCACTGCCATCATTGACGCGCTCAGAAAAAATATTTAAGACTATTCTTACGAACTTACTACTTGATAATAAATTCTTCACATTTTGTCCACAGATGTACTCATCATAGTCACAATAAGCCTCTAAACTTAATGTTGACAGTCTAACAATAACGCTCCACTGGGCACTTAATTTAAAAGCTTTCTAATGAAATCTACCTACTGTAAACGCACTTGCCAACAGAGTACAGTTCATAATGTACTGGAAAATAGAAGCCACATGAAGATATATACCAAAACTAAATTACTAGGCACTGAAAGTCCACATCGCTGTAGTGATCAAAACGTAGTAATATAACCAGTTATTTTAATAGTGACTTACAGCCAGGCACACAACACTTCCTAGGCGTAGAATCCGTAAGTTCTATAAACACGTAAGACCACATGCTAAGTTTTATTCTTAAATATCGTTAATTTTGATATGACAGCATCTAAAAGCAGTTCGTACTAACTATTTCAACACCCGTGAAATACCTCGTGGTAAATCAGACGTACTGAAAATTGTAAAGTGAGTATTTCCCGTATTAAGTTGTTTGTGTAACCAATGCTTTGTAATGAAATCAACCAACAAATCCTTCACTAATATTTCAACTCGTTCCTGTTCTCCGTATTTATATTTATTTATATTTATATTTCTTTTTGTTTTTTGTTAAGATAGTTTCTAAGATTTTTTCACGCTGACGAAGTTATCATTGATATAACGAAACATGTACGCGTTAATTTAATTAATTATAATAATAATATTTATTGCAGCCAAATAGCCATAATGCAGTATACACACACTTAAATATACACAAATTTATATACACACACACACACACATACATAAATACAATTTAGACTTTGCATACATACCAGCACAATCATGGTACCTGTCACACTGTTTTCCACATAATCTGCATTGGCATACTGTGTCAGCCATATGGAACTTCTCTGTCTTGCACACTCGATGGTGGAAGCCGTGAACCGCTAGTCTTGTCACAAGATGCTCTCATCCATTCCTTGTTGACCATGGCATCTGTGGCATACAAATCTTGTCATGTGTCCTTTCGTTTGCCTTCCAGCTCTTTAAGTAGATCTGAGTATGCTGCTGTACAGGGTAAACTCATGTCGAGTCGAAGTTCTTCAATTAGAAAAGGTTCACTAGCCACGATATAGACCAGTAGAGTTGGAGTATAATTTGACAGGCATAATGCTTTTTTAAGAAAAGCTCCTTTGACGTTCTCTAGGTCTTTCAGATTCGATTTACCAAGGTGTTCCCATATAATCTCTAAACCATACGTCAGTATGGGCAATATTTATAAGCGGAAGAGAGTCAAATCTGTGGTCAATGATAATCGTCTTAAATTTCTTATGCGGTTAATTGCCTTAGTTGCTGCTGATGTTCGCTCTTTGATGTGCATAGTGTATACAAATCCTTTGTTTTGAAAGGTAATTCCTAGGTACTTAAAATTTGTTACGTGTCTTAATGTTGTCTGCTAATATGTGATATTGTCGCTCGCTGTCCGTCTTCCTCCTCTCCTGAAATTCATTACCGCAGTTTTGTTTTCATTTAAGTTTAAATCATTTCCTTCTGTCCATTTGGTTAAATTGTCAAAAGCTACCTGTAGGTTTTGTATGCTTGGTGATACTAGGGCCATATCATCAGCGTACATATACAATATTTTTAGCCTACTTTTCACATTTTGCAAAAATGAGGAAAAAGTAGACTTATGAGATCGGGCAAATGTGTGTCTGTCTGTCCTTCTGTCTGTCTGTCTGTCTGTCTGGCTGGCTGTGTGTGTCCCCCCTATCATCTCCTAAACGGCTGCAGCAATCGAAACAAAATTTGGTAGGAGTAGAGATCTATACCTGAATATCTCACGGCCATATTTGAAAATGATGTCAGTGCTACCAACTGCTGAAAAATCGCAATTGAAATTTGAGCTCAATGTTGGATATCCTGGAAGGTATGAATGGAAGCTATTTCAAAATTGGCACACCTATAGATAATAATATTGCAGTTTAATTTCCAGGAGGCCATACATGGCAGTGTTGCCAAAATGATTATAAGTCTGCTGATAGGTCCAAACTTTAAATGCATATAACTTCTACACTATCAATAGGATTTCAACCAAATTTCGTATGTGCTATGTGTACATAAGTGGATATGACTGAGCGTATTCTTAAGAGCCTCCAGGGCTGCCAACTGTTAATAAATGCTCTCAATTTTTTAAAATCCAAATACCCATATAACAGAAAGTGTGCAAGCCGACAGCTTTAAACTATACATACGTATAGTACCTGACATTCTATATTAATTTGGAGTAACTTATATACGTCAGTGCTGCCAACATGATTCTAAGCCTGCTAAGAGGTCCAACTTTAAATACATGTAACTTCTATACTATCATTTGGATTTCAACCAAATTTTGTGTGTGCTATGTGTACCATAACATATATGACTATGCCGATTCTTAAGAGTAACCAGGGCTGCCAACTGTTAATAAATACTGTCTCTATTTTTGTTATCCTAATATCAATATATCAGAAAGTATACAAGCCAATAGCTCTAAACTTTGCACACGTATAGTACTTGGCATTCTAGATTAATTTGGTGTAATTGACATATGTCAGTGCGGCCAACATGATTCTAAGCCAGCTGATAGGTCCAATTTTAAAATGCATGTAACTTCTATACTAACTAATGGATTTCATTCAAAATTGACACAATAGATCATATTATTTCAGATTATTTCTGATCAATACATGTATGTCATTGTTGCCAACATGATTTTACGCGCGCTGTTAGATCCATTGTTTAACTGCATGTAACGTCCATGCTATCCATTGGACTTCAACTAAATTTTGTATTCTGTACCTTAAGAGATGGAATTAAGTATATATTCAGTCACCAGGGCTGCCAACTGTAGTTCTCTATTATTACCAACTTAATATCGTCATTATTCTAGATAGATCCATATAGATTAATCATTGGCATGAATCTTAAATTTTAAGAAAAGTAGGCTCTTTAGTTCGTCACGGAACTTCTTGTTACATTTTCGGTATCAATGGCGTTTGGAATTTCAGCTGTGGTTATTATGAAGAGGAGGGAGCTGATTGGGTCCTCCTGTAGTACTCCATTTGTTTGCTCGATTGGATCAGATCTTGTCACCGTGTCGTCTATTTCAACGCTGTTTCTTGCTAGTATGTTCTTCAATAATCTTGTATCGTATGTTCTTCCTGTTATCTCTTCTAATTTTTCCATTATTATCTTCCTGCTCATTAGGTCAAATGCCTTTGTGTAGTCGATATATTAAATTACTTTCTAGTATTTGACAAGGCGACTTTTATCATTTGAGATTAATACCAGTCAACACGGATAATATTTAATACCATATTCATATCTATTCATTTTATGATTGTTCTCTGTCGAATGTTGCATTGATGGACTGATTTGGCGCTGTGATTCCCAATTATGGCAAAAACTTGCCACACATTGCAAGACAAAGATCCTCAATGAAGATTATACCTTAGTTAGTTATTGTTGTTTTAAGGGGCGGAACTACGAGGTCATCTGCCCCCTCTTAATACAGATTAAAGAATACAAATTTTGAAATGAATTTAAAATTTTGAGGTGGACATCTAAATTTAAAAAGACCAAAAATTAATAAAACAAAAACAAAAAATTAAATAAAAATAAAAATTATAAAAATAAACAAAAAGTACGGAAAAAAACAAAACATTATCATTCAAAAACGAACAAGTCGTTGAGTCAATGTTCACTGGACAATTGAGATTGCTGGCCCTAACCCACTCTCACTTATAAAGCGGATAACGCGATCAGCAGCCACCGCGTCACCGGCTAATATAAGTTTGAGTGTCATCTGCAAACCAAGGTTTCTTCGTAAGTCTGCAAGATCCACACACTCGGTGAAAATGTGGGCCACGATGAAAACGGCTCCACATGTACAAAGTGGGGGGTCTTCCCTTCTCATTAGATACGAGTGGGTGGATCATGTATGACCTATCCTTAGCCTACACAAAATGACGGACTCTCTCCGGGCCTGGAAGGAGCTCCGCCAAACGCGAGTAGTTCCCTTGAAGATTATACCTTAATTGTATATTTCTTCTGTGACATCCAAGACATGATTCTGTGTTTTCTTGACGCCGTTTATAATTATCAAGCCGTGCTGTTGGTAGAATTGGCGACACTGGGCCTTTGGGGACAGCCTAGCCACTTAAGGTAATAATAATAATAATAATAACAATAATAATAATAATAATAATAATGGACTAATAGGCCCTAATTACCTGTGACAGAAAGAAGCACTGCTAAAACTGGGACACAAAGGGCATCATCCTCATTGACTGGTGGCTGCTTCGGTGGCGTAGTCGGTAGCATGCTGAGCTTCTATGCCCAAGATCGCGGGTTCAAACCCGGCCGAAGTCGACGGATGTTTTAAGAGCGTTAAAATCCCTCAGTATGGCTTCCTTCGGAGGGGAAGTGAAGCCGGCGGTCCCATGTCATAGATTTATGGCATGTTAAAGAACCCTCTACTAATTACACCTGTGTGAAGCTAAATTAGGTAAAAAATGGAAACAACGCTCAGGTTCCTACGTTCATCGCCAGGAGCCGACTGCGGTGGCGTCTAGTAGCCAAGTTCTGAACTAGTAGTTGTTGAGGTGGCGTTTGGCGGCAAAGGTAGGAACTACTTGAAAAATTCAAAGTATGCAGTCCTTACTTGAATTAAGAAACAGAAACACACACTAATACAGTCATCACAATAATTAACACCGGTTATCAGACAGATTCTACACTCACCCAAAGTACACGGTGCTACATGACCGCGTTGTCGCAGTCCCTAAACTGAGGAACCAACCAACCTCATTGACTGGCTGGAATTGGGGGCCACAATTAACAGTGCAGCATATGCGGCAACCATTAAGCGCTTACGTCGTGCCATTCAAACCAAACGGCACAGGGAAATGGGCTTATGGTGTGCTTCTGCTACGTGCCAATCCCGTCCCGATTCTAGCCGAGAGACAACCAATGCCATTGATCAAATGGGATTCACGGTGCTGCCACAGCCACCATACTCTCCCGACTTGGTACCGAGTGATTATCACCTGTTCGGGAACATGAAGAAACCTCTGGACACTGCTGTCAAGGCAAGGATACGCAGCACTCCGAAAGAATGGTTTCAGGAAGGCTGGAGAGACTAACACATCGATGGCAAAAGTGCATAAAGTTACAAGGAGATTATGTTGAGAAGGCGGACGTAACAACTGATGTGTAATGTACTTCATTTGGGTGGAAAAACATAAAGTATAAAACAATATACTACGCCCTTCGTATCAGGTGTCAAGTTGATTGTTTTATAGATGTGCGTTGTTTGTAATGATGTTATATATTTTGTGTTCTTTGTCATAATCTTAATAATAATAATCCAAGAAAATATAACTCAACTCGTTCTAGAACAAAAGATTATTTCTCTGATGGGCAATTATACGCCGCATGCTCCAAAGTAAAGCCCTGCGCGGATATCTGCAACATTTTTCGCTATGCGGATATAGCCTACTGTAGTTTGCATGGCTGTACGGATAGCGCATATTGTTAGTAGTAAATTTGCGGATAGTTTTTAGAATACAATGTTGAACTGGATTTTTAGCCTACTTTTCACATTTTGCAAAAATGAGGAAAAAGTAGACTTATGAGATCGGGCAAATGTGTGTCTGTCTGTCTGTCTGTCTGGCTGTGTGTGTCCCCCCCCCCCCCCCCTATCAACTCCTAAACGGCTGGAGCAATCGAAACAAAATTTGGTAGGAGTAAAGATCTATACCCGAATATCTCACGGCCATATTTGAAAATGATGTCAGTGCTACCAACTGCTAAAATATCGCAATTGAAATTTGAGCTCCATGTTGGATATCCTGGAAGGTATGAATAGGAGCTATTTCAAAATTGGCACACGTATAAATAATAATATTGCAGTTTAATTTCCAGGAGGCCATACATGGCAGTGTTGCCAAAATGATTATAAGCCTGCTGATAGGTCCAATTTTTAGATGCATATAACTTCTACACTATCAATTGGAATTCAACCAAATTTCGTATGTTATATGTGTACATAACCAGATATGACTGAGCGTATTCTTAAGACCCACCAGGGCTGCCAACTGTTAATAAATGCTCTTAATTTATTTTAACCAAAATACCAATATATCAGAAAGTATGCAAGCCGACAGCTTTAAACTATGCACACGTATAGTACCTGACATTCTATATTAATTTGGAGTAACATATATACGTCAGTGCTACCAACATGATTCTAAGCCTGCTGAGAGGTCAAACTTTAAATACATGTAATTTCCATACTATCATTTAGATTTCAACCAAATTTCGTATGTGCTATGTGTACGATAACAATTTTTAAATGCGTATTATTAAGAGCAAGCAGGGCTGCCAACTGTTAATATGTGCTGTCTCTATTTTTGTTATCCTAATATCAATATATCAGAAAGTATGCAAGCCAATAGCTCTAAACTTTGCACACGTATAGTACCTGGCATTCTAGATGAATTTGGAGTAACTAATATACGTCAGTGCTGCCAACATGATTCTAAGCCTGCTGATAGGTCCAATTTTAAAATGCATGTAACTTCTATACTAACTAATGGATTTCATTCAGAATTGGCACAACAATAGATCATATTATTTCAGATTATTTCTGACCATTACATGCATGACACTGTTGCCAACATGATTTTACGCGCGCTGTTAGATCCAATGTTTAACTGCATGTAACGTCCATGCTATTCATTGGACTTCAACCAAATTTTGTATTCTGTACCTTAAGAGATGGAACTAAGAATATATTCAGTCACCAGGGCTGCCAACTGTAGTGCTCTATTAGGCTACATTTTGCCAGGTATACAGTATTTCGAACTAATTAGAAATTTCGATATTAGGAACTTAATTTCGTCATTATTCTAGATAGATCCATATAGATTAATCATTGGCATGAATCTTAAATTTTAAGAAAAGTAGGCTCTTTAGTTCGTCACGGAACTTCTTGTTTTAAATAATTTTAGTTGTTGCAATGATCTGCGTCCTTCCCATTTCTTGTTATTTCCCTTTTTTCTTTCGCTTGTATGAGAATAACAGAGAAGTGGGAGAAGCCAGTCATGGAAATATTCTCAATTAGTGTTGACTTATGTCAAAAAAACAGAGTCCTCTATGCCTGTGCTTGCCTGTGTGGGTACATCCAATGACTAAGTAGATTCTATAATTAGCCACCCGCTGTTTGGCATGCCTTTACTCAGAGGGACAAACCTCAGTCAACATTGTCTTGTGATTCTCACATAGCCTAGGGGAACAACTTTTTCCTCAAATGTCTAAAGGTGTTGCTTTATTAGTTAATGCTTCAGAAATATTCTTTAATGTCTGGTGATGCGGATAACAGCCGTGTGGATGTGGAGAGAATGAGGATAACAGTCGTGGGGATGTGGAGAGAATGAGGATAACAGTCGTGCGGATGTGGAGAGAATGAGGATAACAGTCGTGGGGATGTGGAGAGAATGAGGATAACAGTCGTGCGGATGTGGAGAGAATGAGGATAACAGTCGTGGGGATGTGGAGAGAACGAGGATAACAGCCGTGCGGATGTGGAGAGAATGAGGATAACAGTCGTGTGGATGCAGAGAGAATGCGGATATCAGTCGTGTGGATGTGGAGAGAATGCGGATAACAGTCGTGTGGATGCGGAGAGAATGCGGATAACAGCCGTGTGGATGTGGAGAGAATGCGGATAACAGTCGTGTGGATGCGGAGAGAATGAGGATAACAGCCGTGTGGATGTGGAGAGAATGCGGATAACAGTCGTGTGGATGCGGAGAGAATGCGGATAACAGCCGTGTGGATGTGGAGAGAATGCGGATAACAGTCGTGTGGATGTGGAGAGAATGCGGATAACAGTCGTGTGGATGCGGAGAGAATGAGGATAACAGTCGTGCGGATGCGGATATCAGTCGTGAGGATGCGGAGAGAATGAGGATAACAGTCGTGTGGATGCGGATATCAGTCGTGTGGATGCGGATAACAGCCGTGCGGATGCGGGGTGGATGCAGATAACAGCCGTGCAGATGCGGGGCGGATGCAGATAAAAGCCGTGCAGATGCGGGGCGGATGCAGATAACAGCCGTGCGGATGCGGGGTGGATGCGGATAACAGCCGTGCAGATGCGGGGCGGATGCGGGGCGGATGCAGATAACAGCCGTGCAGATGCGGGGTGGATGCAGATAAAAGCCGTGCAGATGCGGGGTGGATGCAGATAAAAGCCGTGCAGATGTGGGGTGGATGCAGATAACAGCCGTGCAGATGCGGGGCGGATGCAGATAACAGCCGTGCAGATGCGGGGTGGATGCAGATAACAGCCGTGCAGATGCGGGGTGGATGCAGATAACAGCCGTGCGGATGCGGGGTGGATGCAGATAACAGCCGTGCAGATGCGGGGCGGATGCAGAAAACAGCCGTGCAGATGCGGGGCGGATGCAGATAACAGCCGTGCAGATGCGGGGTGGATGCAGATAACAGCCGTGCGGATGCGGGGTGGATGCGGATAACAGCCGTGCAGATGCGGGGCGGATGCGGGGCGGATGCAGATAACAGCCGTGCAGATGCGGGGCGGATGCGGGGTGGATGCAGATAACAGCCGTGCAGATGCGGGGTGGATGCGGATAACAGCCGTGCAGATGCGGGGCGGATGCAGATAACAGCCGTGCAGATGCGGGGCGGATGCAGATAACAGCCGTGCAGATGCGGGGCGAATGCAGATAACAGCCGTGCAGATGCGGGGCGGATGCAGATAAAAGCCGTGCAGATGCGGGGCGGATGCAGATAACAGCCGTGCGGATGCGGGGTGGATGCAGATTACAGCCGTGCAGATGTGGGGTGGATGCAGATAACAGCCGTGCGGATGCGGGGTGGATGCGGATAACAGCCGTGCAGATGCGGGGCGGATGTGGGGTGGATGCAGATAACAGCCGTGCAGATGCGGGGCGGATGCAGATAACAGCCGTGCAGATGCGGGGCGGATGCAGATAAAAGCCGTGCAGATGCGGGGTGGATGCAGATAACAGCCGTGCAGATGCGGGGCGGATGCAGATAACAGCCGTGCAGATGCGGGGCGGATGCAGATAAAAGCCGTGCAGATGCGGGGCGGATGCAGATAACAGCCGTGCGGATGCGGGGTGGATGCAGATAACAGCCGTGCAGATGTGGGGTGGATGCAGATAACAGCCGTGCGGATGCGGGGTGGATGCGGATAACAGCCGTGCAGATGCGGGGCGGATGTGGGGTGGATGCAGATAACAGCCGTGCAGATGCGGGGCGGATGCAGATAACAGCCGTGCAGATGCGGGGCGGATGCAGATAAAAGCCGTGCAGATGCGGGGTGGATGCAGATAACAGCCGTGCAGATGCGGGGCGGATGCAGATAACAGCCGTGCAGATGCGGGGCGGATGCAGATAACAGCCGTGCAGATGCGGGGCGGATGCAGATAACAGCCGTGCAGATGCTGGGTGGATGCAGATAACAGCCGTGCGGATGCGGGGTGGATGCAGATAACAGCCGTGCAGATGCGGGGCGGATGCAGATAACAGCCGTGCAGATGCGGGGCGGATGCAGATAACAGCCGTGCAGATGCTGGGTGGATGCAGATAACAGCCGTGCGGATGCGGGGTGGATGCAGATAACAGCCGTGCAGATGCGGGGCGGATGCAGATAACAGCCGTGCAGATGCGGGGCGGATGCGGGGCGGATGCAGATAACAGCCGTGCAGATGTGGGGTGGATGCAGATAACAGCCGTGCGGATGCGGGGTGGATGCAGATAACAGCCGTGCGGATGCGGGGTGGATGCAGATAACAGCCGTGCAGATGTGGGGTGGATGCAGATAACAGCCGTGCAGATGCGGGGCGGATGCAGATAACAGCCGTGCAGATGCGGGGCGGATGCAGATAAAAGCCGTGCAGATGCGGGGTGGATGCAGATAACAGCCGTGCAGATGCGGGGCGGATGCAGATAACAGCCGTGCAGATGCGGGGCGGATGCAGATAACAGCCGTGCAGATGCGGGGCGGATGCAGATAACAGCCGTGCAGATGCGGGGTGGATGCAGATAACAGCCGTGCGGATGCGGGGTGGATGCAGATAACAGCCGTGCAGATGCGGGGCGGATGCAGATAACAGCCGTGCAGATGCGGGGTGGATGCAGATAACAGACGTGCAGATGCGGGGCGGATGCAGATAAAAGCCGTGCAGATGCGGGGCGGATGCAGATAACAGCCGTGCGGATGCGGGGTGGATGCAGATAACAGCCGTGCAGATGTGGGGTGGATGCAGATAACAGCCGTGCAGATGCGGGGCGGATGCAGATAACAGCCGTGCAGATGCGGGGCGAATGCGGATAACAGCCGTGCAGATGCGGGGCGGATGCAGATAACAGCCGTGCAGATGCGGGGCGAATGCGGATAACAGCCGTGCAGATGCGGGGTGGATGCAGATAACAGCCGTGCGGATGCGGGGTGGATGCAGATAACAGCCGTGCGGATGCGGGGCGGATGCAGATAACAGCCGTGCAGATGCGGGGTGGATGCAGATAACAGCCGTGCAGATGCGGGGCGGATGCAGATAACAGCCGTGCGGATGCGGGGCGGATGCAGATAACAGCCGTGCAGATGCGGGGCGAATGCGGATAACAGCCGTGCAGATGCGGGGCGGATGCGGATAACAGCCGTGCAGATGCGGGGCGGATGCAGATAACAGCCGTGCAGATGCGGGGCGGATGCGGATAACAGCCGTGCAGATGCGGGGCGGATGCAGATAACAGCCGTGCAGATGCGGGGCGGATGCGGATAACAGCCGTGCAGACGCGGGGCGGATGCAGATAACAGCCGTGCAGATGCGGGGCGGTTGCGGATAACAGCCGTGCAGATGCGGAGCGGATGCGGAGAACGTTTCCTTTATCCACGCTGGGCTCGAAAAGTCGGTAAACCATCTGATCGCTATGTTTATGCAGAAAACGGACAAACAAAGAATGTAGTCAATCCACTGGCTTCACAATGACAAATGATTTCATGTGAAAAACATCATTTTCTCCCTTTCCTTTCTTTCCACAGCATAGACACAGCAACGCAAGGCTGGATATTGCATTGAATGACGTGTTTTCTTGATAAATCTATGTTCGCTACAATACCTTCATTTACTTACCCATTTCATATCACTCACCTCCGTGGCTTAGGCGGCAGCACGCCGGCCTCTCACCGCTGGGTCCGTGGTTCAAATGCCGGTCACTCCATGTGAGATCAGTGCTGGACAAAACGGAGGCAAACAGGTTTTTCTCCGGGTACTCCGGTTTTCCCTGTCAAAATTTCATTCCAGCAACACTCTCCACTAACATTTCATTTCATCTGTCATTCATTTAATCATTGCCTCAGAGGAGTGCGTCAGGCCTCGGCAGCCGGCACAGTCCATATCCTAGCCGCTAGATGGGGCCTTCATTCATTCCATTCCTGACCCGGTCGGAGACTGGAAGCAGGCTGTGGATTTTCATTTTCATTTCATATCAGACTGAGCCACAGCGAGGCGTGGCTGGGTTCAGCTACAGCAGTTACGGATAATAATAACAATCGAAATATAATTACTCTAAAAACTGCCTAAAGAAGAACGCAATCGTTCCGGATTTATTTTTCCGTCTTCTCAGGTTTCCGTTTTACAAAGGGTTGAGTTTTAATAAGACAAAATACACTACAAAGGTATACTTTTGTAACGCATAGGATTACTGCAAAATAATTTGAATTTTTTCCCACTTCACACAACACAGTTAATTCTTAAGTTCGACGGTTGTTTTTCTCGTGTTCTTCAAAAACTTCAATTTTCTCCTCCAGTGTGAGTGTCTTATGTTTAGAAGTCATTGTCACTGAATTAGCTTGCCACGATGGGTGAGTGGTTATCGTGTCGGTCTACTAACCCCAAGCTTGCAGGTTCGCTCCTGGCCGTGGTAAGTGTTTTTTTTTTTTGTTGAAAGGCGGCAACAATTTTGACACCATGTCTTACGATGTTGGCATGTCAAAGAACCCATTTGAATTCAGTAGGCCGTGTTCATAATGGCAAAATTAATCTCGGGAGTTTCCGCCAACACAAAGTTCCTCATTTCTCTACTAGAAAGCGCTATAGTGTTCAAGGAGCTTAGATATTGTTTTATCCCTTGGTTGGGGGTTGGGATAAACACGGTAGTGTTAGTGTGCTAATTTTGAAGGCTGCTTCCGGATGAGAGTAGCTTCCCGTGATTGGGAGAGACTACCAGTGTAGTGTGTTGGTGTGAATGCTTAATCTATTGGGGGCGTCCCTGCAGGATGCAATTATCTGCCAGGGGATGAATGTCTAGGTGCAGGCTGCTAAACTAGCCTGCCAGCGGAGTAGAATGAGCAATTCAATGAATGTGCAGAGTCAGTGACTCGACGCTCTGCAGTCGAGTTGCGTGCTCGAGTACAATAGGACCTGACGATGCAATTATTGGCCTCTACGGTCAGGGGCAATTATGACTAAGGTCAGGTTGGGTATAAGGATGTAAAGTGGAGTGTGATAAGTAATAAATGGTGTATGTTTACTGACCATGTGTTTATTGGCCAGTAGATGTGATGTGATGTCCCTCTTGGGGAGTTTGAACAAATATAAAATGTAGTACAATTTGTAAAGTGTCAGGGTAGGTGTTTTACAAAGATAAAGGACTCTGAGCACAAACTAGATCTCACCTGGTGAAGAGCTGGAACGGACGAAGAGCAGAACAGAACAGATAATCCCTCCAATCCGGGTTCCATTCTTATATGTTTCGGCGCTGCTTAGTCAGCATTGCATCAGTGTAGCTGCCCCAGATAGTTCTTAGTGCAAATGTTTATGTGAGTTTTGCAAGCCGTTGGCCAACCTCCTAGGCTTAGGTGGTCGCCGCTTGCTGTGTAGAGATATGTTCTGGAATTATAGTATTTCCTGTTAGGGTGGTTTTGGTGAAAGATGGCGGGGTGGGTCTCAGCGGGTAATGCCCCCGGGCTGTAAAATATCTAACCACCTTGACTTTCATAGTGCTTCAAGGAACAACGAAATTCGACATGCAAGCTACCCTCTGGGTGTCAAATAACAAAGCTTGCACCCGGCACCTGAGGCCATACGATATTATTATTATTATTATTATTATTATTGCCACTGAATTGAAATGAAATGATAATCCATAGCCTGCTTCCAGTTGACCGATCGGGTCAGGAATGGAATGAATGAAGCCCCCATCTAGCGGCGAGGATATGAACTGTGCTGTCTGCCGAAGCCTGTCGCACTCCCCTGGGGCAATGATTAAATGAATTACAGTGCGTAACTAAATGCAGTACGCAGTAAAAGGAACACCTAAGATTCCTCCAGTTCACTGTTTTCTTCTGCTCGTACTTCTACTCTTATTTGTCAGAAGGAAACCGTGTGTATCACAAGAGGGTTGGAGGAAGTAATGGTACAAATGTTGTGAAATGTAGCATACCTGCTGCGTCCTTGAAGAAAAAAATAGAGTTAATGTTTCCTAGGACTTTGCAAGTACAGTCACACTCACAATTTAGTGCTGTACATAGCTTTATGTTCGACCCTGACTATTATATGTCAGAAAACTGCATCATAATGAAGGCCATTAAAACACTATTTTTCATTATGAAACAGTTTCTCCCACATATCACAGCTCAAGAAACAGTTGTTTGACCAATATTAGATAAGGATATCATCGCACCTGCACTGAGTTCCAAGGCCTTCTAATTTAAATTTCACTGCGTGGCCTAGTGTCATAGTGGGGTAATCGAGAAGGCCATTGTCAAATACAAGGCATTCTCTGCACCTCATGCGCTCAGTTCAGTACATAATACTGGCGAAATCTCGACAGATATTTATGAATATTTATGTCCGAACATAAAATAGTTATAATAATTATCGTCGAACATAAACAGTCGTATGCAACTCGCCTATAATGGTAATTAAGACACTCGTGTCTTAATTATTGCCATTATAGGCTCGTTGCATAATGTACTATTGTATTATGGATAAGATAGTCCGTCTTAGTCAGGTTATTTAGGCTACGCCCACAGTTCCGGGATTTCTTTCCGTTTCCAAGTTAGGCAGTTTTCCAGTTTACAGTGTCATTTTACATAGGAAATACCTCCATTATGGTGTTTGAAGCCATTTTTCAGTGTTGCCTAACTAGACAACGGTTTGGTGCTTTTCAGTCGGTCAACACGATATCCCTAATCCTGAAAAAATTAATTATTAATTAATTATTAATCTCATGTAATTTTTTTTAATACCTCCGTTCCGAATTTTGTTTTCTGTTTGTCCATGTTTCTGGTATATCAAGGGACCGGTTTAGGCAGGTTTTACCTTATCAATAATGTACTCGCATGGTTAGCTGCTGCCTCGGGTTCGATTCCTGGCTCTGCCACGATATTTGAAAAGTGGTATGAGGACTGGAACGGGGTCTACTCAGCCTTGGGTGGCCCAAATGAGTAGAGGGGGTTCGATTCTCACCTCAGCCATCCTCGAAGTGGTTTTCCGTGGTTTCCCACTTCGTCTTCTGGCAAATGCCAGGATGAAACCTACCGTAAGGCCACGGCCGCCTCCATCCCGCTTCCTTGCCTAACCTTCCCGCTCTTCCCATCCCTTCATCAGGCCCCCTGTTCGCTTTGCAGGTGAGGCCGCCTGGGCGTGGCGCTGGTCACTCACCCCAGTTGTATCCCTGACTCAGAGTCTCAAGCTCCAGGACACTGCCCTCAGTGCCGGTAGAGGTGGGATCCCTCGCTTAGTCCGTGGGAAAAGCCAACCCTGGAGGATAAAACGATAGCGAACGATACCGAAAATAATGTACTAAACTACACACATCAAAAAAAGTTTTGCATCACCTCGGTTCCAAGAGTTCCGGAACCGTTAAATACAAAGGGAATAGAGATTAACACAAACAACATTTCAGCTCGTTTTATTGCTCATGAGACCCACACATTGCATGTTGTACCATCATACAGCTAGACTTTCAGCATTTGTGGTCCAGATTGCAGTACACACCACTACCTCTAATACCCAGTAGCACGTCCTCTTGCATTGATGCATGCCTGTATTCGCCGTGGCATACTATCCACAAGTTCATCAAGACACTGTTGGTCCAAATTGTCCCACTCCTCAACGACAATTCGGCGTAAATCTCTCAGAGTGGTTGGTGGGTCAAGACGTCCATAAACAGCCCTTTTCAACATATCCCAGGCATGTTCGATAGGGTTCATGTCTGGCGAACATGCTGGCCACTGTAGTCGAGCGATGTCGTTATCTTGAAGGAACGCATTCACAAGATGTGCACGATGAGGTCGAGAATTGTCGTCCATGAAGACAAATGTCTCTCCAATATTCTGCCGATATGGTTGCACTATGGGTCGGAGGATGTCATTCAGGTATCGTAAAGCCGTTTCGGAGCCTTCCATGACCACCAGTGGCGTACGTCGGCCCCACATAATGCCACCCCAAAACATCAGGGAACCACCACCTTGCTGCACTCGCTGGACAGTGTGTCTAAGACGTTCAGCCTGACCAGGGTGCCTCCAAACACGTCTCCGACGATTGTCTGGTTGAAGGCATATGCGACACTCATCGGTGAAGAGAACGTGATGCCAATTCCGTGGGGTCCATTCAGCATGTTGTTGGGCCCATCTGTACCGCGCTGCATGGTGTCGGGGTTGCAAAGCTGGACCTCGCCATGGACGTCGGGAGTGAAGTTGCGCATCATGCAGCCTATTGCGCACAGTTTGAGTTGAAACACGACGTCCTGTGGCTGAACGAAACGCATTATTCAACATGGTGGCATTGCTGCCAGGGTTCCTCCGAGCGGCAATCCGTAAGTAGCGGTCATCCACTACAGTAGTAGCCCTTGGGCGGCCTGAGCGAGGCCTGTCATCGACAGTTCCTGTATCTCTGTACCTCCTCCATGTCCGAACAACATCGCTTTGGTTCACTCTGAGACGCCTGGAAACTTCCCTTGTTGAGAGCCCTTCTTGACACAAAGTAACAATGCGGACGCGATCGAACTGCGGTATTGACCTTCTAGGCATGGTAGAACTACCGACAACATGAGCAGCGTACCTTCGTCCTGGTGGAATGACTGGAACTGATCGGCTGTCGTACCCCCTCCGTCTAATAGGCCCTGCTCATGCATGGTTGTTTACATCTTTGAGCAGTTTTAGTGACATCTATGAACAGTCAAAGGGACTGTATCTTGGATACAATATACACAGTCAACGTCTATATGCCGGAGATCTGGGAACCGAGGTGATGCAAAACTTTTTTTGATGTGTGTATGATTGAAACGTCTCCCAGAAATAAATCGTGCATACGCCACTGCTCAAGCGCACACATAAACATGTTATGTCTGACTCGGCTCAGCAGTCAGTGACCGTATCTCGTACGACCTTCTGTCTGCACACCGCTCGGTTGCTATTGCCTTGTGAGGGCGAACCTTGGGCACTCTCGGTCAATGCTTTTGGCGCAGGGACAACCAACCCAATCTCCCCTTGCACAAAGATTTCCTCATCGTCCTCCACAGCTTCAATTTAATGTGGCTCAGCGGTAACGGTGTCGTGCTGGAAGCGACCCATGCCATAAGATACCCACCAATTTGCTATCGTGCCACTATACTCTGAATTACCAATAATGGTCGCTGACAGCTGTCAAAGCTAGCACGTGGAGAAATGCCGCGTTGCCACTGAGGCAGATCATGACTCATAACATTCCAAGAGGCTTTCAGGAAGACTCAAATACTGGGGAAGTTAGCCCCCTTGCCTGGCGGTCTAATGACCGTGACGAGTGAAGACACACCGAGTAAAACCATGTGCTTACTGCTGTATCGGCATACATTGCAACATTGCTCACTGTTGCTATGGAGACCGTTACCCCTCTCGTCTCCACTCCTCACCTCACCCTACAAGCGGATAACAGCTTTCACCGAACATCTTTTGTAAATCAGAGTATAGCGACCCAAGCACTGATATATCGGTGGAATCTGGGAATTTCTAACACATCTGTATTAGCTAAAATTCCGCTTAGGTTAGGTTAGGTTTGGCGCCGTAAAAATTGAAGAGCTTATTTCCAAAATGACGTAAATCCAAAATTGACGATTTTTCAGGTTTTTTTTTTCTTTCATAAGCAAGTGTATAGGTTCTCTTAACGTATAGCAAAGGTTTTAAGTCGCAATGCGTCGTATATCCCATATTAACAGAGATCTAAAAACTAAGTTTATTTGCAGAGTGACGTAACTCCAACGTGTATTTATTTCCAATGTGTCGTGACCAATCCGATGGTTCTCTGGACATCACGTGTTAAATCAAGGCCTAGGCTATCTTTGAAGAATATATAGACCATCAGTTTGTGTTTGTTTTGTTTAAACCATGTAAATGTTCATAAATGCCACTCAAAGAGTATGCCAATATATGATTTTTTTCCAAAACGTCCTAACTCCAACTTACAGGAGACGATTACCACAATGTCCAATGATAGGAGATTTTTAAAACACAGTGTCAGGATGTGCATAAAAGCAATGAATGAAATTACATTATATTCATAATCATATCTAAATTTAATTATACAAAGAAACAAAAACGCAATTTTTGAAGTTTTGCATTTCATGGATTTACGTCACGTTGGAAATAAGATCTTCAATTCTTCTCTCGAACAATGGGTCGCATGAGGCATTGTAAGTTACTAGGAGAGTAGCTACAGCCACGATTTTTACTGGGTCGCATCTGGCACGGTCGCACTCGGCACGTAATCGCGGTAACTGCTGTGCTCAGGGTTGCAGGATCGAATCCTGACACAGGCAGTTGGCTTTTTGAGGGTGATCCATGCCGGTTCTTTAGTACTGCATTACCGGGTGAGTTAGCCGTGGTGGTTATGGCATGACTGATGGCAGTCGCTCACATCCGGAAGGCAAGGAGGTTCGAATCCCCCCGCCGGCAGCCTTGAAAATGGTCTTCTGTGGTTTCCCATCTTCCTTCCAGGCAAATGCCGGGGTTGGTCCCTAACTATAGGCCACAGCCTTTACCTTCCAACTCCTCGTCCTTACATTCCAACTTACCTCCTTCCCTCCCCAACGGTCCTTGTAGCTCACCCATTGGGTGTCCGTCTCGAAGCAGCTACAAAACTGGCGAGCCGAACATGTCCTCGGACATTCCCGGCACTAAAAGCCATACGCTAAAAAAAAGTACTGCATTAATTAGTAGCAGAAATTTCTACTTATTATAAAACATAGTTCCCGATTCTTGGATGTCACGGGTAATATCGAGAACCACTGGATGGATTTTGATACGGTTTACGCCATTCTGTAAAGGATATCGCGAGGAAGGTTTCTGGACTAAATTATTTATGATCAAGGGAAGCCAAGCAGTAACGTGTTCAGTGAAAAAGTCGAAAAGGAACCTAGCGTCCATGCGCTTTTTAACTTTACGCTGGTCAAACCGTTAAAATTATCAGTAGGCCTATAATACTATGAGTGTAAAAATTGTTCAGCATGAAAAGTTCTACAAAAAGTCCTAGAGAGCAAATCTCTATCTTAAATACATCGCCCACTATAAGTGTTTTTACGTTTTCATTTCTTCCAACAATATCCATTCAATTACTGAGGCGACAGTTTACGAGCTAGCTAGGGGCGAACCTATCGCCCCAGTTACAGCCTAGCTAGCGGGCTAGCCTATTATCCCAGATACAACCAGCAGCAAACTGTCGAGTCGTGTCGAGTTGAGACTTCAAAGAAGAGTGGTTGTGTTTGGCGTTTCCCTGATAGTGCAACTCGGCTTTTCTTCATTTCGCCTGTGAACTTTTCGTTCCGAAAATTACACAGTCAAGTTAAATTGGACGGAAAGGGGATTTGTGTTTCATGCATGTCGGCTTTCTTAAATTTCATCTGACAAGAATTCGTTGCACATGTATCTCCATGATAATATAATTAATAGTCCAGTCAGTGATTTTAACCCATCATGCCGAGACGTAAAACGGATATAGGTCGTAGTTCATTGACATAGAAAAAAAGAGCGTTCATCATGTAATGCATTCATAACTGTTTACGGGCGAAGCTGGGGGGGGGGGGCTGTTATGTAAATATAACATTGAATACGATATGTGCAGGGATAGGAGGGTGATCTACATTTCATACAGAAACCAGACGGCAGTTAATCGAAAGAGAAGCTGGTATTCAGAAAGGTGTAAGGCAAGGCTGCAACTTATCACCCATACTTTTCAATATTTACATTGAACAAGCAATGAAAGAAATAAGAGAAAAATTTAAAGTGGGAGTGAAGATTCAAGGAGAAATAATTTCTACTCTGAGATTTGCTGATGACATCGTCATTTTGGCCGAAACGCCTGAGGATTTGAATGAGTATTTAAATGGAATGGACTCCGTGTCGAGGAATTAATTCATGATGAAAATCAATAAATTTAAAACAAATATTAAGGAATGTTATCAATAGAAATCAGAAAATCCCATGGACGTCCAATTGGCAGGTGAAAAGCTAAATGGAGTACACAAGAACCTCGTTTATCCGGATTAAGTGGGACCGGAACTGATCCGGATAATCGAAAATCCGGATAATCCGGAAAAACTATAATACAAATACATGTTATATAATATATTAACATAAGTTGTAATTACAATTACACAAAAATTGGCAGGTGAAGGAAGTAGAGGACTTCTGTTTCTTAGGAAGCACAATAACCAGTGATGGACGAAGCAAAGAGGATATAAAAAAAAGTTTAGCACAGGCAAAGAAAGCATTTCTATAGAAAAAGGAATCTGTTGACATCGAATATAGATTTGCGTATCTGAAAGTCATTTTTGAAGGCCTTTGTATGGAGCGTGATGCTCTATGGAAGTGAAACTTGGACTGTTGGAGAAACAGAAAATAGAAGAATAGAAGCATTTGAAATGTGGTGTTACAGGAGAATGAAGATCAGATGGATATGTTTGTAACAAATGAAGAGGTATTAAGACGGGTGGGAGAGGAGAGATGTTTCTGGTGAATGCTAATGAAGAGAAGAGATAGGTTGGTAGGACACATACTAAGACACCAGGAATACCAAACTTAAGGAAGGAAGGGTCGAGGATAAGAACTGTACGGTTAGACCAAGGTTAGAATATGTTAAACAGATTGCGTCGTATGCAAGGTGTGGTAGCTTAGATATGGAACTATTAGCTCAGGACTGCTAGGCATGGAGATCTGCATCAAACAAGTCAAATGACTGAAGGCTCAAACAGCAACAGTAGGCTTATAGCCACGTTTTAATTATTTTAGCATAGGCCTACCTCCGTTAACCGGAAACCTATGTTTCATGAAAAAAAAAGTGCCATTCGATTCCGGTGAATGCAGGTTTAACTGTACTTGTCACTTAAATTCCCTCCCTTATAAACTTGGTGAGGAGACGTTTAGCATACAGGACGCGGCTGAAGGCACGCGTATAAAGTCCAGGGGTTCTCAAAGTGAGGTGCGCGCCCCCTGCGGGGGTCGCAGAGAGTGATTGATTAAGGGGGCCACCGGCTCTGATTGGAATATTTATCCTCCCTACATTATTCTGCTAAGGTCCCGTTCCGGATTTTACCGAAAATAAGGTCCTGTTAACACCAACCTACATATATGGGGTTCCTACAGGTTCCGTATAATCCCATGTGTGCCCGAAACGCACTCACTTTCTCTTTAAATGCCTCACACAAAAATGGAAGCCTCCGTGGCTTAGGCGGCAGCACGCCGGCCTCTCACCGCTGGGTCCGTGGTTCAAATCCCGGTCACCCCATGTGAGATATGTGCTGGACAAAACGGAGGCAGACAGGTTTTTCTCCGGGTACTCCGGTTTTCCCTGTCAAAATTTCATTCCAGCAACACTCTCCACTATCATTTCATTTGTCATTCATTTAATCATTGTCCCAGAGGAGTGCGTCAGGCCTCAGCAGCCGGCACAGTTCACATCCTCGCCGCTAGATGGGGGGCTTCATTCATTCCATTCCTGACCCGGTCGGAGACTGGAAGCAGGCTGTGGATTTTTTTTCATCTTCAAAAATGGACATTTAAAAAGGGAGCACCGTAACCTGGCGAGCCTGCCACTAGAGCGCAGGGCAGGGCAGCGCGGCGGCGGCAGCCATCTGGTGGGAGCGCGGCGTACTGCTAGCTGAGGAGTGTCTCAGCAGATGACTCCGGTGTGGTCTCGCCAAGAATTTCTCTAGGGTTTAACCCTTTGTAAATGCAAAAATTGCAAACAATAACCGATGAATACGTTGAAACATCTAATATTGTCTACACAGAGGTACTGTGACAAGTACAAAACTTCGTTCTCCCACATTCTTCCCTACTACCCCATAAAACTTCATTCACGTTGCGAAAGCTCGCACGGGCCCACGAGAATTTCATATTCTGTAACAAATATTACTATCCTCATATCCATGAACCTACCATAGACACGGAGCTCCCACGACCGTTCAACAATAATAAACTCATACTTTTGCTGTCTTATTTGACAAGAACTGACCAGTAGATCCTGCCAGCAGGAATTCTGAGAAAAGGTGGTGAGTAACATTTCCCACACAGCTCTCTTCCACCCACCATCCGCAGCGATATCACCTCACCAAACACTTAACAACCACTAATGACAATGTGACCGCCACTTCCTCACAAGAATAGATTCTTCTATATCTACCATTGTGGACTCGAATTTATCCAGGCCTTTGCAGTCAGTACAGAGACAGTGAGTGAACAGGTGAATTCTAGCAAGTGTTCAGTGGGAGTGGTTAGGCTGATTTACAATAAACTGATACAATTAACGCCTCATAAAATGAACTAAAATGTGTTCAATTCCAATAATAACTACACGTGCGACAGTTGTTTTCGTTATATAAGTAAGGAACAATAGTTAACCTTCAACACCTTGGAGTGATACAATATATGTTTTTTTGTACAAAATGTTGTTGAACTTTGATGTGCTCTAAGAATAATAAATTGTGTATTATTATTATTATTATTTATTTACATTGTTTAGACCCAAAGGATCACATTAAGCAAATTATGTTCTGGTGCTGTTCTTCTTGTTCTTCCAGAACTCCTTCATCATCTCACTGTGTCGGACTCGACGTTCCTCCGTCCATCCTTTCCCTGGTCTCCTTGGTCGATCTTCATGTGTGACTTCCCAACTGTGGATCTTATGTCGGAATGTCATTCGATCGTCTATGTCTATTGGTATGATGTTGGCACTTTCGAGATCAATTTGGACTTGGGTAACCCAGACTGTTGTCACTTTAAGTTTTCGTAAGTAAGTCAATATTCTCTTTGTTAGCTGGTCGTCATTCAGTCTCATAATGTGGCCGTAGAATCTCAGTCGTCGCTTGCGGAAATTTGACTCGTTGTTAGAGTATCTCTCTGTGATTGTGTGTGATTGCAGACGATATCCGTCATCTGTGAGTTTAGGGCCCAATATTTTACGGATGATTTTTCTCTCAGCCTTCTTGATGTTCTCAAGATCCCCTTTGTAGTTGAGGTTTAGTGTCTCGCTGGCGTAAAGTGTCTCAGATTTGATGACAGTCGTGTAGTGTTGAATTTTGGTGTTGATGCTCATGCATTTCTTGTTGTAAATATTTGTGATTTTTCCGTATGCTTTTCGCAATTTAAGTTCACGAGATTTTTGCGCCACTCTTTCCATACCTGTGGGTTCAATAATTTCACCCAAATACTTGAATTGATTAACCCTGTTTATCATACCGTACTCTGTGAGTAAATTTTGTGCTTGAATGTGTTTTGTCGATATAAACTCGGTCTTTGTGAAGGAAATTTGTAGTCCGACCTTTTCAGCACACTCTTTTAAGACCTCAATCTGAAGGATTGCCATTCGTTCATCTGCGGAGAGGATTGCAAGATCATCCGCAAAAGCGAAGCATGTCACGTCGATATTATCCTTTTGCCTTCCTAGCATGACGGGCTTCCAGGTATTCCGACTCCTCAGTTCATTTATTTATTATTATTATTATTATTATAGCTTGCCACGGTGGGTGAGAAGATAGCGTGTCGGTCTACTAACCCCAAGATTGCAGGTTCACTCCTGGCCGTGGTAAGTGATTTTTTTTGGAAAGGCGGAAAAAATATGACACGCATGTCATACGATGTTGGCATGTCAAAGAACCCATTTGAATTCAGTAGGCCGTGTTCATAATGGCAAAATTAATCTCGGGAGTTTCCGCCAACACACAGTTCCTCATTTCTCTACTAGAAAGCGCTATAGTGTTCAAAGAGCTTAGATATCTAACCTCCATGACTTTCATAGTGTAACTGGTAATTGCAATAATTAGACATGCAGCAAATGCTGTAGATCTTGTGTTTTGTTTTGTGCGAAGTAGCCTTAGAGAAGTGCTAAGAAAGAACAGAAGAATAACGGGGGTTCGAGATATTTCATGTTATAACAATAATAACATCGTATGGCCTCGGTGCCGGGCGCAAGCTTTGTCATTTGACACCCAGAGGGTGGCTTGCATGTCGAATTTCGTTGTTCCTTGACGCACTATGAAATACCGACAGTAGTGGCTTCGCTGGCTAAAGCTCAGCGTTAGGCCAAGGGGCCAAGCCCTCTGCTTGACTCGGTAGACGCGTGGATTCGGGTCCCACCGTCGACCGTCCTTGAAATGGTTTTCCGTGGTTTCCCCATTTTCAACACCAGGCAAATGCTGGGACGGTAACTTCTGACAGGCCACGGCCGCTTCCTTCCGCATCCTTGCCCAGTTTCATTCATCTTCATCCATTTCATCTCTCATACCGACGCGCAGGTCGCCCACGGGCGTCGACTAGAAATACCTGCACTCGGCTCTCAGGAGGTCACACGACAAAAAAAAAAAAAAAAAAAAAAGCACTATGAATGTCAAGGAGGTTAGATATCTAAGCTCCTTGAACACTATAGCGCTTTCTAGTAGAGAAATAAGGAACTTTGTGTTGGCGAAAACTCCCGAGATTAATCTTGCCATTATGAACACTGCCTACTGAATTCAAATGGGTTCTTTGACATGCCAACATCGTATGACATAGTGTCGTTATTTTTGCCACCTTGCAAAAATCACTTACCACGGCCAGGAGCGAACCTGCATGCTTGGGGGTTGGTAGTCCGACACGTTAACCACTCACCCACCGTCGCAAGCATAATAATAATAATAATAATAATAATAATAATAATAATAATAATGCATGTCAAATTTAGTCGTTCCATGGAGCGCTATGAAAGCCAAGGAGTTTAGATATCTAAGCTCCTTGAACACTATAGCGCTTTCTAGTAGAGAATGGTGGGACTTTTTTGTGTTGGCAGAAAATCCCGAGATTAATTTTGCCATTATAAACACCGCCTACTGAAATCAAATGGATTCTTTAACATGCCAACATCGTATGACATGCGGGCAGTGATATTTGTCGCCTTTCAAAAATCACTTACCACGGCCAGGAGTGAACCTGAAAGCGTGGGGTTGGTAGTCCGATACGATAACCACTCACCCACCGTGGCAGGGGCGCGACAGTATAAGTTTGTAAACCCCTGTTCTATTAAATCAGAGCTTGACAACCCGTGCGAAGTTAAAATTAATATAGACAGCCTTGCTATTGGATAAAATTAGACTGATTAACAGATGAGGCGTGGCTCTTAAATATGATCAATGCCGCAATTACTATTCATTCGAAGAAAAAAGAACGCACTGGAGACTCAGTGAGTGTTACTCCAAAAAAGAAATGTGTGTGTCCTTGAGCAATATGGGTCAACGTTAGTTAAATGTGATTTTAAAAAATAAAAGTTTTGAGGGGTAACCTTGAAGATAAGTGACCCATGACTACTGCTCGCTTAGACGGAACTGGTGATAACGAACGTGCGTGCGTTGACTGGCGACAGATAAAAACAGTGTGAGACTCTGTCATTGCATCATGTCGGATAGGGCGACTATAATCACAGGCCTACAAAAAAAAGAATTTTTTTTTGGTCCCGGGGATTTTGTAACTGATTTTAGGTATACTTCGGTCGTTGAATCTAAATTTGAAATCAATTTTCCTCTAACAGCTCTATTTTTTAGCCTACTTTTCACATTTTGCAAAAATGAGGAAAAAGTAGACTTATGAGATCGGGCAAATGTCTGTCTGTCTGTCTGTGTGTGTGTGTCCCCCTATCAACTCCTAAACAGCTGGAGCAATCGAAACAAAATTTGGTAGGAGTAAAGATCTATACCTGAATATCTCACGGCCATATTTGAAAATGATGTCAGTGCTACCAACTGCTTAAAAATCGCAATTGAAATTTGAGCTCCATGTTGGATATCGTGGAAGCTATGAATGGGAGCTATTTCAAAATTGGCTCACCTATAGATAATAATATTGCAGTTTAATTTCCAGGAGGCCATATATGGCAGTGTTGCCAAAATGGTTATAAGCCTGCTGATAGGTCCAATTTTTAAATGCATATAACATCTACACTATCAATTGGAATTCAACCAAATTTTGTATGTGCTATGTGTACATAAACTGATATGACTGAGCGTATTCTTAAGAGCCTCCAGGGCTGCCAACTGTTAATAAATGCTCTCAATGTCTTTTATCCAAATACCCATATATCAGAAAGTATGCAAGCCGACAGCTTTAAACTATGCACACGTATAGTACCTGACATTCTATATTAATTTCGAGTAACTTATATACGCCAGTGCTGGCAACATGATTCTAAGCCTGCTGATAGTTCCAATTTTAAAATGCATGTAACTTCTATACTAACTAATGGATTTCATTCAAAATTGACACAACAATAGATCATATTATTTCAGATTATTTCTGACCAATACATGTATGTCATTGTTGCCAACATGATTTTACGCGCGCTGTTAAATCCAATGTTTAACAGCATGTACCGTCCATGCTATCCATTGGACTTCAACCAAATTTTGTATTCTGCACCTTAAGAGATGGAACTAAGAATATATTCAGTCACCAGGGCTGCCAACTGTAGTTTTCTATTAGGCTACGTTATGCCAGATATACAGTATTCCGAACTAATTAGAAATTTCGATATTACCAACTTAATTTCGTCATTATTCTAGATAAATCCATATAAATTAATCATTGGCATGAATCTTAAATTTTAAGAAAAGTAGGCTCTTTAGTTCGTCATGGAACTTCTTGTTTAGATCTGTGTTGGGTTTATGTATAATTTTACACGAAATATGCAGTTCTACGTCCTGTTTGTGCAAATGTCAATCATAATATACATCAAGGCCAATAAGTGTTGATTCCGCGTAGTCCTAGGAGACCCATTCGCGCAGAAGGAGAAGAAGAAGAAGAAGAAGAAGAAGAAGAAGAAGAAGAAGAAGAAGAAGACGAAGAAGAAGAAGAAGATACAACATGGATGTTGGGGATTTTTTTAAATTAACGACCCCTTAGTTGAACGAGAGAAAATCATCTTTTCTCCAATACATATCAAGCCGTATGAAGCAGTTTGTGAAGGCTCTTGATAAGAACGGATCATGCTTTGCATTTATAGGAAATAAAATGCCTCACTTGAGTATGGAAAAACTTCAAGCAGGGATTTTTGATAGCCCACAAATAAGACAACTCATTAAGGATCCTGACTTCGTAAATTCGATGAATGAATCTGAGCTAAAAGCCTGGACTTCATTTGTGTCAGTTGTAAAACATTTTCTAGGCAAACGCAAAGCTGAAAACTATGTTGAACTGGTAAACGAGATGCTTAACAGATTCAAATCCGTTGGGTGCAAAATGAGTATTAAGGTGCACTATTTACACAGCCACTTAGACAGTTTTCCTGAAAATTTAGCAGACACCAGTGAGGAACAAGGTGTACGATTTCACCAGGATATTAAAACTGTGGAGGATCGCCACCAAGGAAGATGGGACATGCACATGATGGCAGATTACTGAGCTGAAGTTAAAACGGGACTGTTCCAAAATACTTTCAGGAATGTCACGAAAAAGAAGCTTCCGAAGTGTTCAGTGACTGGATGGTTTCATTCATCACTTCTTCCTCTATGTTTGTATTGTGCCCAATCAGTCACGGCAGTCTGGCATCGAACTCGGGTCTCATCAGAGAAGACCAGGCACATGGTTATGCCTAGAGTCGAACCATTGATCTCTGAGGGGGAGCAATTATAGGGAACCCAAAGAGCAATGAGAGGTATACTGACATATAATAATGTAGCGTGATTTCACGATCTATATGTGAATATCATAGCAATTTAAGGGAAGAATTGTAGCCAAATGCAAGAAAATATACATTTTCAGAGCATACGAGAATGAGAGGAGGCCAGTTTGAAGTTTTACAAATTACCCTTAGCAAGTGGGCGGAGAACTTAGGCGCCGAGCGCACAATTCACGTCTGGAGCGGAGAGACAGCTCAAAATTAATGACCCGGGTATTCACCGCTTGACAACGATGAAACTTAGAGTAGGGATGATGGCCCACGGAAATTAATAAATTACAGCCAAGTGGAGTATTGAAATGCATTGAAATATACACCCAGGTGAATATATTCACGGAGAGGTAATTTAGGAGTGGTTTTTCACCTAAATTAATGCCTATATCTCCAAATGAACGAATTACAACCTAGCTTACGCTCAAGAGCAGTTATTTTGTGACCAGCCAACGGGGAACCACCACAGTAGCGTCCTGACGCGCTGATCTAAGGCAATTAATTGTAATTAATTGGCCGAAGCGATCGCCGGCACGCGAATGGTTTTGAAACCTCCACACTTAAATAAACAAGATGTAGATGTCATTTCGGCTGAAGAGGTATTATTTCAAGAAAGGAGTCGCTCTCATGTGTCCAGTGGACTATTTTGTACGAGAAACCTTTATATAGGGGGAGTAAGGCAAGCCAAGCCAGTTGTTCTCCAGTCATCTCAGGTCATCTCAAGTTGTTAAGTAGTTCGCCTAAAGTTATTCTACAGTATACACGTAACTAAGACGCTGCCAGTAAGCACGCCATATGTTAAAGTATCAACGCTCCGCCGTTGAAGAACAATAGAAGCAAGTTATAAGCTTCATAAGTAATCATGAAGCGCGTCGAAAGTGAATTAATACAGATATTTATCTATTATCTGACGCAAATATAAATTCGCCACAGCGAGAAAAAGGAACTTATAATGTTTTTGAACAGTTCTTATACCGGGAGGTATTGTCAGAATTGTATATGACATTATCATCAGGATCACTACAATGATGGGAGCTTGGAAATCATTGCCACCTTATCTGGATAGTGAGCTGAACAAGATTGCAGGGAACGAGGATCGAACGTCCGTAAAACGCTGTTAGATTTCACGTAGACCAGCGGTTGTCATAATTGCATCGCATCTCTGAGATCAGGCGTAGGAGAAGTCCGATTTAAGGATCAACATGTGAAATAATGGATAAGTGTACATAAATTGTGTAATAGTGATTTAAAAGTGTTCATGTGTATAGTGATTAATATGCAGTGTGTAGCAGTGATAGAGGCCACTGATAAAAGTATGTGTATCATGTGGAAAATGTGTGAATCTAAGTGTTGTGTAAAGGATAACATGATAGCTTAAATCAAGCGTCATGGTAGCGCTAAAGCTGAAGCGCTGGCACTATCCAGCAAAAAGGAAAAAGTGAGTACCCATTTTATAATGTCATTATAACTAAATAGTTCACCATGTAACGATTTATCACTTGGAGAATAAGATGTAATAGTCACTTACTGAACGAGTTTTCACCACTCGTCTTGAATAAAGTATGGCTTGGAAGGTGATTTGTTTAGGGCCATTTAGGTCGAAAATAGTGATTGATGTAACGGTAGCGTTAAATGAGTAATAATAATAATAACCTGGGGTCGGCAACAGTAAAGTAATAGGCATTTTTGGCCTAAATAATGTTCAAATAGTGTCATGTCTAATATAAAGATACCGTATTTTGGTAAACAGTAAGGAAGTAACGTGGAATATAGAAAAATACGAGAGCTTTTTCAGTGTCAGTGAAATTTGAATGAATATTTGATATGGTCAATCCTTAGGATTATGTTTGAGGACCATTAAATTAAAGAAAGCCAGTAAATTTACATTTGTGTTAGGAGCTATTTAAAGCTTTGGCTTAAGTGGTATGACAGAGAGAACGAGGGTGCCTTAATAATGGAGTCATCTATGTGAAGTATTGTTTGAGCCGCATGTAAGCGTGCAGATTAACGTAGAATCCAGTGATTTACGTAAGATAATTGCGGGGACCAACTAGTATAGCTTGCGCGTTAGGTGAGAAGTTGGCTGAATCTACGAGTAGTATCGCCCTTGAGCATACTGTATTATTCGCAGCGAATTGGACAGAGCCTGTCTGTATCCAACGCTTGCATGAATTATGGCCACTATTGACGTCCGTCGAGACGCAGTGAGCATTTGTACCAATGACCTACCCTGAGAGGTAAGGATCATATTCGTCGTTTAGGAACGCAGATTTCCTTATATTTTATTATTATTATTATTATTATTATTATTATTATTATTTATTTGGATTTATTGTGCTTCTAACAGGCATATGCCTAATAAAAAGAAACACATGTACATTTGGTTACACAATTCTATCAAATTATAATATAATTGACAGACATAATGCTGAGATTGTAATGCAAATTAATTCTACAACTAAATACGAAAATATAATAATACTGTGCAGGTAATTGTTGGTGGAATGTACGAGTTCATGTGATCGCACAGCAGGCAGAAACAAAGGAACTATATGTGCAACTGAATAAGTCGAGGTTGTTTGCTATTGAATGTTCATTGTATAATTGAATAGCACTTATTATTGGGGAATGTTTATGCTGTTCAGTTCTAGTTCTTGGGCAGTAAAATGTAATAAACTTAGGTCGAGTTGATGGAGGTGGGACACGTAAATTAAACTGTGATATTAAATACGGACTATACAAAAGGTTATTGAATACTTTGAAGACAAAAACAAGAATTGCAATTTTTCGTCTGTTAGCCAGAGATGTATAATTCAGGTAACTTAGAAGATTTCCATAGCTATCATATTTCGGATAAATACCCGTCATTTTATACTGCAGATATCTTAGGAATTTATTTTGAACCATTTCAATTTCACTAATGTGGTTCAAGTACCAGGGATTCCAGATGCTGGATGCATATTCTAATCTGCTTCTAACAAAATAATTGAACAATAATTTTATACTTTTTGGGTTGATGAAATCTTTAGATTTTCTTCTTATAAAGCCTAGCATTTTATAAGCACTAGCTACCATTTCATGAGTGTGCAATGAAAATGTTAGCTTTGAATCAAAATGGACTCCTAGGTCTTTGATAGAATTGTTAATAGTGAGATACGCATCCAATATCCGGTACCGAAACATCACCTGGAATTTGTTTCTAGTAAACTTCATAACTGAGCATTTCTTTATGTTAAGGTTCAAGCGATTTAATTTACTCCAGGATGCCACATTATTGAGATCTTCTTGACAGCTGCTGGTGAAAATCGTGGATTTTCACTATGATGCGCGTCTAAAGCCACTAATAATCACCATAGAACGGCAAGGCTATCACTAGAGTTCCATCCCCAGCCATGAATGTTAATTAAGGAGCCAGTTGAGCCCAATACACTTTAAGGATAGGTGTTAATTAATTAAATGACTCAATTATTTAGGAGCCACACTTAGCGTAACTCCAGTACTGCGATTGTAAACAAACTTGACCTTGACAGGAGAGAGAGGTGGGGTTGTAGACCACTTCTGCGGCAGCCATCTTGACTAGCCAGCTGGAACGAATTTTATTGCCTGCTGAGGGGGAGGAAGGTCGGACGACCGGTCCCTTGTAAATTAGAGTCACAATAGGACACTGAGGAATCTCGGTATTTCAATATGCAATTAAGATATGAGTATTAAGATGATGCCAATTGAATTGAACGATGGGTTGCAACTCACATACGTTGTTGGATCATAGAAATCAGATAATATTTGGCTCAATTATTCTCCGAGGAGGAAAGCTGAACCAAAATAATGTAGGCATCTTTCTTTAGAATGCATTTGCCAGTTCATGCTAATTTATGCAGACGGGTATGTGTTTTCCCCAGAACATGACACATTTGTAACGATGATAAGCCCGACAAGACCCAGAAAATCGTTATATGGTGAAACTATAAAAATATTCTATCCATGTTTATTTTGGAAGGGATAAGTACCACTTTTCCTAAAGCGTTCATATGGATGGAAAGAAGGAAGATGATTCACACGACACAACAAATATTTGTTAATGATTGCAGAAAATAATGAATTAATGCTAATCAAGGTAAATGCCATAAGAAACGGAATAATGTTTTATTAATATCATTTTGATGTGATATGTGATTTTTGTGTTATGATACTCCCATTAACTAAAATTGTGTCACATGATGAACACTATGGAAACCCATTGAAGTCTGAAAGTATCATTGACAGGATGCTAGAATTAGATTTGAGTGCAGTGTAGCACTATTTTAAGAAGAAAGCTCACAGAATAACCCTATTTTCATTTGTGGGAATTAAATATAATTTGTCCTTTATTTGTATTTGTTGTATAGCCATGATTTCAGACCAGTAAATAGTTCATTTTAGGAAAATGTTGTGTATTTCCTGTAGAGTAGTTACCTGGTAGACTCAAATCCTGAGCATGTGGTCGTATGGTGGGCAGGAACGTCCCATACCTCGAAAGACCGTGAGTTAGTTGGGATACGAACACATGGTCCACATGATGACAGTTGGGTACAGTATATAATAATATTTGTATAATATAATAATGAAAATTTCGTGTTTAGTTTTTAGCCTACTTTTCACATTTTGCAAAAATGAGGAAAAAGTAGTCTTATGAGATCGGGCAAATGTGTGTCTGTCTGTATGTATGTATGTCTGTCTGGCTGGCTGTGTGTGTGTGTTTGTGTGTCCCCTATCAACTCCTAAACGGCTGGAGCAATCGAAAGCAAATTTGGTAGGGGTAAAGATCTATACCTGAATATCTCACGGCCATATTTGAAAATGATGTCAGTGCTACCAACTGCTGAAAAATCGCAATTGAAATTTGAGCTCCATGTTGGATACCTTGGAAGGTATGAATGGGAGCTATTTCAAAATTGGCACACGTATAGATAATAATGAAGCCTCCGTGGCTTAGGCGGGAGCACGCCTGCCTCTCACCGCTGGATCCGTGGTTCAAATCCCGGTCACTCCATGTGAGATCTGTGCTGGACAAAACGGAGGCAGACAGGTTTTTCTCCGGGTACTCCGGCTTTCCCTGTCAAAATTTCATTCCAGCAACACTCTCCACTATCATTTCATTTCATCTGTCATTCATTTAATCATTGCCCCAGAGGAGTGCGTCAGGCCTCGGCAGCCGGCACATTTCATATCCTCGCCGCCTGATGGGGGCTTCATTCATTCCATTCCTGACCCGGTCGGAGACTGGAAGCAGGCTGTGGATTTTCATTTTCATAGATAATAATATTGCAGTTTAATTTCCAGGAGGCCATATATGGCAGTGTTGCCAAAATGATTATAAGCCTGCTGATAGGTCCAATTTTTAAATGCATATAACTTCTACACTATCAATTGGAATTCAACCAAATTTCGTATGAGCTATGTGTACATAAACAGATAATACTGAGCGTATTATTAAGAGCGAGCAGGGCTGCCAACTGTTAATAAATGCTGTCTCTATTTTTAGCCTATTTTCAATTTTGAAAAAATAGGCTTATGAGATCACCTTTTGTCCGTGTGTGTGTGCGTGTGTGTGTGTGTGATTCGTGTGTGTGTGTCCCGCTAATAAAATCTAAACGGCAGGAGCGATTTCAATGAAACTCGGAAAGTTCATAGCACTATTCCCGGCGACCTCGACCGTGCCCTTCAAATTTTGTTACGACTCACCAATCCAACATGGTGGCTGTGCGAAATATTTCACCAGCATTCAATATCTCCGAAACTATTACCGATATTACCCTGACATTTTCTATGGTGATAGAGGGAACTACTATAAGTTCACTTATGTGACCTTTGAAAACCTGGTAACTACAAAACCAACATGGCGGCCAAGCGAATTTGCGACTTTTAAATAGACGTTTTTCGCGATTTGGCCAACCAAACGCAATGAAACTTGGTACAGTATATGTTTATATACATTTTAATGCACAGACATCTAACTTCGTTCAATTGTTTACATAATCACAAGATGGCGGATGTGCGAAATATTTCACCGGCATTCTATATCTCTGAAACTATTAGCGGTATCTCCCTAAAATTTTGTACGGAGATAAAAGGCACTACTGGAAGTCCATCTATAAGACTTTCAAAAACCGGTTAACTACAAAACGAACATGGCGGCCAAGCGAATTTGAAAATTTTAAATAGACCTTTCTCGCGATTTAATGTTCCAAGCGCACTGAAACCTGGTACAGGAAATATTTATACACATTGTAATCCACTGGTATCTAATTTAGTTCAATTGTTTACATAACCTCAAGATGGCGGCAGTGCGAATTTTAAAATTAAGTTTTTATTTCTTGTGATGTAGTCATGCGATCGAAGTGAAAGTTTGAATAATGAACCTACGCAATAATTTTCCTTTAATGGTACATGACTCTATGGCCTATACATTTAACAATCCAACATGGGCGACCATCCGAAATATTAAGACGATACTGAATATCTACGAATCTATTTTAGCAATCAAACTGCATTTTTAATTTCCATAGGGGCTATGAACTTAAATTCACCTATAGGACTTTAAATAACCTGGTGATCACAAATCCAACATGGCGGCGACGCGAATTATAAATATTCACATGGAGGTTTCTCGCAATTTAACCATCCGAGTGCAGTGAAACTTGGTACAGTAAATCCTTATACGAATGTTAATCCACTGGCATCTAATTTATTTCAATTGTTTCCATAACCTCAAGATGGCAGCTGTGAAAAATTTTAAAATCTCCTTGTTACTTCTTGTGTCCTAAATATGCGATTGAAGTTTGAATACTACACGTTCACAATAATCTGCATGTGACAGTACATACCTCTAGGACCTACATATATAAAATTCAACATGGCGACCATCCGAAATATTTAGTCGGTTCTCAATATCTACGAATCTATTACAGCAATCAAACTGAAATTGTGTATGTTGATAGTGGCAATTAACATAAGTAGGATATATGAAAATAGGCTGTAGAGTTCTTCACGGAACTACTTGTTTACCCTAATATCAATATATCAGGAAGTATGCAAGCCAATAGCTCTAAACTTTGTACACGTATAATACCTGGCATTCTAGATTAATTTGGAGTAACTAATATGCGTCAGTGCTGCCAACATCATTCTAAGCCTGCTGATAAGTCCAATTTTTAAATGCATGTAACTTCTATACTAACTAATGGATTTCATTCAAAAGTGGCACAACAATAGATCATATTATTTCAGATTATTTCTGACCAATACGTGCATGACATTGTTGCCAACATGATTTTACGCGCACTGTTATATCCAATGTTTATCTGCATGTAACGTCCATGCTATCCATTGGACTTCAACCAAATTTTGTATTCTGTATTTTAAGAGATGGAACTAAGAATATATTCGGTCACCAGGGCTGCCAACTGTAGTGCTATATTAGGCTACATTATGCCAGGTATATTTCGAACTAATTAGAAATTTCGATATTACCAACTTAATTTCGTCATTATTCCAGATAGATCCATATAGATTAATCATTGGCTTGAATCTTAAATTTTAACAAAAGTAGGCTCTTTAGTTCGTCACGGAACTTCTTGTATTTATTACCATTCGATAGTGTAATGTATATTTCACAAAAATATAATATCTCAGAAACTAGAGCTGCTAGGCAAAAACTAATGGCATATTTGAATTCAGGGCACCAAATTCATATAAAATCAGCTTAAAAAAGCCCCAGCACCAAAATCACTGTTGACCAGTGAATGTGTCTCTAATTTCAAAGGCAATGAGTCGTCAAGATACAAAACTCGTTTAGTCCACTTCAGAATAAGAAACGTTTCTCTGGACTTAGCCTCACGTATCTTTTGTGTTTGTTGTTTTCTACTTTTTGCTTTGTGTTTTTGGTTTTGTGTTTGCTTTGTGCTTTCGCTTTTGAATTTTACTTTTTGCTTTTCTTTCTTGGTTTTGTGTTCGTTTTCTGCTTTTGCTTTTTTGAATTTTGCTTTTTGCTTTTTGTTTTTGAATTTTGCTTTTTGCTTCGTCTTTTTGGTTTTGGTTTTATGTTTGTTTTCTGGTTTTGCTTTTTGCTTTATGTTTCTCGTTTTTTGCTTTCTGCTTTTACTTTTGTTTTTTTAATTTTGCTTTTTGCTTCGTCTTTTATGTTTTGGTTTTGTGTTTGTTTCTGCTTTTGCTGTTTTTGAATTTTGCTTTGTGTTTCTTTTATTTGTTTTCTGCTTTTGCTTTTGTGTTTGAATTTTGCTTTTCTTTCTTGGTTTTGTGTTTGTTTTCTGCTTTTGCTTTTTTGAATTTTGCTTTTTGCTTTATGTTTTTTTCCTTTTTGTTTTCTGCTTTTGTTTTTGAATTTTGTTTTTTGCTTCGTATTTGGATTTGGTTTTGTGTTTGTTTTCTGCTTTTGATTTTTTGAATTTAGCTTTTTGCTTTATGTTTCTTGTTTTTTTTTTCGCTTTCTGCTTTTCCTTTTGTTTTTGAATTTTGCTTTTTGCTTCGTCTTTTTTGTTTTGGTTTTGTGTTTGTTTCTGCTTTTTCTGTATTTGAATTTTGCCTTTTGCTTTGTGGTCGTTTTTTGTTTTGTTTTCTGCTTTTGCTTTTGTGTTTGATTTTGCTTTTTTGCTTCGTGTTTTTGGTTTTTGGTTTTGTGTTTTTTTTCTGGAAAATCAAAATAAAACAAAATAAACAAAACAAAATATAAAACAAACACAAAATAAAACGAAATAAAATAAAACAAAATTAAAAACAATACAAAATAAAATAATAAAATAAATCATTTTACGATATGATCCATATTCAAAAGTGGATTAAACGAGTTTTGCAACTGGACGACTCAATTAATGTTGATGATAATTGTCGTTTTAAGGGGCCTAACATCTAAGGTTATCGGCACCTGATGGTTTGGGTTATAGTGAGGATTTTCGGAGGGGTAGTAAGCCGGCTAATCCCATGTCATAGATTTATGGCATGAAAAAGAACCTTCCACTAACTACAGTTTTGTGAAACCCAAATTTTTAGGTTAGGATTGATTAGTTCCAACGTTCGCCGCCAGGTGCTGACTGCGATGCCATCTAGTAGCTAAGTACGCAAGCTAGGTGTCGTGGACGGTAGCATTTGGTGGCGAAAGTAGGAACTACTTGAAAATTGATCGTCTGCAGTCCTTACCTGAATTACAGATACACACACTAATACAGTCATCACAATTAACACCGGTTATCAGACAGATTCTACACATACCCAAAGTACACGGGGCTACATGACCACGTTGTCGCAGCCCCTAAACTAAGGAACCAACCAACCACTTTTGTTTCAAATTGGAGATATAAATATTGAAACCTGGAAACAATTTCTACCTGTGTGGCTGCCTTTCTTATAGGAATATTGATGGTTAGGTGTGCAGTATTATTCGAAGGGTGCCTATATGCTCGTGGTGAAGAAATAATAATGCAGTAAAATTAAAAATTAAATCCGGATAAACCAGAAATCCGGATAAACGAGGTTTTGTGTAGTTTGTAATAATAACTTGTGCTTTCAGGGTAATGTACATATACAGGGGTCTTTCATATAAAATAAGAGCGCCAAGCGGCGGCTTTGTTAACCGCTGCTGCGGTAACCTTGGCCGAGCTTTTGACGCGCCAAGGCCCCCTGCTTTAAGCGTGTGTACAATCCTATATGATGCAGCGGCCTTGCTAGCGTGTGTACAATGCTGAAATCTTACTTAGTTATTGTTGATGAAACCGAAACCCCTATAGTATTGAAAGCGCGCGCATAGTACATACGATGGCTGTTCCCCCCCAAGTTCCGATGGACTGTATAAAAATAACAGATTGACATTACCAAACTTGACCTTGCAATAAGCGTGCAGGTGCTCAGTCGCCAGTCTAAACCTCAAGTGCTAACATGGTGAGACAGTTATCATTGCAACATCGTATTTTTTTAAAGTAAATCTTATTTTAAGCACGAGTCGGCTCGGCGGGTACGTGATGCATTTGTTCAACAATTTCCTGATGAAGTGCCACCTTCACTAGCACAGATTCACGTAATTGCAAATAAGTTTGACACTACAGGCTCGGTGCTCAATAAAATCATGCCCGCACACGAAAAGTTTTAACAGAGGATGAGTTAGATAACTTTGACGAGAATCTTGAACGGTCTCCGATTAAATCACTCACAAACTCAGCACAAGTAGGGGTTTCAGTTTCATCAAAAATAACTAACTAACTAAAGTAAGATTTCAGCATTGTACACACGCTAGCAAGGCCGCTGCATCATATAGGATTGTACACACGCGCGGGGGGCCTTGGCGCGTCAAAAGCTCGGCCAAGGTGACCGCAGCAGCGGTTAACAAAGCCGCCGCTTGGCGCTCTTATTTTATATGAAAGACCTTGTATACTCGTTTTTCCGCCTATTGTAATTGGGCACGACTTGTGGTGACCACCTGGAAAGCATTCTTTTTATTGTAAGGGTGGGTCATATCAAAATTTCTTTCAGACTAAGTTTGAAACCTTTCTGGGCTCTTTCGTCTTTCAACGGTTGGCACAACTGAGGAAATTGTTAAATTTAACGTTTTTGCTAAGATTTTGTCTGCGAACACATGTTTTTAACATTAAAGAATGATGATATCTCTACTTAGTATAAAACAAAGTCCCCGATCCTTGGATACCCGGGTAATCCTGAGAACCACCTGATGGATTTTGATGCGGATTTCACCATTCTGTAAAGGATATCTCGACGAAGGTTTCTGTAGAAAAGTAATTTACTTATGATCAAAGGAAGCCAAGCAGTAACGATTTCAGTGAAAAAGTCGAAAATAAAATCTGGCATCCGAATGCTTTTTAAGCTTACGCTGGGCAAACCGTTAAAAGTATCAATTGCACCCTTCAATAAAGCATGGTTTTCTCAAGAGTCATCTACGGGGTCGTGTTCAGTCCTGACTGCGTTATACAGCAAAGTTCGCTTAAAAACAACATGCTCTAATGAATAGAAAGGTTCATAACAGAGGCTATACTAGAAATAAAAGAATAACAAGTAGAATAAAAGAAAATTTAATGACTGAAAATTATGTGCATAATAATAATAATAAAAAAAAAGAAATCCTCCCTGACTTTCACCCCCTAATAAAATAAATATATAACTGAGCGGTAATACTCGCTCCACCAACAAAACAATGTGAATACAGCTTCACATAAAATGATAAATCATAACATAATCTTTGAGCGGTAAGAACTCACTCGTCACAACATATGGATACAAGTCCATTTTTCCTGGTCAAGAAGTTATATAATGCGTGGTGTACTGCTCGTTAATAAGAAACTGAGTACTGATGCGAGTCCGTTTACAACTGAAACAGTCATGTTGCTCACGGAGTTGCATCTTTTAAATCACACTACGGCTATGGGACCCACCCTTAATTAATACACTATAATTACTACTGACACATGCAAGATCTAATAATACAAAAAGATGAAGAATCTCCCTGAGATTCTAGCTGGTCCAGAGCACATAAATAAACAAAAAGAGCATGCCAGAAATAGGCCAAAACGCTCGCATCACAAAATGGGAACATAGCCTCGCGCACCCTAATGCCACACGGGTCATTGAACGCGTAAAATAAACACACAAGAATTAAAGCAAAAGCAACAAAATACAAGCCTAACGGCTGAAAAACTATGTTTACATTTATAAAAACGCCAGACAAACAGGAGTTTCGGAAGCTACCTTACAACATGGACAGCACCCATTTAATCAATCAAATACTCATTATAACCGATCAGGTTTTGTGAATTTAAAACAACGTTTTAAATTGAAGTACAGGAACCTGGCCTGTTACTAATGACAAGTCGCGTTATCTGATTTGAGCGCGCCCCTCTTGTATGAGTCATCGCTGCCTCAATTATCTCTCTCAGTCCCTCAAGCTAGGTGCAACTTCCATCTGGAAACGCCAACTATCTCACTCATCCACCTGGATGGCAAGAAAACACAAATATATACCACAAGTCCAGCCTCGCGAGGTCATGAACTGGGCTGACGTGGAGCAAGTCAGAATAATCACAATGATATATTCTCGCTAGCACATCATAAAAATCACACTACGCACCAATAGCTTGGACTGACTCTCATAAACATACCACTGGGTCGGCTCAAAACAGATCAACAATATTGCGTCCATTGACACATAAAAAAATACACAACAAAACTCGGGTGCAAAGTGCCATCCCGTTCAGTTCTGCTGGAAAAGCAACTATCAAAATAATCCTGATTCGTCATAAAATTCTACTCACAAATAATCTTTACTCTCCAAATTCTATTTTTAATCTCAAAATTAATTCAGTTCCATTTTTGTTATGAGGCATATCTCCGAATCATCATGCTTGACCGCGATTTACGCAAGCGAATGCGAGCACGAGCTGCGCGCCGCCCCGTATAGTTGAACCAAACCAAATCACAATATTTACAAATTACACAACGCTCGGCTTGTCCCATTTTTATGTGTCAGTAAAACAAGAACTAAGAATCTACATTACCAAGCAAGCAAACAAATATCTACAAAAATATGTCCCATAATACCATAGCTGATCTAATAAATAAATACATTCATTTTGTACTCAATCCTTTAAAACAGTGCCAAGGAAACAACTGCAGCCATCTCCTTTAAGATGTTTATCTCGTCATCGACATCTTCTGGCAAATGTCCTGCTGGGTCCAATATCCGGTCTCGTTCCTAGACGTCATCTCGTGCTGAATTAAATAAAGTTTTGTCAGATACACACACGATATATTTCCTATTAAATTCACGTATCAAGTACTAAATTCCTTGACAGTCTATTTGGTGAATTATTTCGATGAACTGGTCCTACTGGTAGTGCTGGGACTACAAATAAATCACTGAAGTTACACTTATAACTTGACGAAAATATTCCATGTTCAAAAACATGAAAATATGCAGAGTATGCCTCGTGTCCTCGGACACCTTATGTCCTCAAATGCTCAAATAAAATCAACGTCACGTCCTCAGACGCACAAAATAAAGAGTGTTACGTTACGTCCTCAGACGCACAAAATCAAGTGTGTGTGTTACGTCCTCAGACGCACAAAATAAAGTTACGTTACGTCCTCAGACGCACGAATAAAAGTGTGTTCTCTCGAAGCTTTCTGGATCCTTATAAATGAAACTGGCTAGGGTTGGTGTGGAGGGGGATTTATGAAAAAATATTCCATAATAATTATCAGACTAGCATGCGATCGGTATCATTGAGTTCGTAGCAGTGTGGAGGTTACGATTATGCTGTAGCTGGCTCGAATCGATCGTGGAATTAATCCGTAGATAACTCCAGCGTTAATTTACCAGGGTGCGTTACCAAGCCGAGTTGCCGCTAAAACAAGGCGTCTTGATATTATTGGTCCAGACTCTTGTAGATCTTTGCGCGCTTTTACTAGTATTTCTGCCACAGGGAGTGGTTAATATGAAGATTGACCAATTACTTCGTAGCATTCGATTTTCTTCTTGGCGCCAACACTCATAGCAACAGGCCATAATGTGCGTACCCAAGCCGTCTCCACGCTAAAAGTTGCACCTGTCCTATGTGTCAAGAATATTTATGCTACATCCTAAAATACCACAGGAGCTTAAACCATTGTGTCCTCTCGGCCACTGATTTCTCAATATTTCCCAACACCGTCTGGCTCTCGTATCTGCTGTCTGTAGAAATGTATCAAAAGATGATGAATAATTTATTAGAATCCTTTATACAGCCTGTGGATAAAGTGTTCACAATATACTATGAGTGTAAGAATTGTTCAGCACGAAAAGTTCTACAAGAAAGTCTGCGAGAGCATATCTCTATCTTCAATACATCGCCCACTATAAGTGTTTTTACGTTTTCCAACAATCTCCATTCAATTTCTGAGGTGACAGTTTACGAGCTAGCTAGGGGCGAGCCTATCATCCCAGTTACAGCCTAGCTAGCGGGCGAGCCTCTAATTACCCTAGATACAGCCTGCAGCAAACTATCGAGTCGTGTTGAGTTAAGACTTCAGAGAAGAGTGGTTGTGTTCGGAGTTTCCCTGGAAGTGCAACTCGACTTTTCTTCATATCGCCTGTGAACTTTTCGTTCCCCAAAATACAAAGTCAAGTTAACATTGGGCGGAAGGGGGATTTGTGTTTCATGCACCTCGCCATTCTTAAATTACGTCTGACAAGAATTCGTTGCACATGTATCTCCATGATAATAATTATAATTAATAGTCCAGTCAGTGTTTTAACCCATCATGCCGAGATGTAAATCGGATATAGGTGGTAGTTCATTGACATCGAAAGCTAAAGCGCTTATCACGTAATGCATTCATAGCTGTTCCCGGGCGAAGCCAGGTCGGGTTGCTAGTTTAAAATATAACTTTCTCAACTAAAATACACGATGTGCAAAATTAACTATTACAATTCATTATATAAGAAGCAGCTGGACTTGCGATAAGGGGCCGACTTGTGGGTGCCGTCATCTCCTGATAGACGCACAAATATCAAGGTTATCGTAAAGTATCCAATCGTGAAGGGTAAAAATAACTCGGTCTCGCAGACAGACAGACAGACAGACAGACAGACAGACACATACAAGGAACTACAGTAGTCTCGGTAATCGAATCGTGCGGGAGAAATGTTGGGTCGCGGGAATACTTCCGTTGGATCTATAATACAAGAAACCCCACACAAGACACGGCACAAACCTAGAAGAATTGCTGAGTTTTAATTCACTGTCCGTGAAAGCCAATATACCATCTTTTTGGAAGCCTTCATAGGGAGGTTGTGGCTGCTTGAGCTTTTAGTTATCGCAGTCAAGAGGTGCAGTTGCACCTTATATAAAGGGAGGTGGCTCACAGTTCGCTACTCCAGTGGGGGTCCGGGCGGGGACACCAAGAGCCCGCCGATGAGCCAGCTTGGTGTCCTAGGCGAAACCCCACACAAGACACGGCACAAACCTAGAAGGATCGCTGAGTTTTAAGAATGAGTAAGTTCACCAGAGTTAGGAATACAAACCTATTTAAAATGTCGTTGTATAGCAGCTATCCATTCCTCCCTGTTCTGAGCTAATCATTTCATCTCTACATACGAGGGTGGATCGAAAAGTCTTGGCCCCTATGTCTATGTTAGCAAAAGAATACATATAGTTAATTACATATATACGTACTGTTCTACGTAGTGGTTGGTTGGCTGATTCCTTAGTTTAGGGGCTACGACAACGCGGTCATGTAGCCGAGAAGGCCTATACCTTGGGTGTGAGTAGAATCTGTCTGATAATCGGTGGAGGAGGAGGAGGAGGGTAATTTCAAGTACTGTAGTTCCTACTTTTGCTACCAAATGATACCGTCCACGACACCTAGCTGTGAACTTGGCTACTAGATGCCACCGCAGTCGGCTCCTGGCGACAAACGTTGGAACCTAAGAGCGTTATTCAAATCTAACCTATAATTTAGCTTCAAACAATTGTAGTTAGTGGAAAGTTCTTTATCATGCCATAAATCTATGACATAAATCTATGACGAAAATAGGATATGGACACAAATCATAGGATCAATACTGCAATGGAATACAATTCAAGTCTCAGACAGTCTTTCAATATCAGAACCAATGCATCAAACAAACGGAGTTCTACAGGGTGACCCGCTAAGCCCTTTGCTTTTCATTCTTGCTGCGAAAGAAGTTGTATGTCTACCCCTTATTATTCCCGTTTTCTAACGGGGTCGGGGATGAGATGCGATGGAAGTCTTTGTGGCGATGGCTTTTACGGCCGGATGCCCTTCCTGACGCCAACCTCATGAGAGGAGTTAATGAGAAATGAAATGAATGATGGTGAATGAAACTGGCCAAGGATGTGGAAGGAAGCGGCCGTGGCCTGTCAGAAGGTACCGTCCCAGCATTTGCCTGATGTTGAAAATGGGGAAACCACGGAAAACCATTTCAAGGACGGCCGACGGTGGGGCTCGAACCCACGCGTCTACTGAGTCAGCAGAGAGCTTGGCCCCATGACCTAATGATGCGCTTTAGCCAGCGTAGCCACTACTGTCGGAAGAAGTATTAACACTAATCCAAAAGAAGGCATAATTTCTTGCGCCTATGCCGATGACATAATGAAAAAATCCACAGCCTGCTTCCAGTCTCCGACCGGGTCAGGAATGGAATGAATGAAGCCCCTATCTAGCGGCGAGGATATGAACTGTGCCGGCTGCCGAGGCCTGACGCACTCCTCTGGGGCAATGATTAAATGAATGATAGATGAAATGAAATGATAGTGGAGAGTGTTGCTGGAATGAAATTTTGACAGGGAAAACCGGAGTACCCGGAGAAAAACCTGTCTGCCTCCGTTCTGTCCAGCACAGATCTCACATGGAGTGAACGGGATTTGAACCACGGACTCAGCGGTGACAGGCCGGCGTGCTGCCGCCTAAGCCACGGAGGCTCTCCGATGACATAATAATAGCATCAAAAGACGTGGAAATATTACAAAAACCAATAAGTCATGTAGAAGAATGGTGCTACATGCATGAGTTTGAAATAAATGTTCCTAAAACAGAAATGATGGTATTCCGGAATGGAGGAAATGTTCCTGTAACAGCAAAAATCTACATACAAGGACAGCAATACTAAAGATCACTCCAGATTTCAAGTATCTTGGAGTCACATTTCAAACAACCGCCAAGTGTTTCACAAAACATGTATTAGAAAAAGCTACACATGCAATAATGGCTATGCATGGAATAAGTTATATAAGATCCCTCAGATTAGAGACAGCAATGTCTCTATTTATAGTGCCGCCATCGTTACTTCCGACTTGACAGTTCACCGGCTAGCGATACGATGTTGCCAGTCCACTAACGCGAATCAGCTGACGTACATGATTTTAGCCGTAAAGTTAACAAAACACTCGTAATGTGAACAGACATGTTTACACACATCATACACGTGAATAAGTACTTAGTAGCAGAAACTACAAATATACTGCAGTTAATAGAATATTTCTGATAATGAAGCAGAAAAAAATTGTAACAAATAAATTACACACCATTACCGCTCGCGTCCGGAGTCGAAGATAATCAGAGTTTGAGAAAATGTATTATAAAACCTATAAAGCGAACACACCACTCATTTCGGAGTCATGTCGTCTCGTTGTAGCTCGTTAGCCACTCAATGAGCACATTCTTTCTACCTGCCATTGTTGGAGCTTTGTCGTGAATTACACTATGATACGAGGCATTGTCCATAACAATTGTGCTCTTCTCAGACACGTTGTTCAGCAATATTTCTTCAAAGCATTTCCTCTCTTGGCGCTTGTCTTCCTCGTGTTAGACCCGGCATGACACTATCACACACACGCACGGCAGAAATAACATAAACACACTCGCTGGCCTAAAGCTAACCTACAACTACACGTAATTATATTATATTATACTACACTATGCCATGCGACAAACAAATACTACGCTATTAAATAACAACAGACTAGAGAAATATCAAAAAGAAAAATATACGAGAAATACGAGAATACACAAAGACCGCCAATTAAACTAACCGAGCGCAATGCAAACAGCTGACAACAACATGTGAACGTAAGATGTTAGCTGGCAACATCGTCAGCGAAACTCGATTTATCTCGATATATCAATTTGAATGGCTGGCTGTGATTGGCTGGTTAGAGTGTAGCTGTGACGTAGCACTGAAACTTCAAGTCGGAAGTTAGGATGGCTCTAGTATAAAGCAAAAATACCGCCAATATTGACGTATGACTTAGAAATTATCTGGCCGTATCTCTCAATGAAAAACCTCTCCACATTAGAAAGAGTAAAAGCAGTATACTATTAAGAAAGCAATTGGAGTTTCTAAGACAACAAGATCCAGATTAGTTTATCTCCTGGCAAGAGAATCCTTCCTCATAGAAGATCTTAGGACACAAATACATCTACCCAACACAAATGCATCAGAGAACCTATTGGCAATACCCATCCAAAAGCGAGAAGACGTATATCCGGAGTTTTTTGCATCTGGCGCCATGATTGATCTATCATGGACGATAGCAAACTTTGAAATGCGTCACGTCTATACAAGAATGCAGTACACGGCTTCCATCACATCTTTTGTCACAACAAGACGTATCATGCATGAGCCTTCAATTACATGCGAGTGTCAACTGTGTGGACATACATGCGATCACGATGACCACTTAGAAATTTGTACAAAAAGAACAAGGACAATCAGTGATTATGCGAATCAAAAGTTTTTTTGAGACGTTTCTGCCATCAATGGGCCACGATGTTCTTCACTCGTATGATCACTGTAATGCTTGTTTTCTTGTCTGCCAGTAGATCTTCATTCTTGACGAATGTTCTGCTCTCCTTTCTTCTGTCCACTTGCAGTGAGGGCGAGGCATCACAGATGTTAAAGGGTGTAGATTACTGGTTGATTTAACCGCCTTTCTGAACAGGTTCCTATCCCAAACCAGAGCCTGATTGATTCGAGCTTCTGTTAGGTCCTTTTTAACTTGCATCGACCATTTACAATAGGAATTATTTTTAGATATTGATGAGTGGATTCGATATGAAAGTCGATGATGCTCCATCCGCTCCAAATGTCCAAAGAAAGACATTCTCCTTTTTCTCATCACACTCACCAAATCTTCTATATGTTCAAATAATTCATTGTTATGTCTTCTTCTGAAAGTACCATTATCATTAACAGGTCCTAATATTTTCCTTAGAATTTTCCGATCCTTAAGTTCTAATTTTCTCAATGGACCTTTGTTTGTCATCTGTAAGCATTCTGACGGCCTAATTACTGTGTTATAATGACAAAGTTTGACATTCCGGGACAAGCTTTTACTTTTGTAAATGTTTTTGCAGGTTTGAAAGGCACCTTCCAATTTGTTACATCTGCTCTCAATGGCAGCTATTTCTGAATTATTAGGGGTAATCCATTCCCAAAGGTATTTAAATTTTCGTAAATAGTATTTTTGTAAACCTATGGCCACTTGACTGCATTACATGTTTATTAAATCTATGACATGGGACCGCCGGCTTTACTTCACCTCCGAAGGAAGGCTTACTGAAGGATTTTTAACGCTCTTAAAAATCCGACGACTTCGGCCGTGTTTGAACCCGCGACTTTGGGCAACTACGCCACCGGAGCCGCCCTATCCTACGTAACTTACACTATTTTTTCACATAGTCTCCACATTTGTCCAATCGCACCACTACATTTGAGATGCCCCTGTGATAGAATTCAGCCGGCTGACTGTGGAACCATCGTCGGACTACTGTCTTGGCGTCATCGTTGCACGTCAATCGCTGTCCTGCCAGGAACTTCTTCAGCGGACCAAAAACGTGGAAATCACTGTATGATGGTGGGTGGTCCAAACTCTCCCAGTGAAATGACCGGAGCTTGTTGGCGGTTCTGGTTGCCACATGTGGTCTCGCATTGTCATGGCCCGCTGAAGAAGTTCCTGGCGGGACAGCGATTCACGAGCAACGATGACGCCAAGACAGCAGTCCGACGATGGTTCCACAGTCAGCCGGCTGAATTCAACCACAGGGGTATCTCTATTTAGTGCTGTGATGGGACGAATATCTGAACAAAAGTGGAGACTATGTAGAAACATAGTGTAAGGTACGTATATTAGTAATTACCTGTACATATATTTATATTGTATATATATTGCAGGTGGGGGGGGGGGGGGGGGTAAAAAATAAGTCCAAGACGTTTTGATCCGACGTCGTACCTACCACACCCTACATCCGAGGCGATCTGTTTTGACATATTCTAACCTTGGTCTACCCTGCAGTTCTTGTCCTCAACCCTTCCTTCGTATCCTACTCTCGGTCATTGTAGAAATGGTTTTCCAGTCCATCTCGTTGCGTAGTGGATAGCATTCATGCCTGTATGCCAAGATATTTAATTCTGGTCTGAAGGTTGGAACGGAGTAGGACTCTCAGCCTCGTGAGTGGTTTTCCGTGGTTTCTCCACTTCTATTCCATGCAAAGGCCACGGCTAATTCCTGCCCATATCCTACCTATATTACAAATACACACATTACTACAGACATCACAGTAAAACAGGTTATCAGACAATCCCTACGCACACACACACACACACACCAAAGTATACGGGTCTACTTGACCACGATGACGCAAAGCCGTACAAAGAATCAACATCAACAACAACAACAACAACAACAACAAAATGGTGTTCCATAGATTCCCAAAATAATTTCAGGTCATTGATGTCTCTTTCCCAATCTTTTTTCATTCATTCATTCATTCATTCATTCATTCATTCATTCAAATATTTGCAATTGGGGGTGTGTCCCCCCGTGCAGTGGCGCCAATAGAATTTCTCTGAGGTCTAGCGAAACAGTTTAGACACTCCCCCCCCCCTTTCCGAACCCCCCCCCCCCCCCCTCATACGAGTTATGCACTCATATTGTTTCCAAAAACTATCCATACTTCTCCAGATTCTTAGCAACTTTTAGCGATAAGTCGAGCTGAAATAGAAACAAGTAGTTCCGTGAAGAACTATACAGCCTATTTTCATATATCCTACTTATGTTAATTGCCACTATCAACATACACAATTTCAGTTGGATTGCTGTAATAGATTCGTAGATATTGAGAACCGACTAAATATTTCGGATGGTCGCCATGTTGGATTTTATATATGTAGGTCCTAGAGTTATGTACTGTTACATGCGGATTATTGTGTACGTGTAGTATTCAAACTTCAATCGCATGATTAGGACACAAGAAAAAACAAGGAGATTTTAAAATTTTTCACAGCTGCCTTCTTGAGGTTATGGAAACAATTGAAATAAATTAGATGCCAGTGGATTAACATTCGTATAAGGATTTACTGTACCAAGTTTCACTGCACGCGGATGGTTAAATTGCGAGAAACGTCCATGTGAATATTTATAATTCGCGTCACCGCCATGTTGGATTTGTGATCACCAGGTTATTTAAAGTCCTATAGGTGAACTTAAGTTCATAGCCCCTATGAACATTAAAAAATGCAGTTTGATTGCTAAAATAGATTCGTAGATATTCAGTATCTTCTAAATATTTCGGATGGTCGCCATGTTGGATTGTTAGATGTATAGGCCATAGAGTCATGTACCATTAAAGGAAAATTATTGCGTAGGTTCATTATTCAAACTTTCACTTCGATCGCATGACTACATCACAATAAATAAAATCTTAATTTTAAAATTCGCACTGCCGCCATCTTGAGGTTATGTAAACAATTGAACTAAATTAGATACCAGTGGATTACAATGTGTATAAATATTTCCTGTGCCAGGTTTCAGTGCGCTTGGAACATTAAATCGCGAGAAAGGTCTATTTAAAATTATCAAATTCGCTTGGCCGCCATGTTCGTTTTGTAGTTAACCGGTTTTTGAAAGTCTTATAGATGGACTTCCAGTAGTGCCCTTTATCTCCGTACAAAATTTCAGGGTTTTACCGCTAATAGTTTCAGAGATATAGAATGCCGGTGAAATATTTCGCACATCCGCCATCTTGTGATTATGTAAACAATTGAACGAAGTTAGATGTCGGTGAATTACAATGTATATAAACATATACTGTACAAAGTTTCATTGCGTTTGGTTGGTCAAATCGTGAGAAACTTCTATTTAAAAGTCGCGAATTCGCTTGACCGCCATGTTGGTTTTGTAGTTACCAGTTTTCATAAGTCACATAAGTGAACTTATAGTAGTTCCCTCTATCACCATAAAAAATGTCAGGGTAATATCGGTAATAGTTTCGGAGATATTGAATGCTGGTGAAATATTTCGCACAGCCGCCATGTTGGATTGGTAAGTCGTAACAAAATTTGAAGGGCACGGTCGAGGTCGCCGGGAATAGTGCTATGAACTGTCCGAGTTTCATTGAAATCGCTCCAGCCGTTTAGATTTTATTAGGGGGACACACACACACGAATCACACACACACGCACACACACACACACACACACACACACACGCACACACACACGGACAAAAGGTGATCTCATAAGCCTATTTTTTTCAAAATTGAAAATAGGCTAAAAATGCAACACTTTCATTGAATACCGGTAAGCGTTTAATTCAATTACGAGGAAAAACAGTATTTTTACAGAATTATGATATTCTCAACATTTGAATGACAAAAAGTGTCAAACATCAAAATACTGCTCACTTAGGTTTAGTTAAAAGATAAATAAGGGAAGTCTCAAAACAAACATTACTCCTCGGCGGACAGATTTCATTTCGCTTAATGCGTCGTCTTCAAGCGGCAATGGATTGGTCTTAAGGAGCTTGGAGCGCGGCAGTGATGTCCAAAAGTATAGATTTTTCAAAGTGCTCAAATAGGGCCAAAAAAGAGTTTAGAAGTGTTGTGGAAGGTCCAAAGTATAATGCCAATACAAAATCCTTTGGAAAACTGCTAACTGAAAGTAGCTTTAGGGCTTTGAAAATGGCAGACACATAGGTTTTAGTTTTTTTTTTTTTTTACGGAAAAACGGCCTTTTGACCCTCGTTTTCTCTGTTAGATGTCCGGTGACCTCAGTATTTCTTAACGTTTTCATTTTTATCGTTTTGAAATCTTTATTTTTGGAGTTGTTGGCCGGAATCTATTCACTAGAACACACTTAAAAAACTTAATATTAAAATACACCCTAAAACGGCCATTTTAAGCTAATTTTAGTGTTTTTGTTTGTTTTTAAGTGTGCTCTAGTGAATATATTTTAGCCAAAAACTCCAAAAATAAAGATTTTAACATGATAAAATATAAGACGTTAAGAAATACCGGCGTCACTGGACATCTAAAAGAGAAAACTAAGGTAAAAAAGCCGTTTTCCGCCCAAAAAAAACCACTAAAACCTACTTGTTGTCATTTTTCAAAGCCCTATAGCTGCTTTCAGGTAGCAGTTTTCTAAAGGATTTTGTATTGGCATTGTACTTTTGACCTTCCACAACACTCCTAAACTTATTTGGCCCTATTTGAGCACATCGAAAAATCGATACTTTTGGACATAACTGTCACGCTCCAACCACCATAAGAATATCTTTGGCCGAACAAGAAACTTTATAAAAAAAGTTTTATTACATCACCTTATTTCTTAGTTGCCTGCAGTAACTGTTTCGAAAGAATGCTTCTATATGGTGCGAACTCTAATATGACATTATCGTATTCAATATTTACGTCGTTTTCACAAGTATGTATCATGAGGTCTTCCAATCGCTCAACACCCATAGTCGTAGTAGCCTGTTTTTGATTATGCGTAACTTCGAAAAAGTTCTCTCGGGTGTGGCGCTTGTTACCGGGATTGTCACTGCAATCTTCAGTGCGGTGTACAAAGTGGGGGAACACACTTTTCAAGCCTGCTGAGTGCATAAATAGAAATACAGTCATTAATCTTCCAGTATTGCCGGGGTCCGCTTGATCTGGGTTAACATCCCTGTCTTCAATCTCTTCTAGAGAGCTTCCTTCTTCAGTTTTTGATTCCTCTTCGCCTTTGTCGGTCTTCGCGAAATCGTCGTCAGCAGAATCCTCATCGGCAAAAATGTCTTATTTGTGGAGTTCCTCGGGCAATGAAGCTGCCTTCTTGAATTGGGGGTAGACTTTCGAAAAAGCAGTATACTCTTCTGAGAGTTGAATTTTCCATACAGTTGACAGAAGTGATCGAATGCATCATCAGGAAGAGCGTTTCTTCGACCGTACACCCCCAGTAGACGGCGATGCGAAAAGAGTGCCAAATCGCTGTATAACCCAACAGTTGTGTTGGCGAATCTATCTTCAAGGTGAGAAATTATTCCGTCCAGGCAAACGTTGTAGGTCTCGACTCGAAATTTCTTGATGGACTCATCATTTGGCGCATCTGCAGCTTCCTCGCCGTCCATCATCTTCTTGCACCGCTTCAAGGGATCGCGCGTTTTGGAATTCAAAGTCGGGAAATCCTGTGAGAAAATATTTTTTTTTCTTCAAGAATACATTCATATTATGCTCTCTAGTTTCGAAGGTGCTCCATTTCTATGAGCGTATGCTAGATTGCACTTACATCTGCCAATAAATCGATATCAACACTTTGCAAAACTTTGCTCACAGGTCCCACCTTTTCGAAGACTCTCGAAAAGAGGAGCAGTGTGAGAACAAAGCGTTCTGATAGCAAGTATCTAGAGGCCTTGCGCTTCTGTGGCAGCTGATTTTTCGGCTGGTGTAACTTTGTCGGTTGGGTCTTCACGGTCAAGGGTTCGCAGTTGTGTCTGAATTACATGAAGCAGTGTGTCGATTAGAGCAGCAAATCTTGACAGAGCGACAGTGAGTGAAGAAGCGTGAGACATCAAACGTGTCATGCTGACTCGTTTTAGTCGACGAAATCGCTCTTTAAGATACCGTTTTGTTTTGAAATTTCGAAAAGTTTGACTCGGCCCTTTGACGAACAAATGAATGCAAACGTTTTTTCTAAAATCGAAAACAGATCTTTTGCGTTTAAACGTGCATTACCGTATCAACCACTACCATATTCATTCTGTGCGCAAAACACCAAACGTAAACAGCCGCAGGGTCTTCGTTTTGAACTTGAGCCTTGAGACCATTAAAATCACCCGACATGTTCGCTACACTGTCATAGGATTGTCCGACAAGCAAGTTTTTCCCGTCTAGATTAAGTTCTCTGCATATGTCTTCGAGCGTCTTGAATAGGTTCTTGCTCTTCGTCGTCGCACATTCCTTTAACGCAACAAGCCGCTCATTTACTATCCCTGTCTCTTCATCGACGTACCGGATAACGAAAGACAGTTGTTCTTTTCTCGATAAATCAAAAGTAGTATCCATTGACAAACTAAAGAACCTCCCTTCAAACAGTTGTTTTTGAATCTCATTTTTAATAACTCGCGAGATGGCATGAATCATTTGATTCTGTCTATTCCAGGTAAGAAAGTTTAGTTTCTTGCGCTTGGGGGTAGCCTCCAAAGAAGCTAAATACGCAGCCAATGGTGGGGAGTACTTTGCCAACAGCACTACTAAGTCTTTAAAGTTCCCATTTATTTCTTCAGTCATTTTTCTCGGTGTCCGCTCAGAGCTAGATTCCGCCCACCTAAATAAAGAATCACGTCTGTTAATTCTTTGACAATTTCCCTGTTTTCGGCTATTTTTAATTTTCTTCCTTCTTCGAAAGAAGGGACTAACGGCACGGATAAATCTTCTAGTTTAGCTTTCAGTGACGCCTCAACATGTTGTTCACCGGTCTCGTGTAGGAGAATAGAGCTTGTACCAGTTGACCAAGTACGGAATCCGTGGCGTGTCCACTCTTTCTTTACCTTCGACTGATTACCGAAGAGCATACAGTGAAGACAGAAAAGCCTTCCTTTGGATTGGATACAGAGTACGACAACCACTCGCGCTGGACCGCGCCACCATCCGGAAGCATTTTTCGGTACCAGGCTGCATGGCATGATCATACCTCTTTGTCCTTGGGGAAGCCCCCTACAAGCTCTCGGTTTGGTTGGGAAGGACCTTCTGCTCGAATGTACTTAACCATTGTCGGAGTCAAATGTTCCAGATTACAAAACGTTGCCGGATCGGAAGTTATCCCTAAATCGTCGCACCTTGTCGCTACTCGGATGCCAGGTTCCATTCGCACTAGGACCTAAAGGGGGATGATTGGAAGGATAAGCGGGAAGCGAGTCCTGGTTATCAGTCAAGTGAGAGCTGGAAGAGCCGGGGGTGCAGGTACCGCTACCACCGCAACTGAAGCGAAGTTAACGGAATCCCCGGGAGGAGGTAGACTCTCACCACCGGAATGTTTCTATTGGTCCTCTACTTGTGCGTCAACTCCTTTAGGGTCCATGTCAGAGGGGGAGGTACCACCACCATTCGGCTCATTAGCCACGGCCGAAAGGGGATACTGCACGTTCACAAAGTAATCCTGGAGGTTCATCACTGGAAGGGCCTGGGATCTTAGGGACGAAGATTTGGTTCTCTTCATGGATCATTACCACCAGTTCAAGGATTTTGGGTACCACCAGCACCACCACTATCATCAGTAACACGAAAACTGTCTCTACCAAGATCTGATTAGGAGCATTAATTCCTGTAATGAGAAATATAACCACGGCTTAGATAAGGCACTTTCAGGAAAACAAATTACTACCAAAATTAATCTAGAAATACTGTAGAACGCAAGATGCCATGAAAAATAAAATACACGTTATGTCGCGGATATAAATTGTGTTACCAACTTTAGGATCCGAAACTAAAATTTTGATTCAATTTTTTAAATTGTTTACGGTAACTAAAGTGCTTTTTATCAAGGAAACAAACATGACCAGTTCATCTGAAAAGCCGAAAAGCTGTATTACCAAACCAACTACAAATGTAAAAAGAGAACGCGGTTATTGACCCTCCAAATCCGTCCGTTGACAAGCATGCATTTATACGGTAGACTTAAAAACCTGGAACAAGGCCAAAATGTAGGCCCTGTTTTCTTAAGTCAGTTTCTATCTCGGGGGCAACATGTGTATGTCCGCCATAGTACGTATAAAAATTGTTTACCGCAAAATGGAGACAGAGGGAGGGAGAGAGGGTGGTAGGGACTATTAACCTGACCATACATTAGCACGATTCTCATTTTTTTTTTTTACTTGAACGCGAGGGAAAACGATGGCACTGTCTGCACGAATCGACAATGTACACGAATTGATAGAACGAGAACGCAAAAACAAAATAAATGAAAAGGCCTTAAAAACACACCAAAAAGAAAACGCATACACACGATCCTCCCTAGCTAGACCTGAGCAGAAACCAAAATTCTAGGTTTTGACCCCCACTTCTAATTTGCTTCTCTGAACCAAACAGTTTACAAATCAATTAATCGCTCAATAGTAACCGGTACCGGCATTTCAAACCGAAGCACCATATTCCGTCAAGAAACACCAAATTCGAGCCGGATATGCACTATGTAGTGTAAAGAATGGTCATGGATAGGATGTCGAAAAACATCGAAATAAAATAACAGCATGCGACCGATGGGCTTCAGCGGGAAGAGGAGGGGGTAGGGGTGGGGTAGTTTACAGGTCTCTGTCTCACAATCAGCTGGTCGCCACGCTACGCCGCAGCTGCAATACGCCACACCGCGATGCTCGTGGTTCGCAGGTGACCCCCCCCCCCCCCTCTGTCTCACTCATGAAACTCACGATCGCAGTTCGAACATAAACGCGAGCATCAAATGCATCGTAGGAATTCAAACAAATGAGAAGATTCAGTTCAAGTTTGGGGCGATTTCCCTATTGTTGGAACTTAGCTCGGTTGTGTGGCCGTGCGAGGCCCACAACACTCCGAATTTCGCATGTCGCAGTGACCCTAATGTTGTGTTTAGGAATTTCACGAGAACTTGAGGTATAACAAGTAAGCCATCGACAAACTACTGTAATTCTGATTGAGCTGAAATCATAACACAGGTGACTAACTTACCCAATTTTTTGGAAACTACTCCACATAGCCCATCATAATAGCGTACTTACGTACTGTACCCGTTCCTACGTGGTATGCGATGATCCAACTGCCATAGCATCGCATACGACAGTTAGGATGCAATTGTTCTTTTTCAAGTCTAACCATTTCCGTTCTCATCCAAAATAAATTTGTTCACATGAAAAGAAATAAAACAACTAAAAGTTTCTTGGATTCTCAGGGTCACCGAGGCACTGAATCACACGTCACTGTTGCATTTGTGAACCCTGAGACAGCAAGCACGTGAACCATTTAAATTTAAATCATTCTAGCACACAATAATCATTTTATCTACAACACATTTGATCATTCACGAAGCATAGAATGACTTGTATTCCAGTCTAATTGGAATTATGAGAAATTTATAAATGTTACAGTTCATCAACGTTTTCAATGACTAATAGCATCATCTGATGTTCTAAAAATTGGTTGTGAGACTTTCATTATCAATAGGAGCATGATTTATTTCATTTCCATTAACAAACATTTAATCGAAGCCATTCCATCTAACATTATGTGTGTGAACCGAAATTACCATTCTCCTTCGTCACAGCTCCTAGCTTGACGGAATATCCATATCCTCATCATCACCTCTCTTCACACAAAATTACCACTCAAAAATATGCACTGTCGGCATGTCAGAAACTATGCCCTGGCGGCATGTCAAAAACTATGCACTGTCGGCAAGTCCAGTTCCACACTTGAACAAAAATGTGTCAACTTTATCTGGACATCGATGTTGCAAGGTAACATGAAAATAACAACTACTGAACTTTAACTAATCATCCTCTAACAATCCGTATCACATAATTTCATTATACCATCATTTACCACTTTAATTACTTGATCATCATTTATTATTTATGTTCATGACTTCAACTAGTCAATATCTCAGACGTTCATTTCAGACTATTATTATTATTACTCATTAGAATCAACAACAGAAATATATTCAAAGCATGTGCAATCATCCTGTCAAAATCTTAATCGTTTATCGACATCATCATAATTATCTGGCATTTTATTAAGCATGGAAAAATCGTTAATCACTTATCATGGCAGCTACTACTCAATCAGCTGTTTATTTAAATTATCATATTTGTCATCAGGTCAGATCAGCTGTTTCATTAAATTTCAGAGTAATATTCAACAATTAATTATTAAAGAAACTTGGATTATTTAAACTTCCAGAAAATATCTAAGATTATTTACAGAGGTGTCGTAAATATATATCACATCAGTGAAAATGTATGGCCAGACGTAATTATACTCTTACAAGTTATAATCGGTGCTTATATTTCACTCCATTGCCATACCAAAATTTATTGCCACAATTACTCCACATTGGACGTTATCATCCACTAATAACAACTCAAATTCATTCAACATGAACCATTTAAATTGTCAATTTATCATCACTTCATCACAAGTATTCAGCGCACAGCATGAATCAAACAATAAGACTGTGTTCACTAACCTCTAGTCTACACCATTAATATATCAAAGTGGTAACCTCACAAATATTGGCAATCTTCATACAACGCTTGGCAAAAATATCTAAACTCAACGTATTTAATAATCCACATTAATTGTAAGACTGGCTTCAGGCATTAATAAAGTTGACCCAATAGAACAATAGAACAATGGTCACTATAATTGTGTTTGACAACCTCTTAAATTACATGAAAATTACTGAAATAATTATTATCCAATCCGAGCATTAATTAAATTTAAAGTGTAATATCTCTGGAAAAATCATTGAAATTTGTTTCAAAAGAACACCATCGTGTTAGATTAATAATATTCATCATAGATGTTTCCATTCTGCCTGAGATAAATTTGTGAAAAGAACGTACTCATCTTAAGAGAATCAATCGCTTAAAATCCTTGTTTAAAGTGTAAATCAACTCATCAGAAAATTAATAGGTATTACATTAAGTAGAATATCGCTACAAAACTATTGGATCTACCACACAAGAATTACAAAGTGCAATCCTGCTTACATTTATTTATACTGTACTGGACAAAGATCATACTAATACATGACTTGTTAATTATTGTTTGATTCGCTTACAGTCAACATTGCATTCGGTTGATAAAATGATAGTTTCCTAATGACGGGTATAGCGTTTAGACACCACACAATTGCGCAAGGCAACAGGCCCCGTCCCGACGGCTCAGATGATTGATCCCTAATCGACAGGTATAGCGTTTAGACACCACACAATTGCGCTAGGCAAGAGGCACTGTCCCGACGGCTAAAATGAATGAATGCATATGACTGGAATCAACAATTATTATACTGTCATATAGTAGTGACACTGTTTCGCTAAAGCGAATTAAATTCAATAGCTTAAAAAGATCCAATCAAAAAGAAAAATCCCTGGTCACTAACTCCACACAATCGCTAGAATGCAAAAACTGTCAGACGCCCGACTGCAGGTCTCGAGTCTCGAATGCTCGACCAAAAATACTACTGTGCTAAAATGCACTATTACTCACTATAAGAGATGATAAAATACCCTGCTTAATAACGTCGGTGAATATCAAAGATCTGTGAAATGTCCCTGCCATCTCACATGGAATCCACCATATATTAGCGAATTCATCAGGATGAAATGCAAAAATATATAAGACGATGCTTCAAAATATACTCCTAAGGATATACAAGTGTGCCCATGGTCATGTCAAATCATATCAGTGTATTCATAAAAGCGCTCACAATACCTTCAAAATATTCCAGGTGATAAAAATATTTATTAAAAGATCGACGGTAATCCAGATATTCGTGATTAATTTCTCGCAAGAGCAGCGAAATCTTCATCCTGTACCATTGGAACAGCATTCTCCTCATCCTAATGCGTGTCACTGCACGGTCACTCGCCTGGGTAGGAATCGAATCCGTCACTCCGTTGTGCCATCCTGCCTCATCTTATGCCTAGCCCATCATGTTAATGTGTAAAATATCCATCTCGGATACTGTCCAAAAATCCACTGAATGTTGTGATCTTAATGGGTACCCCATTATGTCCATGGCTTCAACACGCCACTGTTCCATAAGAAAATGTCGATTGGCCTCCACTAGAAAAGTTTTCGCCAACAAAATGTCGAATTGCATTGATGAATAAAAATATTTTATGTGTGTTCAAGATTATCACACACCCTGTATCTGAATATTATGTGACTTGCATATTCGCAAATGTTCGTTAAGCATAGTCATTTGGCACTCTCTTCACCACAACAGAAAATATGTGAAGTCACTTCCACTGTTCTGGTCGAAAGTTCCAGTATTAATTGAGTTACCCCGTGGTCGCCTGGGCCTTCTAACATAATGTCGAAAATGTGACAAAGTTCATCCGCTGGTAGGCATACGAGTTGAAATGGTAAAACTGGAAAATGAAGCAAGTATTCGGACCATAATAATATCTATGTCCAATACGCAGTAATGTTAATGTCGGTAGCAGTATCTTATAACACGACCTCCAATTCGTCACAAGATGTCTGCTATAACAACAATGTTCCGGCCTTGCCACATGCCGGTAACACAACGTTATAAAATGGCTTCATTTAACAACAGGTGTGCGTGAATATGAATCACAAAGTTCACTGTTATACTGTTCGCTTTCACGGTGTGAAATGATCCGCTTGCCTCGACTCGCAAGTTACAGTTCATAATTGTAGTACGGTTTGAAATAAAGCTTGATATTTTTCACTGCAAAAGAGCACGTTTTCTTGTCACCGGCCGCGTTCGATAAGTCCACTGCCATCAAGACCTCGTCTCCTGCATCCTATACTCGCGTTCACCGTACTGGCAAATTGTACTAACTGTGTCTGGAAGACGATGCGTACAGTAATGAGTAGCGTACAGTAATTAATCCTCTCCACGCAGCTCTTGCCTGCTGTCCACCTGGTCTTTCATGTGACCTCACTCCCCTCACTCGTTGTAGGGTAGCTTGCTTGATGCCGTACCCTGACGTTACATGGCCCAACCATCCGCTTTTTGTAAAGCTATAATTTTCTTTTAAGGGGTTATTAAGCATCTCAAATATTAATACAATACAATACAATTCCTTTTTCTCTGACATTACACAGGGTCGTAATTTCTAAATTACTTAAATAAATCTCTTGCAATCTTAACGTGATTCATAGCATTGGAGGGGTTGTCCTTCCTTCTCCCTGTCTCCAATACGTCACTTCAGATTTCACGAATTTTATTCAAGTCGGGAGTCAAAGACAACAATAGGCGTTTGGGTCTAACCTCAGTATGTATTGGGCCTTGCAAGACTTTGGACCACCGTCAGTTCTGCGTTTTTTTTTTCTTTCAAAAAAAAAAAAGAATATTTGCTCAGTTGTAGGATGGCAAGGTACGTGTAAATTTTACAGTTTCAGGAGAGATTATTACGAGCCAAGGATACGTCTACGCAAGTAAGCAAACAATAACACACCCACATTTCTACGTACTGAACTAACTCATATCACTGGGGGTGAATATTTTCTGCGAGTTTTTCCGCGAGATGTTTTAGAGACCAACAAATAAAAGAAGCCTTTGGCAAAGCCCCTCACTTTTCGTGATTGCAACTACGACAATGGCCGTGATCTATTCACACGTAACGCACACAGTATGGACACACTCGGTTCCTACCGTGATTTCTACTGTTGACTTACCGTTATCGCTGCTCTCCACAATAGCCGGTGTAGGATTATAAGAATTCAATTTTGAAAAAAGGTTGGTGATAGTGCCAGGGGAGGAGGCACGCACTGGGCATGAGTCATAGTGCCTTTTCCAATTTTTAGAGTTCATCCCTTTTTGGGAGGCACTTTTGCCGCACGGGCACACTTTAGAACTCGGCCACATGGCAGACTAGACGGCAGACGTATAACTAGTTTGCCACACAACAACACATACACGTAACGAACAACAAACAACAGCACACGACGCACGATACAGCGACATCAACACAAACACAACTCCCTCCTCTTAACCCCACAGCCCCCGCTTCCCCCTTCGCTGAAAGACTATCGTTGGACTACTGAGACGGGCTCGTGCAGGCTCGGACGGGCTCGTGCGTATATTGCGCCACTTACAAAACCGCAGCGCGCATTTCAAACAGAGAAGTCCGGAGCTTCTACACATTCACAAAACGATAAACGATACTTCGAACGAGCTTGATTGGGAATACTTGGCCACGGCATTAATGACACGTTCCTGTGAAGCGCGAGGTTGGGTAGAGATATTCGATTCATACGTTAGGTTAGAGGGTTTGATGTCACGCTTATTTGTTTGTATGTAAATCCCAATTAACCATCATGAATGAACATTAGGCTGACGCTGAATATTGATGATGTTTATTTTATTTTATGTTTAAACGAACAAACAATACAATAACTAGGTAACAATATTTTGTGGCCGGTACTGACCGTTAATGCCAGGACCTTACGATCTATTTAGTCATTTAGTCCTATTCTCCGTCTTTCTCTCTCCCTTTCCTTCTTTCTTTCTTTCTTTCTTTCTTTCTTTCTTTCTTTCTTTCCTTCTTTCTTTCCCCCACCCACCCAAACCCAACCACCCACCCACCCACTTTGAGGTCTAGCGACTGCTAGACATCAACCATACAGTTGGCGCCACTGCCCCCGTGGCAAATTGAGTATACATAACAAATACATAATTATACATAACAAATCTATGACAATTAACAATTAAACTGGGGTATTTACACAAATCGTCAGTCTTTTCTTAAACACACCTATATGTTTGGGAAAAGGCTCTACGACTGCGGCAGGTAGAGAGTTCCAGTTTTCAATGGCACGGTTTACGAAAGAATATTTACCATAATTTGTTCGCTGTGGTCGGCCCTTAACTTTGAAAGGATGATCGCTCCTACTCATGTAAGTGGGCTTTCCCATACGTTTGCTAAGTTCACCCCATGCTGGTTGATTTGTATACGTGTTATAGGCCTAAATAGCGCAGAGTCTAGATTTCATCATCCTAGCCTCAAGTGATTCCCACCCAAGTTTCTTTAACATCCAGGTCACACTGTTCCTGGGATTAAAGTCACTGAGCACAAATCTAGCGGCCTTTCTTTGTGCCATTTCCAACTCATTTATGAGCCCTACTTGATATGGATCCCAAACCGCCGAGGCGTATTCCAGAATAGGTCTTACAAGTGACAAATATCCTAATTCCTTAGCAGAGGAACTACTTCCTTTTAATACCCTCATTACAAAGTGCAGGGATTTGTAAGCTTTAGAAACTACACATCCTACATGAATACTCCATTTCATATCATTCCTTACGTTATCGCCCAAATATTTGCAAGAATCTTCTTCTACAAGTATTTCCGAGCCAATGTTATATTGAAAATCCTGCCTTCGCCCTTTCCCTATTTTTAGCCTACCTTCGATTTTTGCAAAAAATGAAAGTAGAGTTATGAGATCTACACAGGGCCAAAAATTGTGTGTGTGTGTACTCTGAATGTCTGTCGCCACCCCCCCCCCCCTATCAATTCGAACATGGTGAAACAGAATTGAACGAAATTTGGTACAGAAGTAGCACTATCAAAGGGCACCTCAGTGTCATATTTTATATCGCCGCCATCTTGACAGAATCGTAATGGCGGCCACCGAAATGTTCAAAGCTTAAATCAAATTATGACTTACCTAATCATCCGATCTCTACTAAATTTTGCAACAATATACCTTAATGTGGGAAACGTCTTTTGTACAAACTACAAGGTCATCCGCCTAATAGTTTCAGGATGGTGGATGTATGAATCTTGCAAATATTATAGTCCAACCATAACTTACGATTCAACAAGGCCTGATCTCAACAATTCAGCTTATCGCACATATTGTACCCATGTGAGTAATCTCCATGGAAAATATGCTTCCGCCTCCAGCTAGCGTCAGGACTGTACAGGCGTGTACCGTCCCCCCATTGAGCAGTTGCATATTTTGGATTTGAGACTAAAAGGTATCAACTCTACAATGATAAGGCACAACTCTATTCTAAAGATTTTAATTCAGTAATAAAATCATGGCTTCAACCAAATAAAACAATCCCCACAAACATAAAACAAAATCAAACAAAAATTACTTCCACAATCCACTAATATTAACAAAATATTATCATAATAAAGTCGTATCATTACTCAAACCTTTACCCTTATATTAACTTTACAATTCACACTAGTGCGCTGATGCACATACAACTTCATAAACAAAACTGTACTTTGATTCTTCCGTCATCTAGTGTGACTTCTTTAATTTCACAAAATTACTTATTCCTTAAACCTCGTCTTAATTTGACAATTACGTGTACCGTGTGTGTTTGATCTCTCTCTTCCCACCAAATGCTTTACATGCATTAGCCTCTTCAGGTGTTGCACAACAAAATCTACGTGCAACTCCATAATTATGTAAAGCTACCCCTATACTTCACTCTGTTTATAGCTCCACTGCATTTATAGCTCCGCTGCATGCCGTTGTGATTTCATCTTAAAAACTTTAGTTATCGCTGTGTCGGATGGTATTATTAAGCTACCCTTGAGAGCGTAGCCTGTGGCGTTAAGTAACCAACTTCTGAAAAAGGTGTCAGTGACAGTAACAAATGCAACTTCCAACCATTCGTTAGATTGCTAAAATCTTAAACCATCAGGGTGATCTATAATTACCAATGTGTTCTTAAACCACATGACTTCATTACTCAATATAACAATGTTTCCTTTCATGTCACTAACAGGGTCTAAAATCTGCCCATTTTAAACCTTCTTTCACGGTTCGCTTGACAGCGCAGCCCCTCTTCCGAGCGGCCTATATACAATGGGTTGGAGTGAGGTCCCAACAGTACCTCGACCCTAGCTTCCTGCCACTTGGCTTATCTCCCCAAGCAGTAATACGATTTTTAAAGACAATACCGTGGTCACAATGACACACATATCCCAATGGATTTACACTGAATGGTATGCAAATAGGTACTGGATGAGCTTAACATTTATTCCTACCCTGAGGATAATAATAATTGGCACCTAATAGGTCCATTTCAACATGAAGGCACGAGATTCATAAAAACATTGGTCTATCTGGATAACCGGTATCTTAATAAATGCTGCGGTCAGTCATATATTGCCGTTCATAAGATTCGCTTCACAAGAGCCGAATCACTCAATAATAAGTTCTCGGGCGATCAGATAGAGTGCAGAGGTGTCCAACGTTCTCCTCTCACCTATCACAGGATTCGAACCCGGAACATTCCATATCCATCATCAGAGTTAGGGTCCAAACACTAATTACACTGTGGCACAAAGCACATATCCCAGTATGCCCACGACTATACGAGATTTCATACGTCGAATAGAATACCTGGTTCCATGACCTAATGTTATGATCTTCGTCCTATAATTATTAAGAGAAATCTATCAATTACTCTATAAGCTTTTACACAAGCTGCAAATTCAATTCACTAGAAAGCTCTTCCATTTCCTTGCATAATTGTATTCCCATTAATACAATATATTCTGATATTAAACTCTTTTCTTAATCCCTTAATGTAATCTTACTGTATAATCTTACTGCTTGGATCGATAAGTCTTCCAATTAGCGTAAATATTTCTTGCTTACAACATTTTGCCTGATGTGTTCATTCGTACCTTTATTATTTATTATTATTATTATTCTTACTGACATAAATTACCATAATCCGACACAACTTAACCATCTTAAAAATCGAACAACCGTGTTCGTTAAATTAAGTTTACATAACTGAATTGCCATTTTATTAATAGTGCTAACGATTAATCCACTCACTGATGCAAAACAATATCTCAACTCTATTAAAATCAACACAATAATAATTAAACCTGGAGGGTCTATCTCCTAATACTGATTTTTACTGGCATCTTTATAATTCTGAAATCACATTACATGCAGTGGCCTATACTTCTACATAATCGTAATTTGTGAGGTACTCACATATGTAGACTCATCATGGTGGCTCCAACCACTTATATCCTTCCGGGTCGCCTGCCATTTGCAGATTTAGTGTGACATTTGCATCTTGCCTATACACATTTTATAATACATTTCTTTCACCAACCACACGGCACTTTTCATTTCTATAAAGAAGCTATTGCTTCCAAAACACATGACACTTTATGACACTTATTATACCATTAATTTAAAAGATTTTTCACATATGATTTATACATAACACACGTCACTTTTTACACTTTTCATTGGTTGAAATTCCCTGGCAAAATATCAGAATTGCAGGTATCAACGGCATCTTCCATGCTCCTACCAACTCCTGATTGAAAGTCTGGTTCATCTGCCTCCGGAATTCACCAACAGTCTATCAATAATCCTACGATAACTTCCTGCTTTGCATAAATATGCTTACTTCCGTCCTGAGCGTTACTATTTGGTATACTTAGGACATTACCAAATGCTTCATAAAGTTTCTCCAAGCGCATTCCAGCGCAATAAGACATGTATAACCCGTCAATATATTATACACTGCGCTTAACATTGTACATCATTTTTACACAGATTATTACTTTCAATATTTCTGCAACTTATATCACACGGTACTTCCTATGTGAACACAAACCATTGTTCGTACTGCTGACTACACATGCAGCACGACTTTCCTTAATAAAGCCTTCTAAAAGTTTTACTGCGCGGCTTCCCAAGTTGAAGTCCGGGCCTCCTTCCTTGACTTCGGTAATACGCATTTCACACAATAAAGTTCGTTGATTACCGTACTTCTTATTACTTCCTGACTATGCATTATTGTCTTCTCACTTGGTGCATTACGATGTGCGGTGAATATAATGGTTAACACTCAAATGTTCAAGTCTTTGTTTGAGCGTCCTTTCCTGAGCCGGACCGACATACGTTCCGCGCTCGAGTCTCTTCAAAACTGACAACAACTGTCTGACAACGACTGTGTTCTGCCAAGGGTCAACTCCCTTATATTGGTTTCACACAAAAAGTAGAGCTAGAATTCCCGCGCTATATCAACTCCTCTCCCAGCGTGATTCTGGTCTCGAAACAATGCTCATCGGGTTCCTTTTCCTTCACTGATCCCAGAACTATCTGCGTGCTGAAGGATCGATCGGCCAATTAATTAATATTAATTGCTTTTTCCATGGCGTGGGGACGCGGTTTCAGTGGGAATCCCTGGCGACATCGTCAAACCCAGCCGCGAACATCCATAGTCCTGTGTCCTTACGCACTCCATTAAATATGCGTCAATTTCGCAGATTAAAGGCTCTAAAATTAGCCTCCTGGCTAAAGATTCACCTGTGTGCAACTCTCATGTCATTGCGTTACTCCAATCACGAGTAATCAATGATTTTCCTTGGGATCTCTCCCCTCTCTTCTTAGTCCTATTCTCAAACGGGGAAGAACTGGGTCATTATTCAACCCCCCGACCTCTTCCAGACGACTTAACTAGGTCAGCGAGATTGACAGGGCTCCTAGAGTCTCCTCCCACAATTCTGGGGCTATTAGTAAAATGTCAAACTCTCTACTTCTGCGTTCTAAGTCCAGCATAGCCTACTCCAAGTAGTCCAATAATGCTGTATTCCGCTCATTTTCCCTGCATTATTTTGATAAATAATGTCATTATCAACTGAAATCACACTAGTGATTAAATATATACTTTCCTCCAGGGGTTTTTACAACGAAACTCCCTCAGCAGATCTCGGGTTCGTTCCGTGGTGGAACCTTTATTCTGAGATCACAGTCTCTGAGATCCACGTTCGATATCAGTCAGCATGACCCCCTTGGGTTCAATATGGAGGTTTAAACTGTCCTCAAGGAGGAGACCGGTAGGATATTAGCCTATTATAATAGAATATGTAACCGTAGAAGTGACTTAACAGGTCTGATTGACCATGCCATATGGTTGTGGGTCGTACACAAAATGGCCGCTATTTGTGCTCGTAAATCCATTTATATTCGTAACTGCGTAAGGTTATATCCTTTTAGGAATGTACTGAACAAAATAATACATATTTAGTATCAAATAGTTTATAGAAGCGCCAAAAAAACGCTAATGAAATCGTTGATTACACCACAAAATATGATACATTCGTACTAAAGAAGTTATTTACATTTCCATCGTGTAATGCATTCGTGGCGTAGTGGTAGCGATCTAGCTTCATAGTGAAGGGTTCCGTGTTTCAAATCCCCGTGTTTTCGTTCATTTTTAGTTCGTTTTTAAAATTAATTGGTTCATAACTACTCACACGTTATATTGTGAAGCATATATTGTGTGTATTTGCAATCGAAAAGATTATATAATCTGCTGTACTCATAAAACCACACATTTCAACACTCGACTAGAGCTATTTAAATTCTTTGTCCTTGATCCGCGGTTTGAGTCTATCGTTGTTATTTTTGCTGTTGATTCTTTAGGGGTTTCGCGGCATCATGGTCTTGTAGCCCGGTGTACTTGGTTGTGTATAGAAGTTGTCTGATAACCTGTGTCACTGTGAGGTCTGTAGGCTTACTAGTGTGTGTACTTTTATACGAGGCAGCATTTGGGTAAGAAGGTGTTGTTGCTGCTGTTTCATTTGAGATTCATGGACATCATGGTCATTTAGTCCCGTGTACTTGGGTGAGTGTTGAATTTTGTCTCATAACCCGTGTTATTGTGATGGCTGTATTAGTGTGTGTGTATAATTATCATTCAGGTGAAGATTCAATCAATCAACGTATAATATCCGTATAGCACGTTGTATTTCAACAAGCTACTACAATCAACATTCAATTATACTCCTTGAAGCGGGCAAAGAGTTATAACTAAACCCATGCATCTTTACTGAACATCGTGTTATGAGACTACATTTTCTTGTGTTTATATTCATTTTATTTTTAATCGCCCACTTACAGACCAGGTTCAGGTCGTCTTGAAGTACTGGGTTGTCTTGTGAGTCATGTATCTTTCGATATACGAGGCACGTAAAGAAAGTAAGTTCCGTTTGGTAATAAAATTAAATTGTGTACAGATACAGAAAAATTATTTATTGCACAACATTCTACACCTCTTAAACTACTTTTACACATAACTGCCGAACTTTTTCAGGCATTTGTCATAGCGTGGCACAAGTTTTTGGATACCTTCTTCATAGAAGTTTGCCGCCGACCCGTAAACGAGAGTGGTCAGGAGAACTCCTAAACATACGCAGTTCTCCTGGTAAGCACGCAATTTGCCTAACAGTTGTGGCAAAACGGTAGGATATCTTACAGGGGAGTCTTCACTCTCGTTTACGGGTCGGCGGCAAACTTCTATGAAGAAGGTATCCAAAAACTTGTGCCACGCTATGACAAATTCCTGCAAAAGTTCGGCAGTTATGTGGAAAAGTAGTTTAAGAGGTGTAGAATGTTGTGCAATAAATAATTGTTCTGTATCTGTACACAATTTAATTTTATTACCAAACGGAACTTACTCTCTGGACGTGCCTCGTATTACACAATCATCCGCAAACAATCGACAGTGACTGCGAATCCCATTCGGTAAGTCATTTATAAACGCCAAAAATAACAAAGTTCCGATTACGCTGCCCTGAGGGATACCCGACGTTACGGTAATTTCATCCGAGAATAGGCCTTCGACTTTCACTTTCTGGGAACGACCCGTCAAAAATTCTTGGATCCAAAAAATTACTCTTCTATCAATCTTCGTTGGGCGGCTTCGGTGGTGTAGTCGGTAGCATGCTGAGCTTCTATGCCCAAGATAGCGGGTTCAAACCCAGCCGAAGCCGTCGGATTTTTTAAGAGCATTAAAACCCTCAGTATGCCTTTCTTCGGAGGGGAAGTAAAGCCGGCGGTCCCATGTCATAGATTTATGGCATGTTAAAGAACCTTCCACTAATTGCACCTGTGTGAAGCTAAATTGGATAGGTTAAGAATGTAAACAACGCTCTTAGGATTCTACGTTCGTTGCCAAGAGCCGACTGCGGTGGCGTCTAGTAGCTAAGTTCTAAACTTGGCCTAGTAGTCGTTGAGGGTGGCGCTTGGCGGCAAAAGTAGGAACTTTTTGAAAAAAATCTAAGTTGCAGTATGTACTTAAATTAAAAAGCAGATAACACACACTAATACAGTCATCACAATTAACACCGGTTATTAGACAGATTCTACACACACCCAAAGTACACGGGGCTACATGACCGCGTTGTCGCAGCCCCTAAACTTAAGAACCAACCAACCAATCTTCGTTGAAGCTAATTTATGGAGTAGCATGTCGTGTGGTACGACATCTAGTGCCTTAGCCTCTAGTTACAAGCACTTGATGGCCTAGGCCTACAGTCACTACAATAACTCAGGTTATCGCATAAGATTCAAACCGACAGCGGTAACAACGCTTACTAGGCCATGGGGCAAAGCTATCTGTGGACTTGGTGGATGTGGGTTCGAGTCCCACTGTCGGCCGTCCTTGAAATGGTTTTCCATGGTTTCCCCATTTTCAACTCCTGGCAAATGCTGCGACGGTACCTGACAGGCCACGGCCGCCTCCTTCCAGATCCTTGCCCAGTTTCATTCATCTTTATTCATTTCATCTCTCATCAACTCTTCTCATGTCATAGATTTATGGCATGTAAAAGAACCTACCACTACAATTAGTAGTGTGCAGCAAAATATTTAGGTTATATTTGGCTGGTAAGAAACGCTCTATCAATTTCCAATGTTCACCGCTAGTGTTAGAGACAGTAGCTTCTGGCAACCAAAGTTCAATTATAATACCCTGCTATGGCCATTGGCTACACATTCCCGTCCCCGGGAATAATAAGACATACGAGGGCCGTTTTTTACAGCCCGTAGTTAGTGCGCATGCCGTAACAAGCGTCACCCCAGGGGCTCACATCTAGTGGGTTGTGGGTTGGCGACCACGGGGCCCCAGCTGAGTCCGGCATTGCTTCCACTTACTTGTTCCGGGCTCCTCTCCGTCTTCTTTCCTGTCGACCTCACTTGGTCAACTCTTGTTCTCTTCCGACCCCGACGGTATTAGGGTATCCGAGGCCTAGGGAGTCTTTCACTTTCCCGCCTTCTTTGGCCCTTCTCTCATCTTTCATGATACCCTCCTTCTGTGAGGGGTCAGCCTTCTTTTTCTTTTCCTATTACCTCCTGCCTTGTGCTCAAGGCCCTTAAGGAGGCCGGGTGTATGTAGCCCCACCCCTTCTGGTGCACCCAAGATAATGCTACACCCTCAGGGGCTCACGGCTGGTGAGTTCGGGAGTTGGCGACCCCGAGGGATTCCTGAGCTGGGTCCGTTTTCCCCTTTTGTCCCTTACCTTTGGGGCGGACCCTCTCCTCTCTCCCCTCCCCTCTCCTCTCCTCTTTTCATTATATTTCCTTTCTCTTTAAGATTCCCGCACTGTTTTTGTTACTTGGTTCACCGTGTATCTAAATTCTCTTTTAGCGATTTTTAAGGTATTTTTAATCTACGTTGCATTTTGTAAGTTTTTTCGATCTAAATTACATCTCGCGATTGTTTTCAACTTCAATTGCATTTTGTAAAGATTGACAATCTAAATTACTTTTTGGTAAGTCTTTCAATGCAGGAGCCGGGCCTTTTAGTGAGAATTTTGAATTTCAATTGCATTTTGTAAGTATTTTCAAACAAAACCGCATTTCGAACGAATTTTGAATCTAAATTGCATTTTGTTTGGTGGGCATTTTGCACATATTTTGATTCTTAATTGCATTTTGTGGGTAATTTGAATGTAAATTACATTTTGTCAAGTATTTTCAGTCTAAATTGCATTTTGTAAGTATTGTCAATCCACATGAGTCGTTTGAATCTACCGTACATTTTGTAAGCATTTTCAACTTCAATTGCATTTTGTAAGTATTTTGAATTTCAATTGCACTTTGTGAATAATTTGGATTGGAACTGGGATATTTCAATCTGAATTGCATCGTGTATTTTCAATTTCAATTGCATTTTGTACGTATTTTGAACCTAGCCTTCATTTTGTGGGTATTTTTCAATCTATTCCTTTTGTGAATCTTTTCGTTCTAAATTCCCTTTTGCAAGAACATTTTGTGAGTTGTTTCAATCTGAGTTCCTTTTTGTAAGTATTTTCCGTCTCACTTAATTTTCGTTCTGGTTTCCGTTTCATTATCATTTTCGCTATCACCCAGATCATTAGGGGCCAATAACGTAGATGTTAGGCTTCTTAAAACAACAATTATCATCATCATCATCATCATCGTAACAAGCGTGTGCGCTACCTCCCGGCATCCTTTGCGAACAAGCAGGCGTCAGTTGCAGTTGTGTAGCTAACCTGTACGCTGAACTGTGCATCTTTACAATGTTCAAGATTATTGATTCGCCCGCCGCGTGTGAGGTACGATTGTGTCTGAAGTTCAGGAAATTGGGCTCTCGATGGGTACCCAGACTCCTCACAGAAGACCTCAAACGAAAGAGATTGGCCAGTTCCCTCACGTTTTAGCCTACTTTTCACATTTTGCAAAAATGAGGAAAAAGTGGACTTATGAGATCGATCCGGGAAAATGTGTGTCTGTCTGTCTGTCTGTCTGTGTGTGTGTGTGTCCCCCCCCTATCAACTCCTAAACGGCTGCAGCAATCAAAACCAAATTTAGTATGAGTAAAGATGTGCACCGGAATATCTCACGTCCATATTTGAAAATTATGTCAGTGCTACCAACTGCTGAAAAAACGCACTAGAAATTTGAGCTCCATGTTGGATATCTTGCAAGGTATGCATGAGAGCTATTCCAAAATTGGCACACATGTAGATAATAAAATTTCAGTTTAATTTCTAGGAGGCTAACCATGACAGTGTTGCCAAAATAATTGTAAGCCTTCTGATAGGTCCAATGTTTAAATGCATATAACTTCTACACTATCAACTGGATTTCAACCAAATTTTGTATGTAATATCTGTACATAAACAGATATGACTGAGCGTATTCTTAAGAGCCACCAGGGCTGCCAACTGTTAATAATTGCTCTCTCTATTTTTAGCCTACTTTTCACATTTTGCAAAAATGAGGAAAAAGTAGACTTATGAGATCGGGCAAATGTGTGTCTGTCTGTCTGTCTGTCTGTCTGTCCTTCTGTCTGTCTGTCTGTCTGGCTGTGTGTGTGTCCCCCCCTATCAACTCCTAAACGGCTGCAGCAATCGAAACAAAATTTGGTAGGAGTAAAGATCTACACCTGAATATCTCACGGCCATATTTGAAAATGATGTCAGTGCTACCAACTCCTAAAAAATCGCAATTGAAATTTGAGCTCCATGTTGGATATCTTGGAAAGTATGAATGGGAGCTATTTCAAAATTGGCACACGTACAGATCATAATATTTCAGTTTAATTTCCAGGAGGCCAAACATGGCAGTGTTGCCAAAATGATTATAAGCCTCCTGATAGGTCCAATTTTTAAATGCATATAACTTCTACACTATCAATTGGAATTCAACCAAATTTCGTATGTTGTATGTGTACATAACCAGATATGACTGAGCGTATTCTTAAGACCTACCAGGGCTGCCAACTGTTAATAAATGCTCCTAATTTATTTTATCCAAATACCAATATATCAGAAAGTATGCAAGCCGACAGCTTTAAACTATGTACACGTATAGTACCTGACATTCTATATTAATTTGGAGTAACTTATATATGTCAGTGCTACCAACATGATTCTAAGCCTGATGACTGGTCCAACTTTAAATACATGCAACTTCCATACTATCATTTGGATTTCAACCAAATTTCGTATGTGTTATGTGTACCATAACAGATATGACTATGCGTATTCTAAGGAGCAACCAGGGCTGCCAACTGTTAATATGTGCTGTCCCTATTTTTGTTACCCTAATATCAATATATCAGAAAGTATGCAAGCCAATAGCTCTAAAATTTGCACACGTATAATACCTGGCATTCTAGACGAATTTGGAGTAACTAATATAGGTCAGTGCTGCCAACATGATTCTAAGCCTGCTGATAGGTCCAATTTTAAAATGCATGTAACTTCTATACTAACTAATGGATTTCATTCAAAATTGGCACAACAATAGATCATATTATTTCAGATTATTTCTGACCAATACATGCATGACATTGTTGCCAACGTGATTTTACGCGCGCTGTTAGATCCAATGTTTAACTGCATGTAACGTCCATGCGATTCATTGGACTTCAACCAAATTTTGTATTTTGTACCTTAAGAGATGGAACTAAGAATATATTCAGTCATCAGGGCTGCCAACTGTAGTGCTCTATTAGGATACATTTTGCCATGTATACAGTATTTCGAACTAATTGGAAATTTCGATATTAGCAACTTAATTTCGTCATTATTCTAGATAGGTTCATATTCTGTAGAATAATCATTGCCATGAAAAGTAGGCTGTATAAATCTTAACGGAACTTCTTGTTTTTTTATCCAAATACCAATATATCAGAAAGTATGCAAGCCAACAGCTTTAAACTATGCACACGTATATTCTGACATTTTAGATTAATTTGGAGTAACTTATATACGTCAGTTCTACCAACATGATTATAAGCCTGCTGATAGTACCAATATTTAAATACATGTAACTTCTATACTATCAGTTGGAGTTCAACCAAATTTCGTATGTGCTATGTGTACCATAACAGATATGACTATAAGTATTGTTAAGAGCAATCTGGGCTGCCAACTGTTAATAAATGCTGTCTATATTTTGTTTACCCTAATATCAATATATCAGAAAGTATGCAAGCCAACAGCTCTATACATTGCACACGTATAGCACCTGACATTCTAGATTAATTTGGAGTAATTAATACAAGGCAGTGCTGCCAACATGATTCTATGCCTGCTGATATGTCCAATTTTAAAATACACATGTAACTTCTATACTAACAAACGGATTTCATCCAAAATTGGCACAACAGATATCATAATATTTCAGATTATTTCTGACCAGCACACGCATGGTATTGTTGGCAACATGCTTCTATACTAACAAACGGATTTCATCCAAAATTGGCACAACAGATATCATAATATTTCAGATTATTTCTGACCAGCACACGCATGGTATTGTTGTCAACATGCTTCTATACTAACAAACGGATTTCATCCAAAATTGGCACAACATATATCATAATATTTCAGATTATTTTTGACCGCACACGCATGGTATTGTTGTCAACATGCTTTTACGCGTGCTGATAGATCCAGTGTCTAACTGCATGTAACGTCCATTGGACTTCAACCAAATTTTGTATTCTGTACCTTAAGAGATGGAACTAAGAATATATTCAGTCACCAGGGCTGCCAACTGTAGTGCTCTATTAGGCTACATTTTACCAGGTATATTTTGAACTAATTAGATATTTCGATATTACCAACTTAATTTCGTCATTATTCTAGATAGGTTCATATACTGTAGAATATTCATTGGCATGAAAAGTAGGCTCTTTAGTTCTTCACGGAACTTCTTGTTTGACTCGTTATGCCCAAGAAGGGGATGACATGTTGAGTCGAATCATCAGAGGAGATGAAACATGGGTATCCCATACCATCCCTGAAACCTCTTTTCGCAGCTGAAACGTCATCTTGTTGGGAAGCGCTTCGCCGTCCATGAAGAAGTGAAAACAGCCGTGAATTCTTGGTTGTCAGAGCAGGCGGCAAACATTTATGCAGAAGAACTTAGTTTTAAGGTATGACAAGTGCCTAAATAAACAAGGCAATTATGTAGAAAAATAGAAGAAGGTATGCAAAACCTAGAAATAAATGTGATTTCAAAATAAAATGTTCGGTTAATTTTTAAAAAAATAAACTGCCCTTACTTAAAAAACAGCCTATTCAAGTACCCGGGCTGAGGACCATAAAGTCGCAATCCCTAAATTAAACAATCCGCTGGGGAACAAAACGAAAATTCTTGTGTGGTGTCTGGAATTTGAAAACAGATTCTGGGTATATTTGCGCTGCTGTTTCCAAAAATGCTGTCCATTTTGTTCTATCAGCTCTAGTTTCTTTTTGAAGACTAGCATTACCCGTCGCGGCATCGCCCGCGAATATTCTAGTTGAAAAGAGTACACTTAGCAAAATCTCAATCATGAATGCTATGTCTGATTTATCCTTGGTATGAATAATCAGACTTTATCAATTCAGCTACTGGTGCAGTGGTTAGGGGTTTGTCATTCCTTCATAGGTATATCAGAGCGAATTTAATTTTCTGGGAATATCACAGACACTGTTAATTTAAGGGCCTTTAAATGTGGTTTTCGGAGACCCTTTATAGTCGGGTAAAAAAGACCTTTCGTACCACTCACACGTGAAAATTGCGTGAAAAAATCGAGAGTGCCCCTTGATCCCCTTAAGCGCATTATACTGTATGCATTGATGAATTTTACAGCTTAATTTGGTTCCGTGATAACCGTATAACCGTCTGGAAACTTTCACAGTAATGTAATAATTGCATTGCGTCTTACAGAAATAGATGGACCTGTGAGATTCTGTTACCATGGTTACCGTGTTGCATTCTTTCATTATTTCATTGTAAATATACATGTTTTAAGGTATTTATTTAATTGTGAGGCATTTAAAAAGTAACTGAGTGCGTTTCGCTTACGCATTGGGTTATGCTGAACCTGTAGGTACCCCATATGTGTAGGTAGGTGTTAATGGGACCTTATTTTTGATACAAAACTGGAATGGGACCTTAGCAGAATAATATAGGGAGGGATTTTGATTATTTTGTGATAATTTATTACAGTAACTAGCAATCCGCCCCGGCTTCGCCCGGTATCGTTAATGGTTTACCCAGCGTAAGCTTAGAAGCCACACGGACGGCAGGTCCTAGGCGCAATGCAGGGAAGCCAGCCGAGGTGAACAGCGAAACTCCAAACATACTCTTCTCTGAAGTCTTAACTCGACAGTTTGATGCTGGCCGAAGCTGGAGTGATAGGCTCACTCGCTAGCTCGTAAACTCGCTTCGAAGCCAGTAATTTAAATTTCCACTGAATGGAGATTGTTGGAAGAAATCAAAACTTAAAACCACTTATAGTGGGCGATGTATTAGAGATATGCTGTCACGGACTTTTTGTAGAACTTTTCATGCTGAACAATTCCTACATTCATAGTAGCCTACAATAGATTTGTTAACAGTTTACTCAGCGTAAGCTTAAAAGGCGCACGGACGGCAGGTTTTTTTCGACTCGATTCACTGAAATCGTTACCGCTCGGCTTCCTTTGGTCATAAATGAATGTTATTCTACAGAAACCTTCCTCCGGAAATCCTTTACAGAGTGCTGAAAACCGCATCAAAATCCATCCAGTGGTTCTCGAGATTACCTGTCACATCCAAGAATCGGGGACTATGTTTTATACAATATAGAAATTTAGAAATTAGGTTCACGAAAGAAGAGTCCTGTAGACGATGGGATAGTCATATGTTGGAGCCTCCATCGAGAATATACAGAAATATCACATCGCAGTAAATCACAGAAACGTGGATTCACCGATGTTCCAAATTGACGGTGCCATACGTCTGTTGTTCATAGTGAACAAGAAATGGATAACGTCCAAAAATACGTGATATCATAATGAGGACCTGGTGTTTATTTGTCAATGATTAAGGCTTAATTGAATAATCTAATATGCCATATCGTTAGAAGGAGAGCTGATGTGCAAAAACTAAAACCATTTTCAGAATCTACGACCCAAGAACATCCCTAAAAGGGATTAACATATTAGACACCAAAGATCGTGTTTCCCAGTGAATCACTCGCACTGGCTTTTCGCTTACGGTACAGAGTTTGACCCTCGAGAACTGGCGCCGGGTCATTTTGACCCATAGTGTGTCACTCCCCTTTTGTTGTAGTCGTACGTATTTTAATGAAGTAATTTTACATCCGGTGTCTTCCTATAAACTATTCCCAATAAGAAATGAGGTATATTTATATTTTTCAAATTTATTTAGCGTATGATGCTTCATTTGACAATCTTTTGAAATGTATTTTAGAAGAAAAAAAAACATATTTATATACATGGATATACTGTAAAGTACTACAGGCTAACTAGGAGGCACGCATACACACAGCTGCAGATTCTGAGATTTCATTACAGGCTGATGTCTAGTCCTTCCAACCAAGTGAGTACCGCAGGGATTACTTGATGTAGCTCCTCCATAGGCCCAGTGAATGCTCGTAAAAAACATTCTTTCACGATGTGGCTGATGGTTTGCACTTCAGCACCACAGTTGCAGGAAGGAGACTCCAACCACCCCTATTGGTGTAATGCAGAAGCAGTTCTTCCAACGTCGCAGCGTATCCTGTTTAGTCTGGTCCAGATGGTGCGTGGGAAATTGAACCCAGGAGGTTTTGCTGTTGGGTCATTGATGTTGATTATGCCATGTGGATGTAATCTGGCCCATTGTTGCTTCCACGCTTCGTCAGGTCTGAATGGTATGTCAGCTAGATTCCTGGCCGTCTTCCAGGCAGGTTTCCGGGATTTCAGTCTAGCTACGTCGTTTTGATCTGTATCCTGGTGGATGGGAAGTGAGCTGTTCATCATCACCATAGTCCATAATCTGACAAGGGCATTTTGTCGTCTGATGTGAGGAGGTTGAAATGTGGCTCAGTACGGGTAACCACTGTACAGTAGTAGAGTGCAGGGTGCCAGGTATGATTCTCATTGTGTGGCGTAGCTGGACGTCGACCAGACGAGTAGGGGAACTATTCAGCCATACAGCAGAACAGTATTCAGCTGAAGAATATACTACTGTCGACCAAAGTATTATGTGCACTCGAGTTTGAAGGTTGTTTGTGAGGTAACCAATAGAACTACATAAAATTCAATATCATAATCATTTTCGTCGTTCTATTTTACGTTAGGTCATGTAGGTTTGGAATTTTTAATTTATATTTTAATATTTTTTATCGCAGTTGGAACACAAAAAAGTACACGTTTTTGAGCGTGTTTCAACCATGCGTCACATTTAAGAATTATTATCTCAAAACCCCGTCATCAGATCGAATCCAAATTTTAACACAATATACATTGGAATGTTGTATAACTGGTTTATTAATTTCAAAATTTTGTGTGCCCTAGAAACAGAGTTATCATTTTTGTAAGGTAACTTTTTCTCGGCTCGGGGTGGTTGGAAAATGTAGTTCTTGGTTGCATTGTAATCCTTATACATCGAAAAGTTATGCTGTATGACTGTGAAATACGTAAATTAATTCACTTATTTTATATCGGTTTGTATTTCAACGGAGAAATAACACATGTTTCACCCGCTAGCCGCTCAGGGAACAGCTGTACAGCGTTGCCGAAATGGTGCCCACTCGCATCATGGCGCGTTTCGCTCGGAAGTGATGGGCGCCATCTCAGCAACGCTGTACAGCTCTTCCCGGAGCGGCTAAATGGTGAACCATGTGTTATTTCCTCGTACAAATACAAACCGATATAAAATAAGTGAATTAATTTACGTATTTCAGTCATACAGCATAACTTTTTGATGTATAACGATTACAACGCAACCAAGAACTACATTTTCCAACCACCCCGAGCCGAGAAAAAGTTACCTTACAACAATGATAACAACTTTGTTTCTTGGACACACAAAATTGTGAAATTAATAAACCAGTTATACAACATTCCAATGTATATTGTGTTAAAATTTGGATTCGATCTGATGACGGGCTTTTGAGATAATAATTCTTAAATGTGACGCGTGGTTGAAACACGCTTAAAAACGTGCACTTTTTGTGTTCCAACTACCATAAAAAAAATATATATAAATTAAAAAATCCAAACCTACATGAACTAACGTAAAATAGAACGACGAAAATGTTGATGGTATTAGATTTCATGTAGGTCTATTGGTTACTTCACAAACAACCTTCAAACTCGAGTACACATAATACTTTGGTCGACAGTAGTGCTAAAGCAGTCGTTCGCAGTGAATTTGCATCTGCACTCCATGATGTTCCAGCTAGTCTTCACAGAAGGCTGTTACGACTTTTCAGATTAGCTGCCAGTTTCTGAAGGTGATTGCGATAAATGACAATAATTATCTTAGCAGTGATAATGGCGGTGAAGCAATCATCTCATTTTCTTTAAACAAGGGAGCTGATGACCAAGGTGTCCCTAGACCCTAAACATGAATCAACAAGAACGTGAGCTATGTGATTGAGCTGCACCAAAATAGGTGGATATCCCCCTTATTTTTAGCCTACTTTCGATTATTGCAAAAAATGAAAGTAGACTTATGACATCAACACAGGGCGAAAAAAGTGTGTCTGTCTGTGTGTGTGTATGTGTGTGTGTGAGTCTGTGTGTGTGTGTATGTGTGTGTGTGTGTGTGTTTGTGTGTGTGTGAATGAGTGTACTCTGAATGTCTGTCCCCCCCTATCAATTCGATCACGGTGAATGCGAATTGAACGAAATTTGGTACAAAGGTAGCACTAGCAAGGGACACCTCAGTGTCATGTTTTATATCGCCGCCATCTTGACGGAAACGTAATGGCGGCCACACAAATGTTCAAAGCTTAAATCAAATTACGACTAACCTAATCATCCGATCTCTACCAAATTTTTCAACAACATACCTATGTGGGGGGAGCATCCTTTGACCAAACCAATAGGTCATCAGTGTAATAGTTTGCGGATGGCGGCCATCTTTGTGTGAAAATCGATTCCCCCTATTAATTCGAACACGGTGCAACCGAATGGAACGAAATTTGGTACAGAGATAGTACTAACAAAAGGCACCTCAGTGTCATGTTTTATATCGCCGCCATCTTGACTGAAACGTAATGGCGGCCACACAAATGTTCAAAGCTTAAATCAAATTACGACTAACCTAATCATCCGATCTCAACCAAATTTTGCAACAACATACCTTTATGGGGGGAGCATCCTTTGACCAAACTAATAGGTCATCAGCGTAATAGTTTGCGGATGGCGACCATCTTTGTGTGAAAATCGATTCCCCCTATTAATTCGAACACGGTGCAACCGAATGGAACGAAAGTTGGTACAGAGGTAGTACTAACAAAAGGCACCTCAGTGTCATGATTTATATCGCCGCCATCTTGACGGAAACGTAATGGCGGCCACACAAATGTTCAAAGATTAAATCAAATTACGACTAACCTAATCATCCGATCTCTACCAAATTTTGCAACAACATACCTTTATGGGGGGAGCATCCTTTGACAAAACTAATGGGTCATCAGCGTAATAGTTTGCGGATGGCGGCCATCTTTGTGTGAAAATCGATTCCCCCTATTAATTCGAACACGGTGCAACCGAATGGAACGAAATTTGGTACAGAGGTAGTACTAACAAAAGGCACCTCAGTGTCATGTTTTATATCGCCGCCATCTTGACGGAAACGTAATGGCGGCCACACAAATGTTCAAAGCTTAAATCAAATTACGATTAACCTAATCATCCGATCTCTACCAAATTTTGCAACAACATACCCTTATAGAGGAAGCATCCTTTGACCAAATGAATAGGCCATTAGCTTAATAGTTTGCGGATGGCGGCCATCTTTGTGTGAAAATCAATCCCCCCTATTAATTCAAAAGCGGTGAAACCGAATGGAACGAAATTTGGTACAGAGGTAGCACTAGCAAAGGGCATCTCAGCGTCATGTTTTATATCGCCGCCATATTGCCAGAAACGTCATGGCGGCCACACAAATGTTCAAAGCTTAAGTTAAATTACGACTAACATAACCATCCGATCTCTACCAAACTTTGCAACAACATACCTTTATGGAGGGAGCATCCTTTGACCAATCTAATAGGTTATTAGCCTAATAGTTTGCGGATGGCGGCCATCTTTATGTCAAAATTGTTTCCCCCTATTAAATCGAACACGGTGGAACCGAATGGAACGAAATTTGGTACATAGGTAGCGCTAGCAAAGGGTGCCTCAGTGTCATGTTTTATATCGCCGCCATCTTGACGGAAACGTCATGGCGGCCACACAAATGTTCAAAGCTTAAATCAAATTACGATTAACCTAATCATCCGATCTCTTCCAAATTTTGCAACAACATACCCTTATAGAGGAAGCATCCATTGACCAAATGAATAGATCATTAGCCTAATAGTTTGCGGATGGCGGCCATCTCTGTGTGAAAATCAATCCCCCTATTAATTCAAACACGGTGAAACCGAATGGAACGAAATTTGGTATAGAGGTAGCACTAGCAAAGAGCATCTCAGCGTCATGTTTTATATCGCCGCCATATTGACAGAAACGTAATGGCGGCCACACAAATGTTCAAAGCTTAAGTTAAATTACGACTAACATAACCATCCGATCTCTACCAAACTTTGCAACAACATACCTTTATGGAGGGAGCATCCTTTGACCAATCTAATAGGCTATTAGCCTAATAGTTTGCGGATGGCGGCCATCTTTATGTCAAAATTGTTTCCCCCTATTAAATCGAACACGGTGGAACCGAATGGAACGAAATTTGGTACATAGGTAGCACTAGTAGAGGGCACCTCAGTGTCATGTTTTGTATCGCCGCCATCTTGACTGAAACGTAATGGCGGCCACACAAATGTTCAAAGCTTAAGTTAAATTATGACTAACATAACCATCCGATCTCTACCAAACTTTGCAACAACATACCTTTATGGAGGGAGCATCCTTTGACCAATCTAATAGGTTATTAGCCTAATAGTTTGCGGATGGCGGCCATCTTTATGTCAAAATTGATTCCCCCTATTAATTCAAACACGGTGGAACCGAATGGAACGAAATTTGGTACAGAGGTAGCACTAGCAAAGGGCACCTCAGTGTCATGTTTTATATCGCCGCCATCTTGACAGAAACGTAATGGCGGCCACACGAATGTTCAAAGCTTAAATCAAATTACGATTAATCTAATCATCCGATCTCTACCAAATTTTGAAAATACATACCTTTATGCAGGGAGCATCCTTTGACCAATCTAATAGGTCATTCGCCTAATAGTTTGCGGATGGCGGCTATCTTTATGTCAGAATCTATTCCCCCTATCAATTCAAACACGGTGAAAACGAATGGAACGAAATTTGGTACAGAGATAGCACTAGCAAAGGGCATCTCAGTGTCATGATTAATATCGCCGCCATATTGACAGAAACGTAATGGCGGCCACACAAATGTTTAAAGCTTAAATCAAATTACGACTAACATAACCATCCGATCTCTACCAAACTTTGCAACAACCAATCTAATAGGTCATTAGCCTAATAGTTTGCGGATGGCGGCCATCTTTATGTCAAAATTGATTCCCCCTATTAATTCGAACACGGTGGAACCGAATGAACGAAATTTGGTACAGAGGTAGCACTAGCAAAGGGCACCTCAGTGTCATGTTTTATATCACCGCTATCTTGACGGAAACGTAATCGCGGCCACCCAAATGTTAAAAGCTAAAATGTAATTACGACCAACCTAATAATCTAGTCTGTACCAAATTTTGCAACACCATATCTTTATGTGGGAAACATATTCTGACCAAACTGCAAGAACATCAGCCCAATAGTTTGCAGATGGTGGCCAAGTATGTGTGCAAATCGATTCTCCCTATCAATTCAAACACGGTGAAACCGAATTGAACGAAATTTGGTACAGAGGTAGCACTAGCAAAGGGCACCTCATATTCATGTTTAATATCCCTATAGCACGTTGTATTTCAACAAGCTACTACAACCAACATTCAATCATACTCCTTGAAAAGGAAAAGCTAAGGAAGCTTGTAGTTTAACGTGACCGTTAATCGGTAGATCATGAGCCACGGGACCTCCTTTTTACGTGGAATCCGAACCACAGGACATGGCATTTCACTTCGAAAATCTCACATGCATTGACCGGGAATCGAACCCGGACCCTTGAAAAGGACAAAGAGTTATAACAATACCCATGCATTTATGAGAAAGTAGGCTATATGTTCTTTACTGAACATCTTTTTTACAGATGGTCCCGACTAACGTAACCCGAAAATTGTCACGCGAGGGCTGGCGCCATGGGTAAATCAGACCCGACCGTAAATAATATAGAAATAACCTGAGTGTTCCAAAAGCTATGAACATGTTTCTTTTGCAGGATGAAGTTCAAGGCCAGGAAGGAAGTACAGTAAGCGATAGGAAATAACGGCTGACCAAGCCGAAAAGCTGAAGTACCCGTGCTACGCTACGGATCATAAATAAATTAAAATGTGAAGGTGACAGTTAAAACAGGGGATAGGCGAGGTGCTGCGTGGAAGGAGAGTAAGGATTGAACAATTTTTCCAACTACACCGCTCGGCGTTGACCGTGTTTTATAGCTCAAATTAAGGTTTTACTCGCAAACCGTTGGAGATACACGAAAAGTGATAAGGACCTTTCGGATAGAAAATTATGTAAATTTTAAACCTCGTGTATGCCATAAAAGTTTTGCTATTTCTTAGCGTTCTCTTTTTATTTGAAATAGAAATATGAAAGTTTGATACAAAATGGTGTAGTGACGTCACTAACATGGTTGCCATCTTTAAATAGTGCTAGGTATCGACATCAAAAGTAGCCTATATGTTAACCAGGTAAATCAGCTACTTCCATGTAAAATTTCATGTAATTCGGACCAGTGGTTCTTGCGTGATGGAGTAATACACAGACACACACCATCTCATTTTTATATATAAAACTGGCAGAAGTACCCGTTCTTCGAACGGTGTTCGTTGTTAACACCAGACATTATCAATTGAGCTACTGTTGCAATGGTTAGCGGTTTGTCATTCCTTCAAGTTTATCAGAACGAAGTTACTTTACTGGAAATATCATACACACTGTTAATTTAAGGCCCTTAAAATGTAGTTTTCGGAGACCCTTTATAGATTCCCGAATTTTGTGTCTCACATTGAGAAGCGCAACATATGCTTTGGTCGTCCTTCTAGTACGGTGAAGAGTTTTATAAATGATTGGTGTATTGACTCTCATGGTTACCATACCTAATTTTACGATGCACCAAGCATCCGAACACGAGGTATAGGCGTACATAAAGATACACAGAAAGACAGACAGACAATTCTATTGTCTACAACATATTTCCCAGATATCCAAATATGGGTATATCTACCACACAGTATCAAATAAAATCATCCTTACGATGAACCCGCGTGTCGACAAAAAAAAAAAAAGATTAGTTAAAATGTGCTCTCAGACTAAATTCACCTAACGTGTACTTCCTGACGTGAAATACAATTGAAAGCCTTGTAGACGAAACGCAATACACGTCACATAAGAACTGACCCTCTACGTTGTGCTAGGTGCCCATACACAGGAAGACCCCTTTCATAAATTATAAAGGCTTGTGGTGCATGAAAATTCAGGTTCTTTAGCCTCAAATTGCCCAAATTCCTAAAAGCCGCAAAAAATGCTGGTTCAATTCAGGAATTTTTGAAAATAATGTTGCTGTTTGGAGATATAATAGACCTTCTGTACTATATGTCGAACGTGAAAATTGCATGAAAAAATTCTAGGTTACCCCTTCACCCCCTTAATTGCGTTGATGAATTATACGGTCTACGTTAGTTCCGTGATAACCTTATAGCTATTTGCAAACTTTCACAGAAATGTAATAAATGGAGTGACATTGCTTCTTACAGAAATAGATGGAAAGTTGTATGCCACCCCTTGAGATAATGTTCTCATGGTTACCGATTTGCATTCCTTCATTAGTTTGTTAAATTAAATTAAATTAGTTTTCTGGGAATATTTCAGAAACTGTTGGATTTAGAGCCTTATAATGTAGTTTTCGAGGATCCTTTAGGGCCCCCGAGTTTTGTTGCTGGCACCGAGGGGATTTGTCTCGTCGTTGTACGCCATAATATAATAATAATATAATATAGGGAGAAATTATAACACCTATTTTTATTTTATTTTTAATTCAGCCAATGGCCATGTACTTTTCTTTTTAGGACGGGTCAGGGAAGGGATATTATCAGAGAAAGAAGCATTCACATCACGCATGAGCAAAATGGAAAAGGCCTACCATTTAACTAAGGGCATCTATAAGAAAAGGTCAATATCCTTCAACGCAAAACTAAAACATTACTGCAGTGTCATCCGTCCAGAGGTCTTGCATGCTTCTGAATGCCTCACGATGAACAAAAAAGGCTTGGTCGAGAAACTGGAGGCCAAAGCAAGGAAAATTTTGAGAAAGATATTGGGTTCCATCAAAGACAATGGGGAATACAGAAGACGGCATAACCATGACCTATATACTCATGTGGAGAAGATAAGCAACGTCATCCGGAAGAGAAGGTTACCATTTTTCGGGCATGTGAAACGAATGAGCCCAGCGAGACTGACCAACCGCAACATAACTTACTTTCAGGAGAGGAAAACAAAATGGGCCTGGTGCATTGAACTAGATAAAGATCTGAAAGAAGTGGGGATTACACCAACAGACATTCAGGAGCGCGCCCTACTCAAAGGGAAACTTAAAGCTTGTAAAGGTTTCCAAGAAAAACTGAAGCTGAAAACGGGAAAGATTTGGACCCAGGATCGAAAGGAAGTCCACCGAGAACGAATGCGGGCGGGCGTACAGGGCAAACATCAAAGCCAGTAGGAGATGGTTGGAATGACGCGGTCCATAGATGGCCTATACGAAATGAATGAATGAATGAATAATATGTGTATAGGAATATAATAGACCTGCCGTACCACACCCGCAGGTGTAAATAGCGTGAAAAAATTCTAGAGTAACCCTTGATCCCCTTAAGCGCATTATACGTATTGATGAATTTTACGGCTTAATTTGGTTCCGTGATAGGCCTAACCTTCTAGCCGTTTGCAAACTTTCACACTAATGTAATTAATGGAATTGCATTGCGTCTTACAGCAATGAATGGACCTCTGAGAATCCGTTGGCATGGTTACTGGCTTGCATTCGTTCATTAGTTTATTAAATTAAATTAGTTTTCTGGGAATATCTCAAAAACGGTTGGTCTTCGGTCCTTAAAATGTGGTTTTCGGGGACCCGAGTTTTGTCTCTCACATTGAGGGGATGAAAATGAGTTTTGTCTCGTCCTTCTACGCCTATTTCAGCATGTATTTTAAGGGGGTAGGCCCCCTTTTATGAGAGGTACGGAGAAGAGTTACATCAATGATTAGTGTCGTGCCTCTGATGGATATCTGTACCACATTTTACGTTGATACACCCAGCCGTTCTCGAGTTATAAGGGAACAAATTTGTCCACAGACAAACAAACAAACAAACAGACAAACAGACAAAAAAATTATTTTCGCGCGCATCCATCATAAAACAGTCTGAAACGTGTAAACAACTCAAATTTCCGTAGAAATTCAGAGAAAAACACACAAATTATCATTTTTATGTAAAGATATATATATACTGCACCGCTCGGTGTTGACCGTGTTTTATTGCACAGATTCTGGTTTTACTCGCTAACCGTTGGAGATATACCGTAACGAAAAGTGATTAGGACCTTTCGGATAGGAAATTAAATTTCAAAGCTCGTATGTCCCACCAAAAGTTTGCTATTTCCCACCGTTCTCTTTTTATTTGATATGGAAGTATGAAATTTTGAAACCAAAGGGTCTAATGACGTCACTAAAATGGTCGCCATTTTTAATAGTGCAAAATTTCGAAATCAAAAGAATCCTATATGTAAACCTGGTAAATCAGCTACATCCATGCAAAATTTCATTTAAATCGGACCAGTGGTTCTTGAATTATTGAGTAACACACAGACCGACAGACACACACCATCTCATTTTTAGCCTACTTTTCACATTTTGCAAAAATGAGGAAAAAGTAGACTTATGAGATCGGGCAAATGTGTGTCTGTCTGTCTGTCTGGCTGTGTGTGTGTGTCCCCCTATCAACTCCTAAACGGCTGCAGCAATCGAAACAAAATTTGGTAGGTGTAAAGATCTATACCTGAATATCTCACGGCCATATTTGAAAATGATATCAGTGCTACCAACTGCTGAAAAATCGCAATTGAAATTTGAGCTCCATGTTGGATATCTTGGAAGGTATAAATAGGAGATATTTCAAATTTGGCACACGTATAGATAATAATATTGCAGTTCAATTTCCAGGAGGCCATACATCGCAGTGTTGCCAAAATGAATATAAGCCTGCTGATAGGTCCAAATTTTAAATGCATATAACTTCTACACTATCAATTGGATTTCAACCAAATTTCGTATGAGCTATGTGTACATAAACAGATATGATTGAACATATTCTGAAGATCCACCAGGGCTGCCAACTGTTAATAAATGCTCTCTTTATTTTTTTTATCCAAATACCAATATATCAGAAAGTATGCAAGCCAACAGCTTTAAACTATGCACACGTATAGCAACTGACATTCTATATTAATGTGGAGTAACTTATATACGTCAGTGCTACCAACATGATTCTAAGCCTGCTGAGAGGTCCAACTTTAAATACATGTAACTTCTATACTATCATTTGGATTTCAACCAACTTTCGTGTGTGCTATGTGTACCATAACAGATATGTATCTGCTGATTCTTAAGAGTAACCAGGGCTGCCAACTGTTAATACATACTGTCTCTACTTTTGTTACCCTAATATCGATATATCAGAAAGTATGCAAGCCAATCGCTCTTAACTTTGCACACGTATAGTACCTGGCATTCTAGATTAATTTGGAGTAACTAATATACGTCAGTGCTGCCAACATGATTCTAAGCCTGCTGATAGGTCCAATTTTAAAATGCTTGTAACTCCTATACTAACTAATGGATTTCATTCAAAATTGACACAACAATAGATCATATTATTTCAAATTATTTCTGACCAATACATGTATGTCATTGTTGCCAACATGATTTTACGCGCGCTGTTAGACCCAATGTTTAACTGCATGTAACGTCCATGCTATCCATTGGACGTCAACCAAATATTGTATTCAGTACCTCAATAGATGGAACTAACAAAGTATTTCGTCACCAGGGCTGCCAACTGTAGTTCTCTATTAGGCTACATTATGCCAGGTATACAGTATTTCGAACTAATTAGAAATTTCGATGTTACCAAATTAATTTCGTCATTATTTTAGATAGATCCATATAGATTAAACATTGGCATGAATCTTAAATTTTAAGAAAAGTAGGCTTTTTTGTTCGTCACGGAACTTCTTGTTATAAATTAGTATGATATAGAGCAGTATTTAAGCCTCGGGTGAAATTACAAAGGCGCCAGTCCTGGCGGGTTAAAACTTATCCATGAAATCGGTCATCGAGTACACTTAAAGGACAAGAAGAAGAGGAGGAGGAGGAATTGTTTTCTGAAGGAAGAGCTGTCCACATACAGTATTTGATGAGCTTATCCGTGTTGTGGTGGACCGAGGCGGACCTTGTTCTGAAGGAAGCCTGATCCAGATTTCACTGGAGTTTTGACTGACCAAACACTGTGCGAGGTTGGACAGTATCGCCCTCCAATCAACGTCATGTTACACCAAGGTGAACATCGCCTGTAAACAGTTCTAATTTCCTTCTTACCCCGTTCAAGCCTCCAGTCCAGAGGTCCTCAAAGTGGAGGAATTATATAAAATACTTATTATCATTTGTATTTTCTAGTTTTAATTTTTAATTTTTTATATTTTTATATTGTTTTATTTTTTGTTTACGGTATTTATATTTATTTTTCTTCTTCTTCTTCTTCTTCTTCTTCTCTTAGTCGTTTACCCTCCAGGTTGGTGGAACCCACGGACTCAGCGAGGGAACTCACCACTACCGCCTCTACGGGCAGTGTCCTAGAGCTGGGAACATCTAATCGGAGTGGATACAACTGGTGAGGTGTGATTGGCACCTCGCCCAGGCGGCCTCACCTGCAAAGCGAACAGGGGCCTCATTAGGGAAGGTAATGGATGGTCAGGATGGATAGGCAAGGAAGAGGGAAGGAGGCGGCCGTGGCCTTGAAGAAGGTACCATCCAGGCATTTGCCCGAAGACGAAGTGGAAAACCACGGAAAACCACTTCGAGAATGGCTGAGGGGGGGGAATCGAACCCCCTCTACTCATTTGGAACACCCGAGGCTGAGTAGACCCCGTTCCAGTCCTCATACCAGTTTTTCAAATTTCGTGGCAGAGCCGGGAATCTAACCCAGGACCTCCAGGGCGGCAGCTAACCATGCTGACCACTACGCTACGGAGGCAAATTATTTTTATTATTTTTATATTTATTTTAATTTTATTTTTTTAATTTACGGTAAATATTAAAATAAAAATTATTTAATTTTTTAATTTTTTAATTTTCTTCTTAATTTCTATTTTAATTTTGATTTATCACTTTTTCTTTTCTTTTCTTTTCTTTTCTTGTTTGATGCAGCGCTCCATACCTCCCTGTCCTGAGCTAATCGTTTCATCTCTACATAGCTACCACACCCTACATCCGAAGCAATCTGTTGAACGAATTCTAACCTTGGTCTACCCCTACACTTCTTGTCCTCGACCCTTCCTTTCATAACTAACCTTGCTATTCCTGGGTGTCTTACCATCCTATCTCTTCTCTTCATTAGCAGTTGCCAGAAACATCTCTCCTCTCCCACTCGACTTAATACCTCTTCGTTTGTAACCCTATCTACCCATCCTGTAACACCACATTTCAAACGTTTTTATTTTTCCTGTTTTCTGCTGCGCCAATAGTCCAAGTTTCACTACCATAGAGCGCCACGCTCCAGACAAAGGCTTTCAAAAAGTATTCCCTAATCCGGATAATATTTCCATGAGATTAATAAATACACTTGGATGACCAGTTTCGATCGTCAAGCGATCATCATCAGATCCATTACACTTAGGCTATGATATTTATGTACGAAAGTATGGTTGAAATATTTACAATATATAGCGTACACTTATTTAGTTGTAGTATTAGTTGAGATAATGCAATTCGTCAATATTTGTAAGTTGTGATCTATCTGATGTTTTGTTGAGATATTGGAATTGATGACTGACTTCTGGAATTTGCTTGTTTGGAGTGAATATGTGGTTGTTGTAAATGGTCAATTCAGATTGTATTGTCGTGTTGACCGACTGAAAAGCATTGAACTTTTGAAATATTTAATTTGCTTGGCTAGGACATTCTCGCTCACGCGCTCCGCCAGTGACGGCCCAGTTGCCGGCTGCCGCGCGCGCGTATGTACGGCAGAATACGGTGATTACAATCAGTATCATGCATTTTTACTCACCATGCTTACAGTAGATGCTGAAAATGTTCCCCATCCTCTACCAAACATAATCGGCATCTTCTTATGAAGTTTCTGGTTGATCCGGTTAATTTAGCTTTAATAAGGAAATAACGACCTCAAGCCCTATATTATTTATTGTTTACCGAACCTGTACCCCCCCCCCCCCAGGGGCTCACATCTTGTGGGCGTGGGTTGGCGACCACGGGGCCCCAGCTGAGTCCGGCATTGCTTCCACTTACTTGTGCCGGGCTCCTCTCCGTCTTATTTCCTGTCGACCTCACTTGGTCAACTCTTGTTCTCTTCCGACCCCGACGGTATTAGGATATACGAGGCCTAGGGAGTCTCTTCCTTTCCCGCCTTAATTGGCCCTTGTCTCATCTTTTCTGATACCCTCCTTCTGCGAGGGGTCAGCCTTCTTTTTCTCTTCCTTTTACCTCCTGCCTTGTGCTCAAGGCCCTTAAGGAGGCAGGGTGTATGTAGCCCCACCACTTCTGGTGCACCCTAGATAATGCTACACCCTCAGGGGCTCACGGCTGGTGAGTTCGGGAGTTGGCGACCCCGAGGGATTCCTGAGCTGGGTCCGTTTTCCCCTTTTGTCCCTTACCTTTGGGGCGGATCCTCTCCTCTTTCACTTTCCTATATGCCTTTCATGGCTCTCCTTCCTTCCAAGTCCCTCAATCCGCCTTCTCCGAGGGTTGAGGGCATTTCTTTTCCTTCTGTCCTTTTATTTGCCTTATTCTCCTTTAGTTTTCCATTTCTTCTTCTAGTATGTAGGTTAGTAGTTAGTTTTAGTCTTAAGTTCGCTTTTCATTTTTCATCTTCACGATCACCCAAACCATCAGGGGCCGATAACCTAGATGTTAGGCCCCTTAAAACAACAATTATCATCATCATCATGAACCTGTACGTTTGAATCTCAAATTAGCCAGTTGTTTTATAGTCCGATTTATAGGAATGGGTCTCCTCCCTGGAAATTTCACTCGAAACTTTTTTTTGTTCTAGTACCCGTTTTCCTGCATTTTCTACACGTATTGTGGTGATATACACGTTCAAGTAACGAATATATCACGTAAGGCATTACAGCACTATACACAATGACAATAAATCAACTGGCTAAGATATTCACACGTACAGGTTCAGTAAACGATAAAAATAAACGTAAAGGTCGTTATTTCCTTAGTGAAGCTAAAGTAACCGGAATAACCGGAAACTTCATAAGTAGATGCCCATTATGTTTGGCAGCGGATGGGGAACATTTTCAGCATCTAGTGTAAACATGGTGAGTAAAAATGCATGATACTGATTTTAAGCACCGTATTGTTTTAGATCCCTTAGGGGGGGGTAGTTGGATCTAAAACGGAAGTGTTATTGTGTTAATTTATAAGGGGATGCCTGAAAGGGGGTAGCTTCCCGTAGCTGGGTAAGCTGAGCAGTGTAGAGTGTTGTTTAGTGTTAGAATGCTAGGGAGTGCTCTTATAAAGGACGTAGGTGTATTTCAGGGGATGGAACTTAGTGTACCGGTCAACGTGCTAGTCGTCCAGCTGGCTGGCTGGTTATATAACCGACGTGCACGCGTCAGCGATATGGCGGCACGCTGCTCCTGGCAGTCCACGGGAAATACAATGATACCTGCGCTAGCAACTGTTTGGCTACTGTATGTCACGTCTAATCGTGACGGGAATTAGGAAAGGAGTTAGGGCGTAAAGAGGCGTGTAAACAGTAATACAAGTGTAGAGTACTGACCAAGTGTTTATTGGTCAGTAATATGGAATTATGAGTCCCTTTTAGGGGATGTAATAAATGTCACAAAGTAAGTGTACAAGTTTGTAGGACAGGTCACAAAATATAGGAACTCTGAACACTTCTGACTCACCTGATGATAACGGACCAGGCCTTCGGCTGATGCACTGTAAGACTGGTAATTGAGAGAGGGACTGCCCTCCTTAAGGCCTCCCTTTATAGTCTCCGGCGTTGTGCTGTCAGCATTCCGCTGCATAGATGCCCCAGTTAATTATGTGTCGCTGTTTGTGGTGTGATGCAAGTATTTGGCAGCTTGCCAGGCTGGTTAGCTGCCCTTGCGGTGTTATAGATGTTGTTCTGGACTTACAAGATTTGCCAGTTGGGGGTGGTTAAAATAGATGATGGGGGGATGGCCTCCAGGGGGTGCAGACCCCTGGGGGACTGTACAAGCCTCTTCCCCCATTTAGTTCGCGTCCCCGCGAACGGGAACGGAACGTGAGGTCGGGATGTTGATGTAGTTGATGTAGTTGATGTAGTAGTTCTTGGATCTTCTGTTGGTGTCCTCCTCGTCGTATATATGCAGTGATGTCGTGTTGATGTGTAGGTGTGAGATCAGCTCGTGTTCAGAGGGGTGGGTTATGGGATATACATATATATATATTTGACATTGACACTGACATTGTAAAATAGTGCATGAGAAAAATTGACATTGACATTGTAAAATTAGTGCATGAGAAAAATTGACATTAACATATTGAAAGTTTCAGAAAAAAAAATACATGGTTCTGCTAATTATGCGGTACATTGTTGTGCAGGGAGGAAAAAAACCCAGGGCTGGACGGATGATTGCGCCGTCCGCCCTATCTTAGGGAAAAAGTGCTCCCTGCAATGAGAAAGATAGAAGAAGTAGACAAATAGGTGTTCCAGGGTATAAGTTTAAGGGAAATTTTCAAAATGCGTTTATTGCATTGGGACGAAACGGAACACCTTTACAAGCTGGGAAGTTAGAAGAAAGAAAAATGAAAGAAAACAAATCAAAAACGTTGTGTGCATGGGATTTTAACAAAAAATATACCGTTTACTGTGTTATTTGGAGATGTGCATATATTAACGCTTAGGAATATCAGTTATCACCTCTGTAGACAATGTTGGGGTGCGAGGTATTATATATATTTATTTATAGTAGAATAATTGCCCGTGGGCGCATTGATGTATGTTAAGCTACCCTTTTACAATTAAGAATTACAATTACCTTATATCTAGCTTAAGCGCGCTAATTTCCTATGATTCTAGTTTGTATGTTGCCTCTTGTGCACGCTACTCCTTTGTACGTACGCGCCGTCTCACGGCTAATCCTTCACGGCCACTTCCTGGTACGGTTTAGTGGTCGTACCGCTTGAAATGTATTCCTATTCTGTGAAGCATTCCCTGTGGGTGAATGCTTTCACACTTGACAATGAGAGTCGCCGCCACAAGTCGGTTGCGCCCTCATTGCCGTAATTTGCGCCGCATTTTTGACGCCTTATGTTTGTCTTGTTTACGTTGATCTGCCAGCGAGCCTGATACCCCACAGGTATCAGCCGTGCTGTGCAGATTTTTAGAGTGTAGCTGTAAAAAATGTGGTGATCATGTGAGTGAAGATGATTACAAGTATCAAATATAAATTAGTGCACAAAGGTAGAATATGATAATATGCTGGCACTAATAGCATGCTGCTGCTATATGGCAGCGAAATTATAGTCACCAGTGCCGTACTCCGGGTGATGATACCTGAAAGAAAATGGAGAGGTTAAGAAAACATGTAAATATCGTATATTTTCTATGTTGCTTCCTGTGGCAGTGTGTCCACAGTCTGAAGCTGTTTGTTGCCTGAAAAAAAAATGGCAGGATTAGTGTTATTTGCTGTTTGCCCGGGCTTACCCTATACGGTGCCGTAATGTCGTTTCTTATGCTGCAGGTGTTTATAGATAACCTAATTAATCTGGTTAATCTACTTAACGTATTACCGTGATACCATTCCTATTACTATGTTATCTTAATATGCTATCTTAATATGCTGTCGGCCTTATCCCGGTAGCGGAATTTTAGTTACCGGGTGCCGATATATTCTACCTCAATTATACTTATTTTAATATATTATAATGTACTATCATGTATTATAGTGTATTATCATGTATTATAATGTGTTATCGGACTTACCCTGATGACGGGTTTATCGGTCATCAGGCGCCGAGCGGCGTTATCTTAACACTACTTATCTTACTTATTAAATAAAAAAAATGGCTGCTATTACTAAGCCGAATGGGTGGCCTTACTCTATTGCCGAAATGTGCTGTGTCGTACTTGGCAACAGCGGTTAATGAATTTGCTTAATCCTAAGTTGCGTACCAAAGTGCAACTGTCTTACTTGCTAAATTTTGACCAGGGCGATCGCCTGAGGCAATTTACTTCCTCAGGGCACCACCCGTACGAATCCTAGAAACACCGGTTGTCTCTAGAATCGCCGGATTCCGCCCCCTTAATTCTAGTTGTCGACGTCTATTCTAGGTCTTACCAACTAGTACTAATCTAGTCACAGGCGGCTTACGGTGCCACCAAGCAAAACCGTTTCGCCTGCTGTATCTTCCTGCTCATTACCGTTGTTTTTCATACGTTGTCATAGTTGGGTCGCCCACTTTAACCCCTGTGAGTTGCTCGCTATGCTACTCATTTAATGCCCTAGGCTGCCCGCTGCGTCACCATTTATGTGGGCATTGGACATTGTCCAATGGCATAATATTATCTTCGCCTTTATTGGCAACCGTAGTATGCTTTACGCAGTAATAATAATCTCTTCGCCTTTATTGGCAACCGTAGTATGCTTTACGCAGTAATAATAATCTCTTCGCCTTTATTGGCAACCGTAGTATGCTTTACGCAGTAATAATAATCTCTTCGCCTTTATTGGCAACCGTAGTATTTCACTCCAGCGCCTAGGAGTCTTGCTTCCCGCTGTAGAAGCCCTACTTACTTAATTTTAGCTAGAAGTCTAGTCCTAGTTTGGTCGTCTCTAGGGTCAACTCCTGGGTCCAGCGTGGAGCTAGCTATTTCTCCCACCATCCTCAGAAAGTCTCCCCTGCAGGTCTTGGCTTCGACGACCGTGGCACATAGTGGGTGTGGCATCTCTTCTTCCCAGGAGCAGGCTAGGCATACCTGGGATTCCGAAGCTTGCCCGTGCCAGGCCGTGAGTGCCTCAACCTTACGTGGTTCGTCTGTTTAGTCTAGTCGTTAAGTTACTAGGGTAACTAAGCTGTTGAGCCAACTGGGGTAAGGGTCAACATCCCCTTCCCCCGCTCTGCTCCAGTGTGGTGCCTTTGGCCTTCGGCTTGTGCCGCTATCACCAATCAGAGTGTTATCAGAGTCCTTTTCATATAGGAAATATAGGCGTAACCTGTGTATATAATTTATTTTGTATAAAATGTAAACTTTTTCAAGTGTTGTGGGGTTGTAGAGCTTCTAAGTGCATAGACTACTTTAGGTCTACTGTTGCTATGTCGGCTTTCCAGCGATAATGCTCTGTTAACTTTTATGGAGGTGTTAGTAGGGTCTATGGTGTTAGGTACCCTGTTATTAGGATCTGGGGGTAATTATTCGTAGAGTAGGCTGAAAGCATGGTAGGAAGAGGTTGCGCATCTTTGGGCTCCAATAAATGGTGGCCTTGAGCCGGTAATGCTGCTAGGATTGCTCTTACAATGAGTGGACTGGGGCGGGTAATTCCCGGGATTGCAAAAATATAAAAATTCCATGCAGGTTTGATAGTAATAACCCTTGGTAAATGGATGGGATACTCCATGCATGTATCTGGATATGAGGCATCCGCACTCATGTAAGGATAGGTGTAGGGTGAGGCGTGATAATAATATGTCCCTGTCATGCGGGAGTATTTAATTTAAAAAAAGTGGTTAATGTATGATTGTGGCCTCATCTCTCATTTGGAGATGCGCATTACGCTTAATTGTTGTTTGCCGACCCACCCCTAATACTCAGGTGTTAGCATCGAGATCCCGGGCGTAGGATGCCCTCTCTTTAAACGCATGAAGTCTTTCAACCCCGATGTATACTTTGTAATGTAATGTAGCTGTTTTCATCGTGTCTGTATGTTTGTGTTGGTCATGTTGGATGTGGGAAGGTTATGGACGGGGAATTAGGTATTAAAAATGGTAGCCTGTGGTTGGTATGTCGGTAATCCCGCTGGGATTATCCACCTATCCTTCTGTCATTCTCCCTTGGTCCATGTTTGCTTTCTATCCGCTTCTTGGGATAGTAAAGCGTCGTGACGCTGTGACGTCACGGCCTAATGTGGTCTCCCCTTTTGTAGTGTGAATGTGGCCAGTGGTCGTAGTGCGACTGGCCATGTCCTAATCGCCTGTAATGATTTTTGAGAACTGAAATCGAGAAAGGAAGTTATTAGGGGGGGTCTTGTTGCCTCAGAGCCCCTGTCTGTGTTCGCTCCTGATTAGTGAGCGCGTGTGTGTGTGACTATGTTCCGCTACACCACGCGGACGGTTGGTCTGTTATAGGCTAAGTCCTGATGTGTATCGCGTGTATGGGCAGGAGGTGCCCGTGGCCTGTCAACGTCTTTGAGAACGTGCTCCTATGGGCCCAAGATAAGTTCCGGTCTGTCACGTCTGTCCATTGCTAAATGTCACAGTTTTTTTGCAGTGCTAAAATGTGTGGCATTATGATTGCTTTGCGTTTGTGATTTCACGGTCACTGCCGATATAACAATAGTGCCTGTTGCGATGTGGTGGCCTCTGCAAGTCAGCGGTTTGTATGTGTAATGGCAGGCTCGGACGTTATGTATGTCAGCTGCCGGAACGTGCTTTCTTGCACGTATGTGAGTGTTGTCACTGTTCGGGATTCCGGGCGGACCAATGTAGCAATTTGTCCTATTTAGCTAGTACTGTTGTGTGGCCACTATTCCATAAGACCTTTGTCTTACGAAATTTTCATACCTGTGTCTGGGAAATGTATTTTCTATGTCGGGTGTAATTGAAATTTTATGCCTGGTTTTTGGCGGGAGGAAATGTGGTATTCCCTGTTCATGTACCTGTATGGGCCAATTTCGGTGTGGTTGGAAGCCTGGATAGTTGTTTTCCATGGTGTCCAATTTTTGCTGGGCTTCAGACCCGCGATCTCATGTCATTCTCTGTGTTCTATGTCTGCGTTGTGTTTCTGGGATTTAGATGTCCTCAGTGTGGTTTTTGCTTGTGTCTCTCGTACCAAAAATACCGTTGGTTAGTTAGTTTTTGGTACGAGTGTGGTGTGTGGTTATGAGTTCGGACCCGGCTTGCCGCAAAGACTTGGTATGATGCTATCTGTGCCGTATATATTATGGCACATGTACCGTGTATTCAAAATGCGCAGATGGGAATACGCATTACTGTGAAGAGTTTGCGTATTTTTGAATTCTCCTCGTAGTGTAATTTGGGGAGTTATGAGGTCTTTGGATCTGGCGCGAATGATGGCGTTTGTCCCAGCTCACTTGGAGTGGTCTTAGCCTGTCTACATGTATGAAGGTCGTCCAGTCACGATTGTCATATTGCTGATAGCGGTAGTGTTGAATTACAATGGCGTGCACACTCGCTTATTAGTTGTTCTGACAATGCTCATGTCTCCGGCACGCGTATGTGTGAACTCGAGTGCTGTCGCTGTCATTGCGAGTGGGTCTTTCCGCACTGTAAAAGAACCTTCCCTTATCTACATTTGTGTTCCCAAATACTGCGTTAACTGTAACTTGGGTCGAGTGTATCTCTATCCATGGTACAAAATGTCGTTATACACGAGTGTCTCCGGGCCGCTAGTCGCGTGTTTGGTGACTATGTGCCGGAGGTGATTTGGTTGTTTTTCATTTATGAACATCTGTTAGTGGAACTGTCCCAATCTGTTTTAGCTTCCTCACTTTCCTATCCTGCAACTGGATAGCTACCCGACCTTATATTCCTGGTATTCAGAAGGTTGCGGATTTTGAGACCGTCTTTGACCAGAGTAATTGTTTCTGGTGCCATTCTAGGCTGTGTCTCCGGGACAGTTTGGTAGTGTATTACTGTTATGTGGCAATGTAAATTGACTGTGTGTCTTCCAAAAATATGTAGGGTTTCCCAAAGTCTGGGATTTTCACCCTATGGTGTGTTTGCGTTTTAGCTTGCGTGTTGTTATGGAGGTGAAAAAAAGTCGTGTTATAGGCAGTGTAATGTGTCACGTATGCCTATTGATTGAATACATACAGTTCAACTTGGCCACCTTCCTTTCTCGGGATTAATGCGTGAGGCAAAACAAAAAAAATGAGTTATGCCCCGCTCCGAATTAAGAGAGCACTTTGGGGAAAAAAAATAGAGAAATTATATTGTATCTCGCCTGCCCACTGCTTTATGCTTATTAAGGCGGGTTGCCGGGCGGCGATAGTCTGTAAGAATTGTGTCGTAAACAATATCAGAAATGTTTAAAAATGAGGAGGAGGACCTGAGCGTACCATCCACCTATTTGGTGACGTTGGTACGGCAGTAATCTGGTTACGTCTCAGGGGAATCTACCGACACTGTCTAGTACACACTGGGAAGGTCATTGCAAGACGTACTTGATACATGTGTATCCACGTCACGAGCAAAGCCAGTGCACTATGGGAGTCGAAACTCCACTCCAAAGCAATTATACCTTACCTTGGCATTGAATATATAACTTTCAAAAGAAAGATACGTGTTGTCCGTTGAGCCATTATATATTTAAACACAAATTGTGCTAAATGTTCCGGCATAACTCAACAAAATGACAGTGTTTCGCCCAGGTGTGCTATTGGGCTCTTCAGTTGGTTAAAACACTCCTCACCAAATTTTTGAAAAATAGTTTGCGATTCTTAATTCTTGCCACGGTTATGGCTCTCGCCCGTCACAAGAGAATCTGTTAAACTGTGGGACCGGAACATAGAACATTTAGTCATTTCTACTTAGAAAGACCCGTCTAAGCTCTATGCTGTGATTTGATGCTTAAACTGTGTTCAGAATAGCTCTTTCCGGCCTTAAGCCACGTGGCTCGCCTGATGGGCTTCCGCTTGGCTTTGGATATTAGGAACTTTACGCTATCCAAGTTATAATATGGACCAACCATGCTCACTAACCATGGATGGCCTGAGGAAAAAATGCTAGGGGCCCAAAAAAAACAACCAAGAAGAATATTGAATTCTATACTGTTGGTTTAGCCATGTTGCACTGCATATACATGAAAAAAAATGTGCCGTTTATGTTTGTGAGTCTCTGTGTGTCTATTGCCGTGTTTTCCACGTGTAAACGAGCTTACGTGTATCCCTAATATAGGTGCAAGTGTTATTAGTTTATTTCTGTGTCCCTGGTGGAAGTCGTTATTCCCGTCCGAGCGTCCTTGCTCTGAAAGGTGAAGACTTCCGCCCTGTTACGAGGGTATAGGCCCCCGACATCCATTGGGGCGCTTCTTTGCCATTTTTCGGAGGAGTTTGTAGCAAAGTAAGCCTGGGCCTACTTCCACCGTAACGCCTGTCTGCTGGTCTGAGTGTGCCTGTACTTGAGGGCCTAATTGCGCTCTGCGCTACCCTAGTAGAGTTTACGGGGGTGTGTGTATTTTTGACTGAGTGGTTTTGTGGGGTAGGTAATAACACGTTTCCAATACCCCGTGTACCGTGTGGTAGTGCCTGGTCAAAATGTGCGGACGTGTCTTGTGCATCCTGAGGGCCTGAATGCAACACCCTCTTATGCATTCGCACCTGGGGTACGAATGCCGGTGTTCGCCTCCGTTCTGGCAAACTTGCCCTTTGAACTGGCGGTAAAGGCCGCTTAATTGCCTGTCTCTGCCCTGGCAATGTAGTGGCGTGTAGCCTGACCGCTTTCTGGCCTGTGGCCACGGTAGACTCCTGCCATTGTGTTTGCCTATCTGTGTGGGTGTGTGTAGGCTCAATGTGCTGTAGGGCGGGCTCTACGTCCTCAGCCCATGACGTGGTTACCTCCCGTATTATCCCTGTTGTGTCATATGTACACGAGGGTCCTGGCGTCGACTCCCTCTCGTTCGTCCGTTCAGAGGGGATTGACGTAGGTCCTGCTCCTCGGTTTGGCAAAATTGCCTTCCGAACCGGAGCTAAGGGATGTGTAATGGTGTAAGCTTGTCCCCGCAGTGTATTGGAGTCTAACCTGGCCGTCTCCTGGACTGTGGCCACGGTGAACTCCTTCCCATGTGTGGCAGTACGTGGCGAGAGGGACATCCTCGCAAATTGCCGAGTTAGCGTATCTACGCTTATGTCCTCTCTCGGCTGGGCTTGTGGCCCTACCATTTACTAAAAAAAATGGCCTAGTTACTCTCGGTTTCTCGGTAATCATCCTAAATTTTGAACGTGTTTTCGTGTGGATAGTGTGCTACCAATTGTGTGTGGTTATGTATGTGCGCCGAGTGTGGATTTCTGTGTGTGTCCACGTCTGCACTCGCACTCGGGGTCCTGGCATTGAATTAGCCCTTGCGTGCCTAGTTAGGCCCGAGTGCCCGGCGAACATGTGTGCCCTTTCATCATACCGTTCCGTGGATATCCAAATGTCGTGTGAGTGTCGCTCTTGCCCGCCCCCTCGGTCGTTTCGCCGCCGATCTCGGGTTTCATCCCTTGTTGTGGCGTGTACTCCTGTTGTCGTCCTAGTTGGGTCCCTATAGTCCCGAGAGTGTGTTCGCCTGTAGGCCCTTGCCCGCTCATCCCTTCTGTGTCTTCCTGTGTCTTCCCTGGTTGTTTGCTTGTCTGTCCTTTTATGTGACATCGGGGTGGGTAGTCCCGTTCCTCCCTGTATTGGTGTTGGGGGTACATGTCCCCGGCTTCGCCTGTTCTCAGTCTTGTTAGGCTTCCGGGCCGGTTCCGGGAATTGGTGGTGTGTGTGTATGTGCTCCCGCAACGTGTTGGAGGGTGGTCTGCCCGCTTTCTGGCCTGTGGCCACGGTAGACTCCTTCCCATGTGTTTCGGTACGGGTCGAGAGGGACGCTCTCGAAAATTGCTGCGTTAATGCGTCTATAGAGGTGACGTTTGTGTGGTTCGCGAGTTTTTCATTTGTCAGCTTAAAATGAATATTCCTCAGCCTAGCCTGTCGTGCATGTGAGTTCATGCTTGTATATTATGTTGAGGACGAAAGAAAGGAAAGAGAAAAAAAAGATTCTGGTTGGGGGTTGTTAATATTAACCGAGTCCTCGTGTAATAAAGGGGGGAAGAAAAAAAATTCTCTCGTGTAGCTAGGGGAAAGAAAAAAATAATGCCTTCTGTTTGAGAGGAGGAAAAAAAATTTTTTTTTCAGTCTCGCTTGGCTATATGCGGTACGGGGCGTTTTGACCACGAGAACTCGTTGTATGAGCCCTATTTTACTGTGCGTGGTACCCGGCCTCCACCATCTGTTTTAGATCCCTTAGGGGGGGGGGGGGTAGTTGGATCTAAAACGGAAGTGTTATTGTGTTAATTTATAAGGGGATGCCTGAAAGGGGGTAGCTTCCCGTAGCTGGGTAAGCTGACCAGTGTAGAGTGTTGTTTAGTGTTAGAATGCTAGGGGGTGCTCTTATAAAGGACGAAGGTGTATTTCAGGGGATGGAACTTAGTGTACCGGTCAACGTGCTAGTCGTCCAGCTGGCTGGCTGGTTATATAACCGACGTGCACGCGTCAGCGATATGGCGGCACGCTGCTCCTGGCAGTCCACGGGAAATACAATGATACCTGCGCTAGCAACTGTTTGGCTACTGTATGTCACGTCTAATCGTGACGGGAATTAGGAAAGGAGTTAGGGCGTAAAGAGGCGTGTAAACAGTAATACAAGTGTAGAGTACTGACCAAGTGTTTATTGGTCAGTAATATGGAATTATGAGTCCCTTTTAGGGGATGTAATAAATGTCACAAAGTAAGTGTACAAGTTTGTAGGACAGGTCACAAAATATAGGAACTCTGAACACTTCTGACTCACCTGATGATAACGGACCGGGCCTTCGGCTGATGCACTGTAAGACTGGTAATTGAGAGAGGGACTGCCCTCCTTAAGGCCTCCCTTTATAGTCTCCGGCGTTGTGCTGTCAGCATTCCGCTGCATAGATGCCCCAGTTAATTATGTGTCGCTGTTTGTGGTGTGATGCAAGTATTTGGCAGCTTGCCAGGCTGGTTAGCTGCCCTTGCGGTGTTATAGATGTTGTTCTGGACTTACAAGATTTGCCAGTTGGGGGTGGTTAAAATAGATGATGGGGGGATGGCCTCCAGGGGGTGCAGACCCCTGGGGGACTGTACAGTATTCTGCCGTACATATGCGCGCGTGGCAGCCGGCAACTGAGCCGTCACTGGCGGAGCGCATGAGCGAGAAAGTCCTAGCCATGAAAATATAAAGACCCTATACTAAGAGCGTAAGAATTGTTCAGCATGAATAGTTCTACAAAGAAAGTCCCGGAGGACATGTCTCTATCTTCAATACATCGCCCACTATAAGTGTTTTTTACGTTTACATTTCTTCCAAAAATCTCCATTCAATTACTGAGGTGACAGTTTACGAGCTAGCTTGTAGTGCATTCATAACTGATCCCTGGCGAGGCAAACTTTACTACAATCACTAACAAGGAGAGGCCGCCAAGTGGTTTACTAGAAAAGTGTTCAAATTTGGAGGGTTTGCTCTTCTTAAAAAAAAAAAAAAAAATGTTGCCCCTGTTCGAGCGTTTTTGCCAATGGGCCTTAGTGTGCTCAAAATTGAACGTTTAAAATCAATCCTCAAACGTTCCCGACTCGTCTCCGTCGCTGGCCTGTTGACGTTGGAATTGGAAGTTACCGTGATCGGAAACTACATTGATATTTTTAAATATGTTCTTTATCTTTCTTTGACATTTTTTATTTTATTTTATGTTTGTGGTACAATATTTAAGTCGGCAGATTACATCAAGTAATTTATTATTTGTTGTTCCTGTTTCTATTTACAATATTAATAAATTAATATTTACGTTATTGTTTACATACAGAAAGTTTAGCTTAATAGTGGAGCAGAGGGAAGGACTCTTGAGTGTTTCTACATTAGACTCGGCGCAGTGCGAATGAACGTAGCGTCGCCGGTCACGCTGCATTTAAATTCTAACGAATACAATTTACAACATGATCAAGCGTCACGGACGAATAATGTTAAAATATTGTACATATCTCCAAAACCGAAGAAACCACAGTGAATACATTGTAGAAAACACAAAATACGATAAGGGATAGCCTATATCAGTAAAAGAAAAAGAAAGTGCTGACCAAGGTCTGACTCGAACTCGAAACATTCAATTTTCCACGCCAACGTGCTAGCGACTACGTCACAGAGGCGAGCATAGAATGTGTGCGGAAATAGTATTACAAAAGTTTCAGGATAGATTTTAAACGTTTAATTTTGAACACACCAAGGCCCATTGGCAAAAACGCACGAACAGGGGCAAAAAATAAAATACAAATGAAAGCAAACCCTCCAAATTTGAACACTTTTCTAGTAAACAACTTGGCGGCCTCTCCTTGTAAGTAAAAGCAAACCAAAGCCAACTCAATAGAGACCATGGAGGCCTTTGGAGTTGATGAAGGTAGAGGCTTCCACCCTTTGTGAGATTGGCACTAGATGGGATGGATTGTTAGTTCCATAGCTTGGCCATGGAGGCCTTTGGAGTTGATGAAGGTAGAGGCTTCCACCCTTTGTGAGATTGGCACTAGATGGGATGGATTGTTAGTTCCATAGCTTGGCCATGGAGGCCTTTGGAGTTGATGAAGGTAGAGGCTTCCACCCTTTGTGAGATTGGCACTAGATGGGATGGATTGTTAGTTCCATAGCTTGGCCATGGAGGCCTTTGGAGTTGATGAAGGTAGAGGCTTCCACCCTTTGTGAGATTGGCACTAGATGGGATGGATTGTTAGTTCCATAGCTTGGCCATGGAGGCCTTTGGAGTTGATGAAGGTAGAGGCTTCCACCCTTTGTGAGATCGGCACTAGATGGGATGGATTGTTAGTTCCATAGCTTGGCCATGGAGGCCTTTGGAGTTGATGAAGGTAGAGGCTTCCAGCCTTTGTGAGATTGGCACTAGATTGGATGGATTGTTAGTTCCATAGCTTGGCCATGGAGGCCTTTGGAGTTGATGAAGGTAGAGGCTTCCACCCTTTGTGAGATTGGCACTAGATGGGATGGATTGTTAGTTCCATAGCTTGGCCATGGAGGCCTTTGGAGTTGATGAAGGTAGAGGCTTCCACCCTTTGTGAGATTGGCACTAGATGGGATGGATTGTTAGTTCCATAGCTTGGCCATGGAGGCCTTTGGAGTTGATGAAGGTAGAGGCTTCCACCCTTTGTGAGATTGGCACTAGATGGGATGGATTGTTAGTTCCATAGCTTAGCTCTTCCAGAACTCGGTAAGTCTGTATTGTTTTCTTCCCCAATGTTGAAACGTTGGACACTTTCTCCTTTCACTTCACATAGTCTTAGAGCCACGGCTGCAGGTTTGTAATCTTGTTTCCAGTAGTGCTTTAGAAGGATCCTGGTTGATTGGTTCCTTAGTTTAGGGGCTGCGACAACGCGGTCATGTAGCCCCGTGTACTTTGGGTGTGTGTAGAATCTGTCTGATAACCGGTGTTAATTGTGATGGCTGTATTAGTGTGTGTTATCTGTTTTAATTCAAGTAAGGACTGCAGACGATAATTTCAAGTAGTTCCTACTTTCGCTTAAAATGCTACCGTCCACCACACCTAGCTGTGAACTTGGCTACTAGATGCCATCGCAACCGGTGCCTGGTGACGTACTTTGGAACTTACGAGCATTAATCAAACTTAACCTACATTTTTTTGCTTCACACAAGTTTATTTAATTGAAGGTTCTTTTTCATGCCCTAAATCTATGACATAGACTCACCGGCTTTACTTCCCTTCCGAAGGAAGGTACACTGAGGGATTTTTAATGCTCTTAAACTATCCGACGACTTCGGCTGGGTTCGAACCCACGACCTTGGCCATAGAAGCTCAGCATGCTACCAACTACGCCACCGAAGCCGCTTCTAAAGACATCTATTCCGGTCTCAACTCATTTATGGTCCAAAGTGGACTTGTGTGGTTTTGCATCTATCTTCTTGAAATGTTGGTAACACTGTCGGAGCATGTCCGCGAAGAGTCAAATGTCACCAACATGCGGACATCCACCTCCATGACGTATCAATCAGCTGTGACATCAGCGACATTGACGAGACAAGGATCTATCTGCGGTCAGGGTCAGGGATCAGGGAGAAGGGGGAAGGATGTACAAAATATTTGGTTCAGATACAGTGGCGAAGCTGCAGGGGAATCTTTGAGCCTTACAAAAAATACCCATTTCATTGTCAAGGAATATGCACATTTAATTTTTTCTATACAGGGTCATCGAAAAATACTGCCAACATTTAAAAAAATTATAGCACCGAAACCCTTTATGTTAACCGTGTAATTTTTTCACTGAACGCCAGCTGGTTAAAGTAAGTTTTGTTTTGGAGGGGACGTGACCTTGCTATGCGCACACGAGATGCGCAGTAGCATGGTCTACTCTAGACAGGTCGGAAGGCTGAGACTTGGCAACATGTTAATCAGTCATACCCTTGTCAGGCGGGAACACGAGGAAACGTTCAGTCTGGCAGGTGTTCTTGTTTATCTCAAAGGGATATTTCCTTCTATATTTTGTTCCTTACGCTTTTTACGTTTATACGCTTTATTGTAGCGTTTATACTACCCTTCCAGATGAGTTTTTTTTACTGTAATCCCTAATCGAGAACACACTGACGAGTGTGCTTTGTATCTGGTAAATATGGTATTTTTAAATGCCTACGGTACATGGAATTATCACATATCCTACTTCATGTTTTAAACTTTGATTTTCCTGGAATGTTTCGGCACCGTAACAATTCCATATACATGTTGTATCCCCAACTGTAATGCAAATTAACCAAGTAAGGGAGGCTACACACCTGTGTTTACGCTCCCAAGTGACGAAAATCTGCGCCAGGCCTGGATTAGAGAACCTTCGAAATGGTTCGTAGATTGCATAAATTAGTCAATTAAGTGAAAAAAATACTTTCAGTTATTGCCACTGTATTGCTAAACAATTATTCACAGGCAAGGAATGATGCTGTTGATGTCAGCAAACTTGGTTATGGGAAGAGAAAGTTGCAGCACTTTAGGAAGGAAACAGAAGTAATCTGATACAGTTATGGAATACCAGCAGCAACAGACTATTTCTATAATGGTAGTAAATTATCTACATACATGTGCGGCGGAATCGAGGGTTTATTATAGGCCTACAGTGTGAAGATGTTATGGAAGAGAGCCTACATTTTTGGATCCCATAACCCTCAATTGCATCTACTTACTCCATGTTATTATTATAACACCGCCAATTGTTTTATTACCATACTCCAGAGTAGTAAAATACGAAAAGAAACCAAAATATTTATTTTTATTTTGCTAAACACTTTTATGTTGGTGATTTACTTCCGTGTCACTCATGCCTAATATCAGCTGCTTGGCTCTTATAACAACTTTTCACGATCATATGCACGCTATTCATTTATTTCCGATTGTAACACTGGTCATGTGTAAATAAAAATCAACAGATGTTTTGCTAAACATGTACATTATGTTTGTCCAATATTAATTCCGTAGTTTTTGTCGCCTCTCTTGCTAGCAAACAGCTGTTTCAGTTCAGGCGCTCGTGACGAAGTATGACTGACAATAGCCGTAGCTACAGTGTTGTCAGGTTGAACCTTCCGACCTTTCTAGAGTCGACCGTGGCAGTAGCCAAAGTCCGCCGGGGGCGCACGCGCCAATCAAGTCCTGACCTCACCCCTTTGGATTTTTTTTCTGGGGGTGCATTAAAAACATTGTGTATGCAGAAAAAAATCGGGATTTGGAGCACCTGCGGGAGCGAATTTCTACTGCCAACTTGACAGTTACTCCTGAAATGATTGCACGTACTAATCCAGCCATTGGGAAGGCGTGCGTTCAATGCTGATGTTGGTGGTCGGCCTGGCCTAGATTTTTTCTGTACTGTCCCTGTCTCTATAAACTGATTAAACCATCGAATGACAGCTTTGTAATCAGGTGCAGTTTGTCGGGCGGTGCAAACATTGGTGCACGCGCCCCCGCATCTAGTGTGTGCATAGCAAGGTCACGTCCCCTCCAAAACAAAACTTACTTTAACCAGCTGGCGTTCAGTGAAAGAAATACACGTTTGACATAAAGGGTTTCGGTGCTATCTTTGTTTGAAATATTGGCATTATTTTTCGATGACCCTGTATTTCATTGGCATAGGCAAATTAAATCTCTAGTTTTCGGTATTATTCTCTGTAACCACGGTGGGATTGACGGCAGCTTCTCAGCGCGGGACTCGGCAGCCAGTGAGTCTCCTTTGAAACAGGCTCAAGTCGCTGTGGGTAGAGAAAGCAATTGCGCATGCGCCAAGTGGAAGGTCGATAGCTGAATGAGTCAGCAGAGGGCCTACTGTCGACCAAAATATTATGTGTATTCGAGTTTGCAGGTACGGAGAATTAGGACATTGTTCCGGGAAATTCTGTACAGCGTTGCTGATATGGGGTCCATCACTTCCGAGCGAAATGGAACCCATCCTGGCAACGCTGTACAGCTTTCACCGGAGCGGCTAGCTGGTGAACCATGTCTTAATTCCCCGTACAAATACAAACCAATATCCCCCCAGGGGCTCACTTCTAGTGGGCGTGGGTTGGCGACCACGGGACCCCAGCTGAGTCCGGCATTGCTTCCACTTAATTGTGCCGGGCTCCTCTCCGTCTTCTTTCCTGTCGACCTCACTTGGTCAACTCTTGTTCTCTTCCGACCCCGACGGTATTAGGGTATCCGAGGCCTAGGAAGTCTCTTCATTTCCCGCCTTAATTGGCCCTTGTCTCATCTTTCCTGACACCCTCCTTCTGTGAGGGGTCAGCCTTCTTTTTCTTTTCCTTTTACCTCCTGCCTTGTGCTCAAGGCCCTTAAGGAAGCAGGGTGTATGTAGCCCCACCACTTCTGGTGCACCCTAGATAATGCTACACCCTCAGGGGCTCATGGCTGGGGAGTTCGGGAGTTGGCGACCCCGAGGGATTCCTGAGCTGGGTCCGTTTTCCCCTTTTGTCCCTTACCTTAGGGGCGGACCCTCTCCTCTTTCACTTTCCTATCTGCCTTTCATGGCTCTCCTTCCTTCCAAGTCCCTCAATCCGCATTCTTCGAGGGTTGAGGGCATTTCTTTTCCTCCTGTCCTTTATTTGCCTTATTCTCCTTTAGTTTTCCATTTCTTCTTCTAGTAAGTAGGTTAGTAGTTGGTTTTAGTTTTAAGTTTACATTTCATTTTCATCTTCTCGATCACCCAAACCATCAGGGGCCGATAGCCTAGATGTTAGGCCCCTTAAAACAACAATTATCATCATCATCACAAACCAATATAAAATAAGTGAATTAATTTACGTATTTCACAGTCATACAGCATAACTTTTTAATGTATAAGAATTACAACGCAACCAAGAACTACATTTTCCAACGACTCCGAGCCGAGAAAAAGTTACCTTAAAAAATAATAACAACTATCGTTCTTGAACACACACAATTTTGAAATGAATAAGCCAGTTATACAACATTCCATTGTATATTGTGCTAAAATTTGGATTCGATCTGATGACGGGTTTGTGAGATAATAATTCTTAAATGTGACGCATGGTTGAAACACGCTTAAAAACGGGCACTTTTTGTGTTTCAACTGCGATAAAAAAATAATAAAATATAAATTTAAAATTCCAAACCTACATGAACTAACGTAAAATAGAACGACGAAAATGATGATGTTATTGGATTTTATGTAGGTCTATTGGTTACTTCACAAACAACCTTCAAACTCGAGTGCACATAATACTTTGGTCGACAGTAGGCTCCATACAGTGCATTCGTGAGGCGGTATCTCAGCGCGTGCATGTCCGTTTGTGAGTTTTAAAACCTGGATCAGTGTTGTGATTAATAGTGTATTCAAAATGAGGACCAATTTCTTCGTTGTCCTATGAAGAGATTATTGTTTGCTCAACGGCCTAGAAAAAAATATATCAAGAAACAGTGCGCCTCATAAGACTGATTCTTACCTGTCTCTACTGCTTCGAGTGAACGAAGTATTGTGCCCATGTGGTATTGGCACAAATCGAACTCTGGACCATTTATAAGGAAATATGATGGAACTTTATTAAAGACTGAAAGGAGTCAGAGGGAGATTTGTTTGGGAAACAGCTACAGAAACACTGCAAGATATGCACGTGGCTTATTTAAACATATAAATTCCCATTAGAATGGACAGGTTAAGTGAAAAGAGCCATTATAGAAGCCATAAAGGAAGCAGGGAGATGCAGAGTTAAGAGGCAATAACTAACACTTGACATTCCGAGGAATAAGCAATCCAGCGGAAAATTATCACTTTTCGAGTGTGACTTTTATGAGAAAACTATTTTTTCGAGAGCCCACTTGAGACGTGGTCCCTAAGAGTGTTTAGTCAGCTAAAAATTGAGTAGAGAAAGAAGGAATATCCCGGCGTTAAACCTAACAAAATAAACTCCCCATGTTAATGAAATTTAAAGTCAAGTCCAAAGTAGGGACAGCAAAAGTCGGAAGGTTGGTAGACCTGAGACCAAGTACTTGAGAAAATGCAAGCTCAGGAATACGTCATTGGAATGCAGAGCGCAGTAATACCAGCGGACGGAGATGCATTTAGGTCGGCCCTGTAGAGTGAATAAAAACTATTTAAATTAATTAAAAATAAACCTGCGAAAAATTCTCGTTCCACCAGTAGGAAATTGTAAAGTTATTATAAAATACATTTTGTATTAAAATATAGATAAGATATGAGTCAGGATTCAGAAGTTGAACTCGCGGCTTCATCAGGGACTACTTTTCGTCCCAAAACGAATCAATATGGCTTTAAGTCCAAACCAAAGCATGAAGTTCATCAGTCTGCGAGAAGCCTTGGTGAAGGCATGTTATAAACCACGACGTAACGGTTATCAGTTGAAGTCTTCAGTTCATCAGAGACTCCGAAGGGAGGTACGTCAGACCAGTAGTACGCTACACCAAGTTGATCAGTCAGAATCAAGCCTCGGTGGAGGTAAAAATATTATACACAAGTTCATCAGTACGATCAGTTTAGATCCGAACTTCAGAAGAGGTTGCGCTAGTAAGCAATATCACCACAACCTCATTGGAGGAAATAACATTCAAAGACACTAGAATTCGAACCTCGGAAGAGGCATAGTATAACGAGTTGCGATAAACAAAGCGTTTACTCCGAGTGAAGTTGTGTAAAGACACTTTCGTTCGAGACCGAGCCGCGTTAGAAGGCGTTAGGCTACAACACGAAAGGCACGTTAAAGACTTTAAAGAAAGCAAAAGTGCGGAGATAAAAAGACACATTAAATATTAGAAGGACTCGTATCCAAGAACGTGTGGGTTCGAGACCACACACAAATAGTTGTGAGCGATAGAAAGCTACACCGTGCAGAACAGAGACAATAACTAGAGGTCCCAGAGGGGAACTTCAGAACAAGTTATCCTAGTAGAAATCTACGAGTTGAACGTCAGACGACATAGGTTCGAGCAAAACGGAACATTTAAAGAACACGAATCATAGATTGTTAAGTACAGAAGAGAACGGTCTTCAGGGAAGTCCGAGATAAATTGCGATAGAGGCAACTATAGAATCAAGAGCGTAGAGCGATTGTAAATAAACAAATAACATTCAGTTAACAAAGTATGAAGCTCTAAAATGACAGACATTGAAACAATAGATATATACATTATCTTAAGAAGAATAGAAGAGGGAGAGACTTACCTAGAAGTAGGAGATCGATAGGAGCAATCACACGTCCAAAGCAGTATAGAGAGACTATCTCAGGATCACCAGCGCCGTGATGATTTTCACACCACAGTACGCTGAGATTTGGGCCGTGTGCAAAGTGTAAATAATATTCTAAGTGAATTTTTGTATTTTTATAAGTGTTAGGAAAGGCATAGAAATGATTTGTAAAAACAAGATGTTCAGGAAAGAACATATAGCCTACTTTCTCCTAAATGCATGGGTATTGTTATAACTCTTTGTCCTTTTCAAGGAGTATAATTGAATGTTGGTTGTAGTAGCTTGTTGAAATACAACGTGCTATAGGGATATTAAACACGAATATGAGGTGCCCTTTGCTAGTGCTACCTCTGTACCAAATTTCGTTCAATTCGATTTCACCGTGTTTGAATTGATAGGGGGAATCGATTTGCACACATACTTGGCCACCATCTGCAAACTATTGGGCTGATGTTCTTGCAGTTTGGTCAGAATATGTTTCCCACATAAAGATATGGTGTTGCAAAATATGGTAGAGACTAGATTATTAGGTTGGTCGTAATTACATTTTAGCTTTTAACATTTGGGTGGCCGCGATTACGTTTCCGTCAAGATAGCGGTGATATAAAACATGACACTGAGGTGCCCTTTGCTAGTGCTACCTCTGTACCAAATTTCCTTCCATTCGGTTTCACCGTGTTCGAATTGATAAGGGGAATCGATTTTCACACAAAGATGGCCGCCATCCGCAAAATATTAGGCTAATGACCTATTAGTTTGGTCAAAGGATGCTCCCTCCATAAAGGTATGTTGTTGCAAAATTTGGTAGAGATCGGATGATTAGGCTAATCGTAATTTGATTTAAGCTTTGAAAATTTGTGTGGCCGCCATTACGTTTCCGTCAAGATGGCGGCGATATAAAACATGACACTGAGGTGCCCTTTGATAGTGCTACCTCTGTACCAAATTTCGTTCATTCGGTTTCACCGTGTTCGAATTAATAGGGGGAATCAATTTTGACATAAAGATGGCCGCCATCCGCAAACTATTAGGCTAATGACCTATTAGATTGGTCAAAGGATGCCCCCTCCATAAAGGTATGTTGTTGTAAAGTTTGGTAGAGATCGGATGGTTAGGTTAGTCGTAATTTGATTTAAGCTTTAAACATTTGTGTGGCCGCCATTACGTTTCTGTCAATATGGCGGCGATATAAATCATGACACTGAGATGCCCTTTGCTAGTGGTATCTCTGTACCAAATTTCGTTCCATTCGGTTTCACCGTGTTTGAATTAATAGGGGGAATCGATTTTGACACAAAGGTGGCCGCCATCCGCAAACTATTAGGCGAATGACCTATTAGATTGGTCAAAGGATGCTCCCTCCATAAAGGTATGTAGTTGCAAAATTTGGTAGAGATCGGATGATTAGGTTAATCGTAATTTGATTTAAGCTTTGAACATTCGTATGGCCGCCATTACGTTTCAGTCAAGATGGCGGCGATATAAAACATGACCTTGAGGTGCCCTTTGCTAGTGCTACCTCTGTACCAAATTTTGTTCCATTCGGTTCCACCGTGTTTGAATTAATAGGGGGAATCAATTTTGACATAAAGATGGCCGCCATCCGCAAACTATTAGGCTAATAACCTATTCATTTGGTCAATGGATGCTTCCTCTATAAGGGTATCTTGTTGCAAAGTTTGGTAGATATCGGATGGTTATGTTAGTCGTAATTTAACTTAAGCTTTGCACATTTGTGTGGCCGCCATTACGTTTCTGTCAATATGGCGGCGATATAAAACATGACACTGAGATGCCCTTTGCTAGTGCTACCTCTGTACCAAATTTCGTTCCATTCGGTTTCACCGTGTTTGAATTAATAGGGGGAATTGATTTTCACACAAAGATGGCCGCCATCCGCAAACTATTAGGCTATTGACCTATTCATTCGGTCAAAGGATGCTTCCTCTATGAAGGTATGTTGTTGCAAAATTTGGTAGAGATCGGATGATTAGGTTAATCGTAATTTTATTTAAGCTTTGAACATTTGTGTGGCCGCCATTACGTTTCCGTCAAGATGGCGGCGATACAAAACATGACACTGAGGTGCCTTTTGTTAGTACTACCTCTGTACTAAATTTCGTTCCATTCGGTTGCACCGTGTTGGAATTAATAGGGGGAATCGATTTTCACACAAAGATGGCCGCCATCCGCAAACTATTACGCTGATGACCCATTGGTTTGGTCAAAGGATGCTCCCCCCATAAAGGTATGTTGTTGCAAAATTTGGTAGAGATCGGATGATTTGGTTAGTCGTAATTTGATTTAAGCTTTGAACATTCGTGTGGCCACCATTACGTTTCAGTCAAGATGGCGGCGATATAAAACATGACCTTGAGGTGCCCTTTGCTAGTGCTACCTCTGTACCAAATTTCGTTCCATTCGGTTCCACCGTGTTTGAATTAATAGGGGGAATCAATTTTGACATAAAGATGGCCGCCATCCGCAAACTATTACGCTAATAACCTATTAGATTGGTCAAAGGATGCTCCCTCCATAAAGGTATGTTGTTGCAAAGTTTGGTAGAGATCGGATGGTTATGTTAGTCGTAATTTAACTTAAGCTTTGAACATTTGTGTGGCCGCCATTACGTTTCTGTCAATATGGCGGCGATATAAGACATGACACTGAGATGCCCTTTGCTAGTGCTACCTTTGTACCAAATTTTGTTCCATTCGGTTTCACCGTGTTTGCATTAATAGGGGGAGTTGATTTTCACACAAAGATGGCTGCCATCCGCAAACTATTAGGCTAATGACCTATTCATTCGGTCAAAGGATGCTTCCTCTATAAAGGTATGTTGTTGCAAAATTTGGTAGAGATCGGATGATTTGGTTAGTCGTAATTTGATTTAAGCTTTGAACATTCATGTGGCCACCATTACGTTTCAGTCAAGATGGCGGCGATATAAAACATGACCTTGAGGTGCCCTTTGCTAGTGCTACCTCTGTACCAAATTTCGTTCCATTCGGTTCCACCGTGTTTGAATTAATAGGGGGAATCAATTTTGACATAAAGATGGCCGCCATCCGCAAACTATTAGGCTAATAACCTATTAGATTGGTCAAAGGATGCTCCCTCCATAAAGGTATGTTGTTGCAATGTTTGGTAGAGATCGGATGGTTATGTTAGTCGTAATTTAACTTAAGCTTTGAACATTTGTGTGGCCGCCATTACGTTTCTGTCAATATGGCGGCGATATAAAACATGACACTGAGATGCCCTTTGCTAGGGCTACCTCTGTACCAAATTTCGTTCCATTCGGTTCCACCGTGTTTGAATTAATAGGGGGAATCAATTTTGACATAAAGATGGCCGCCATCCGCAAACTATTAGGCTAATAACCTATTAGATTGGTCAAAGGATGCTCCCTCCATAAAGGTATGTTGTTGCAAAGTTTGGTAGAGATCGGATGGTTATGTTAGTCGTAATTTAACTTAAGCTTTGAACATTTGTGTGGCCGCCATTACGTTTCTGTCAATATGGCGGCGATATAAGACATGACACTGAGATGCCCTTTGCTAGTGCTACCTTTGTACCAAATTTTGTTCCATTCGGTTTCACCGTGTTTGCATTAATAGGGGGAGTTGATTTTCACACAAAGATGGCCGCCATCCGCAAACTATTAGGCTAATGACCTATTCATTCGGTCAAAGGATGCTTCCTCTATAAAGGTTCGTTGTTGCAAAATTTGGTAGAGATCGGATGATTAGGTTAATCGTAATTTTATTTAAGCTTTGAACATTTGGGTGGCCGCCATTACGTTTCCGTCAAGATGGCGGCGATACAAAACATGACACTGAGGTGCCTTTTGTTAGTACTACCTCTGTACTAAATTGCGTTCCATTCGGTTGCACCGTGTTGGAATTAATAGGGGGAATCGATTTTCACACAAAGATGGCCGCCATCCGCAAACTATTACGCTGATGACCCATTGGTTTGGTCAAAGGATGCTCCCCCCATAAAGGTATGTTGTTGCAAAATTTGGTAGAGATCGGATGATTTGGTTAATCGTAATTTGATTTAAGCTTTGAACATTCGTGTGGCCACCATTACGTTTCAGTCAAGATGGCGGCGATATAAAACATGACCTTGAGGTGCCCTTTGCTAGTGCTACCTCTGTACCAAATTTCGTTCCATTCGGTTCCACCGTGTTTGAATTAATAGGGGGAATCAATTTTGACATAAAGATGGCCGCCATCCGCAAACTATTAGGCTAATAACCTATTAGATTGGTCAAAGGATGCTCCCTCCATAAAGGTATGTTGTTGCAAAGTTTGGTAGAGATCGGATGGTTATGTTAGTCGTAATTTAACTTAAGCTTTGAACATTTGTGTGGCCGCCATTACGTTTCTGTCAATATGGCGGCGATATAAGACATGACACTGAGATGCCCTTTGCTAGTGCTACCTTTGTACCAAATTTTGTTCCATTCGGTTTCACCGTGTTTGCATTAATAGGGGGAGTTGATTTTCACACAAAGATGGCCGCCATCCGCAAACTATTAGGCTAATGACCTATTCATTCGGTCAAAGGATGCTTCCTCTATAAAGGTTCGTTGTTGCAAAATTTGGTAGAGATCGGATGATTAGGTTAATCGTAATTTTATTTAAGCTTTGAACATTTGGGTGGCCGCCATTACGTTTCCGTCAAGATGGCGGCGATACAAAACATGACACTGAGGTGCCTTTTGTTAGTACTACCTCTGTACTAAATTGCGTTCCATTCGGTTGCACCGTGTTGGAATTAATAGGGGGAATCGATTTTCACACAAAGATGGCCGCCATCCGCAAACTATTACGCTGATGACCCATTGGTTTGGTCAAAGGATGCTCCCCCCATAAAGGTATGTTGTTGCAAAATTTGGTAGAGATCGGATGATTTGGTTAATCGTAATTTGATTTAAGCTTTGAACATTCGTGTGGCCACCATTACGTTTCAGTCAAGATGGCGGCGATATAAAACATGACCTTGAGGTGCCCTTTGCTAGTGCTACCTCTGTACCAAATTTCGTTCCATTCGGTTCCACCGTGTTTGAATTAATAGGGGGAATCAATTTTGACATAAAGATGGCCGCCATCCGCAAACTATTAGGCTAATAACCTATTAGACTGGTCAAAGGATGCTCCCTCCATAAAGGTATGTTGTTGCAAAGTTTGGTAGAGATCGGATGGTTATGTTAGTCGTAATTTAACTTAAGCTTTGAACATTTGTGTGGCCGCCATTACGTTTCTGTCAATATGGCGGCGATATAAGACATGACACTGAGATGCCCTTTGCTAGTGCTACCTTTGTACCAAATTTTGTTCCATTCGGTTTCACCGTGTTTGCATTAATAGGGGGAGTTGATTTTCACACAAAGATGGCTGCCATCCGCAAACTATTAGGCTAATGACCTATTCATTCGGTCAAAGGATGCTTCCTCTATAAAGGTTCGTTGTTGCAAAATTTGGTAGAGATCGGATGATTAGGTTAATCGTAATTTTATTTAAGCTTTGAACATTTGGGTGGCCGCCATTACGTTTCCGTCAAGATGGCGGCGATATAAAACATGACACTGAGGTGCCTTTTGTTAGTACTACCTCTGTACCAAATTTCGTTCCATTCGGTTGCACCGTGTTAGAATTAATAGGGGGAATCGATTTTCACACAAAGATGGCCGCCATCCGCAAACTATTACGCTGATGACCCATTAGTTTGGTCAAAGGATGCTCCCCCCATAAAGGTATGTTGTTGCAAAATTTGGTAGAGATCGGATGATTTGGTTAGTCGTAATTTGATTTAAGCTTTGAACATTCATGTGGCCACCATTACGTTTCAGTCAAGATGGCGGCGATATAAAACATGACCTTGAGGTGCCCTTTGCTAGTGCTACCTCTGTACCAAATTTCGTTCCATTCGGTTCCACCGTGTTTGAATTAATAGGGGGAATCAATTTTGACATAAAGATGGCCGCCATCCGCAAACTATTAGGCTAATAACCTATTAGATTGGTCAAAGGATGCTCCCTCCATAAAGGTATGTTGTTGCAAAGTTTGGTAGAGATCGGATGGTTATGTTAGTCGTAATTTAACTTAAGCTTTGAACATTTGTGTGGCCGCCATTACGTTTCTGTCAATATGGCGGCGATATAAAACATGACACTGAGATGCCCTTTGCTAGTGCTACCTTTGTACCAAATTTTGTTCCATTCGGTTTCACCGTGTTTGCATTAATAGGGGGAATTGATTTTCACACAAAGATGGCCGCCATCCGCAAACTATTAGGCTAATGACCTAGTTATTTGGTCAAAGGATGCTTCCTCTATAAAGGTATGTTGCTGCAAAATTTGGTAGAGATCGGATGATTAGGTTAATCGTAATTTTATTTAAGCTTTGAACATTTGGGTGGCCGCCATTACGTTTCCGTCAAGATGGCGGCGATATAAAACATGACACTGAGGTGTCTTTTGTTAGTACTACCTCTGTACCAAATTTCGTTCCATTCGGTTGCACCGTGTTGTAATTAATAGGGGGAATCGATTTTCACACAAAGATGGCCGCCATCCGCAAACTATTACGCTGATGACCCATTAGTTTGGTCAAAGGATGCTCCCCCCATAAAGGTATGTTGTTGCAAAATTTGGTAGAGATCGGATGATTTGGTTAGTCGTAATTTGATTTAAGCTTTGAACATTTGTGTGGCCGCCATTACGTTTCCGTCAAGATGGCGGCGATATAAAACATGACACTGAGGTGTCCTTTGCTAGTGCAACCTTTGTACCAAATTTCGTTCACTTCGCATTCACCGTGTTCGAATTGATAGGGGGGACAGACATTCAGAGTAAACACACTCACACACACACACACACACACACACAGACTCACACACAGACAGACACACTTTTTTCGCCCTGTGTTGATCTCATAAGTCTACTTTCATTTTTTGCAAAAATCGAAAGTAGGCTAATATATACGTGTGTAAATATAAAGACCGCAGATTGGAAGAGGTCTATTTTAGTGTAATAATGTGTCACTAAGAAATGAGAATGGGTGAAGACATCCAGAAGCCAGGTCATAAGCCGAACAGCAGAAAGGGTGAGTGAAAATGTTTATATTCTAATATGATTGTATTATGTGCTAATTAGGGAATTTAAAATGTATAAAATGAATGTACTAATGAACGAACAAATACTGTTAAAATGTAAAAGAAAAATCGCAAAGATTGTTTGCAAAAAATGTAAAGGATAATTATCAAAGTGCAAAAATGATAATAATAATAATAGTAACGAAAACCCGTAAAATGAGCAATTAATAATGAAAAGTCAAATTTGAAGGGAGAAATCGAATATAGTAATGTAAATGGCAAACAAATTACGCCAGATAAATGGAAGTAATGTAAAGATGGAACAAGCACCATAATAACAATAATAATAATAATAATAATAATGAATTTTGAGTTTTTATACTCCGAAATAAGTACTGAATTGAATTCCGTAAGTAAATAATGAAGCGATAAGTATTAATGAAAATAATAATAATGATAAACTCGAGTTGAAATAATCAAATAATTGAAGTGATTGAAGTAATTGTATAATTGGAGGATCTTGGAGATACCTTAAGTAATAAATTAAAAATGCTATTCAGCCGATAAACGTATCGAGTAAAAATAATTGGTGATAATCGAACACCAGGCGAATGTATTGTGAAGTTGTAAGCCATAGGCTATGTTGTAAGTAAACGCCAAAGGATAGACCAGTAAAAATAAATGCCGCGATGCAAGTGAAGTTGAATTGTTGAAGATAATCTGTAGGATGCAATGAAAGCCCAAGTTATTTTAAAGTTGTGTTGCCACAAAATGGGCCTAGAAGTATTTCAGAAAGAGTAAAGTCAAGCTAGCAAATATATATATCCTGTAACATGCATAATTTGAGAGATCAAAAATGAAGGTATAAATTGTCGGAAATCGTCGGTATTATTGTTGTTTACGAGGGTATGACCCACTCGGGGATCAAATGGATTCCGCCCGAGGTAATATATTGCGGTGTAAGACCTGTGAGGCTTCGCTAAATGTGTGTATTAATCTGGAAGGTATAAGGGTTTCTACGAGATATGATATGACCGGGGAAACAAAGGGTTCCGAGCCTAATATCATATAACCCACCTTTTGCCAGCATCGTTGTTATGTATCCGACCAAATAAAGTAAGTGAATAAATGAATTAATAGGACTGAGGCGAGGAGTGATCGGGATCCCTCGTGTTCTACCTATCAAGGCACGGAACAAGGTATGATGGCGATCTCTTGTGTCCGCCCTATAAATATATAAATGCGTCGTGATCTCTAATTATGGCATTGATTACAGTGGAATGAGAGGAATGATAAATAAGGTGAGGAATAAAGAGTTGAAGAAATGTGTGAACTTGGACGATCATAAGCTTGTAAGAAAAAGTAAACAGTTGAAAGCCGCGAGGAAATGAATGGGACGAAGAGTCGTAAATCACAGTTAAGTAGGGGAGGGGAGCTCGGCCATCGTACAGACCTTTCGCACCACGAGGGGTGATGAATACAATGAGCGCATTGTGTACCGAAGTAGTAGGAGCTGAATGGATATTAGGAAATGATAACGGAAGATGTAAATTTGTTAATTAAAGGTACCATAGAGTTATCAAGTAAATAAAGATGTCGGTGGGTTTTTGAAGTGTCCCCACATTAAATTTGAAGAAATTCTATATTATTTGACCATTGTGGTCAAGGAATAAGTTAGTTGATAAATATTCGATTCCTGCCTAAAGAAAAATGTATGAAACAATACGGGTAAACTCAAAGATGAGTTTGAAAGCAAACTATATAAAGAAATAATGATAGCACATGATACATCATAAATAAACCACCCTAAAGCATGGAAAGAAGTACTGGAGGACATGAGTTCGAGGACATGGCATGATGTTATTTTAAGAGTGTTGATTTGTTGTGAAAAACCTAAGGCTTCACTGGAAGAGTTGATATAGCTTGAAAGTGAATGATGATAAAGTAATTCAAAGTGAAATAAAAGTAAAATAAAAGCCCAGAAGGGATGTTGATGATGCAGTAAATATCCGTAAAGCCTTCGAGTAAAATTGTTATGAAATGATTGGCACGCTTGATGTCTTAATAAAATGTTATGAAGAGGGAATATGAATGGATATTCAATGTAGATATTATCCAAGCAAGATAAAATGATCAAGTAAAATTATTTGAATTTTTGATAGATTTCAAGGAGTAATGGATTTTTGGATTTTGGATTTTCCAAAATAATGTTGTCTGTGTAGATTGTTGTATATGTTCCTGGAAGTTTTTATAAATAAACTCATATGTAGTTGTAACATGTTTTGTTTTCCATGTAGTCTTGTAGATCCTAAAGTGCTTTCATATCCAAATATGAGATCGTGTTGTGGGCTGACGGTACACGCCCCGAAACCGAAGTAGCCTAGCCAGGTCGTGATCGAGCATTATGCATGGAAGATGGGTACAGTATGAGTGCATTGAAGAGAGTTAAGAAATTTTTAAGAAACTCCATGTAGGATTCCAGACTGAGCAATTTGAGTACGGTACTCTGGCTATTGAAAATAATTAGGTGAACGATATCTCCAGGGATGACATCTTCAAAGAACGCATCATTGATATCTTTGCTGACAAGCGAACCTTCTCTTCTGGTCCCCCAGAGGCTCACATCTAGTGGGACGTGGGTTGGCGACCACGGGACCCCAGCTGAGTCCGGCATTGCTTCCACTTACTTGTGCCGGGCTCCTCTCCGTCTTCTTTCCTGTTACCTACCTTGATCAACTCTTGTCTTTTCCGACCTCGATGGTATTAGGGTCTCCGAGGCCTAGGGAGACTTTCACTTTCCCGCCTTAATTGGCCCTTCTCTTATCTTTTCTCTTACCCTCCTTCTGCGAGGGGTCAGCCATCTTTTTCTTTTCCAGTTATCTCCTGCCTTCTGCACAAGACCCTCAAGGAGGCAGGGAGCATGTAGCCCCACCCCTTCTGGTGCACCCTAGATAATGCTACACCCTCCGGGGCTCACGGCTGGTGAGTTCGGGAGTTGGCGACCCCGAGGGTTTCCTGAGCTGGGTCCGTTTTTCCCGCTTCTTCCTCTGACCTTGGGGCGGGCCCTCTCCTCTATCCCCTTTCCTATCTGCCTTTCATGGCTCTTCTTCCTTCCAAGTCCCTCAATCCTCATTCTTCAAGGGTTGAGGGCATTTCTTTTCGTCCTGTCCTTTATTTGCCTTATCCTTTATTTGTTTCCCATTTCTTCTTCTAGTATGTAAGTTTGTAGTTAGTATTAGTTATAGTTTTCATTCTCATCTCATCTTTCACTATCACCCAAACCATTAGGGGCCGATAACCTAGATGTTAGGCCCCTTAAAACAACAATTATCATCATCATCTTCTGTTCTGGGCAGAAAGTACTTGTATATTTTTTTCCTCTCGTCATGCTTAGGATGTAGAAATATGTGCTCTCACAAATTTTGGCTACAGGAAGGCGATTATTGTCGGAGATACATGGCAATGACTGAGGTGGGATGTTATGAGTATTTTTGTAGGTTGCGAGTTGTTTGTACGGGAACCAACAATATTCTTGAAATAGGGTTACTCTGGAACAAACAGCAGTCGCTAAAAGAGCGTAAAACATAACTTCTTTATACATCTAATTATTGCAGACGCGCAAAATGTATTACACTGACCTCTCAATTTTTTGGAAAAAAAAACCTGAAGTATTATGAAAAAGGTGTGAGTTTCTTTCAGTTAATCCATCCATACTGAAGAGCGTGCTTAAAGTGCAGAGAAAGGAACTGCTGGAATGATAGGGACTGCAGTTTCAGGATGTTATCCCACTGCTGCAAGATAGCAAGTGACTGCGACTCGTCGAAATCAGCGCTGTGTGGGAGCTTGCATATCATGTACTGTAGTATTCACACATTCGGAACATGAATCGACCCAAGGGCTGAATGTGTTGTCCGGTATCTTTTATTTTTCTAGGACATTTCTGCCATTGCACAGTGGGTCAAAATCGAAATCTAGGGGGACAAAATTATTTTTACGTTTTAATCATGAATTTAGAGTGAAAGGAACGTATATAATTGTTTACTTCATAATAAACATCAGTTAAAACTGTTTTAAGTTACGTCTACACATGCAAGAAATTGTCTATGACTGGGAGTTGGATAGAGCATTCAGTTATCTCTTCAGAACAATTTTCTACCCCTAATTTACTTTTAACAAAGTCACAAAGTTCCACTTTTGACATAATCGTCGAACCCAGTACTTCAAACAGTTGTAAACGTGTGAGAACTGGTTGCGCGGCATCTTCTAAAACGTAAAATAACTAAGTAAGTTGCAATAAATCCTATAACAAGCGTAAACTACAAGACTTTATCTACATTGTAACATTAAGTATAAAGTGACGCAGAGTGACGCGACATACTAAAAATCTAAGTGAAAATATAATTTTACAAATAATAGTTAAATATTATATAATGCAAATATAGCTAAAATTACGTACCAAATACGCCCATTAATAACTGAAACCCGATACAAAGATCATACCTTCAGCTGCATGTTCCATCTTAAAGCATCACACTAACCACAAAGGCAACCAAACCACAGCCACTTACATTCACCCTCCAATTCAGACTGCTCGAACAGTGGTGACAGATTTGCACTAAGATGCGTTTATATCCCAGAATAGTGAGCGGCAATTATATGAGAATGCTGTAGAAGTAATACATTTTGATTTTTTAATTATGATTTTGTTATATAAATAATCGTTTTCATATAACATGCATGAAGTTGTAAATATGTACAGTTGTAACAGAACATAATAATTGCAATAAAGATATTTTCAGTATTGAATAAAATGAAAAAAAAAACTGTTTTTCAGTTAAAATTCGTTAAGTTTTATTTGTCTGGTTATTGTGTTTTGAGTTTGCAAAAAATTTGGTCTTCGTCATGACCGTCATGAATCCGCGCCTGCGGTCATTTGTAAACCTTCTGCTCTTGTCTGATAGCCTGTACTTATTTGATGACGGTAGTAGTGTGGCACTTGAAGCAAGGTACTATCCCAGCATTTGACTGGAAGGAGTGTGGAAAATACGGAAAAACCACACTGAGGATAGCCGCTGTCAGCGCAGAGATTCCAACCTCCGATCAACTGGTCGAACATCAATTCCGCCCGATTTTCCTCAATTCCACCCGGTCCTCCAAGGGACCCAAAAATAAGTTCCTCAACTCCGCTCAGGCTTTGACACGGGGTCGGCAAAGGGGTAATCCCCAATGACGTTAAACAAATGTCATAACCCTCCTGCTCGCATACCAAGGGCCGGGTCAACGTCAAACACCTTCTGCAGCACATGAGCGAATTCTTGCATTCCACACGACAACACAAGTACAACACCTCATCCAAATATATATAATTTATTTTTAAGTGCTTACATCAGATACAGACAGACACGTACATTCTACTTAACAGCAGCGGGAGGGTGTCGAGCAAAGACAAGAATAGTCGTGTGAGAAAAGAATTAATTGAAAACAAGCTCATGCAGTACGCCAACCAAACAATGAGTAGATTAGATCTTGTGAAGTGTGTTTCTCACACATTAGTTAGGGAATGAAAAGAGTTTCATCTAATGTTTTTTGTATAGTTTGAAATGAAGTAAAGATTTGTGTGATTTTAAGATGCTGATTTTATTAAATTTCCTGTCCATATCTTTATTTAACAACAGTGATTAATATCTAGCTCTTTGTATTATGTTTATATCTGATTTAACGATTGAGCGGACTTGGTGGTGGTGATTTAAAATTAATCATAATATTCTTTTACATAAGTCTGCCAAGTTTTCTATTTTTTTCTACTCATGCACTGCATAAGGTGTTTGACACGGCCCTTGGTATGCGAGCAGGAGGGTTATGGCATATGTTTACGTCACTGGGGAAAAGCCTGGGAGGAGTTGAGGAACTCATTTCTGGGTCCCTTGGTGAACCGGGTGGAATTGAGGTAACCCTGGCTACCTGACTGGAATTCCCGGGTGGAATTGATGCCCGCCCGATCAACTGACTTGCTGCAGCAGCCCTCGTGGCCTTCGTGCACGATTTAACGATTCCAACTACACAGATCTGATGACCAAGATGTCCCAAGCTCTTTAAATGAATTAATAACTACAATATCTGCTCTTATTGCAATATATTGAACCCTTATTGATCTTCGATAAATAAGTATTCATATTTATTATTATTATTACTACGGCCCAGGCAGCACATAAGGAAGTCGACTTGGATATTAGGGAGGCCAGCATTTCGTAATGATTGCAACAGAAGCTGAGTTGGTAGCTATTCCTGGGGGACGGCCAGAATTAGTCGAGTTCAAGGCCAAATTGTGCAACTACTGTACCAAAATTGGAGACATAAAGGAAGAATCACGAGGTCCTCTCAACGAACATACGATTGAATCAGCCAATCGCAGGAGACCAAGCTGTGACCACGAGGTGGACGGCGTCAGTAGTAAAAAGCGCGCGGAAGTGTGTATCTAAGGAACCGCCGAACGGATTAATCTCCGCTCGAGTAATTTGAGACGTTGGATTTATTTGGAGAAGAATGACACTAGCCCCATCTTTGTGAGACAAAAACTCTGGAAGTTTTTATCCGACTCTGCCCCACTCCTCCGCCCTTGTCAGTTTCTCATAAATAGTTTGGCCTGACGCCAATCTAAATCTATTCTTGTGGAGCCTTCAGAGGCATACTCCACGTCAGTTTGAAGTGTGATTTTTGACGCTCGAATTTATCGAAAAACTATTCTTGTGGAGCCTTCAGAGGCATACTCCACGCCAGTTTGAGGTGTGATTTTGACGCTCGAATTTATCTAAGTCTATTCTTGTGGAGCCTTCAGAGGCATACTCCACGCCAGTTTGAGGTGTGATTTTGACGCTCGAATTTATCTAAGTCTTATTGTGTGGAGCCTTCAGAGGTATACTCCACGCCAGTTTGAAATGTGATTTTTACGCTCTAAAATCAGTGAAGCTAATTTTATTTTCTGAGCTCTGGGAAGCTAAAGTCGCAGCGTTTGCAGTATCGAATTTAAAAAGCTATAATACATTTGTTCTAAAATCAACTAAATTGTGTGATCTAATATTTCACGCCAGCGCGTGATAAACTGTAACATTCTTTTAAAGACGACGAGTTCAACTTTAAGGGGGAAGTATCGTATCACCCTAATTAGCGCTTACCAGAACCGAAGTCCACAAGACGGGACGGAAATACCGGACGAGATAGCGACTGCGAGTGCAGCCAGGATTTTGAACTTGTTAACGAGCCAGTGGCGCGGACTCGAGATGTATATTTTATGTATAAATTGTGTGTATTGTATGTGTGTTTTTATAGTGCGTATGTGCGATATAATTAGGGCCAGTCTTCGCTATTAATCGCAGTAGGACAATTGTGGGTGAACTGAGTAGCCTGCAAGCGATTATAGATAGGCAAATATTTAACATTGAACTTTTCTGCCGAGGAGTCGAGACCAAGATGATCAGCACGTGGTTTGAAGTTGGGATGAGCTTCAAGAAATCAACGCAGACGACTACTATGGAGTGCTAAATTGTCCATAGGGCAATGGGTTGAGGAGGATGTCCTTAGTCCTACATGCAGAAACGGTGATGTACTAAAATTGGATTATTTCAATTATGTAGTTAGATTTGGCCGGGGAACTTTGTAAATAGTCATGTTTTTCTTTCTTGTTTTATTAGCTGGTTTTCTTGTACCGACACTATATGTTTAAATGTCCGTTGGCGCGTGGCCAAAGTGTTTGTTGATATTTGATTTTTTTTTGGAGTCATGTGTAATGTACGCGGCGTGCGTGCGTGATTTTTATCCTTGCAATTGCGGAACCCGTTGCATTCGATAAATGGTGCTTTATTAACGTTAATATTTGAAATAGGAATGGGAGGAAATGATTGTAAAACATTTTGCTGAACAGGTTATTATTCATGTTAGGGTAGCCGAGTGCACCAACTTAAAAGTAATTGTAGAACACCTTCGTTCTAATTTTGATAGATTTTTCTTGAGTCCTTTTCAGGTGACTAGTCACGGCATAGAACGATGGCGCCAGCATTTGGATATTATTTGTGTCTTTTATTTCAGGGTCTGTCACAACCCATACGTGTGATTAAGTGTGTGTTGATGTGTCTAGTGTGTGTTGATTCTACGTGAGGAGGGGGTAGTTGTCCTACCGCCCTTACATATTTTTGCTGCTGTTGTATTTTAGATGGAAAGACAGAGTGCTCTTGGGAGACTGCTGATTCTTGTCCATATGTTTTTCTGACACACACGTATTATTGTGCTTTGGGGCACATTTCTTCGAGGTTCGACCCCATGTTCTGGGAGGTCGAGGTTATTGACACGTGGGTTGACAGACATGCAGAGTTCCACAAACCGCCCGTTTTGCCTGTGATTTATTTTGATAGGCAGTCCTATTTGTCCTACTGAACCCTGTAAGCTTTCATGCAGCAAACCTGTTCATTGTGATGGCTAATTTTAAGCCATAATTAATTGGGGAGTTCGCCATGTGTGTAACGGATTGTTGTACCTTGTATGGATAGGAATTTGTGATTAACGTAAATGTTGGCTGTTTGCCTATTGCTTTGTTGATGACTCGATTTCATGTAATTTTGTTTGTCACACCCGTGTGGTGTAGTGGTAGAGTATTTGTAAATTTTGACAGCGGTCATTTGAGTATTTTTCTATTGGTCACGTGTTAATGTACTTGTGTTGATTTGTGTGAGAAGTCCTAAGTTTTTAGGCAGTAAATGTTGCTTCGGCAATTCAAGTCCAATTTCACACGGAAATTTTGTGTTTGTTTATAATAGATTTAGGAAGTGTCGGTTTAATTTAAGTATTGTAGTTGTGTTCCCTTGTGTCGGTCTAGCTCTAGGAAATGCGGATTCGTTGTCTGAAGGGTCATTCTGAATGATAACGAATCACGCATTCAAAGTACACATCGTGGTGCATGTAGAACGGCGTACGCACTTATATGGTCACTTTTTTTTGTATCTTTTATTTTAGGACACTTGGTCCAGGTAATTAATCTCTCCAGAGATATCGCTAAGTTTTTGGCATTTTATTAAGCGGGAGTCAGTTGGGAGTTTTTGTTGTTAATTGTTTATGTGTAAATATGGTGATTTGTTATTAAATTCAGTTGTTTTAACCCTGGCTTCACTCTTTCCTGCATGTTATTTTGTTATATGTTACCCTGCAAGTTAATGAAGCGCCCTGACAGCAACTTACGAATATGACCTGTTACGCCCCGAATCTGAGTCTCATATGCTTCTTTGCAAGGGTTCAATATGTATCTTTAACTTGCCGTGTTGTTATTTTACGGCGTACTATATTGTAGCGTTTTTTTAAACGATGCACCCAAGATGAACTAGCCTTAAACTTGCTTTCGTCAATTTGTAATTCGCGACCCTTCAATGTCGCAAATTTTGGTAAGTCTCGTTCTTTCACAATTTGATTCACTCATTAACTATCTTCATTTTGTACAACTGGCATTCACTCATTAACCACGCAAATTTATTTTTCATTGATGACCATGATCGGTGATTAAACTTTTATTTGTGGTTTTGGGGTGTTTCTACAAGTCGTGAATTGTTGTCTGTTTCAGAGACCTTAGGGGTTTTTGAAGTTGGTCAGCTTGGGCTCTCCTGTTTTATTCTGAACCAGTATTCTAAAGTTCATACCTTATAGTTTTTACAATTTTAAATGATCTTGTCGACTTCGTCGTTACGCTGGGGTCTGGCGTTACGTTACGGTGACGGGACGAAATGTACCCAGATGCACTGAGGTGTGTGACGTCATAGTACCGCTCGGTGCATGTGTTCCCCGACAATCTCCACTTCATTAGTATAAGGCAAAAATCCCCGATTCTTGGATGTCACGGGTAATCTCAAGAACCACAGGATGGATTTTGATGTGGTTTTCACCATTCTGTAAAGGATATCTCGAGGAAAGATTCTGTAGAAAATAATTTATGTATGGTCAAAGGAAGCTAAGCAGTAACGATTTCAGTGAAAAGTCGAAAACAAACTTGGCGTCTGTGCGCTTCTTAAGCTTACGCTGGGCAAACCGTTTAAATATCAATATACTATGAGCGTAAGAATTGGTCAGCATGAAAAGTTCTACAAAAAAGTCCGCAAGAGCACCCACTATAAGTGTTTATAGACTGGATGGAAGGGCCACGTCCCCTCGCGCTCTGGTGAGCGTGACGGCATTCCGCGCGCTTGACCATGTCTGCCCTTGGTTTGCACTTGCCGTTCGCGAGTAATTTGAAACAAGATAAGCAAGATAAGTATTATGCAGATAATTGTCTAACATGTCAAGAAGCCTCCAGCCTTTCTGGCATTTTTCAGTATTTGTAGCATTTAAAATGATACAAAGTTTAGTCTTTCAGACTGACTGGCACTTTTTTTATATTTATAGATAAACTCCAGTCGTCGTGGTTTCCGCTGACAAGCGAACCTTCTGTTCGGGGCAGAAAGAACTTGTAATTTTTTTCTCTCGTCATGCTTAGGATGTAGAAATATATGCTCTCACAGTTTTTGGCTACAGGAGGGTGATTATTATGGGAGATACATGGCAATGAATGAGGTGAGATTTTATAAGTATTTTTGTAGGATGTGAGTTGTTTGTACGGGAAACAACAATATTCTTGAAATAGGGTTACTCTGGAACAAACAGTAGTCGCTAAAAGTGCACGGGCTCACATCTAGTGGGACCTGGGTTGGCGACCACGGGACCTCAGCTGCGTCCGGTATTGCTTTCATTTACTTGTGCCATAGTACAGTACAGCTGGAACGGTTTTGTTCCAAAAACTGTGCTATGGTTGGCTTTTTGTAAATCGTTAGAAAAGCAAAAAAAAAAAAAGCTTAACTCTAAATTTTAGAATAATTTGCACGATCATTTTGTCAGAAAACTAAAAAAACAAAAACATTGGAAAGCGTTTTTCTCTGAATCGGCGTATTTTAAAGAAAAGTTTTTTAAACAAAAGATGTAGAGGACATTGTCACCTACAATTTGTCTCATTGAGGTCATGTCATACGTTTTGAAATGCAGAAGCTAGGTGGCGCCAAAGTTTCCAAAAAAGTGTTGTTTTTTTTTCATTTTTTTGTCCTAGATTTTTTTTTTTTTTTCACAAAAGAGTGAATCAGAAATTTGTTCCTCTCAAAATTGTCTGCAACATTTATTTAAACGTTTGTTTCCTCTGACTTACCGTTCCAAAGTTATAGCGCAGCAAAAGCAACGCTGCGTAGTCGAGGCTACTATTGTTACTGCGGAGAGAGCGGTGGGCATAATTCAGACAGGGACCGGTGTCGGACAGCTGCCTAAGGCTCGGTCAAACAGGACGCGGGCAGTGTTTGTTAATTAGCTCAAACAATCATATCTATTTCAATCGCAACGTATCAATCATAACTGTACACATATTAACCTTGGTGCCATCTGAATAGTACAATTTTCACACTTCGGCAGACTATAACTTTGGAACGATAATGCGGAAGAAAAATATGTTTCAATAAATGTTGTAGACAATTTTGAGAGGAACAAATTTCTGATTCACTCTTTTGTGAACAAAACATTTTTTCTAGGACAAAAAGTGAAACAACACTTTTTTTGGAAACTTTGGCGCCACCAAGCTTCTGCATTTCAAAACGTATGACATGACCTCAATGAGACGAATTGTAGGTGACAATGTCCTCTACATTTTTTGTTTAAAAAACCTTTCTTTAAAATATGTCGATTCAGAGAAAAACGCTTTTCAATGTTTTTTTTTAGTTTTCCAACAAAATGATCGTGCAAATTATTCAAAAATTCAGAGTTAAGCTTTTTTTTGTGCTTTTCTAACGATTTACAAAAAGCCAACCATAGCACAGTTTTTGGAACAAAAGGTTTTTTTTCGTGCAGCTGTCCTGTACTACCAGGCTCCTCTCCGTCTTCTTTCCTGTCGACCTCTCTTGGTCAGCTCTTGTTCCCTTCCGACCCCGACGGTATTAGGGTATCCGAGGCCTAGGGAGTCTCTTCCTTTCCCTCCTTAATTGGCCCTTCTCTCATATTTCCTGATCCCTCATTCTTCGAGGGATCAGCCTTCTTTTTCTTTTCTTTTTCTATTCTCCTTTAGATTCCCGCCCTGATTTTATGAATTGACTCCCCGTGTCTCTAAATTACATTTTCTGAATATTTTGAATCTTAACCACATTTTGTAAGTATTTTCAAACAAAATTCCATTTTGTAAGTATTTTGGATAGCGGGCCGACATATTGTGAGTGTTTTGAATCTAAATTACATTTTGTGAGTGTTTTCAATTCCAATTGATTTTTTTGGGCTCAATTTGTGTTGATCGATTGAAAAGCGCTCTTTAATACGGTCATTAGGAATCCTACGCTAATAAAAACCTCTTTAACCCTTTATAGGGCAAAACTATTTTTTATTAGCCTACTTTACACATTATGCAAAAATAAGGAAAAAGTAGACTTATGAGATCGGGCAAATGTCTGTCTGTCTGGCTGTGTGTGTGTGTGTGTGTGTGTGTGTGTGTGTGTGTGTGTGTGTGTCCTATCAACTCCTAAACGGCTGCAGCAATAGAAACAAAATTTGGTAGGAGTAAAGATCTATACCTGAATATCTCACGGCCATATTTGAAAATGATATCAGTGCTACCAACTGCTGAAAAATCGCAATTGAAATTTGAGCTCCATGTTGGATATCTTGGAAGGTATGAATGGTAGCTATTTCAAAATTGGCACACGTATAGATAATAATATTGCAGTTTAATTTCCAGGAGGCCATATATGACAGTGTTGCCAAAATGATTATAAGCCTGCTGATAGGTCCAATTTTTAAATGCATATAACTTCTACACTATCAATTGGATTTCAACCGAATTTCGTATATGGTATGTGTACATAAAGAAATATGACTGATCGTATTCTTAAGAGCCACCAGGGCTGCCAACGGTTAATAAATGCTCTCAATTATTTTAAATCCAAATACCCATATATCAGAATAATGCAAGCCGACAGCGTTAAACTATGCACACGTATAGTACCTGACATTCTAAATTAATTTGGAGTAACTTATATACATCAGTGCTACGAACATGTTTCTAAGCCTGCTGAGAGGTCCAACTTTAAATACATGAAACTTCTATACTATAATTTGGATTTCAACCAAATTTCGTGTGTGCTATGTGTACCATAACATATAAGACTATGCCGATTCTTAGGAGTAACCGGGGCTGCCAACTGTTAATAAATACTGTCTCTATTTTTGTTACCCTAATATCTATATATCAGAAAGTATGCAAGCCAATAGCTCTAAACTTTGCACACGTATAGTACCTGGCATTCTAGATTAATTTTGGAGTAACTAATATAGGCCTACGCCAGTGCTGCCAACATGATTCTAAGCTTGCTGATAGGTCCAATTTTAAAATGTATGTAACTTCTATACTAACTAATGGATTTCATTCAAAATTGACACAACAATAGATAATATTATTTCAGATTATTTCTAACCAATACATGTATTTCATTGTTGCCAACATGATTTTACGCGCGTTGTTAGATCCAATGTTTAACTGCATGTAACGTCCATGCTATCCATTGGACTTCAACCAAATTTTGTATTCTGTACTTTAAGAGATGGAACTAAGAATATATTCAGTCACCAGGGCTGCCAACTGTAGTTCTTTATTAGGCTACATTATGCCAGGTATACAGTATTTCGAACAAATTAGAAATTTCGATATTACCTACTTAATTTCTATACAGATGCATATAGATTAATCATTGGAATGAATCTTAAATTTTAAGAAAAGTAGGCTCTTTAATTCGTCACGGAACTTCTTGTTTAATGTGTTTTTATATTTTCATTATTAGTCCTATTATTAATAATGTTATTTTTGTTTCTCTAATTGTAATGTTTATATATTTATTTTTAATTTTCAGTTTATGTTCTTATTGATTTAATTTTGATATTTTTATTGTATTAATTAATTAACTAATTTCGAATTGATTTTTTATAATTATTTTCATTATTTTAATTATTATATTTCTTATATTATTGTAATTTCTTTTTGATTTTTTATATATTTTTATTTTTATTTCTTTTACACTTTAATTGTTAATGTTCTTAGTTTTTTTTAAATTTATTCCACACATTACATTAAGTAGATACGAAGGCCTATATACTATTTGATTTTTTTAAATACTAGCAATTCGGCATGGAAATTCTTCGAAATTCGGCTGAATGATTCAACTATCAGCATCTTTGAAAGCATAAACAGTCCTTAATATAGAGGTAAGTGGTAAGGTGAGTCTATTTAAAAATGACCGATATTAAACTCAAATATCTTGCTCAATATTTGTAATACAACTTCTAAACCCTCCGATTTGTTAAATTAGTAATTCCCATTAATTTTATGCTCATTTAATATCTTATATATTTCTAGAAAATAAAGTTATTCCATTTTGAAAAATTGTACATATATATATATTGCATGCATCGTGAGTTTCAGGTGCACTCTCCTCAGAAACTCTTGACGATACAAAGCTGTTATTTTCCATGTTATTTGTGTGAATGTTTATCTGTACAATAGACTAGAATGGTACCGGGTGAGTTAGCCGTGGTCGTTACGGCATGCCTGTTGGAAGTCGCTCACATCCGGGAGGCGAGGAGGTTCGAATCCCCCCGCCAGCAACCTTGAAGATGGTCTTCTGTGGTTTCCCATCTTCCTTCCAGGCAAATGCCGTGGTTGGTCCCTAACTATAGGCCACAGCCGCTTCCTTCCAATTCCTCGTCCTTGCCACTTTCCTCCCCAGACAACACTCCGCACGTGACGGTACTTGTAGCTCACCCATTGGGTGTCCACCTAGAAGCAGTTACAAACCTGGCGAGCTGAACATGTCCTCGGACACTCCCGGCACTAAAAGCCATACGATAAATAAATAAATAAATAAATAAATAAATAAATAAATAGTTCCAACGTTCTCAGCTAGGTGCTGACTGTGATGCCATCTACAAGCAAAGTCCGCAAGCTAGTTGTCGTGGATGGTAGCATTTTATAGCAAAAGTAGGAACTACTTGAATTTTGTCTGCAGTCCTTACTTGAATTAAAACAGTTAAAACACGCTAATACAGCCATCACAATTAAAACCGGTTATCAGAGTGATTCTACACACACTAAAAGTACACGGGGCTACATGACCGGGTTGTCGGAGCCCCTAAATTAAGGAACAACCAACCAATAGAACTAGACAACAATGAAAAATGGATTCTAATACTTCAGTAATTTTTCTACGCATCTCCATAAGTCAAATTTATTTTGTCATCCTCTAACGATTTGGGAAATCGGGATATCGAAGTTAGTCAAAGATTCAAAATGATGGCAGGAAGATGTTCCTTTCTCGTTTAATGTTGAATGTCCAACAATATGTCGATCTCGTAGGAGATGCCAAAGAGCTTGACCAATGAGAGATGCTCCACGCGCAAAGCACGTGTCTATTAAGGTCTGTGTCTGATACGACATGGCTTACAAACATTGATACAATGCGATAACGCGTCAGCTCATCGGAATCCTACAGCTTCCATCGTGTTCCTGCGGGGTATCACTGCAACCACACACTCGTGAAAATGTACATTTTATTTGAAATGCGGTGAAAATTTCTGTGCATTATATTAAGTGTGATAAATCATCATATATATTATTTCAGTAGTCTAGATCCCTCCTGTGGTGCTCACAAGCGACCGATCGTGACAAATGAGCATTCAAATGAAAGATAATGGACATTAGCAGTGACGAATTGCATTCTAATTTCATTAATATCTTTGAAAAATGACATTAAAAGAACGTATGAAGTGTGCGATTTGCAGATACTGTTGCTGTAGGAAAATACGCTCTATAATAATTGCTGTCCACATATTGGCCGCTGTGATGCCTGTTTCATGTCATTTTAACAAGCCAGGTAAATCAAAGGAATGAGTTGTTGTTTGAGTCTTCAGTCTTTTGACAGGTTTGATGCAGCTTTCCATGCCTCCCTATCGTGAGCTAATCGTATCATCTCTACATAGCTACCACACCCTACATCTGAGCCAATCTGTTTAACATATTCTAACCTTGGTCTACCCCTACAGTTCTTGTCCTCAACCCTTCCTTCCATAAATAAGCTTGCTATTCCTGGGTGTCTTAGTATGTGTCCTACCAACCTATCTGTTCTCTTCATTAGCATTCGCCAGAAACATCTCTCCTCTCCCACCCGTCTTAATACCTCTTCGTTTGTAACCCTATCTACCCATCTGATCTTCATCGTTCTCCTGCAACACCACATTTCAAACGCTTCAATTCTCCTCTTTTCTGCTGCACCAATAGTCCAAGTTTCACTTCCATAGAGCGCCACGCTCCAGGCAAAGGACTTCAAAAATGACTTCCTAATACCTAAATCTATATTCGATGTCAACAGATTCTTTTTCTGTAGGAATGCTTTCCTTGTCTGAGCCAACCTACTTTTTATATCCTCTATGCTTCGTCCATCACTGGTTATTTTGCTTCCTAAGTAACAGAAGTCTCCTACTTCCTTCAGCTTTTCACCTGCCAATTTGATGTCCGTAGAGGTTTCTGATTTATTTCGGCTGTATTCCTATATTTTTGATTTACATTAATTTTCATCATGTATTCATTCCGTAAGACGGAATCCATACCATTCAAAAACTCATTCAAATCCTCAGGCTTGTCGGCCAAGATGACGATGTCTTCAGCAAATCTCAGAGTTGAAATTATTTCTCCTTGAATCTTCACTCCCACTTTAAATTTCTCTCCTATTTCCTTCATTGCTTGTTCAATGTAAAGATTGAAAAGTATGGGTGATAAGTTGCAGCCTTGCCTCACACCTTACTGAATACCAGCTTCTCTCTCATGTCCTTCAGCTCGAATGACTGCTTTCTGGTTTCTGTACATATTGTAGATCACCCTCCTATCCCTGTACATTATTCCAATCATTTTCAAAATGTCAAACAGTTTAGGAACGAGTACCGTACTCTAATCGTATAATTTCATAAATATCGAATAACAGGTGAGTGTTATGATGATCCAATTTTCAGAGATTGCCTTCTTAAGTTAGGGATCGTAGTACTTGGAATTCTAAGTGGTATGTAAATAGTGTTCTATAATCATTTGGTTGAAATTAAAAAAAAAACACCTTTCTCCTTAAGTCTCTCATTATGAACTTAGGAAAAGTGTGGTTTATAACTTGCGAGATTTCTCGCACGGGTGCGCTAGTTTGCCATTACTGCCAATTCAGCCTCTTGTATAATACTCCTCTTCTACCAATTTTCGCCTTTTAATAATAATAATAATAATAATAATAATAATAATAATAATAATAATAATAATAATAATATCGTATGGCCTCGGATGCCGGGTGCAAGCTTTGTTATTTGACACCCAGAGGATAGCTTGCATGTCGAATTGTATTGTTCCTTAGAGAGCTATGAAAGTCAAGGAGGTTAGATATCTAAGCTCCTCGACACTATAGCGCTTTTTAGTAGAGAAATGAGGAACTTTGTGTTGGTGGAAATTCCCGAGATTAATTTTGTCATTCATCATCATCATCATCATCATCATCATCATCATTTCCCCTTTTCCAGCAGACACTGGGTGGGGGCAAATATGGTTCCTCTCCACTTTGGTCTGTCGTTCCACCATTCCTCTTCCGACACAGTGTTCCAATCCAGGTTCCGTTCCACCGAGTCCATCCAACGCATTCTTTGTCTTCCTCGTCCTCTCTTTCCTGTCATCCGTCGTTCCAGTGCTCGTCTTGGTAGCCTTACTTCATTCATCTGTTGACATGTCCAAACCATCTCAATCTGTTTTGCTCCAGTTTGTCATTTAGTTTATGTACTCCCAGTTCTTTCCGTATATCTTCATTTCTCACTCTGTCTCTCCTCGTTTTCTGGACCATACTTCTCAGGAATCTCATCTCAGCTGCCTGTAATCTGCTCTAATCCATCTTAGCCATTGTCCAAGTTTCCGCTGCATATGTCATTATAGGAACATAATATGCTTTGTACATAACTTCTTTATCCTTAATTGGTATTGAACCCTTTATCCTCTGATGGATAAATGATTCGATGTTTTATTTCTACAATTAATTAATATTTCCACCAGCGTCATGAAATAGCCAGACGAAGATGAGGAAACTTCAAGCATTTGTTGGAGACAGCGGGGACATACCTGCAGCAGTTTGACAATAGGCTAAATACTTAAGGATTGTGAAAAGAAAGAGCCTAGCTATGTTTCAGAAGGACAGGTGGTGGCTACCTCAAAATAGAAGGGACGCGTGGTGAGACACGCTTATGGCATGTTCATTGTACTATTCGCGCCTAGAAAAAATATAATGCAGTAACGTGAGTGGCTGATGGTACTACTGGACACTCCTACGAGGCCGAGGTCTGATAAAAACCGCGAACATATTGAAAAAGTGGAACCAATGGGAGATGAATGCTTACGAACGCGCCAAGTCTAGCTTGGGCACGCGATAGCTTGCATTAACGCGGGAGATCGGCTAGACAACATCTCTACGATCGATTCTAGAATTAATGGGCATATTCTTGACCTGCGCAATTTTACGAGTTCAGTGATACACACATCAAAAAAAGTTTTGCATCACCTCGGTTCCCAGATCTCCGGCATATAGACGTTGACTGTGTATATTGTATCCAAGATACAGTCCCTTTGACTGTTCATAGATGTCACTAAAACTGCTCAAAGATGTAAACAACCATGCATGAGCAGGGCCTATTAGACGGAGGGGGTACGACAGACGATCAGTTCCAGTCATTCCACCAGGACGAAGGTACGCTGCTCATGTTGTCTGTAGTTCTACCATGCCTAGAAGGTCAATACCGCAGTTCGATCGCGTCCGCATTGTTACTTTGTGTCAAGAAGGGCTCTCAACAAGGGAAGTTTCCAGGCGTCTCAGAGTGAACCAAAGCGATGTTGTTCGGACATGGAGGAGGTACAGAGATACAGGAACTGTCGATGACAGGCCTCGCTCAGGCCGCCCAAGGGCTACTACTGTAGTGGATGACCGCTACTTACGGATTGCCGCTCGGAGGAACCCTGACAGCAATGCCACCGTGTTGAATAATGCGTTTCGTTCAGCCACAGGACGTCGTGTTTCAACTCAAACTGTGCGCAATAGGCTGCATGATGCGCAACTTCACTCCCGACGTCCATGGCGAGGTCCAGCTTTGCAACCCCGACACCATGCAGCGCGGTACAGATGGGCCCAACAACATGCTGAATGGACCCCACGGAATTGGCATCACGTTCTCTTCACCGATGAGTGTCGCATATGCCTTCAACCAGACAATCGTCGGAGACGTGTTTGGAGGCACCCTGGTCAGGCTGAACGTCTTAGACACACTGTCCAGCGAGTGCAGCAAGGTGGTGGTTCCCTGATGTTTTGGGGTGGCATTATGTGGGGCCGACGTACGCCACTGGTGGTCATGGAAGGCTCCGAAACGGCTTTACGATACCTGAATGACATCCTCCGACCCATAGTGCAACCATATCGGCAGAATATTGGAGAGGCATTTGTCTTCATGGACGACAATTCTCGACCTCATCGTGCACATCTTGTGAATGCGTTCCTTCAAGATAACGACATTGCTCGACTACAGTGGCCAGCATGTTCGCCAGACATGAACCCTATCGAACATGCCTGGGATATGTTGAAAAGGGCTGTTTATGGACGTCTTGACCCACCAACCACTCTGAGAGATTTACGCCGAATTGTCGTTGAGGAGTGGGACAATTTGGACCAACAGTGTCTTGATGAACTTGTGGATAGTATGCCACGGCGAATACAGGCATGCATCAATGCAAGAGGACGTGCTACTGGGTATTAGAGGTAGTGGTGTGTACTGCAATCTGGACCACAAATGCTGAAAGTCTAGCTGTATGATGGTACAACATGCAATGTGTGGGTCTCATGAGCAATAAAACGAGCTGAAATGTTGTTTGTGTTGATCTCTATTCCCTTTGTATTTAACGGTTCCGGAACTCTTGGAACCGAGGTGATGCAAAACTTTTTTTGATGTGTGTATTTGTTTCATTCCTGTACCACTATTATTTTGAGAAATGTTTATATAATTTCCCCCTCTATCGATACCTAGGGCCAGTTCATTTATAAGTGGCGTGAAGAGCCAAGAAACATTATTATATTCTTGTGCGTCTGAGGACGTAGGTTGTTATTACATTTTGTGCGTCTGAGGACGTAGGTTAAGATTACAATTTGTGCGTCTGAGGACGTAGGTTATTATTACATTGTGTGTGTCGGAAGGCACAGGTTATTACTACAATTTGCGCGTCCGAGGACGTAGGCACTTGTACTTTGCGTGTCATGAGGACACAGATTTTTATTAATACAAATGTGTGTTAAATTCAGTGTGATAGATAGTCTCAGTACTATTTGTAGGGACAGTATCATCGACAATTCGCCAACAGACTGTTCTGGGGAAATAAGTACCTAAAACGGTGAATTTAGTAGTCAGATATCGAGTGTGTAATAATCTATAACTTTTTGCATCAGCACGAGAGATGACATCGCTTGTCCTGGAAGAAGTTTGGAACTGTCAACACTCCGTCGAGATGTTTGAGACGAGCTAAGCAGCATTAAGTAGGGAGATGGCAGCAGATGTTCGCTGACGGTGACTGGCCGAGGATGAGTACTGAATAATATTCTTATTATCTGACAAGTTAACTTATGGTATATGGGACATATTTTGTTTGTAAATATCTTGCTTGTGTTGATTAACGTAGTGTATTTAGTTTTGATCTGACACACCTTTTGCATGGAAACAGCTCGCACAATTTTTCTTAGTCGTAATGTCTTGTTTTTTTTTTTAACTAACGTGGCTATGTGGACAACCGTGTTTGCATATGTGCACGTAATGCGGTTAAGAAACATCTCTCGGAGATATGTTGTGTTTCAGAAGTAGGACTGAATTAATATAATCATACAGTAGATTGGAGGGTAAATTAATCTTTGTAATGTTTATTATTGATCAGATTCAGTGAGTTTATTGCCGTTGGAGCAATGTGAGTTGTGGCGAAGAGCAGTCAGCTCTCTCGTAGGTTTTAATATTTTTAAATAGATTGTGAGCTTCTGATTCAACCGACCTGTGTGTAAAATGTGTTATGTCATTCCCAGCAGTGTGTGTGTGTGTGTATTTTATTGGTCATTACAAGCGGAAATTTCAGCGTAGACTGATTTCTGTCAGCTTGGTGCCGAGTCCATATGGTTACCTTGCGAGGACATATGTGGCTATATCGATTAATGTCTTACCATATGTTTTTGTGGTTGAGATTTGTTGCTGTTGATTCTACGAGATAACGAGACAGTTGGTCAAGTTATTTTTACACACTGGAGTTGGACGATGACAAGAGTTGTGGTAGGGGGAAGCTGTTTTCACAAGGCGGGCTGAAAAGATTGCATCAAGGTCATTAGTGGAGTGCTTCTTGGCTCCGTAAAATTACTTGAAATACAGAATAAGAACTGATCAATGATAAAAAATGTTTAAATAAATGGGAGTTGCCTACGAATCGCTATAATCTCCGAAGCGTTAGCTTAACGTGCATTTTTGTTCATATAAGGTAATCTCAGCCGGTGAGGCTTTTGTTGTTGTTGGTTTCATTCCATGTTTATGTTCCGTATCAGTGACCCGTGCAGTCACGTGCGATGCTGTCTTTTCCTTGTTTGTGTATTGAGCAATTGGCCGTATTGGCAGCTCATTTGTCAGATGCGTCATCGCACTGAAGGAGGGTCTCGAGGGAGATTCCTGTAAATATTAGATTTTAGATTGTGTGTCAGCATTAAATTTTAAGGGTTTTTATTAGTGTAGTGTCCCATATCCGTAAACGTTGATTTACGAGATGATTGATCGTAAGCATCGTGGCTGTTACCCGCTGTTAACGAACAGTCATCCAAGTACTCGTCCCTCGTAGTTAGCCATTACGCGTACATAAAATCCCAATGCAAGTTAGTGGAACTTGGATCCACATTTTTATGAGGGGGAGATCCGTCTGACTCCTCAACGTTGATAGATATTCCTGTCATGGGAAGATTCAGGGAGGAAATATATTATTGTTGTTGTCTATATTCATTTTTTGCACTAATAGTCATTAAATTATATTATTATTTTACGTCTTGTCACTTCCTTTCTTAATTATAGTTTTAATCCTATGACCCCTGCCTCAGTAGAGCATGTTGTTTGGCGAACGTAAACATCACACTATGAACTGAGCGCATCCCCTTGATCAAGATTTCTTGCGTACAAACACTGCAATACTGAAGGGTTCATAGGAGGTAAACTGGCGCGGCCAAGCGTGGGGCGATTCACTGTGGTGTAGCGGCAAAGAAATTGCACATGTCAATGTAAGCGTAGTTGGGTTTACAAACTGACGCAACAATGAAGGTGTATTTTTGTTGCTGGTTCGCTGCTGGAACACATTTAGTTGGCGTATTTGAGTAAAACTGACCGGCCACAAGTGGAGGCAGATATGACAGTATTTTAATCACCGGAAAGTGATATTTTATTAAAAGTAATTGAGGCGAAGAGGATACCGCCAACTGTGTGAAATACAAATTAAAATCAGGAGTTTGCAATGTAAAATACGGTTCACGTTTTTGTCTATTGAATTAAAGTAAAAATAATATACGTGATATCGGGCGCCCAATGATTAAAGTTAAATCTAGATTTGTTTAGAAAGTCAAACTCATGAAAATGTTAGGAGGCTGGTAGCCTTAAATGACAATTAATACTTTGTTAATTAGTCGATGTTAATATCAGATCAGGATAACAATTTAATGACTAAATATGTGTTTGGGTTTAAGTTAAATTGAGTAAAATTAGAACCACTCAGAGATGCGATTGACTAGTGGGATTAAATGTAAATTATAAATGAACTGAATAGGGTAAAGAAATTAAATGTGCATGGGGATTGTATGTGTGTGTCAGGGGGCATTGCTTTATGCCATTTCCCTAATGTCTCATATAAAGTATATAACATGGCAACAGTAGAACAGATTCAAGAAATCATTGAAAATGCGGCTAGGAGGACACATGAATTGTTGGACACCAAATTGGCGGAACAGAGTGAATCATTAAACACTAAACTATCAGAACAGAGCGAATCATTAAACGCGAAATTATCTGAACAAATAAACAATAGTATATTAGAACAAAGTGAGTCTATAAACGAATTGTCTGAGCAGAGTGAATCACTAAAGACTAAACTATCCGAACAAAGTGAATCACTAAACAATACTATGTTAGAACAAAGTGAGTCTATAAACAAATTGTCTGAGCAGAGTGAATCACTAAAAACTAAACTATCCGAACAAAGTGAATCACTAAACACAAAACTATCTGAACAAAGTGAATCATTGCGGAAACAATTAAACAACAGTAGGATTGAACAAAATGAATATCAGGCGGAACAAGCTAGATTATTAAAAAGTGAAATCAATGACACTATAAATTTGCAGTTAGAGGCGTTAACCGCAGAGATGAAGGATCACACTAATCAACAGATGGTATTGCTGGCCCTAGATGTTAGTAAAAACAATGAAAAACAATTAGATCAGATTAAGAAAATGGAAATTATATTTGATCAAAAACTTAGCATTCTGGATGAAACGGTGTTAGGTAAATTAGAGCAAGTTGAACTAGCATGCACTATGAGTACGAGCGAGGTCAAGATAGCTCAGGATAAGTTGGAAAGACGATTTAAGGAAATGGAAAAAAGCGGCAAGGTCATTCAACAACAATTATCAGCGGTAGATGAAAATATATCCGGCATAATTAAAGATATGGACCGTCTCGAAATAAAATCAGCGGAGCAATGGAAAAGCCTAGAAGCGGATCAGGATCAATTAAAGAGTACCATCGACGAAAATAGCGCGAGATTGGAAGAAATGAAAAGCCAGATAGAAAGCAATCAGGATGATACTAAAAGCCAGATTGAGGAGATAGTAAGCACGATTAAGGAGCAAATAAGAAAAGATTGGCGAAAAATGAATATCGATTCTAAAGAGGAAAGATCAACCATCCTTAAGACAGTAGTCGAAAATCATACCCGTATTCAAGCATTAGAACAAGAAATTAAGAGTAAACTTAAGGAACAAACAGACAGGATCATTAAAGCTGAACTGAGGTCAATAGAACAATCCTCGATATTTAAAACGGGAACAATGAAAGATATGCAGGACGACTCAAATAGCCCGGAGGGGACGAGCACAGCAGGAAGTCAAACTCAGACAGAGAGCCCATTAACGACAAACACGGAGGGGTTTCGCAAGAATATTGAAAGGAGTTCCACGCCACAGGACACCATCAGCCCACACAACTTATCCAAGTAATTCGCTCGAACGATTATAAACCGCAGAAATACACGGAGAATTCAGGGGTGACACCTAAAGCCTTTATTAAAGAAATTGAAGATCATTACAATGACACTGGGGTACCTGAAGCACGTAGGTTAAGGATGATGGAGAGATTTTTATCAGGAAATGTCCTTACATGGTTTTTAAGCTTCAAATATACATTTGGAACTATGGCGGACTTTAAAATCGCGTTTCTGCGCAAGTACTGGTCGCCGGCATTACAACAGAGTTTAAGAATGGAGCTTTACTCTAGGAAATACCAAACTACTCAGCAAACGAAATACTCAGATTTCTTTAACATGCAAATGCTAAAATTTCGCGACCTTGATTACCCTTTAAATGAAGCCGATCTGGTGATGACTATAGCGCGGCAATTACCAGTCAACGTGCAACAAGTACTAGTCGCAGCGAACGTTAGTACGGCCTTACATGCAGAACAGATATTACGCCAGATAGATGAGACTACATCTCATAATCATTATAGAGGAGGAAGACAATTGGAGTTAGTAAATACGACAGAGGTCATAAAACCAAAACAGGCGAACACTAAAACGCAGGGTACAAATACAAGCACATCCACACCTAGGCGGAACCAGGAAGAGGTAGAAAACAGACCGTACCAGCGTAACGAGAATAACTATAACAATAGGTCATATCAAGGCAACAATAGATATCAACAGAGAGGGTATCAACAATGGGGTGAAAATCGAAGAAATGAGAGGCCTTATGGAAGATACGGTAATTACAATGGGAATCAAAGATGGAAAGGAAGGAGAGATCAAAATCAAGGAGAGGCACGTAATTATCGAAATGACTGGGATGATAGGCACGCTCAATCACAAAATTACCTAGAGGAATTACACGCTAGTCAAGGTGGAGAGCAAGGACGATGGGAGAAAGCCATTGGGAACATGAAGAATCCCGACACACATACTGAGGAAGCTGGAAGTCTACTGAGACAAGAGGAATGTCAGGGGCGTGGGCGACAAAATGATGACGGGAGTCGCAGCGGAGCTTTAAAAAAATGCTAAATTTGGATAGAGGAGACAGTCTACAAACGCAACAGTCGGAAGTTGAAGATGGATGGATAGTAGCAAACATACAAGAATGGATTGCTTTGCCAGAAGATTGCCTGTAGGAGATGGTGAAACCACGGAACGATGAAATAAGGCAGTTACCCATTATTTACGCGAGGATTGGTGGAATTAATATAAGATGTTTATTGGATACGGGGTCGCAGATCAGTCTGGTATGGGAGGCCTTGGTTCGAGAGTTGGGACTGAGTCAGAATATTCCTGTGATTCCCGTACCACAACTCAAAGTGAGGGGTGTTATTCCTGAACGCACCGTCACTTGTAAACGTCAGGCATACTTAGAGCTGAACATATTGGAACACACTTTTGGGCAAACATTCATTATCATGGCAAAGATGAATTTCAATATAATTCTTGGTGCAAATTTCATTTGTGACTATCAAGCAGTGATAGATTTGCACAAGAACACAGTCAGTTTTAGAGAGTATGATCAACTGAAAAACGTGGGATTGCATATGGATGAAATCACTACCGGAAGAGATGTAAATTCTTGGGCATTGGAAGCAATATCGGAAGAGACGGAAGAGGAGATACGAAAGGCAGAAGATAACATCATAGAAGGAGCTGTTGTGGAACTAGATGAGGAGAGTGAATCCCAGGAGATATGGTCTTTATTAACAGAAGGAGATGACAGTGTTGCACAATTTGAAGAGTTACTACAGGAGCGGCTCAATGACATTCAACTTGGGGGTGAACATAGAAAACAATTGGAAGAGATTTTAAGGAAGCAACAAAACAGCTACTGGAAAACTGCATTAAGTTAGGATATCCATATTTCAAGCACAAATTTATAATCCAAGCGGATGGTTCACTAATTGGTATAGGTGCCATGCTCTACCAAGAAGATCCAGCTAACCTGCAACATAAAACATATTTGGCATTTGTCAGCCGAAAATTGCGTAAGCACGAGCGCAATTATACTGTAACGGAACTAGAGCTGTTGGCCATCCTTCATGCGCTTCAACAATGGAAACGAATAATTTATGGATACCCCATTGTTGTCAGGACTGATCACAAGGCACTAACATTCTTGTTTAAGACGTCGGTGGCAAGCGAACGTGTGACACGTTGGTCTATATATATTCAGCAGTTTAGCATTGAGATTGAACATTGCCCAGGGAAGATGAACGTGATCCAGGATGCACTCAGCAGGAACCCAGAGCCTGATGTTGAAGAAACAGCGATGGTACAACACTTGGAGTTAACACCGAAGGACCGGGAATTCTTGGAGGAGTTACGTGAGATACAGCGAGAACAGGAAGCGGAACCATGGATGCTGCTATTAATTCAATACTTTAGAAAGCAGCTACCTACAGGAACACCTGCATTTCGAGAAGCGAAAGCAAAAGAAGGAAGATATGTTTATGTCAACAATTTGCTGCACAAATGGGTAGATAATGACCACACCAAGTTACGAATATTAGTACCGGCATCTTTACAGCGAGGATTGACATGGCATACTCACGAAAGTTACGGACACGTCGGAGTAGACAAGTGCGAAGCGACAATAGGAGAGACATTTACATGGCCACGTATGAGAACAACTATATGTGACGTCATTACGACTTGTGATCCTTGTCAGAGGACAAAGCCCAATAACTATTTAATGAGGCAGTATCCTAGACCATTGCTACCTCAGAAACCCTGCGAGCTAGTGGCCCTGGACTGTTTCGGCCCAATCCCGAAAGGTAGGCGAGGTTGCCGTCACTTACTAGTGTGCATTGATGTGTTTTCTAAGTTTGTCGTATTATGCCCCATTCAGAAAACTACATCGAAACAAGTACTCAGTCGTATTCGAAATAGAGTTATTCCAATCCTTGGAAAACCAGAATTTATATTGTCAGACCATGGCAGCTATTTTACAAGCGCCGAATTCAAGAAAGGTATGGAGGACATGGGTATAAAACACGTTTTAAGCAGTATCCGACATGCCCAAGCTAATCCAAGTGAGCGAGCAATAAAATGTGTAACATCATACTTGCGAATTTTCATTCCCAAAGAACATCATAAGTGGGTGGATAAAATTAAGGATGTAGAGACATGTATGAATTCTACCAGGCACGAGTCAACAGGACAGATCCCTATGGTCCTACACAAAAACGAGTACCCAGTGAGAACGTGGAAAAGCATCATTAACTGCCCACAAGATCCCATGATAGCACCTGACCTGCGAATAGAGAGAACGAGAGCCTACATGAGAAAACAAGCAGTTCGCAGATTACGGTGATTGAGAAATAAGAGATTTCACCGTGATCTAGAAATCAACCAGCTTGTTTTGGTGAAACGACCCACTACATCGGATCCAGAGAAGAAGATCTTCAGCAAATTCTGTGAAAAGTTCATAGGACCCTATTATATCGTAAGAAACCTAGGAAATAATGCATACAGAGTGAAAGAGTTAAGCACAGGAACAATGTCGGTCTACAATGCAGCCAACTTAAAAACGTATCGAAGAAGTGAGCCATGAGAGCGCCGAAATAATGATGCAGTTTAAATATATGGACGTCCTATATCAACCAAGTGGACGGGGGGCAGTTGAGTACGGCACGAGAAGAAGGAAGTGGAGATGGTGTTGACAAACATTAACGAGACAGGCAGAGTGTTGCCTAAGGCATCAGTGCGTCACGCAAGCAGTTGAGAGAGTGAGGTCCAAGCAGGAAATAAAACGAGTAAATGCCATTCAAGACACGAGCGGCTAGACCAAGTAATAGAAAAGGGGGATTCTGAAATAAAACAAATTGGCCTACGGAAGTCTTTTAAAAATTATCGACTTTATCCTAAGTTCGAAATTTTGTGAGTGGAGGAGTTGTGAACCCTTTATCCTCTGATGGATAAATGATTCGATGTTTTATTTCTACAATTAATTAATATTTCCACCAGCGTCATGAAATAGCCAGACGAAGATGAGGAAACTTCAAGCATTTGTTGGAGACAGCGGGGACATACCTGCAGCAGTTTGACAATAGGCTAAATACTTAAGGATTGTGAAAAGAAAGAGCCTAGCTATGTTTCAGAAGGACAGGTGGTGGCTACCTCAAAATAGAAGGGACGCGTGGTGAGACACGCTTATGGCATGTTCATTGTACTATTCGCGCCTAGAAAAAATATAATGCAGTAACGTGAGTGGCTGATAGTACTACTGGACACTCCTACGAGGCCGAGGTCTGATAAAAAACCGCGAACATATTGAAAAAGTGGAACCAATGGGAGATGAATGCTTACGAACGCGCCAAGTCTAGCTTGGGCACGCGATAGCTTGCATTAACGCGGGAGATCGGCTAGACAACATCTCTACGATCGATTCTAGAATTAATGGGCATATTCTTGACCTGCGCAATTTTACGAGTTCAGTGATATTTGTTTCATTCCTGTACCACTATTATTTTGAGAAATTTTTATATAACTTCCCCCTCTATCGATACCTAGGGCCAGTTCACTTATAAGTGGCGTGAAGAGCCAAGAAACATTATTATATTTTTGTGCGTCTGAGGACGTAGGTTGTTATTACATTTTGTGCGTCTGAGGACGTAGGTTAAGATTACAATTTGTGCGTCTGAGGACGTAGTTTATTATTACATTGTGTGTGTCGGAAGACACAGGTTATTACTACAATTTGCGCGTCCGAGGACGTAGGCACTTGTACTTTGCGTGTCATGAGGACACAGATTTTTATTAATACAAATGTGTGTTAAATTCAGTGTGATAGATAGTCTCAGTACTATTTGTAGGGACAGTATCATCGACAATTCGCCAACAGACTGTTCTGGGGAAATAAGTACCTAAAACGGTGAATTTAGTAGTCAGATATCGAGTGTGTAATAATCTATAACTTTTTGCATCAGCACGAGAGATGACATCGCTTGTCCTGGAAAAAGTTTGGAACTGTCAACACTCCGTCGAGATGTTTGAGACGAGCTAAGCAGCATTAAGTAGGGAGATGGCAGCAGATGTTCGCTGACGGTGACTGGCCGAGGATGAGTACTGAATAATATTCTTATTATCTGACAAGTTAACTTATGGTATATGGGACATATTTTGTTTGTAAATATCTTGCTTGTGTTGATTAACGTAGTGTATTTAGTTTTGGTCTGACACACCTTTTGCATGGAAACAGCTCGCACAATTTTTCTTAGTCGTAATTTCTTGTTTGTTTTTTTAACTAACGTGGCTATGTGGACAACCGTGTTTGCATATGTGCACGTAATGCGGTTAAGAAACGTCTCTCGGAGATATGTTGTGTTTCAGAAGTAGGACTGAATTAATATAATCATACAGTAGATTGGAGGGTAAATTAATCTTTGTAATGTTTATTATTGATCAGATTCAGTGAGTTTATTGCCGTTGGAGCAATGTGAGTTGTGGCGAAGAGCAGTCAGCTCTCTCGTAGGTTTTAATATTTTTAAATAGATTGTGAGCTTCTGATTCAACCGACCTGTGTGAAAAATGTGTTATGTCATTCCCAGCAGTGTGTGTGTGTGTGTATTTTATTGGTCATTACAAGCGGGAATTTCAGCGTAGACTGATTTCTGTCAGCTTGGTGCCGAGTCCATATGGTTACCTTGCGAGGACATATGTGGCTATATCGATTAATGTCTTACCATATGTTTATGTGGTTGAGATTTGTTGCTGTTGATTCTACGAGATAACGAGACAGTTGGTCAAGTTATTTTTACACACTGGAGTTGGACGATGACAAGAGTTGTGGTAGGGGGAAGCTGTTTTCACAAGGCGGGCTGAAAAGATTGCATCAAGGTCATTAGAGGAGTGCTTGTTGGCTCCGTAAAATTACTTGAAATACAGAATAAGAACTGATCAATGATAAAAATTGTTTAAATAAATGGGAGTTGCCTACGAATCGCTATACTCTCCGAAGCGTTAGCTTAACGTGCATTTTTGTTCATATAAGGTAATCTCAGCCGGTGAGGCTTTTGTTGTTGTTGGTTTCATTCCATGTTTATGTTCCGTATCAGTGACCCGTGCAGTCACGTGCGATGCTGTCTTTTCCTTGTTTGTGTATTGAGCAATTGGCCGTGTTGGCAGCTCATTTGTCAGATGCGTCATCACACTGAAGGAGGGTCTCGAGGGAGATTCCTGTAAATATTAGATTTTAGATTGTGTGTCAGCATTAAATTTTAAGGGTTTTTATTAGTGTAGTGTCCCATATCCGTAAACGTTGATTTACGAGATGATTGATCGTAAGCATCGTGGCTGTTACCCGCTGTAAACGAACAGTCATCCAAGTACTCATCCCTCGTAGTTAGTCATTACGCGTACATAAAATCCCAATGCAAGTTAGTGGAACTTGGATCCACATTTTTATGAGGGGGAGATCCGTCTGACTCCTCAACGTTGATAGATATTTCTGTCATGGGAAGATCAAGGAGGAAATATATTATTGTTGTTGTCTATATTCATTTTTTTGCACTAATAGTCATTAAATTATATTATTATTTTACGTCTTGTCACTTCCTTTCTTAATTATAGTTTTAATCCTATGACCCTTGCCTCAGTAGAGCATGTTGTTTGGCGAACGTAAACATCACACTATGAACTGAGCGCGACCCCTTGATCAAGATTTCTTGCATATAAACACTGCAATACTAAAGGGTTCAGTATATCCTTGTTCCAATCTAGTCCCCGTACCTGTTGGTAGAAAGCATTCCCGAGTTGTAATCTTCTGCTAATTTCCAAATCTAGTCTTCCATCTTCAGTCAGTTCACTTCCCAAGTATTTGAAGTGTTTCACCACTTCCAATTCCTTATCTCCTAATTTTGCCATTATTTAATTATTATTATTTTTTGCGTATGGCTTTTGGTTGGTTGGTTCTTAAGTTTAGGGGCTGAGACAACGCGGTCATGTAGCCCCGTGTACTTTGGGTGTGTGTAGAATCTGTCTGATAACCGGTGTTAATTGTGATGACTGTATTAGTGTGTGTTATCTGTTTTTTAATTTAAGTACTGCAACTTAGATTTTGTCAAATAGTTCCTACTTTTGCCGCCAAGCGCCACTGTCAACGACTACTAGGCTTAGTTCAGAACTCAGCTACTAGACGCCACCGCAGTCGGCTCTTAGCAACGAACATAGAAACCAAAGAGCGTTGTTTACATTCTTAACCTATCCAATTTAGCTTCACACAGGTGCAATTAGTGGAAGGTTCTTTAACATGCCAAAAATCTATGACATAGGACCGCTGGCTTTACTTCCCCTCCGAAGGAAGGCATACTGAGGGATTTTTAACGCTCTTAATAAATCCGACGGCTTCGGCCGGGTTTGAACCCGCTATCTTGGGCATAGAAGCTCAGCATGCTACCGACTACGCCACCGGAGCCGCCCGTATGGCTTTTGTGCCGTGAGTCTCCGAGGACATGTTCGGGTCGCCAGTTTTGTAGCTGCTTCGAGGCGGACACCCAATGGGTGAGCTACAAGTACCGTCGCGTGTGGAGGAAAGTTTGAATGTAAGGACGAGGAGTTGGAAGGTAGCGGCTGTGGCCTATAGTTAGAGACCAACCCCGGCATTTGCCTGGAAGGAAGATGGGAAACCACAGAAGAGCATCTTCAAGGTTGTCAGCGGGGGGATTCGAACCTCCTTGCTTCCCGGATGTAAGCGACTGCCAGTAGTCATGCCGTAACGACCACAGCTAACTCACCCGGTTTTGCCATTATGAACACGGCCTACTGAATTCAGATGTGTTCTTTAACATGCCAACATCGAATGGCATGCGTATCGTGATTTTTTCCGCATTTCAAAAATAACTTACCACGGCCAGGAGCGAACCTGAAAGCTTGCGGGGTTAGAAGTCTGACACGATAACCACTCACCCACCGTGGCAAGCCATTTTCGCCTAAATTGTGCAATAATATACTGAGTTACTCATTTGAATACTTTAATAGTAGGCCTACGCCTAACTACCATATTGAAACTAGGGAGTCACTGTTCTTTTGTTTTGGGAATATCAAGTGACTTATAAGGTTATATTACCAAATTTCGTTATTATCGATGTACAGAGGTGTGCAAATTATTAGACTCGACGCCAGTTTCCCAAAATAAAATGTTAATGCACTAAATATGTTTGCAAGGTGGCGAAATTGCCTCAAGTGTTTAACCAAGAGCCTTAATTACATTTTCTTTTAAGGGACTCATACACCGTCGGATGTCAAATTTTTATTTTTACATTTAAATGAAAGACAATATTTTCCTCAATATATCTCTTAAGTTTTATAACTAAATTCAGCGTTTTGGAAGAGATATAGCGTATTACTTGAGACCATGCGCCTATCTGTCAATGGAGTGTTTAATAAGCTGTTTTCCCGAAAGTGTGCTCTTTTGGTAGGAAAAACACAATATATCATGAACTATGTGATGAAACCGGATGAATCGCGGCAGATACATTCCAACCTATGATCCCTAGAGGATGAACCTCATTCATGAAATTATCTTAAAACATAATTGCGATATACTTGGAAAATTAAACAAAAAACCTGTTCATTTTTTGAAAGAAAAATTTAATATTTTTTAAAATATACTATTTACAATATAACGGCCATGGTGGGTCATCCTCGGTATTTATACGTTTACTTTACATGAAAAAAATTCATTCCATTCAGACTGGTATTTCTTGTTAAATCGTGTTTTTTGTGATTCACGGAATTTTAAAAATCACGAATATGATCCTTTCAATGAATTACGAAATACTTTATATACTGTTCCTCTCATGAAATTACAGTGGATGAAAGCTCTATGTATTGACTGTACATATGTCAGTTTTCATAACTCTATGTTACATATTAGTGAAGCTATGATATGATTCGTAACTGATCTCGGGATTTTCCGCTAATACAAAGTTCCTCCATTCTCTACTACAAAGCGCTTTAGTGTCAAGGAGTTTAGATATCTAACCTCCTTGACTTTCATACTGCTTCAAGGAACAATAAAATTCTACATGCAAACTACCATATGGGTGTCAAATAACAAAGCTTGCACCCGCCACACGTTTTGTTGTGATCACTTCGCTCTACTTTTGGTGTGAATTTAGAGCTGAGGGATGTGGTGTCCTTTTTACTGATGATCCGTTCTTGAACTATTCAAAGATTCATGAACCATGGATTGAAATCACCTAACTTAGAGGGCACATTCCAAACTAATCAGAAAATTAAAAACCGGCCAAGCTCAGGTATCCCTCGGATTACCCAATTTTGAAAGTTTCCCGACACAATTTCTTATGAGGCGGCTTCGGTGGCGTAGTTGGTAGCATGCTGAGCTTCTATGCCCAAGGTCGCGGGTTCAAACCCGGCCGATGTCGTCGGATTTTTTAAGAGCGTTAAAATCCCTCAATATGCCTTCCTTCGGAGGGGAAGTAAAGCCGGCGGTCCCATGTCATAGATTTATGACATGGTACAGAACCAAAGGGCCAATTAAGACAGGAAACGAAGAGACTCTCTAGGCCTCGGATACCCTGATACCGTCGGGATCGGAAGAGAACAAGAGATGACTAAGAGAGGTCGACAGGAAAGAAGATGGAGAGGAGCCCGGCACAAGTAAGTTATAGCAATGCTGGGCTCAACTGGGGTCCTGTGGTCGCCAACCCACGTCCCACTAGATGTGAGGTGGGGGAAGGGGGGGGGGGGAAGATAAAGAATGAATGACTAAAAGGAAACAACTTACCATAACGTTGAGATTAGACTTTCTAATACCTCAGATCAGACTTTAATCGTTGGTTGGTTGGTTCCTCAGTTTAGGGGCTGCGACAACGCGGTCATGTAGCCCCGTGTACTTTGGGTGTGTGTAGAATCTGTCTGATAACCGGTGTTAATTGTGATGGCTGTATTAGTGTGTGTTATCTGTTTTAATTCAAGTAAGGACTGCAGACAGTAATTTCAAGTAGTTCCTACTTTCCTACTTTTGCCACAAATGCTACTGTCCACGACACCTAGCTTCCGGACTTGCCAACTTGATGGCATTTCAGTCAACACCTGGCGGCGAACATTGGGATTAATGGAGCGTTATCAATTCTAACCTGCAAATTTTGGCTTCACACAAGTATAGTTATTGGAAGGTTTTTTTTCATGCCATAAATCTATGACATGGGACCGACAGCTTTACTTCCCCTCCGGAGGAAGGCGTAAGTTACTGAGGGATTTTCAACGCTCTTAAAAAATCCGACGACTTCGGCCGGGTTTGAACCCACGATCTTGGACATAGAAGCTCAGCATGCTACCAACTACGCCACCAGACTTAAACCAAACCCGGGTGTAAGGGATGGGGGGAAGACAATGCTGTCGAACCATCTTTGTCCCCACAAAGCAGTACTCAGATAAGGAAAATATTGCTCCTAGCCAAGCGAAGAATATGATGATATAGCGGGAGATTGTGCACAGTAAGTTATACTGGATCGCATTTGCAGATAACCTAGGTCATACTAAAATGTGCTCGTTGATATAAACACTGACCCTCTCAGCCACCCACAACAAGATGCTGGTCTAACATGCGTAGTAATTCAGTACTTTATTATTATGTCTAGCCTATTTTCATTTTAAGACAAAATAGACTTATGAGATCACCTTTTGTCCGTGTGTGTGTGTGTGTGTGATGGTGTGTGTGTCCCTAATATATTCTAAACGGCTGGAGCGATTTCAATGAAACTCAGTAAGATCATAGCAGCATTCTGGACGACCCCGACCGTATGCTTCAAATTTTATTGTGTCTGACCAATCCAACATGGCGGCTGTGCGAAATATTTCACCAGCATTCAGTATCTCCGAAACTATTACCGATATCACCCTGAAATTTTGTACAGTGATAAAGGAAACTACTAGAAGTTCAACTATGAGACTTTCAAAAACCTGTTAACTACAAAACCAACATGGCGGCCAAGCGAAGTTGAGACTTTTAAATAGACTCTTCTCGCGATTTAACCATCCAAACGTAATGACACATGGTACAGAAAATGTTTATACATATTTTAATGCACTGGCGTCTAATTTAGTTCAATTGTTTATATAACCTCAAAATGGCGAATGTGCGAATTATTTCACTGGCATTCAATATGTCCGAAACTATTTATGATATCACCTTGAAATTTTGTACGGTGATAAAGAGCACTGCTACAAGTTTATCTATGTAACCTTCAAAAACCTGTTAAGTACAAAGTGAACATGGCGGCCAAGCGAGGTTGAAACATTTTAATAGACTTTTCTCGTGATTTAACTCTCTGAGCGCAGTAAAATGTGATACAGTAAATGATTATACATATTGTAATGCACTGGCATCTAATTTAGTTCAATTGTTTACATAACCACAAGATGGCGGCTGTGCGAAATTTTAAAATTAAGTTTTTAGTTCTTGTGTCGTAATCATGCGATCGAAGTAAAAGTTTGAATAATGAACCTAAGCAGTAATTTTCCTTTAATGGTACATAACTCTATGTCCTATACATATAACAATCCAAAATGGCGAGCATCCGAAATATTTAGACGGTTCTCAATATCTACGAATCTTTTTCAGCAATCAAACTGAAATTTTGTATGTTCATAGAGGCAATTAACATAAGTAGGATATATGAAAATAGGCTGTATAGTTCTTCACGGAACTACTTGTTATTTATTATGGCCGCTCAAGGGAACAATCCTCAGGGGCTCACATCTAGTGGGGGGCGTGGGTTGGCGACCACGGGATCACAGCTGAGTCCGGCATTGCTTCCACTTATTTGTGTCGGGCTCCTCTCCGTCTTCATTCCTGTCGACCTCCCTTGGTCAACTTTTGTTCTTTTCCGACCCCGACGGTATTAGGGTATCCGAGGCCTAGGGAGTCTTTCACTTTGCCACCTTAATCTTTCCTGATCCCTCCTTTATCGAAGGGTCAGACCTCTTGTTTTCTTTTAATTATATTTACTTTTCTCATTATGATTCCCGCACTGTTTTAGTTAATTGGCTCCCCGTGTTTCTAAATTCTCTTTAGCGATTTTTTTTTTTTTTGCATCTACACTTTGTAAGTATTTTCAATCTACGTTGCATTTTGTAAGTCTTTTCGATATTAATTCCATTTTGCGAGTGTTTTCAACCTCAACTGCATTTTGTAAGGATTTACAATCTAAATTGCTTTTTAGTAAGTCTTGCAATAGGCTATAGGGGATGGGTCTTTTGTGAGTATTTTGAATTTCAATTGCAGTTTGTAAGTATTCAACCTAAACCGCTTTTTGCAAATATTTTCAATCTAAATTGCATTTTGTATGGTGGACATTTTGCAAGTATTTTGATTCTCAATTGAATTTTGTGGGTATTTTGAATCTAAATTGCATTTTGTAAGTATTGTCCATCCAATTGAGTAGTTTGAATCTACCGTAAATTTTGTAAGCATTTTCAATTTCAATTGCATTTTGTAAGCGTTTTCAATTTCAATTGCACTTTGTGAGTATTTTGGATCGGAAATGGGAGTTTTTTCAATCAGAATTGCATTGTGTATTTTCAATTTCAATTGCATTTTGTAAGAATTTTGAACCTCAATTGCAATTTGTACGTATTTTCAACCTATTTTGTACATTTATCAATCTATTCCTCATGTGAGTATTTTCGTTCTAAATTCCCTTTTGTAAGTATTACCGCTCTCTATTTTGTGAGTAGTTTCAATCTGAGTTCCTTTTTGTAAGTATTTTCCGTCTCACTTAATTTTCGTTCTGATTTCCACTTCATTGTCATTTTTGCTATCACCCAGACTATTAGGGGCCGATAACCTAGATGTTAGGCCCCTTAAAACAACAATTATCATCATCATTGGCTTCGGTGACGTAGTTGGTCGCATGCTGAACTGCTGTGCCCAAGATAGCGGGTTCGAACCCGGCCAAGGAGCGTTAAAAATCCTTCAGTATGCCTTCCTTCGGAGGGGAAGTAAAGCCGGTGGTCCCATGTCATTGATTTTTGGCATGTAAAAGATCCTTCCACAGACAAAACTTGTGTGAAGCTAAATTGTTTGGTTAGATTTTGTCGGAGTTGTTGGTGAAATATATGTTTGTGAACATTGAGGAAGAGTTTGCGGCTCTCGAATTGGTGTACAGCCAGGGGTGCACCACCTTTTTATAAGTGGGGGCCAAGTTTATTTTTACATAATAAATGGCGGGCCGCAAGTTACGAAGGTGGATCAAAAAGTTAGGTGCACTAACGCGCTGCAGAAGCAGCAAACGTGGGCACAGCGGAGAAAGGGACAGACACAGCTCACACGTCTGTTAGGCAGGTCGCTGTGGTGTCTCGACTTGTATGGTGAGAATAACGGCCAAAAGCAATGGCGCGTCGACTGGACGTTCACTCCAAATATGAGGTGCATGCGACAATCCGATTCCTATGGGCCAAAAGGAAGAATTGTACGGACATTCATCGTGAAATTACTGTCGACCAAAATATTATGTGCACTCGAGTTTGAAGGTTGTTTGTGAAGTAACCAATAGACCTACATAAATTCCAATAACATCATCATTTTCATCGTTCTATTTTACGTTAGTTCATGTAGTTTTGGAATTTTTAATTTATATTTTAATATTTTTATCGCAGTTCAAACACAAAAAGTGCCCGTTTTTAAGTGTGTTTCAACCATGTGTCACATTTATGAATTATTATCTCACAAATCCGTCATCAGATCGAATCAAAATTTTTACACAATATACATTGGACTGTTTTATAACGGGTTTATTAATTTCAAAATTTTGTGTGTTCAAGAACGAAAGTTGTTATCGTTTTTGTAAGGTAACTTTTTCTCGGCTCGGGGTGGTTGGAAAATGTAGTTCTTGGTTGCGTTGTAATCCTTATACATCAAAAGGTTATGCTGTATGACTGTGAAATACGTAAATTATTTCACTTATTTTATATCGGTTTGTATTTGTACGGAGAATTAAGACATGGTTCACCAGCTAGCCGCTCCGGGAAATGCTGTACAGCGCTGCTGATATGCAGCCCATCACTTCCGAGCGAGGCGCGCCATGACGCGTGATGGAGCCCATCTTGGCAACGCTGTACAGCTTTCACCGGAGCGGCTAGCTGGTGGACCATGTCTTAATTCTCCGTACAAATACAAACCGATATAAAATAAGTGAAATAATTTACGTATTTCACAGTCATACAGCATACCTTTTTGATGTATTGTATAAGGATTACAGCGCAACCAAGGACTACATTTTCCAACAACCCCGAGCCGAGAAAAAGTTACCTTTCAAAAATGATAACAACTTTGTTTCTTGGACACACAAAATTTTGAAATTACTAAACCAGTCATACAACATTCCAATGTATATTGTGTTAAAATTTGGATTCGATCTGATGACGGGTTTGTGAGATAATAATTCTTAAATGTGACGCATGGTTGAAACACGCTGAAAAACGGGCACTTTTTGTGTTCCAACTGCGATAAGAATATTAAAATACAAACTAAAAATTCCAAACCTACATGAACTAACGTAAAATAGAACGACGAAAATTATGATGTTATTGGATTTTATGTAGGTCTATTGGTTACTTCACAAACAACCTTCAAACTCGAGTACACATAATATTTTGGTCGACAGTAGTGCTGTGTATGGGGAGCGGGCCATTTCCCGGCAAGGGATAGTAAAGTGGTGTCAGCAATTCGAAGCCGGACGCACGGATATCACGAGGGCAGGCCCGCAACGTCCAGGACCCGTGCAAATGTCAACTGTGTGAATGCAATCATTAGACAGAACGGTGGTCGACATTCCCAGACCGATGAGGAGGTGAAGGCCGCTGTCTCCGTGTGGTTGCAGAACGCTAGAGGAACTTTCTATGCATCCGGCATCGACAAGTTGGTTGTGCGTTCGCAGAAATGTTTGGAGTTTCTTGGATACTATGTGGAAAAGTGACGTTATATTGTATGTCGTTATAGGCGTGTTGCTGTTGTATAGGTGGTGTAATAAATGGCCATAACTGGGAAGTGCAACTTATTTTTAGCCTACTTTTCACATTTTGCAAAAATGAGGAAAAAGTAGACTTATGAGATCGATCCGGGAAAATGTGTGTCTGTCTGTCTGGCTGTGTGTGTGTGTGTGTCCCTATCAACTCCTAAACGGCTGCAGCAATCAAAACCAAATTTAGTATGAGTAAAGATGTGCACCGGAATAGCTCACGTCCATATTTGAAAATGATGTCAGTGCTACCAACTGCTGAAAAAACTCACTAGAAATATGAGCTCCATGTTGGATATCTTGTAAGGTACGCATGGGAGCTATTCCAAAATTGGCACACATGTAGATAATACTATTTCAGTTTAATTTCCAGGAGGCCAACCATGACAGTGTTGCCAAAATAATTTTAAGCCTTCTGATAGGTCCAATGTTTAAATGCATATAACTTCTACACTATCAATTGGATTTCAACCAAATTTTGTATGTAATATCTGTACATAAACAGATATGACTGAGCGTATTCTTAAGAGCCACCAGGGCTGCCAACTGTTGATAATTGCTCTCTCTATTTTTTTATCCAAATACCAATATATCAGAAAGTATGCAAGCCAACAGCTTTAAACTATACACACGTATATTCTGACATTTTAGATTAATTTCGAGTAACTTATATACGTCAGTTCTACCAACATGATTATAAGCCTGCAGATAGTACCAATTTTTAAATACATGTAACTTCTATACTATCAGTTTGATTTCAACCAAATTTCGTATGTGCTATGTGTACCATAACAGATATGACTATAAGTATTGTCAAGAGCAATCAGGGCTGCCAACTGTTAATAAATGCTGTCTATATTTATTTTACATTAATATCAATATACCAGAAAGTATGCAAACCAACAGCTCTATACTTTGCACACGTATAGCACCTGCCATTCTAGATTAATTTGGAGTAATTAATACAAGGCAGTGCTGCCAACATGATTCTATGCCTGCTGATAGCTCCAATTTTAAAATACATGTAACTTCTATACTAACAAATGGATTTCATCCAAAATTGGCACAACAAGATATCATAATAATTCAGATTATTTCTGACCAGCACACGCATGGTCTTGTTGGCAACATGCTTTTACGCGTGCTGATAGATCCAGTGTCTAACTGCATGTAACGTCCATTGGACTTCAACCAAATTTTGTATTCTGTACCTTAAGAGATGGAACTAAGAATATATTCAGTCACCAGGGCTGCCAACTGTAGTGCTCTATTAGGCTACATTATACCAGGTATATTTTGAACTAATTAGATATTTCGATATTACCAACTTAATTTCGTCATTATTCTAGATAGGTTCATATACTGTAGAATAATCATTGGCATGAAAAGTAGGCTGTATAGTTCTTCACGGAACTTCTTGTTTGATCTGCCCTCGGACCTTTCCACATAGACACTTGCCAAACCCTATCGCTAAAGCTAATTTTACTATTATCTGAATAACCTATTTTACCAGCAGATAAAAAATAAATTGTTTAAATCCTTTTTTGGCAAGTTGCGTTATTAAGTTATCCCCTTAAGAAATGTTTATTCATTATATCGAGCTTGTGTCACGAGGCTCACTGTTGACCCTGTGTCTAGCAGACTTCTGACTTTTAATCCTGCCACTCTTACAATTATAATAGGCAATTCTCTCTTGACCATGACCTGTGGTCCTCCTGTATCCTCAATCAGTTCTTCTGGTTTGGCTATCCAATTGATGATGTTAATAGACTTCCATCCATCAGTCTCAAACTCTTCTAATTTTGGCGTTTTTTTTTTCTTCAGCGCCCGCCCCCTTGGAGTTTCTTCTTTCCTGTTCGCTGCGCTGTAGTTCCAAACTCTTAGCTCCATCTCCATATCTGTCTGGCGATGTCCTGTTCTGCATGACTTCTTGCCATCGAACTTGTTGTTTCTGGGGCTCATCTCCCCTTTCTTCGAGGTATCGCAAAGAAGCGTGATATCGTTCTTCTACCTCGTCATCGAAGTTACTTCTTCTTTCTAGGGGTCTCCAATTTCTATTATTGCCTTCTTGGCCATTATTACCTCCATTGTTATGGTACGGTTTACCCCTGTTATTCTGCTTATTCCACGGACTTCGCCCTCTTCCTCCTCTATTAGCATTTCCTTTGAACTTTGACTGCCATCTTCTGGGTTCCTGTTACCATTGCCGTCCATAGGAATCTAATGTTTCTGTGCTCGTAGCTTTGTTGTTCCTTGGAGCTTGCTGTTGGTCAGTCTGTGTGTTGGTCACGTGGACTTGTTCCACGGTTCGACTCTGACGCATTGTATTTGCTGTGGTGAGGTCCAGTTGCCTTAGAACTGTCTCCATTTCCATAGCAGTTTTCGCATTAGCCGAGATTAGTAGCCTTTGGATCTCGTATGGAAGCTGTTTGACGATAGCAATACATAGCTCCAGTTCGCTCGGTTTCTGATCCAGCTCTTTAAAGCGACACATCTGCGATATGAAAAATTCTGCGTACTTTGTTGGATTATTAGTACTGTATTTCTTTGCATATAAATCCAACCGTAAATTCTGTTGAGTCGCGGCGTCCCAATATCTCTTCAAGAATGCCTCACGGAACTCCTCAACAGTATCAAAAGTGTAACGGAAGCTGCGAAACCATAATGCGCACTCCCCCTCTGTTAATTTCTCTATAGCACGTAGCCTACGCTCCTGCGGTATTCGTGCATCATTTAGATATTCAGTCACTTCCTTTAACCAATATTTTGGTGTCATCCTACAGTGGCTACCTGAAAATTTCCTTGGTTTTTCTTCGCTTGCCCTAATGACGTTTATCACCTGGGTGTGCATAGCATTTTCATGTGGCGTCGATGCCGCAATTGGTACACCTGGCGTCATATAAGGACTTTCCCCTGGGCCTGTAGCATTCCTGCTCATAGGTTGGGTTTCCAAGTCTGCCCACCTTGTTTTCCTCATATCCTCCATGCTGCCTTCACTTGACTTAGGACCTTTCAGAAGCGTTTCCTCCTGTGCTATTATCCTAGTCTCCATTTGATTGTGGCGCATCTCTGCTCTTTCTAGGCGAGTAATGACTTCTTTCTCTATTCTTGTAAGCCTATCTCGGTTTTCCTCGGCTACTTGAAATATTTTCACCTTGTCTTCTTTCAGACTCTGTTTGATATGGGATATTTCATCCTCCACATCTTCTTTAATTTGAGCAAGGGACTTGTCGCTTGCCTCTGTTTTCTGGCCTTCTCTTATTTCGAGTTCTTCTCTTAACCCTTTAATTTCATCTTGAATGTGTCCATTGACTTTAGACAATTCATTCCGGACCTTGGTGATCTCACCTCTATTCTCCTCTTGCCTTTTGTTAACTATGACAATGTCACTTTGAACTTGGTCCAGTTCTTGATTAACTTTGCCCATCTGACTTTTCACGTTACTGATCAGCTCCTTACTTTCATGAGCGATAGCCTTAATTTCGCCTATTTCCTGGCATTGACCTAATATATTCTGGTCCTGTTTCTTGAGGTCACCGTTAATTGCTCTAGCATAGCTTTTCAATTTCTGGTCCCATTTGGAGTCGTTCTCCTCTAATCTCTGGTCTACCGTTCTTGTAAACTCTGCGAACTGTTTCGCTTGGCGTTCGAGATTCGCCTCATTTTGGATTTGAATATCCTTAATATCGTTAGACAACGCATCTAATCTACTGTTGGTTTCCTCCTGAGCATGCTTACACGCTTGTAAATTACCCTCAAGTTTGGCTTCGATAGCCTCGAAACGTTTATCAGTTTTAACCTGCATTTCCGATACAATGCTTACAACAGTATCTGTTACTTCGGTCTTAATTACCTCTTGCATTTGACCTAACTTATTGTTTAATTCAATCTGGTTATTATTAATTGCCTCCTGATTGGCATCTAAACGAGTGTTTATACTATCCTGGAAAGCCTTGGCTTCTAGTTTATTCTGCTCGTTAGCAGCATCAAAATGCTGTTTCAATCCTGCAATAACCTGCAAGATTTCCTCCGTACCTGACATTTTACAATAACACACTTAAATATGCAGGCAGGCTTCCTGGAAAAATATGTGGATACGTTTCGAAGAGAAACATCAAACACTGCACACATATTGTGAAGTCGTACAACCTGATAATATTATGGTAGATTGTGGATCTCGTATGTAGCGCTCATACCCTTGGGCAATTCTCTTCTCAATAGAGAGATTCTGCGTTACATAAAAAGCCTACTGAATTCAAAAATCACTCAAACACAGTTTGAGGCAAAACAATTACTATGGTTTTCCCCATGAAATACCATAAAAAATCTATGGGTTTTCCCTAAATCCCATAAGCTCCACGTACCTGGGCGCCATGATAAATAAATGACTCATGTACATTCATGTATGCCATGTATGTGCAATGCCAAGATCGCTCATATTGCACTGACGCAGGCGGTTCCAAATGAATTAATACCGCCCCACGTCGCTTGGGCCATGATAATAAGAGTGATACTTACAAAGGAGTAGAACTGTACTATACATCTATCAAAATTTATATGTACGTATCGGAACTTAGCTAGGATAGGAGCGGTCATTCTCTACTTCGTTAATTCTTACTTTAATAGAGTTGTGTGCACTAAATCTGACCGACTTTAGTTGTACCGATAGCTCAAATCACAGTATAGGACATCAAATCCCATGTACCCATGTGAGTAATCTCGATGGTAAATATGCAGCTGCCTCCAGCTAGCATCAGGTCTCAGGCGCTTGCCGTTCCCCCAAATGAGCAGTGCATATTTTGGATTTGAGGCTATAAGGTAACAACTCTACAATAACAAGGCACAACTCTATTCTAAAACTTTAATTCAGTAAATGAAAATCATGGCTTCAAACACAAAAACAATCCCAAAACCATAAAAAAAACAAAGCAAACAAAAATTTACTTCCACAATCCACAAACAAACAAAAATGAAATCATAATAAAGTCATATTAAACCATAAAGCTGTACCCTTACGTGAACTACATAAAGATATACTAGTGCGCTGATGCACCTACGACTTCAATACAAACTGTACATTAATATAACAGTCATACAATGTGACTTCTTTAATATCACAAATTAATTATTCCTTAAACCTCTTGGTTTTAACAATTATGTGTGCCGTGCGTGTTTTGATTTTTCTCTTCTCACCAAACAAATGCTTTCATGCATTTACCTATTCGGACGTTGCACCGCAATCAACGTGCAACTCCATAATTATGTAAGCTACCCCTCCACTTCCTCTATTTATATGGTTCCATTGCATGCTGTATGTGATTCCTACATAAAACGTTACGTTATAGCTTGTGTCGGATGCTACAATAGATTACCTTGCTCTCGTGGCGACTGGCATCTGGTAACTAACTTCAAAACTTGGTTTCAGTGACAGTACAAATACATCATCTAACTATTCGTCAGATAGCTAAAATAATGAACCATCAGGATGATCTATAATTATCCATGTGTTCCTAAACCACATGGCTACATTACTCAACATAACAATCTTTCATTATATTTACCAGGGTCTAAAATCTTTTGCTTTCAACTCGCCTTGAAGGCTCGAGTGCCCCTGCAGACCCTCGGCTAGAGGAGTCAGCACACAATAGAAAGTGGGATGGGTGTTCCACCAATTACCTCGACCCTCCTTAAAGGTTTTGAATGCTTTCCTTTCTAAGCAGTAAAGATTTACAAGACAAATACTGTCGTCTGACCGACACACATATCCCAAAGGATCTTAATTGACTATTATGCAAACAGGTATTGAATGAGCTTTTATAATTACTCCTACACAGAGGATATAATAATTACTGGCCTCACACGGGTCCATTTAACATGAAGGTTCGGGGTTCGTAATGCATTAGTCTGACGGGTGACCGATGTCTCAAGTAAATATAGGCGCTCAATGCAGCTGCCGCCATGAGTTTCGCTTCTACGAGCGGAATAACTCATCAAATAAGTTCTCGGGAGACCATAGAGTTTCGAGGTGTCCACGTTCTCCTCGTCTCTATCACAGGATCCCAACCCGGAACACTTTCATATCCTTCCTCAGAGTTAGGGTACACACTACAACTCTGGCATAACATTATATCTCCACTTATGCCCATGACATAGGAGATTTCATACGTAGAATAGACCATCTGGCCCCTACTCAATGCTACGACCTCCGACCTATATTATTAAGAGAAATCTAACAATTTACTCTATAAGCTTCTCATATAAGCTGCAAATTCAATCCGCTAAAAGCTCTTTCATGCCTGTCATCATTACTGAATATATGCAATATTCTGATATAAAACTTCTTTCCTTAATTACTGTAATGTAATCTTACTGTATCATCTTACTGCTTAGATTGATAAGTCTTGCAATTAGCGTAAATCTCTCGCTTACAACATTTATTTGTTTCCTGATGTGTTCATTCATACTTTTAATATTCATTATTTATTATTACCATTAATCTCACTGACATAAATGACCAAAATCATTAATTTATTATTCTTATTAATCTCACTGACATAAATGACCAAAATATCATTACTTTATTATTATTCTCATATAACTTTACCCGAAATCCGACATAGCCAAACGTCTTAAAAATCCGAACAATCGCGTTCGTCACATTTACATAACTGATTGCCATTCTTAATTCATAGTGGGAATAATTACTCCACTTAATGATGCAAATTAACATCTCAACTCTATAAAAATCAACACAATACTGATTAAACATGGAGGATCTGCCTCCTAAACTGATTTTTACTGGCATCTTTACGGAATTCACAACATGCAATGGCCCATATTTCTACATAATCATAACTTGTGGGGTACTTACATTTCTATAGGCGTCTATGGTGGCTCCGACCAATCATATTTCTCCATGTCGCCCGCCATTAGCAGGTTTAACGCGACATATTCATCTTGCAAACACACATTTTATAACACATAATTTTCATCAACAACACGACACGTTGCATAACTCTCAGGAAGCTATTGCTCCCAAACATGTGAAACACTTATCTAATCACTACTTTAAAGGATATTTTACATATGCTGTACACTTAACACACGTCACTTTATACACTTTTCATTGCTGAAACTCCCTAGCAAAGATCGAAATTGCAGGTGTCGACAGCATCTCTACGGAATCCCATCAACTCCTGATTTGAAAGTCTGGTTTACCTGCTTATAAAGGGATTCACCAACAGTTTTTATATTTCCTACTCCTACGGTAAGCGTCCTGCGTTGCATAAATATGCTAGATCCCGTCTTGAGTGTTAACATCTGGTACTCTCATGACATTACCAAACACGTCATAGAGTTTCATTTAGCGCATACCATCGTACTTACACATACACGACCAGTCAATACTATACACATTGCGCCTAACACTGTCCAATACTTTACACGAATAATTATTTACAATAGTTCTGCCATTAGCCTACACGGTGCTTCATAACTGAACACGGCATAGTTCGTACTGCTGATTATGCCTATAGCACGACTATTATTCATAAAAGCTTATAAAATGCTTCATTTACATGTACCAGTCTTTGTTCGGCGTCTATTATGAGTAGAACCGCCATGCGTTCTGCCTTGACGAACTTGCTTCACAGTGGCTGTACCTGACTGAAGATTCACTTGAAGACTGCTCGTACCTTACTTGAAGACTGCTGTATACTGCTTACATACTGTCTCGTACTGCCCTCGTACTTGCTGCATACTGTTTGCAACTTACTGCAACTGTGCTGCACCTGGGTAACTTCTAACGTCGTGAAGACTGAAGATTCACTTGAGCTGTAACTGGGTGCACACTGCACGTGAACTGCGCGTAGACTGAGCTTCAACTGAGAGAGACTGGGTTGAGACAGAGCGCTCCTCCAAGGGTCTACTCCCTTATATCAGATTCTCACTGAAAGTAGGGCGAAATCTTCCCGCGAAATCTTGGCTCCTCTCACAGCGTGAATCTGGTCTCCAAACCGTGATCATTGGGTTCCTCTTTCTTCACAGATTCCAAAACTATCTGCGTGCAAAGGAATCGCTCGTCCATTTAATTAATATTAATTCCTTTCTCCATAGCGTGGGACGCTATCTTACGGGAATTCCCCGGCGACATTCTCAAATCTATCCGCGCACAATGGTCGTTTTACAGTCCTTCCGCACTTCGTTAAATATGCCCCAATTTCGCAGGTAAAAGGCTCTAAAATTAGCCTCCTGCCAAAAGATTCATCTGTGGGCAACTCTCATCTCAATTCGTTGCTCCAATCACGAGTAATCAATGATTTTCCTGGGCATCTCTCCTCCCACTCCTCAAATCTATTCTCCGTCGGGGAATAACTGGGTCATTATTCAGGCCTCCACCCTGCTCTAGACGACAGAATGGGGTCACAGAGATGGACATGGCTCCACTGGGCCCCACCCACAATTCTGGGCTAATTTGTAAAATGTCAACTCTGTCCTCTCCGTGCTTCAAGCCTCGTATAGCCTACACCAAGTAGTCTAATAATGCTGTAATCTGCTCATTATTCCCTGCATTATTTTAATAAATAATGTCATTGCACCAAAATCACACCAGTGATTAAATATACGCTTCTTTCGAGGGGTTTTTACCATGAAACTGCCTCTACAGATCTCTGGTTCGTTCCCTGGTGGAACCTTTATACTGAGATCACAGTCTCTGAGAACCACGTTCAATTCCAGTCAGCATAACCTCCTCGGGTTCATATTTCCCTTGCGAAACTTATAAAAGTCAATTGCAAGTGGCTTTCTATAAGTAACCAGCTGACTGTCTACCACTGTCGGTGTTTACATCAGGGGTCCTTCACCTCGTCTGGCTGCGAGTAGGTTAGTACTGTTCCCCCTTCCACACTCGGCCTTGTTCCTAAGCTGTTCATTCTCCCTGCGGAGGGTCGCGTTTATTGCTTCAACCTCTCTCGCCACTCTGACCATTTCTTCATAGAATTCTCGCAGACACTGGCATTCTTTCTTCTCTTCGCTTACACTGGGTAAACTGTCTGCTTCTCGTCCCGTCTTGCCGTTCCAACTTTCAGGTCTGACTGCTTGACTGACTTCGCTCTCCCCGTTGGTTTGGGTGTGCGTTACCAATACTTCTTCTTGTTCGTCGAATTCTTCTGGCGAGTAATAAACTTTTAAGTTGGCTACGTTCATAACGACCTCGTTTCCATTTTCTAGATGCCTTAACCTGTATGCATTGTTCTGGAGGTCTCTTATCACCTCGAACGGGCCGTGATAAGAAAAATTGAACTTTTTATACTTGCGTGCCTCTGGATCTGAACTGGCGGGTTTCTTTATTAAAACTTTCTCTCCCACGAGAAGCGGTCTATGGTACCTCTTCGCACGATTTCTTCTCTGACGTCTCTCCGCCTGTGCTTTGAGATATTCAAAGGTTCGTTGGATCCTCAATTCTCTACCTGGCTGTGCGTCTACTGGCATTGGAATAACACCAGTCCACGGTCTCTCTGGTCTTTGATCCAGATGTAGAGTCACGGGAACCTGACCTGTCGCCTCATGTACAGTATTATTTATACAGTATTCAATGACTTCTAGAAATTCTATCCAACGCCAATTCTCCTCAGAGCAGTAGATCTTCATGTATTTCTGGATCTCTCTCATTACTCTTTCAACTGGACTTGCCTCAGGATGGCGAATGGTAGATAAAATCTGCCTAATTCCTAGAGTTTCCAGTTCTCGACGAAATTCTGCACTTGTAAAGCAACTTCCGTGGTCCGAGAGAATGTTATCCGGCTTCCCAAGAATCGGAATAACTCTCTCTTTCAGGCGCTTCAAGACCTGTTTTGAACTTGTCTTTTGTATGGGGCATAACACCACCATTTTCGAAAATACATCCATGGCTACAAAAATGTGTCTATTGCCTCTACGTGCTCTAGGCAATGGTCCAAAGTTGTCTATACTCAATAGCTGCCTTGGCTTCTCCGGTAACAACGGGATAGGTCGTTGCCTCATTAAAAAGGGATTTGGCTTAACCCTTTGGCATAGATCACATGTCCTAATAGTATTTCTCACCGTTTCTCTCAATTTTGGCCAAGTAAATGCTTCCTTCAACAGAGCACAGGGTTTATCTATCCCCGGATGTCCAAATGCTCTGTGGGCTAGCCATACCAATCTTCTCTGCAAAGATGCAGGAATTACAATCCTTTGACGTGTATGATCTACATCGTCCCACTTGTGTAATATCTGATTATACCATACATACTCTGTTGCCAATGCCTCCGCCTCTCTGTATACCGCAGTTCCCCTTGCTAAGCGTCCCTCAAAGTTATCGATCATCATCTCCAACCATGGGTCTTCGCGTTGTAGGTTGGTAAGGTTCCTTAAGTCATCCAACGTCTTCTGATCTCGATTCTCAATCTGGACAGCTAGCGCTTCCTCTTCTCTAGGGTAACGACTTAATATGTCCGGTATTACATTCTCTTTCCCTGGACAGTATTCAATTTCCACATTAAATTGCTGGATATACAGGGACCATCTTGTCAATCTCTGGCTAGACAAATCTGTCTTTAACAAAAATGTTAAAGCTTTATGGTCTGTTCTAAGGACTATTCGGAAGCCATACACGAGTTTGTGCCAAGATTGCAACGCGTACAAAATCGCGAGCAACTCTATCTCTGTGATCGTGTAGTTTTTCTCATGGGCTTTCAGTCTCCTGCTTATAAAGGCGATAAAAACTTTCTTCTCAGGCTGGTCAACATTTTCCTGGAATAGCATCGCTCCAATCCCAATAAGTGATGCATCCGTCTGTATGATGAACTTCTGGGTATAATCCGGGTATCCCAGCTTCACATATTCCAAAAGCATTTGTTTTGACCTCACGAATGCTTCCTGACATTGCTCCGTCCAATTCCATCTGCCGCCTTTCTTCAATAGGTCCTGCAGGGGTGCTACTGTCGCAGTATAGTTTGGGCAGTGGTTCGAAAAGAATCCAATTACTCCCAAATACTGTCGGACGTGCTTTACTTTCGTGGGTCGAGGGAAATTTCGAATTACCTCCAATTTATCTGGGTTAGGCTTCACTCCGTTTTCATCAATGACATGCCCTAGGAATTTGACTTCCCTCTGACAGAAGTGCGATTTCTTGATATTAACCTTAAAGTTAGCTTCTCGAAGGTCATCTAGCAACTTCTTCAGGTCTCTCATGTGCTCCTCCAGAGATTCTGATGTGAGTAGAATGTCGTCTACATATCTGATGGTACTCTCTTTAACCTCATCTGATAGATTGCGATCTAACGCTCTTATCAGGGCTGAACCAGCTGTTTTCAACCCAAAAGGTAGCCTTAAAAATGTGAATGTATGTTGATCAAACATAAATCCTGTCAACAGACTAGTTTTCTTCTCTAATTCAAGATGGTGGAAACTGGATGTGATATCCAAGTTTGTGAATATGGTTTTCCCTTTAAACTTCCTGAGGATCTCTTTAATAGGTGGCACTTGGTCAAATTCCGGAATAACTCGCAAATTTAAGCGTCTCAGGTCCAGGCAGACTCTGACAGATCCGTCTGTCTTTGGTACAATTACCAATGGACTTACATAAGGCGTAGGTGTCTTCTCAATAACACCGGCCTCCAACATCTCCTGAATTGCCTCTTTCACTTTAGCATAATGCTTTTCATCTATAGGGTAGGGTTTCTGCCTAAATGGTGTCCAGTCACTGACTTGAAAAGCATAAGTGAAGTTCTTTATCCGACCAGGTCTCGAATCAAAGACTTCCTTCTGTTCCAGTAATAACTGCTTTAAATTTTCCTTCTCTTTTAGCCCAATTTTCGCTTCTTCTAGCTTTTCCGAAATATATTCTTCCAATTTGGGTTCCAGATCTTTTTCCAAGTCTGTGGCTAGTGTTTTAAGCTCCTCTTCTAACTGCTCAATAGCTAATACTCCCTCCTCAGCCACATCTCTGTATGTATGCCATACTTGTTCACTTGATCCTGGTTCAATCTCATTGAGTGCGACCTCTAAGCCTTCAGCTTCTTCATTCACATGGAACATAACCCTGTCCTGTGCTAGGTCGATTATCACTCTGTATTCCCTTATAAACTCTGCCCCAATAAGTAGGTTATAAGGCAGTTTGTTTACTAACAGAAAACTCTGTGAGAAAATAGAGCCTCCTATCTGTAAATCTAGGAATACCTGGTATTTACATATCATTGTTCGGTCTGGAATTACCCCTCTTATCTTGACACTAGAGATCGGTATTTTCAAAATGTTCTCTCTCCGGGCTATTTCATTATATCGAGCTTGTGTCATGAGGCTCACTGTTGACCCTGTGTCTAGCAGACTTCTGACTTTTAATCCTGCCACTCTTACAATTATAATAGGCAATTCTCTCTTGACCATGACCTGTGGTCCTCCTGTATCCTCAATCAGTTCTTCTGGTTTGGCTATCCAATTGATGATGTTAATAGACTTCCATCCATCAGTCTCAAACTCTTCTAATTTTGGCGTTTTTTTTTCTTCAGCGCCCGCCCCCTTGGAGTTTCTTCTCTCCTGTTCGCTGCGCTGTAGTTCCAAACTCTTAGCTCCATCTCCATATCTGTCTGGCGATGTCCTGTTCTGCATGACTTCTTGCCATCGAACTTGTTGTTTCTGGGGCTCATCTCCCCTTTCTTCGAGGTATCGCAAAGAAGCGTGATATCGTTCTTCTACCTCGTCATCGAAGTTACTTCTTCTTTCTTGGGGTCTCCAATTTCTATTATTGCCTTCTTGGCCATTATTACCTCCATTGTTATGGTACGGTTTACCCCTGTTATTCTGCTTATTCCACGGACTTCGCCCTCTTCCTCCTCTATTAGCATTTCCTTTGAACTTTGACTGCCATCTTCTGGGTTCCTGTTACCATTGCCGTCCATAGGAATCTAATGTTTCTGTGCTCGTAGCTTTGTTGTTCCTTGGAGCTTGCTGTTGGTCAGTCTGTGTGTTGGTCACGTGGACTTGTTCCACGGTTCGACTCTGACGCATTGTATTTGCTGTGGTGAGGTCCAGTTGTCTTAGAACTGTCTCCATTTCCATAGCAGTTTTCGCATTAGCCGAGATTAGTAGCCTTTGGATCTCGTATGGAAGCTGTTTGGCGATAGCAATACATAGCTCCAGTTCGCTCGGTTTTTGATCCAGCTCTTTAAAACGACACATCTGCGATATGAAAAATTCTGCGTACTTTGTTGGATTATTAGTACTGTATTTCTTTGCATATAAATCCAACCGTAAATTCTGTTGAGTCGCGGCGTCCCAATATCTCTTCAAGAATGCCTCACGGAACTCCTCAACAGTATCAAAAGTGTAACGGAAGCTGCGAAACCATAATGCGCACTCCCCCTCTGTTAATTTCTCTATAGCACGTAGCCTACGCTCCTGCGGTATTCGTGCATCATTTAGATATTCAGTCACTTCCTTTAACCAATATTTTGGTGTCATACTACAGTGGCTACCTGAAAATTTCCTTGGTTTTTCTTCGCTTGCCCTAATGACGTTTATCACCTGGGTGTGCATAGCATTTTCATGTGGCGTCGATGCCGCAATTGGTACACCTGGCGTCATATAAGGACTTTCCCCTGGGCCTGTAGCATTCCTGCTCATAGGTTGGGTTTCCAAGTCTGCCCACCTTGTTTTCCTCATATCCTCCATGCTGCCTTCACTTGACTTAGGACCTTTCAGAAGCGTTTCCTCCTGTGCTATTATCCTAGTCTCCATTTGATTGTGGCGCATCTCTGCTCTTTCTAGGCGAGTAATGACTTCTTTCTCTATTCTTGTAAGCCTATCTCGGTTTTCCTCGGCTACTTGAAATATTTTCACCTTGTCTTCTTTCAGACTCTGTTTGATATGGGATATTTCATCCTCCACATCTTCTTTAATTTGAGCAAGGGACTTGTCGCTTGCCTCTGTTTTCTGGCCTTCTCTTATTTCGAGTTCTTCTCTTAACCCTTTAATTTCATCTTGAATGTGCCCATTGACTTTAGACAATTCATTCCGGACCTTGGTGATCTCACCTCTATTCTCCTCTTGCCTTTTGTTAACTATGACAATGTCACTTTGAACTTGGTCCAGTTCTTGATTAACTTTGCCCATCTGACTTTTCACGTTACTGACCAGCTCCTTACTTTCATGAGCGATAGCCTTAATTTCGCCTATTTCCTGGCATTGACCTAATATATTCTGGTCCTGTTTCTTGAGGTCACCGTTAATTGCTCTAGCATAGCTTTTCAATTTCTGGTCCCATTTGGAGTCGTTCTCCTCTAATCTCTGGACTACCGTTCTTGTAAACTCTGCGAACTGTTTCGCTTGGCGTTCGAGATTCGCCTCATTTTGGATTTGAATATCCTTAATATCGTTAGACAACGCATCTAATCTACTGTTGGTTTCCTCCTGAGCATGCTTACACGCTTGTAAATTACCCTCAAGTTTGGCTTCGATAGCCTCGAAACGTTTATCAGTTTTAACCTGCATTTCCGATACAATGCTTACAACAGTATCTGTTACTTCGGTCTTAATTACCTCTTGCATTTGACCTAACTTATTGTTTAATTCAATCTGGTTATTATTAATTGCCTCCTGATTGGCATCTAAACGAGTGTTTATACTATCCTGGAAAGCCTTGGCTTCTAGTTTATTCTGCTCGTTAGCAGCATCAAAATGCTGTTTCAATCCTGCAATAACCTGCAAGATTTCCTCCGTACCTGACATTTTACAATAACACACTTAAATATGCAGGCAGGCTTCCTGGAAAAATATGTGGATACGTTTCGAAGAGAAACATCAAACACTGCACACATATTGTGAAGTCGTACAACCTGATAATATTATGGTAGATTGTGGATCTGGTATGTACCGCTCATACCCTTGGGCAATTCTCTTCTCAATAGAGAGATTCTGCGTTACATAAAAAGCCTACTGAATTCAAAAATCACTCAAACACAGTTTGAGGCAAAACAATTACTATGGTTTTCCCCATGAAATACCATAAAAAATCTATGGGTTTTCCCTAAATCCCATAAGCTCCACGTACCTGGGCGCCATGATAAATAAATGACTCATGTACATTCATGTATGCCATGTATGTGCAATGCCAAGATCGCTCATATTGCACTGACGCAGGCGGTTCCAAATGAATTAATACCGCCCCACGTCGCTTGGGCCATGATAATAAGAGTGATACTTACAAAGGAGTAGAACTGTACTATACTTCTATCAAAATTTATATGTACGTATCGGAACTTAGCTAGGATAGGAGCGGTCATTCTCTACTTCGTTAATTCTTACTTTAATAGAGTTGTGTGCACTAAATCTGACCGACTTTAGTTGTACCGATAGCTCAAATCACAGTATAGGACATCAAATCCCATGTACCCATGTGAGTAATCTCGATGGTAAATATGCAGCTGCCTCCAGCTAGCATCAGGTCTCAGGCGCTTGCCGTTCCCCCAAATGAGCAGTGCATATTTTGGATTTGAGGCTATAAGGTAACAACTCTACAATAACAAGGCACAACTCTATTCTAAAACTTTAATTCAGTAAATGAAAATCATGGCTTCAAACACAAAAACAATCCCAAAACCATAAAAAAACAAAGCAAACAAAAATTTACTTCCACAATCCACAAACAAACAAAAATGAAATCATAATAAAGTCATATTAAACCATAAAGATGTACCCTTACGTGAACTACATAAAGATATACTAGTGCGCTGATGCACCTACGACTTCAATACAAACTGTACATTAACATAACAGTCATACAATGTGACTTCTTTAATATCACAAATTAATTATTCCTTAAACCTCTTGGTTTTAACAATTATGTGTGCCGTGCGTGTTTTGATTTTTCTCTTCTCACCAAACAAATGCTTTCATGCATTTACCTATTCGGACGTTGCACCGCAATCAACGTGCAACTCCATAATTATGTAAGCTACCCCTCCACTTCCTCTATTTATATGGTTCCATTGCATGCTGTATGTGATTCCTACATAAAACGTTACGTTATAGCTTGTGTCGGATGCTACAATAGATTACCTTGCTCTCGTGGCGACTGGCATCTGGTAACTAACTTCAAAACTTGGTTTCAGTGACAGTACAAATACATCATCTAACTATTCGTCAGATAGCTAAAATAATGAACCATCAGGATGATCTATATTTATCCATGTGTTCCTAAACCACATGGCTACATTACTCAACATAACAATCTTTCATTATATGTCATTTACCAGGGTCTAAAATCTTTTGCTTTCAACTCGCCTTGACGGCTCGAGTGCCCCTGCAGACCCTCGGCTAGAGGAGTCAGCACACAATAGAAAGTGGGATGGGTGTTCCACCAATTACCTCGACCCTCCTTAAAGGTTTTGAATGCTTTCCTTTCTAAGCAGTAAAGATTTACAAGACAAATACTGTCGTCTGACCGACACACATATCCCAAAGGATCTTAATTGACTATTATGCAAACAGGTATTGAATGAGCTTTTATAATTACTCCTACACAGAGGATATAATAATTACTGGCCTCACACGGGTCCATTTAACATGAAGGTTCGGGGTTCGTAATGCATTAGTCTGACGGGTGACCGATGTCTCAAGTAAATATAGGCGCTCAATGCAGCTGCCGCCATGAGTTTCGCTTCTACGAGCGGAATAACTCATCAAATAAGTTCTCGGGAGACCATAGAGTTTCGAGGTGTCCACGTTCTCCTCGTCTCTATCACAGGATCCCAACCCGGAACACTTTCATATCCTTCCTCAGAGTTAGGGTACACACTACAACTCTGGCATAACATTATATCTCCACTTATGCCCATGACATAGGAGATTTCATACGTAGAATAGACCATCTGGCCCCTACTCAATGCTACGACCTCCGACCTATATTATTAAGAGAAATCTAACAATTTACTCTATAAGCTTCTCACATAAGCTGCAAATTCAATCCGCTAAAAGCTCTTTCATGCCTGTCATCATTACTGAATATATGCAATATTCTGATATAAAACTTCTTTCCTTAATTACTGTAATGTAATCTTACTGTATCATCTTACTGCTTAGATTGATAAGTCTTGCAATTAGCGTAAATCTCTCGCTTACAACATTTATTTGTTTCCTGATGTGTTCATTCATACTTTTAATATTCATTATTTATTATTACCATTAATCTCACTGACATAAATGACCAAAATCATTACTTTATTATTCTTATTAATCTCACTGACATAAATGACCAAAAAATCATTACTTTATTATTATTCTCACATAACTTTACCCGAAATCCGACATAGCCAAACGTCTTAAAAATCCGAACAATCGCGTTCGTCACATTTACATAACTGATTGCCATTCTTAATTCATAGTGGGAATAATTACTCCACTTAATGATGCAAATTAACATCTCAACTCTATAAAAATCAACACAATACTGATTAAACATGGAGGATCTGCCTCCTAAACTGATTTTTACTGGCATCTTTACGGAATTCACAAATGCAATGGCCCATATTTCTACATAATCATAACTTGTGGGGTACTTACATTTCTATAGGCGTCTATGGTGGCTCCGACCAATCATATTTCTCCATGTCGCCCGCCATTAGCAGGTTTAACGCGACATATTCATCTTGCAAACACACATTTTATAACACATAATTTTCATCAACAACACGACACGTTGCATAACTCTCAGGAAGCTATTGCCCCCAAACATGTGAAACACTTATCTAATCACTACTTTAAAGGATATTTTACATATGCTGTACACTTAACACACGTCACTTTATACACTTTTCAATGCTGAAACTCCCTAGCAAAGATCGAAATTGCAGGTGTCGACAGCATCTCTACGGAATCCCATCAACTCCTGATTTGAAAGTCTGGTTTACCTGCTTATAAAGGGATTCACCAACAGTTTTTATATTTCCTACTCCTACGGTAAGCGTCCTGCGTTGCATAAATATGCTAGATCCCGTCTTGAGTGTTAACATCTGGTACTCTCATGACATTACCAAACACGTCATAGAGTTTCATTTAGCGCATACCATCGTACTTACACATACACGACCAGTCAATACTATACACATTGCGCCTAACACTGTCCAATACTTTACACGAATAATTATTTACAATAGTTCTGCCATTAGCCTACACGGTGCTTCATAACTGAACACGGCATAGTTCGTACTGCTGATTATGCCTATAGCACGACTATTATTCATAAAAGCTTATAAAATGCTTCATTTACATGTACCAGTCTTTGTTCGGCGTCTATTATGAGTAGAACCGCCATGCGTTCTGCCTTGACGAACTTGCTTCACAGTGGCTGTACCTGACTGAAGATTCACTTGAAGACTGCTCGTACCTTACTTGAAGACTGCTGTATACTGCTTACATACTGTCTCGTACTGCCCTCGTACTTGCTGCATACTGTTTGCAACTTACTGCAACTGTGCTGCACCTGGGTAACTTCTAACGTCGTGAAGACTGAAGATTCACTTGAGCTGTAACTGGGTGCACACTGCACGTGAACTGCGCGTAGACTGAGCTTCAACTGAGAGAGACTGGGTTGAGACAGAGCGCTCCTCCAAGGGTCTACTCCCTTATATCAGATTCTCACTGAAAGTAGGGCGAAATCTTCCCGCGAAATCTTGGCTCCTCTCACAGCGTGAATCTGGTCTCCAAACCGTGATCATTGGGTTCCTCTTTCTTCACAGATTCCAAAACTATCTGCGTGCAAAGGAATCGCTCGTCCAATTAATTAATATTAATTCCTTTCTCCATAGCGTGGGACGCTATCTTACGTGAATTCCCCGGCGACATTCTCAAATCTATCCGCGCACAATGGTCGTTTTACAGTCCTTCCGCACTTCGTTAAATATGCCCCAATTTCGCAGGTAAAAGGCTCTAAAATTAGCCTCCTGCCAAAAGATTCATCTGTGGGCAACTCTCATCTCAATTCGTTGCTCCAATCACGAGTAATCAATGATTTTCCTGGGCATCTCTCCTCCCACTCCTCAAATCTATTCTCCGTCGGGGAATAACTGGGTCATTATTCAGGCCTCCACCCTGCTCTAGACGACAGAATGGGGTCACAGAGATGGACATGGCTCCACTGGGCCCCACCCACAATTCTGGGCTAATTTGTAAAATGTCAACTCTGTCCTCTCCGTGCTTCAAGCCTCGTATAGCCTACACCAAGTAGTCTAATAATGCTGTAATCTGCTCATTATTCCCTGCATTATTTTAATAAATAATGTCATTGCACCAAAATCACACCAGTGATTAAATATACGCTTCTTTCGAGGGGTTTTTACCATGAAACTGCCTCTACAGATCTCTGGTTCGTTCCCTGGTGGAACCTTTATACTGAGATCACAGTCTCTGAGAACCACGTTCAATTCCAGTCAGCATAACCTCCTCGGGTTCATATTTCCCTTGCGAAACTTATAAAAGTCAATTGCAAGTGGCTTTCTATAAGTAACCAGCTGACTGTCTACCACTGTCGGTGTTTACATCAGGGGTCCTTCACCTCGTCTGGCTGCGAGTAGGTTAGTACTGTTCCCCCTTCCACACTCGGCCTTGTTCCTAAGCTGTTCATTCTCCCTGCGGAGGGTCGCGTTTATTGCTTCAACCTCTCTTGCCACTCTGACCATTTCTTCATAGAATTCTCGCAGACACTGGCATTCTTTCTTCTCTTCGCTTACACTGGGTAAACTGTCTGCTTCTCGTCCCGTCTTGCCGTTCCAACTTTCAGGTCTGACTGCTTGACTGACTTCGCTCTCCCCGTTGATTTGGGTGTGCGTTACCAATACTTCTTCTTGTTCGTCGAATTCTTCTGGCGAGTAATAAACTTTTAAGTTGGCTACGTTCATAACGACCTCGTTTCCATTTTCTAGATGCCTTAACCTGTATGCATTGTTCTGGAGGTCTCTTATCACCTCGAACGGGCCGTGATAAGAAAAATTGAACTTTTTATACTTGCGTGCCTCTGGATCTGAACTGGCGGGTTTCTTTATTAAAACTTTCTCTCCCACGAGAAGCGGTCTATGGTACCTCTTCGCACGATTTCTTCTCTGACGTCTCTCCGCCTGTGCTTTGAGATATTCAAAGGTTCGTTGGATCCTCAATTCTCTACCTGGCTGTGCGTCTACTGGCAATGGAATAACACCAGTCCACGGTCTCTCTGGTCTTTGATCCAGATGTAGAGTCACGGGAACCTGACCTGTCGCCTCATGTACAGTATTATTTATACAGTATTCAATGACTTCTAAAAATTCTATCCAACGCCAATTCTCCTCAGAGCAGTAGATCTTCATGTATTTCTGGATCTCTCTCATTACTCTTTCAACTGGACTTGCCTCAGGATGGCGAATGGTAGATAAAATCTGCCTAATTCCTAGAGTTTCCAGTTCTCGACGAAATTCTGCACTTGTAAAGCAACTTCCGTGGTCCGAGAGAATGTTATCCGGCTTCCCAAGAATCGGAATAACTCTCTCTTTCAGGCGCTTCAAGACCTGTTTTGAACTTGTCTTTTGTATGGGGCATAACACCACCATTTTCGAAAATACATCCATGGCTACAAAAATGTGTCTATTGCCTCTACGTGCTCTAGGCAATGGTCCAAAGTTGTCTATACTCAATAGCTGCCTTGGCTTCTCCGGTAACAACGGGATAGGTCGTTGCCTCATTAAAAAGGGATTTGGCTTAACCCTTTGGCATAGATCACATGTCCTAATAGTATTTCTCACCGTTTCTCTCAATTTTGGCCAAGTAAATGCTTCCTTCAACAGAGCACAGAGTTTATCTATCCCCGGATGTCCAAATGCTCTGTGGGCTAGCCATACCAATCTTCTCTGCAAAGATGCAGGAATTACAATCCTTTGACGTGTATGATCTACATCGTCCCACTTGTGTAATATCTGATTATACCATACATACTCTGTTGCCAATGCCTCCGCCTCTCTGTATACCGCAGTTCCCCTTGCTAAGCGTCCCTCAAAGTTATCGATCATCATCTCCAACCATGGGTCTTCGCGTTGTAGGTTGGTAAGGTTCCTTAAGTCATCCAACGTCTTCTGATCTCGATTCTCAATCTGGACAGCTAGCGCTTCCTCTTCTCTAGGGTAACGACTTAATATGTCCGGTATTACATTCTCTTTCCCTGGACAGTATTCAATTTCCACATTAAATTGCTGGATATACAGGGACCATCTTGTCAATCTCTGGCTAGACAAATCTGTCTTTAACAAAAATGTTAAAGCTTTATGGTCTGTTCTAAGGACTATTCGGAAGCCATACACGAGTTTGTGCCAAGATTGCAACGCGTACAAAATCGCGAGCAACTCTATCTCTGTGATCGTGTAGTTTTTCTCATGGGCGGCGGAGTGACCGATAACAACCATCAGCTATGTCCAGGACACGAGAGAAGAAGCCCCTGTTCGCAGGCGTGGCTCCCCTCTCCGGATCACGGAGACTTGGTATAACGGAACAAGTTAGATCTGAACCTTCCGATGCGCATGTGCGTCCAGTTGCATTACGTCATCCCCCCGCCTGGATTCTTTGTCAACCAGTGAGCACATACTTCATCACTCGCTGGTTAGATGTTGCCAAGTAGTCATTATTCCCAGAACCTTGGCAGGGTACAGATGCTGTCAAGGCATGCGAAGCAAGACTGAGTAGCTCTGTTCTTTGACAAGCTCGGCAACAAACTTGCTGTCAGGAGTGTGTGAAGTGGGCGCGCTATCAGTTCATTACCACCAATACCAATGCTATGTCACTGAGAATGCTCCTATTCGATACTTTATGCTTGCATAATATAACCACGACGAGTAGCGAGCAGCCCCAAACAGCTGTTGCACCAAAGAGGGGAAATCGCATTTGCGCCTAGTAATCCCACCACTTCCCCTCCTAGACGAGACTCCGCCATGACAGGCCAGGTCTAACTTGCCACGCTTATACTAGGACGCTCTAGGCGGGCGGACTGTGTTCCGAACCTAACCCCGGACGTGCAGTTCGTCCGCCATTGCGGACGCGCTAGTCCCAGCAGTGCCAAGCCAACTGATTCCCATATATACTAATCTCGGCGAGGAAACTGATTTTGCAACTGTTGCATGATACACCTCCCGTACTAATAAAACCTACTCATTTCCATACCCACATTATACTTGAATGTGGCAATAACCAAGCCGCCAGGTTTTACGTGTAGACAATCTTTCCTTTCTGTCTATGCGGTTTTCCCTGGCCCTACAATCTTACCGTTATATATGTGTACATATTTATATGTGCACATATATGATAATATACCAATGTTAATATATACCTATGATGCCTGGTAGATCGCGACCGCGATGGGACAGGCGCAAAGCCTCAAAGGGCAATCCTTCTCTTTCCGATCCCCTATGCTTTCTCTTCTACTATGTAGACTAACTGCATGTCGGAGGCACCAGTAGTAAGGTCGGGTGCCAGGCGGGGGGTGCGGGAAACCTTTTCGGGGACCCCCCGAAAAAAAAAAAAAGAATCCATTGTAGTTTATGCCCCTCCGCTCAGGGCATACAGGGGGCCTGCACCTGGGCAACTCTTGCTGACACGTCCATGTCGTTGGGGGGGGGGGGGGGCAACACTGAATTACAGTGGCTGAGTACAGTCAGGGACCAAGATGGGGCGGTATATCAGGTCCTGAACACCAGAGACAAGTGGACGGGATTGTCCACATAGGAGAAGGGAGATGTTGTTGTTGTTGTTGTTTGAGTCTTCAGTCCTTTGACTGGTTTGATGCAGCACTCCATGCCTCCCTGTCCTGAGCTAGTCGTTTCATCTCTAAATAGCTACCACACCCTACGTCCGAGGCAATCTGTTTACCATATTCTAACCTCGGCCTAGCCCTACAGCTCTTGTCCTCGACCTTCCATAACTAAGATTGCTATTCCTGGTTGTCTTAGTATGTCTCCTACCAACCTATCTCTTCTCTTCGTTAGCAGTCGCCAGAAACATCTCTCCTCTCCCACTCGTCTTAATACCTCTTCGTTTGTAACCCTATCTACCCATCTGATCTTCATCATTCTCCTGTAACACCGCTTCAATTCTCCTCTTTTCTGCTGCACCAATAGTCCAAGTTTCACTTCCATAAAGTGCCATGCTCCAGACAAAGGCCTTCAAAAATTACTTCCTAACACCTAAATCTATATTCGATGTCAGCAGATTCCTTTCCAGTAGAAATGCTTTCCTTGCCTGAGCTGACATACTGTAAAAATCTATTAAGTCCAGGGACTACGAGGAGGCAGCCCATCCACTGGATTATAGCGCAGTGTGCCAACAACTCACTAGCCTGACAATTCAAACTGAAAATAAATCAAATGGAGAAAACCGGCCTGATTAAATCGTTGACGACTATGCGAGGGAAAAGGTTAATGAGAATAGGAACATGGAACGTGAGGGGAATACAGGGATGTCAAGAGGGCAGTGAAGGAGAGACGAATAGAATGGAGGAAAGCAAAACAGCTGAGGGTGGCAGGAAGGCTTGGCGCTCCTTTCGTAAAACCTCGACACCGACGGGTAGAAGAGGATTCGACAAAGTTAGTAAGTTAGTTGTTTTTATTTACCTCATTCTTCTTTTCGGTTTTCATTTTCCTCTTCTGGTATGTAAGTGAGTAGTTAGTTTTAATTATAGTCTCCATTTCATCATCTTCAGATCACCCAAACCATAAGGGGCTGATAACCTAGATGTTATGCCCCTTAAAACCACAATTATCCATCTTTTTTTTATCGTATGACTTTTAGTGCCAAGAGTGTCCGAGGACATGTTCGGCTCGCCTGAGTCTGTAGCTGCTTCCAACGAACACCCTTAAGGTTAGCTACAAGCTCCGTTGAATTTCAAGTAGTTCCAACTTTCGCTACCAGATATCAATGAAACCTAGTGGTGAACGTTGGAACTTAGATAGAACGCTCCGACAAAATCTAACCTAACAATTTAGCTTCACACATGTTTAGTCTGTGGAAGGATCTTTTACCTGCCATAAATCTATGACATGGGACCGCCGGCTTTACTTCCCCTCCAAGGAAGGCATACTGAAGGATTTTTAATGCTCTTAAAAATCTGACGACTTCGGCCGGGTTTGAACCCGCTATCTTGGGAACAGCAGTTCAGCATGCTACCGACTACGCCACCATCATCACAAAACACAAATAGTGGCAATACTTCGAAATTTTCTAGAGAAAAAATCCTGTGTGTGCCACGGATAATCCGTAAAACGGATAATCGCGAGTGTATAAGCGCGAATGTGTATAATCGCGAGTGCGGATAATCGAGTTTGCATAATCGAGAGTGCGCATAATCGAGAGTGCGGTTAATCTCAGGGCGTATAATCGCGAGTGCGTATAATCGCGAGTGCGCATAATCGCGAGTGCGTATAATCGCGAGTGCGCATAATCGCGAGTGCGTATAATCGCGAGTGTGCATAATCGAGAGTGCGCATAATCGAGAGAGTGTATAATTGAGATTGCGGATAATCGAGAGTGTAGGTCATCGCGAGTCTACTGTTTTGTACTGACTTGTTAGTTTATTATTTATGCTCTGTTCGTTTTGAACCTGAGGCGCTATTGCGGCCCAAAAGTTTTGAAAAAAGGTTCAAGATACTAACCGGGTTTGTTTCCTAGGATTATCGACGTGAAAAGCCACGTCTCGTTGTTCGGATTCAACTTGAAACGATAATCCTGTGGCTCATGACCACGAGATTAAAAGTCTCGTAAGACTAAACGCTTTTTTCTCTTTCACAGGGCAAGATAAGCTGTCCCTCCAACACTCTCTGGCTCCACCAGTGCGTGTTTAGGTTGGTACACTTGCTTTGTGGCCCCGAAGTAGTGAAGCATAGCGATAAGTAGTGTAACTAGAACATGTATTGAGCTTGTCACAACACTGATAAATCTCTCAATGATCTACTTCAGTCATTTTAATACGGTCATCGAACTCGATGATAAAACTAATTGACAGATTTTCTATTAAACGTGTTTTTACTTCTTCGATGTGACCTTCGTGTATCAAGAAATATAATGAAAAATAAAAGGAAGGAAGATAATGAAATAGAAAATAATGAAAGAGAAGAGAAAGAAAATATAAAGAAAATCTCTACTTGGTGTAAAACAAAGTCCCCGATTCTTGGATGTCACGGGTAATCTCGAGAACCACTGGATGGATTTTGGTGCGGTTTTCACCATTCTGTAAAGGATATCTCGAGGAAGGTTTCTGTACAAAATAATATATTTAAGATTAAAGGAAGCCAAGCAGTAACGATTTCAGTGAAAAAGTCGAAAGAAAACTGGCATCCATGCGCTTTTTTTTTAGCTTACGCTGGGTAAACCGTTAAACATTTCAATTTACTATCAGTGTATCAGCATGAAAGGTTCTACAAAATAGTCCGCGAGAGCATCTTCAATACATCGCCCACTAGAAGTGATTTTACTTTTTCATTTCTTCCAACAATCTCCATTCAATTACTGAGGCGACAGTTTGCGAGCTAGCTAGGGGCGAGCCTATAACCCTAGTTACAGCCTAGCTAGCGGGCGAGCTTATTACTCCAGATACAGCCAGTAGCAAACTGTCGAGTCGTGTTGAGTTAAGACTTCAGAGAAGAGTGGTTGTGTTTGGAGTTTCCCTAGAAGTGCAACTCTGCTTTTCTTCATTTCGCCTGTGAACGTTTCGTTCCGCAAAATACACAGTCAAGTTAAGATTGGACGGAAGGGGGATTTGCGTTTCATGCACCTCGCCATTTTTAAATTATGTCTGACAAGAATTCGTTGCTCATGCATCTCCATGATAATATAATTAATAGTCCAGTCAGTGATTTTACCCCATCACGCCTGGACGTAAAAGGGATATAGGTCGTAGTTCATTGACATGGAAAGTGAAGCGCTTTTCACGTACCTAATGCATTCATAACTGTTCCCGGGCGAAGCCGGGGCAGGTTGTTAGTATAAATATAAAATAGAAAATTAAGTAAATTTAGTATAAAGAGAAAATAAAGAGAAAAGAAAGATAAGATAAAGAGGTAATAATGAGCAACAAGAGAATGAAGAGTTAATGAAAGAGAATGGTAAGTAAATATAAAGAGAAAAGAAAGTAAATGTAAAGAAAATATAACGGGAAAATACTAAGCGAGAAGTGAAATAAAGGATAAAAAATAGATAAAGAGAAAAAATAAATTATAAAGATAAAATAATGCAAGAGAAAGGAAGAAAATATGAAGAGAAAGTAAAGACAAATGAATGGAAAGAGAAAAATGACAAGGTGAAAACATTGAAAAAAGAGAGAAAGAAAATATAAAGCAAAGATAAAATAAAGTGAAAAGATATAAAAGATGAAGAGAAATAATGAAAGAGAAAATGATATAAAAGATAAAGAGAAAATAAAAACATATTTCATACCAACGGTATACTCCCAGACGCCATTCCTAGATCCTACAGTCATAGACACCACAATAACACAGGCTATCACAACAAATTCCTTACTCATACAAGTAATTATTGTTTTGTTCTTCGTCTAATTAAAAAAAAAATACGTGCCTTACAGTAGTCGCATATGATGTGTAACATCTGACATAGAAGAAACCTCACGTGAAATTGTTGATACACCGGTATTTTATAGTATTATTGGCACAAATATTAATCTATTGTAAAAGGGAGTGTTTTACAGATATTGTAGTTTATAATACGGAACTCATTTTATTAGATGATTTGTAGCTTCCACCAGCACTAGCCTAAATAAGGAATACGATATGGATCAACTAGATTAATAGACGCGACACCGCTCATAACCTTAAATTCCTTATAAACAGGTCCTCTTGATTCACAGACCACCACATAATTTCATATGGATTCTGTTAAAAATGAGTCATATTGATATGATAAATATCGTTTAAAATGATAATCTGGTAGCGCAAATATCAACCCCGCCCAGGATTCGAACCCAAGATCTCTAGATTCACAGTCATACGCAATAACCCCACGGGTATTTCGACTACGCAAATATTGTGCACAAGATGGTGCCTTATTTCCACGTTTCAATAATACTGCATTACGGAATTAAGTTTCATTTAGCCTATATTTTGATTGTTTCGATAATGTTCCTGAGTGACATTGAGTTTAAAATGCCTTATGCCAATGCAATGCCGACTACTTACAATGTTTGATATTAAGGCATTTTACCATTTAAATAGTCTACTGATACGAAGACTTCGAACATGTACCATGTCATTTGTTTAAATCACTTGACACCAGATTACGCATGAGCGTTTTCCGTTCTGTATGTCATATACATTCCACATGGCCGAGAGTGCGTCATGGTATCAATTTTCGACACCACGCGCTGATTGTTTCTCTTACCAGTGCCAGCTGGATCGATCGATCGAGTTGGCAGTGCGTCTTATACTTCCGTTCGATCCACCACTGCCAGCTAGGGCACACTTCCATCCGATCGATCGTGCGGGCAGTGCATATTTCCGTTGTCCACCACTGCCAGCTAGTACACTTCCGTTTGATCGATCGAGCGGGCAGTGCATACTTCCGTTGACCTCCACTGCCAGCTAGTACACTTCCGTTTGATCGATCGAGCGGGCAGTGCATACTTCCGTTTGATCCACCACTGCCAGCTCGATCGTTCCGATCCACTTCCGTCCCCAATTTTCAAAATCACTCCCACAAAACTATCCAGCAACCGAGCGGAAACATGTTACACATCAAAAAATATGTTGTTGTTTTTATTTATGGGCTTGGACATCGTGGTCATCTAAGCCCCGTGTACTTGAATGTGTGTGTAGATTTTGTATGATAGCCTGCGCCACTTTGTTGACTAGTGTGATCATTAGGGCCCGAAAGTTGAAGCCGTAAAAATGTTTAAAAAATGCACTTAAAACTTTCAAAAATGACTGTAATGTATGACTTAAAAATTCAAAAGATGCACTATAAAATGGAGAAAAGGACTTAATAATAATAAACTCACCAATATTTCAAAAATTCGAAAACTGCACTATGAAATGGATAAAATGATCTTATATAATAAACTCGCCAATATGTCAAAAATAAAATCTTAATCTCAAACTGAAAAGTCAATCAAAATAGATTTCTAGCACTTAACAAAAGGTTTATATTCATTTTAGTCTGAGTTGCACTGCACTACGAATGTCATTCTAATGTTGTCAAATTTAAATAATCTGCGGTTATCAGCCAACAAGTTTTTATATCTCGGAAAGCTGCATTCAACATCAACTGATGTGTTCGGAGCGTTCTTGAAGTGCTTAATCCTCCTCAATCCCATCCATGCAGTAGTTCTCACCAGAAAGAATGTCTGAGATTTTGCAGAATTTATTATACCCGGTGTTTTAGTCCAGCACTTTTTTCAGTTTTGATGCATTACCCGCAGCAATTTCGCCACGATTGTTTCTAAGACTAGTTTCCACCCGGTTGGTTAAGGAAATGGAATCAATATTTCAATATATTAAATTGTCGCGTATCAGCTACTAGCTTCTTCTTAACTTTGAGACTGGTAACTCCCTAAATTGAAAAAAAAAAAAGACCTCAAAAGGCTGATTTCTCTAAAATAAGACCAAAAAATCTACCAAACTTAAAAAAAATGCTCTTAAAATAGGAAAAAATGCAAAAAGATGCGGAATAAAAATGACATATTTGAAGACGGGATGGCCCGTTCTGAGTTTGTACTTCAGCATTGTTTTAGACAGCTCGGTAAAAAGATGACATGTCATCAACATCCGGGCCCTACTGTCGACCAAAATATTATGTGTACTCGAGTTTGAAGGTTGTTTGTGAAGTAACCAATAGATCTAATACAATCTAATAACATCATCATTTTCGTCGTTCTATTTTACGTTAGTTCATGTAGGTTTGGAATTTTTAATTTATATTTTAATATTTTTATTGCAGTTGGAACAGAAAAAGTGACCGTTTTTAAGCGTGTTTCAACCATTCGTCACATTTAAGAATTATTATCTCACAAACCCGTCATCAGATCGAATCCAAATTTTCACACAATATACATGAAAATGTTGTATAACTGGTTTATTAATTTCAAAATTTTGTGTGTCCAAGAATCAAAGTTGTTATCATTTGTGTAAGGTAACTTTTTCTCGGCTCGGGGTGGTTGGAAAATGTAGTTCTTGGTTGCGTTGCAATCCTTATACATCAAAAAGGTATGCTGTATGATTGTGAAATACGTAAATTAATTCACTTATTTTATATAGGTTTGTATTTTTACGGGGAATTAAGATATGGTACACCAGTTAGCCGCTCCGGTGAAAGCTGTACAACGTTGCCAAGATGGGCTCCATCACGCGTCATGGCGCGCCTCGCTCGGAAGTATTGGGCTCCATATCAGCAACGCTGTACAGCATTTCCCGGAGCGGCTAGCTGGTGAACCATGTTTTAATTCGCCGTACAAATACAAACCGATATGAAATAAGTGAATTAATTTACGTATTTCACAGTCATACAGCATAACCTTTTGATATATAAGGATTACAACGCAACCAAGAACTACATTTTCCAACGACCCCGAGCCGAAAAAAAGTTACCTTACAAAAATGATAACAACTTTCGTTCTTGAACACACAGCATTTTGAAATTAAGAAACCAGGTATACAACATTCCAATGTATATTGTGTTAAAATTTGGATTCGATCTGATGACGGGTTTGTGAGATAATCATTCTTAAATGTGACGCATGGTTGAAACACGCTTAAAAACGGGCACTTTTTGTGTTTCAACTGCGATAAAAAATATTAAAATATAAATTTAAAAATCCAAACCTACATGAACTAACGTAAAATAGAACAATTAAAATGATGATGTTATTGGATTTTATGTAGGTATATTGGTTACTTCACAAACAACCTTCAAACTCGAGTGCACATAATATTTTGGTCGACAGTAGTGATCATCATCATGCACCGGCTCCAGTCTCCCGGGTGCGGAGAATGAGCGCTCTCCATTTAGTTCTCTCCAAGGATGTTTCTTCCTCCATGATTTGCTGTAAATCCAGACCTCTCCCTGCAAGATCATTTTTAACCTCTTCGATCCATCTCTTCCTTGGTCGACCTCTTGGTGTCTTGCCTTTAAGTTCTTTCTCAAACCACACTCTAGCTCAGGGGTTCCCAACCTGGGGTCGCGCCCCCCTTGGGGGGCGTGGGGATTTATCAAGGGGGGCGTGAAGTGATTTCTGAATTAATTTTTTTTAACTCGAATATTACAACATTGTAAAATAAACATTTTTCGAATCTCTCCAAGTGACGTCGCACCAAGTATATCGTTCAAAAGCCCTGGTAATTGCCAACTGTAAGGAGCAAAATCATGCCAATTGTATCGTCTCGTTGGCATATCTTTGTGATTTCTTTGAAGCTTTGAATAGTTTGAACTTAAATCTCCAAGGCAAAAACTCCAATATTGTGCATTCCTGGAAAAAATACAGTTATGGAAACGCCGGCTTCAGTTGAACAAATTCTCATCCTTTCACCGCTTTAATGACATTTTGCCGGAAAATGAACGTGATCGTAATAAACTTAGGTGCAAAATCAGTCACATTTGGATTCCCTGGCACAAGAATTCAACTTTTACTTTCCTGATATCTCGTCGGAAGAATGGTCCTGGATGTTAACAAGAAATTCGTTTGTCATTGATATTCAAGCACTGCCAGCACAGCTTCAAGAAGAAGCCATAGATTTGAAGTGTGAATCAAAGCTAAAGATGATTCTAAAATATGAGGACTGGGTGACTTTTGGGTCAACTCTCTTGCAGTGTATCCTGTAATAGTCAAATTTTCATTGCGTGTCATTGTCCCATTTTCAAAGACATATCTGTGCAAGTCAGGATTTTCAACGCTGAGTCTCATAGAAACAAAGCAGCACTGTCGGCTTGATGTTGCAAGTGATCTCCGCTGTGCTCTGTCAAATATCAAACCAAACATACCGAATATTACCGAGAGAAAACAGTGTCAACCCTCTCACTGACATTTGTTGACTAATTTAAGGATTTGTTGTAAAAGTGTGTTATTTGTATTGTGTTAAAATGAAGTTGGTATGTAATAGGTAGGCCTATTCCATTATTCCATTATGTAGTGTTATTAGGTTAGGTCTATATCCTCCGCGTCAATCGAAGAGGTTATAGAAGTGATGAGTGCGGGGGGGGGGGGGATGAACTCCAGTATATCAAAAGGGGGCGTCAGCTGACAAAGGTTGGGAACCACTGCTAGCTGTTCCATTCCTTTGACATGACCGAACCATTTCAGCCTGGCTTCAACACAGATCTCATTAAGGGATTGTTCTACTTGAACAAGATGGCGTATCTCATCATTTTTTATGTTGTCCCTCCTTGTCGTCTGAATCATAGTTCTTAAATAGTTCATCTCCACTGCTTGTAGTTTGCTGGTATTTCTGGTTGGTTGGTTCCTCAGTTTAGGGGCTGCAACAACGTGGTCATGTAGCCCCGTGTACTCAGGGTGTGTGTAGAATCTGTCTGATAAGCGGTGTTAATTGTGATGACTGCATTAGTGTGTGTTTTCAATTCAAGTAAGGACTGCAGACATTTAAATTTTTCCAAGGAGTTCCTACTTTTGCCGTCAAACGCAACCGTCAACGACTACTAGTTCAGAACTGGTTACCAGATGCCATCGCAGTCGGCTCCTGATGACGAACGTCGGAACCTAAGAGCGTTTGCCAAATGTTTAACCTAACCTACAATTTAGCTTCACACAGGTGTAATTGGTTGGTTGGTTCTTAAGTTTAGGGGCTGCGACAACGCGTTCATGTAGCCCCGTGTACTTTGGGTGTGTATAGAATCTGTCTGATAACCGGTGTTAATTGTGATGACGCTCTTAAAAAATCCGACGACTTCGGCAGGGTTTGAACCCGCTATCTAGGGCATAGAAGCTCAGCATGCTACCGACTACGCCACCGCAGAATGGAGATTGTTGGAAGAAATGAAAACGTAAAAGCACTTATAGTGGGCGATGTTTTAAAGATAGAGATAATTATGCTGTCACAGACTTTTTTTTTTTGTAGAACTTTTCATGCTGAACAATTCTTACAATCTTAGTACCTAAGATATTTCTACCGGTTTTACCAGCGTAAGCTTAAAAGGCACTCGGACACCAGGTTTTTTATCGTTTCAAATGATCTTGTCGACTTCGTTACGATTGGCCGTGTTTGTTAATGGGCGAAATCAGTGCAAGAGGGGGTGAGGGGAGGGGGACTTTTTCCAATATGTGAAATAACGCTATAACTTTCTTAGTATCGTATGCGAAAAATAGGGGCTGATGACCTTGCTGTTCCGCCCCTTAAAACAATAATAAATAAGTAAGTATGTGAAAAATCGAATCCATTCAAAAATTATACTATTCTTCACATAAGGGCCAGATACGTATCTCAGTTAAGTTTTTTTGATAGCACCAACCATTGAGTTGTAAGTTATTGCGGTTTCAAGGGGTGGAACTACCAGGTCATCTGCCCCCACCAAACATTGACCAAAAGGTTTGGAAGAATTGAATTTTTAGCGAAGAAATCATACCTCCCTCAATAGGTACAATATTCAAACAGTTTAAAATTGTCAATACTAAAAAGTACCTACAACTATTGTCAGAAATAATGTTTGATATGACTCCCCCTTATGCCAAGGGATGACCAAAATGTTTCGGAATTATAAGAATATTGGGCTTCTCGTTTGCAAAGCATTTGTGTTTTTTTTTTTTTTTTGTTTTTTTTAGGTGGGGAGACTTTCCTTATTTCGCACTATCCCTAATTTCGGAAGAACATTATTGCGTTCTTGGCATGAAGTTGGGAAGAGTAATTTCAAGCAGTTCAACGTTTTTACAACAGATGGTAGCATCTGCGGTATTATAACGTCGCTATCTGACGGGGAATTGCAATACCAAGAACTTTTGTCTTTCTATGTCGATCAAATTTACCGCGAAATCAGCCAAGTCATACAATAATTAATTGGCAAAACGACTATGGTGGCGTAGTCGGTACCAAGCTATGCCCAAGATCGCGGGATCAAACCCGGCCGAAGTCGTCGGATTTTTAAGAGCGTTAAAATCCTTGGTTGGTTTGTTCTTAAGTTTAGGGGCTGCGACAACGCGCTCATGTAGCCCCGTGTACTTTGGGTGTGTGTAGAATCTGTCTGATAACCGGTGTTAATTGTGATGACTGTAATAGTGTGTGTTATCTGGTTTTTAATTTAAGTACTGCAACTTACAATTTTTCAAATAGTTCCTACATTTGCCGCCAAGCGCCACCGTCAACGACTACTAGGCCAAGTTCAGAACTTAGCTACTAGACGCCACCGCAGTCGGCTCTTGGCAACGAACGTAGAAACCTAAGAGCGTTGTTTATATTCTTAACCTATCCAATTTAGCTTCACACAGGTGCAATTAGTGGAAGGTTCTTTAACATGCCATAAATCAATGACATGGGACCGCCGGCTTTACTTCCCCTCCGAAGGAAGGCATACTGAGGGATTTTTAACGCTCTTAAAAATCCTTGGTTGGTTTACCAGTTTAGGGGCTGCGACAACGCGGTCATGTAGCCCCGTGTACTTTGGGCGCGTGTAGAATCTGTCCGATAACCGGTGTTAATTGTGATGGCTGCATTAGTGTGTGTTATCTGTGATTCAGGTAAGGACTGCATACGATCTTTTTTTTAGTAGTTCCTACTTTTTCTACTAAATGCTACCGTCAACGACACCTAGCTACAAACTTGGCTACTGTATGCCACTACAACCGGCACCTGGCGGCGAACGTTGGAACTTATAAAGCGTTAATCAAATCTAGCTTCACACAATTGTAGTTAGTGGAAGGTTATTTTACATGCCATAAATCTATGACATGGGCTCTCTGGCTTTAATTCCCCTCCGAAGGAAGGGATACAGAAAATCCCTCAGTTGGCCTTCCTTGGGAGGGGAAGTATAGCCGGTGTAGTTAAGGTTTGATTAATGCTCTCAAGTTCCAACATTCGTCACTGGGCGCTAGTTATGATGGCATCTAGTAGTAGCCAAGTTCACAGCTAGGTGTCGTGGACGGAGGCATTTGATAGTGAGAGTAGGAACTATTTGATATTAAAGTCTGCAGTCCTTACTTGAATTTTAAAAAAAAGTCCTCTCGGCACGCCGGAAGGCGGAGGTAGATTTCGCCGGACAAACTTGGGGATAGGCGAAAATAGGCAGAATATGCAGGTTTTCGTATAAGGATCAGACATCATTTATTGCGAGAAAGTATTTTATAATTGGAGCTTAATTAACTTTGTTTTTCGTTATTTTATTCATATTTTTAACATTTTATTGTCTTATGGGGACGGTAACCTTCTTGTCATTTGGGGTCCATTTTTATACTTGTGGTCACACTGTCCTTATGCAAGGTTTCGACACTGATGTGTAACTATGTAACGGTCTGTTACATCTTCACGCAAAATTATATCTCCCGCAGAGATTTTGGTTGGTTCCTCAGTTTAGGGGCTGCGACAACGCGGTCATGTAACCCCGTGTACTTTGGGTGAGTGTAGAATCTTTCTGATAAACGGTGTGAATTGTGATGGCTGTATTAGTCTGTAATTCAGGTAAGGACTGCAGACGGTCAATTTCAAGCAGTAGTTCCTAATGTTGCTACCAGATACTACCGTCAACGACACCTAGCTGTGAACTTGGCTACTAGATGCCACCGCAACCAGCAACTCGCAACGAAGGTTGGAACTTCCCCTCCAAAGGAAAGCATACTGAGGGATTTTTAGCGCTCTTAGAAAATCGGTCGACTTCGGCCGGCTTTGAATCCGCGACCTTGGGCATAGAAGTTCAGCATGCTACCAGTTACGTCACCGAAGCCGCTTCACACTTAGTCAGATGGAAATCTGAATCTGATCTCGTACAAGTGCGTTGTCATGGCAACGTCTGATGGCTCATCCCTCATCAATTTAGTAGTGTTGCCATGGCAAAGTCTGATAGCTCTTGGCATTTTCTTATAATCCCGAGTCTGGCTGAGTGGCTCAGGGGTAAAGTTCTCGCTTGCTGAGCCCAAGGTTGCAGGTTCGAAACCTGGCGCAGTCAGCTGGCATTTGAGGGTGCGCAAATGCGAGGGAGCCGTGTCAGTACATTTACTGGCACGTTAAAGATCCCCTTCGGGGCGAAATTCCGGCACCCCGGCGTCTCTAAAAGCCAGGGTAGTTAAAAGGGACGTAAAACCAATAACATTATTATTATTATTATTATTATTATTATTCCGAAATCATTTTTCTCATCCCTTGGCGTAATGGTCATATCAAAAATTCCTTCAGACAAAAGTTTTAGTAATTATTAAGGGAATATTGTCCATTTTGTACGGTTTTGATATTGTGCCTATTAAGAGAGATATGATTAATGTTTCCCGAAAAACCCACTTTTCCCCACCCCTTTGGTCAATGGTTGTTGCTATAAAAAACTCTTCAAACATAAATTTTTGGGCCTTATCCGACACATAGTATGAACTTTGAACGGATTCGATATTTCACATATTAAGAGAGTTATAACAATATTTCACGTTTTCGAAAAAAGCCCCCCGATTTTCACCCCCTTCGACCGATTTAGCCCAGTAACAAACTCGGCCTTGATTTTATAGGTATACATATTCGGTAAAAAATTCAAAGTGATTGGTGCTAAATTACGGCAGTTATCGTGTCCACAAAAAACTGATATACATACAGTATATACACACATCAAAAAAGGTTTGCATCACCTCGGTTCCAAGAGTTCCGGAACCGTTAAATACAAAGGGAATAGAGATCAACACAAACAACATTTCAGCTCGTTTTATTGCTCATGAGACCCACACATTGCATGTTGTACCATCATACAGCTAGACTTTCAGCATTTGTGGTCCAGATTGCAGTACACACCACTACCTCTAATACCCAGTAGCACGTCCTCTTGCATTGATGCATGCCTGTATTAGCCGTGGCATACTATCCACAAGTTCATCAAGACACTGTTGGTCCAAATTGTCCCACTCTTCAACGACAATTCGGCGTAAATCTCTCAGAGTGGTTGGTGGGTCAAGACGTCCATAAACAGCCCTTTTCAACATATCCCAGGCATGTTCGATAGGGTTCATGTCTGGCGAACATGCTGGCCACTGTAGTCGAGCGATGTCGTTATCTTGAAGGAACGCATTCACAAGATGTGCACGATGAGGTCGAGAATTGTCGTCCATGAAGACAAATGCCTCTCCAATATTCTGCCGATATGGTTGCACTATGGGTCGGAGGATGTCATTCAGGTATCGTAAAGCCGTTTCGGAGCCTTCCATGACCACCAGTGGCGTACGTCGGCCCCACATAATGCCACCCCAAAACATCAGGGAACCACCACCTTGCTGCACTCGCTGGACAGTGTGTCTAAGACGTTCAGCCTGACCAGGGTGCCTCCAAACACGTCTCCGACGATTGTCTGGTTGAAGGCATATGCGACACTCATCGGTGAAGAGAACGTGATGCCAATTCCGTGGGGTCCATTCAGCATGTTGTTGGGCCCATCTGTACCGCGCTGCATGGTGTCGGGGTTGCAAAGCTGGACCTCGCCATGGACGTCGGGAGTGAAGTTGCGCATCATGCAGCCTATTGCGCACAGTTTGAGTTGAAACACGACGTCCTGTGGCTGAACGAAACGCATTATTCAACATGGTGGCATTGCTGTCAGGGTTCCTCCGAGCGGCAATCCGTAAGTAGCGGTCATCCACTACAGTAGTAGCCCTTGGGTGGCCTGAGCGAGGCCTGTCATCGACAGTTCCTGTATCTCTGTACCTCCTCCATGTCCGAACAACATAGCTTTGGTTCACTCTGAGACGCCTGGAAACTTCCCTTGTTGAGAGCCCTTCTTGACACAAAGTAACAATGCGGACGCGATCGAACTGCGGTATTGACCTTCTAGGCATGGTAGAACTACAGACAACATGAGCAGCGTACCTTCGTCCTGGTGGAATGGAACTGATCGGCTGTCGTACCCCCTCCGTCTAATAGGCCCTGCTCATGCATGGTTGTTTACATCTTTGAGCAGTTTTAGTGACATCTATGAACAGTCAAAGGGACTGTATCTTGGATACAATATACACAGTCAACGTCTATATGCCGGAGATCTGGGAACCGAGGTGATGCAAAACATTTTTTGATGTGTGTATATATATATATACATAAATTATAGATAAACTTTTGAACTGACGGTGGTTTTGGGGTCTGGGGGATGTGAAACGCGAAGATATGTCGAAATTTTCCTGAAGTCGAAACATGGTACCCATTGCAATGAAATCTACCTAACTGATAACACACACTAATACAGTCATCACCATTAACACCGATTATCAGACAGATTCTACACCCACCCAAAGTACACGGGGCTACATGATCGCGTTGTCGCAGCCCCTAAAGTAAGGAACCAACCAGAGTAGAATACAATATTGGCAAATTTAGTAATAATAATTGTTACGTGCATATGCACGTCCCAACATTTCAAACATGTATATACCCTTGGATCGTAACATCTCGACATTTGAAACGACCGCCTGGTGACTTGCTTCCCATTTTGAACACGAGATGGTAGCGCCAGTCGGACTTTGGAAAGACTACAAATAGTTCCTGTCTCCCCGCTAGGTAGTGTGGGCTGCGCCTTATAAAACTCTTTATACGCATGACATAATTGAAAGACAATTACATTCTTCGTCATGAAACAAATGCTAGTGTATTCATGATACCGCCAAATTATGTACTTATTTATGACATTGTTGTTTTGAGGTGTCACTCCGTGATTGGACAATATTATTTACATGTATACAGTTCGGATTTGACACGCAAAAATTCTCCGCCATTTTGTGGAGTCCATTAGCCATCGTGAAGTAAACAAGACAACAAGCCGGCAGTTGGTCCAAGAGTATCTATCCGTTGCGCTAGGGGCCTAGCCCCTAGCTTTTTCAAAATGTGAATACTTATTCAAGAAAAAGGGAACGCCTGTGCTGCATAAGGTTTAATTTCATCGTTCCGCCGTGAAGAGGAAATATGCAAAGTAAATCGCATCTGGATTCAACAGGAGTACTTGTGACATCGAAACGGCGAATGGGCGTGTTAGCCATTTTCAAGGCAATTAGTGCCGTATTAGTTATTTATATTGTATGTTAATTATTTTATTATTATTGTGTCTCCACTGAGAAGGATGTAAGGTACGTTACTTTATTTTTCTTGATGTTTATTATTGTTATGGAGCTCCGATATCATCTTATAGTAATATTTTATTTCTGTTCCTCGTTTGTTTTATAGGCCTAATTTTATTTCTGTTTTAATTACGTTTGCTGATTTATTTGAACCTTGTTATCTTTCTTCGCACCTCCTGGAGACACATTTCTAGTTTATTTCACGTTTAAATTATTATTTATTTTCTTTTGCCAATCTTATGATTGATATAGTATTCAAATTAATTTATTCATGATCTGTGCCCTTTACTATTGTAATAGCATTTAGACTTAATTGTTTTCCGCCGTTCATTTCCTTACGCTGATGTTTAAATTTATTTTATTAATTGTTTGCCGTAGTTTCGATCTGGCATGTTTTGTGTGGCCATGTCTGTTGTTTCGCCGTGATGCATTATGGTCTCGTTGTCAGTCCATTGGCGCCGGCCTCAAAAAAAAGCAAACGTGTTGTGTGTTAGCTTAATATATTTTTTTTAATGTAATCTTGTTGATGTTAATTTTGTGATTTTTGGTAAATGTCCTTGTGTTTTCCGCCGTCGTGCATATCATTTATTTATTTTCTATCCCATTTTTTAAAAATTTAATTTTAATTTCAATCCTTTTTTTTTGGCGTGGCCTGAACATCTGAATGTCGGATCGATATTGTATTGGCGTGTAAATTACCAAGCTCGTTATCATTTAATTATGCCTATATATATATAAGTTAATTTTTTTTAGCTTTGGGCTTTTTTACTAATTAAATTTCATTTAATTATTGCCTTTTTGTTTGCAAGCATGCATGTTCTCTTTTCTGGTGGAAGTTTTAACAATTAAACTTTAATTTTGTTCCTTTTACTACTGTTGTGGCATTATTTCACCGGCAGCAGTTCTGTCGGTTATTGGGGGGTGTCTGTTGAATAGCCTGTGTGTGTTGTCCCCTTCTCCATCGTCCTTCCACCCTTTTTGGAGCTCTTCTGTTGGGACATGTCTTCTGGAGGTGATTTTGCTGCGGAAGTGACCCGGACCCCTGAATACAGGTAAGTTGGCCCATCCACGCTCGCCGAACACGTCTCATTCTGGTAGCAGACCGAGCTCATGTTCACTTCCGTAACTATCCACTCCCCAGTACCCGCAGGCTGTTTTATGGACCCCTCTGGTGCGGATGGGACGGTTGTTGGAGGGATTTTGGCAGGCCAGTGCACTTGATGTTGTGTAAAGCTAATCCTCGTCGTTTGTTGTGTTTCATGTTTGCCTCTGGATATCCATGTGGTATGCTGTATGTAACCTGTTCAAAACGAGGCGTTTACTCCTGTATTTTACCCTGTTGGTGTGCAACATCCCCAATGAAGATGAAGCCCGGTGAGTGACTGACATGTGTTCTTGGCATGGGAAATGGGATTTCTTAATGTTCTGATAGCCTATATGCTGCGTGTGAAGGCATCCTGGAGCCCCGTCGGAAGCTTGTAGCCTGATGTTTTGTGCCTATTTTTGTAATTTAGCTCCCTGTTCTCGAGCCAAGCAGGTGGTGACATGTGCAGTTCTGGACAGCATGGTGCATGATTTTGTGTAGTAGGGTGGCTGTGTTCGAGTGTCAGCCTAATCTTTGGTGATGGTAATTGCTGGTTGTGGTACTGTTGTGAAAGTGTAAACTGTCCTTGTAAGTCCTGAAATTTTGTTTCCTTCTATATTGGCTGTCTGCATTCTGTGTTTTCCAAAATGGCCGACAACAATAGTGTTTTCAATTTAATTGACTTAAGCGATAACCTTGTGAATTTAGAGAGTTCTTCTGGGGTTGAACGTGAATCACCTCTGTTTACTAGGTCTGAGGTTTTGGGATCGATTACCAGTAGTAGTTTGCCTGCCCCTCTGTTGCCTGGCGCTGGCTCGTCCATACCTATTAATCCTGCATACGGTCATTCTTCTCATGTTAGGTCACCTAATGATTTCCTGGGTCCTGCCGACCCATTGCATCCCAGTTCTTTCTCTAGTAATATAAATGTTTTGTCGCCTGTAGAGGGTGTGCGAGCGGGCTACCCTGGTAACAATGTCTCTATTCCTAATGCTACATTCTCGCCTACCGTTAATTATGGGTCGATTCCTCATCCTATTTCTGGTTTCTTAACTAAATTAAAGCATTTCAACCTTGATGACGTTACCCAAGTGGTACAATTTTTAAAGCAAGTGGTCGAGTTGGGCAACCATGCCTCGATTTTTGGGATGTCGGAAATTCAGATTTTCCAACTTTTGTATCCAGTTGCATCCGGTATGCTGCGCGATAAGCTTGTTGAAGCTATCCACCTCCGCATGTCCTTAGCCATGTTTATTAGGGAAGTGTTGTGGTTTTTTGTCCCTGCGAGCGCCCTAAGTGCTCTCGAGCAAAAGTTCCTTTATCGTGTCCAAAGGCTGGACGAGTCCCTTAGCGACTATGTCAGCGACATTAAGGTGTATGCCCAGGTTTTTGCATCCCCTTTAACCGAGCGACAGTTGGTGTCATCAATTGTGAATGGGCTTTCGCCTCAATATAGGTCATACATGACTATGTGTACCAGGCCTTCGTCATTTGTCGAGCTGAAACAGGTCGTTATAGAGGCTATGGCTGTGAAGCATGCAGATTCCCTTCGTGTAGCTAATGTTCCTCCTCCTTCCTTGATGTCTTGTCCCCCTCCTTCCTTGATGTCTCGTCCCCCACCTAAGGTTATGTTTCATCCTCGACCTAATATTAAGTGCCACTCGTGCGGTGGAGTGGGACATGTCAAGAAGGTGTGTCCGAGTAACCAGGCTGTGTATCGCCAATGACGGAACGTTGAGGAGACCAATTCGGGTGTTACTTCCAAGGATATTTCTGTGTGTAAGAATTTGGGAAAACCCTGTGAAGTTTCTGGTCGCCCTACCAATGATAGTCTTGATAACTCTATGAAAGCTAATTCATCATGTGCTAATTCTGCTTATGTCGCTGACCTACCTAACCTGTCGGTGAGCAATGGCGTGGCAAGTCAGCCTAATTCTAAACGTTGTGTGAAACCTGTGGTGCGGGTGTCCTCGTCACCTGCTTGTAATCGTGTTAGAGTGAGTAATTATTTTGGAATTTCTCCTGTGGCTAAAGGAATTTCCCCGTTTATTGAAATTTGTGTTAATGACGAGCCCGTTTCTGCATTGCTTGATTCTGGTAGTGTCGCATCCTTTATAAGTGAGGACTGGTTTTTATATATGAAGAGTGTTTGCAAATTTCCTGAGTTAGAGCCTAACAATGAATCTTTTATTTCGGCAAATTGTTCAAACTTAAGTATTTTGGGTAGTATGACAGTCAAAATTCATATTCTAAATTTTTCTTGGAAATTTAAATTTTTGGTTGCCAGAAATCTTTCTTGTGCTGTGGTCGTTGGAGCTAATTTCATGTCACACGTTGGTATGCTTCTTGATTTTGGTGCTCGCAACTTATGGTTTAAGTTTAATCCACAGAGTAAATTATCTTTCAACCCGGTTTTATCTTCTCCTGCTGTCAATTCTGTTACTGAACCTATGACTATTGAGGATCTCGATCTGGAAAATTTAACGAGTCTTCAAAAGGATGCCATTAAGAGGTTATGTCAGGAGTATGGCGATGTATTTACTGACAAGTTGGGTGTAACCCATTTGATGGAGTACAAGATTGAGCTAACCGATTCTGTGCCGGTGCGTTCCAGCCCGTATCGCCTTGCCCCGCCCAAGATGGCTGAACTTCGTAAGATTATCGATAAAATGTTAGAAGAAGGTGTAATCCAACCCTCTATCTCTGCCTACTCATCCCCTGTATTTCTTGTGCCAAAACCTAACGGTGGTTTTCGGCCGGTGGTCGACTATAGGGCTCTTAATCAAAAGGTTGTTTTGCAGTCCATTCCTTTGCCGGACCTTCACACATGTTTTAGTTGGTTTCGCAACGCGAAGGTGTTCACGATCCTCGATTTAAAATCTTCCTACTTCCAAATTCCCCTCTCTCCTGAATCCAGGCATGTTACTGCTTTTTCCACTGACTGGAACCTGTTTGAGTATGCCCGTGTCCCGTTTGGCCTATCCACCGGAGCCGCTGTGTTGAGTAGACTTCTGGACAAGGTATTTTCTGAAATTAAATTCAAGTTTGTGTACCACTACCTTGACGATGTGGTGATCTATTCCGAGTCCTTCGAGGAACACGTTGATCATCTGAAAATTGTACTTGATCGGTTGCGTAACGCTGGACTTACCGTCAAATTGTCCAAGGTTTCCTTTGCCAAGCCCAAAATTTCCTTCTTGGGACATATTGTTTCTGAATCTGGTATTTCAGTGGACCAGTCTCGTACGCAGGCCATCAGAGATTTTAAACCACCCAAGAACGCCAAGGGTGTTGCTCGTTACATTGGTATGGTGAACTTCTTCCGTAAGTTTATCAGTAACTTTGCCGACCGTGCTGCTCCTCTAAATCAATTACGCAAAAAAGGCTGTGAAGTTCGAGTGGGGTCCCTCTCAGCAAGCAGCCTTCGAAGATCTTAAGCTTGCGCTCTCTAACGCCCCTGTGTTAGCCATTCCGGATTTTGGGAAGCAGTTCATTGTGCAGACTGATGCGTCTGGTCGTGGTGTTGGTTGTGTTCTACTGCAGGAATCTGATATGGGTAGGCAACCCATTGCATACGCTTCTCGTACCTTAACGGACGCAGAGAGGAAGTATTCCATTTACGAACTTGAGGGTTTAGCTGTGTTGTTCGCTCTAGAAAAATTCCGTATGTATCTTGAGCACACCAAGTTTCTCCTTGAGACCGATAACCAAGCCTTGAGCTGGGTCTTAGGGAAACCACGCAAAACTGGTAGAATTGCTAGGTGGGCAACTAGGATTCTGTCGTTCCAGTTCACTGTCCAACATATTCGTGGGTCCGAAAATGCGGTGGCTGATTCTTTAAGCCGTATGTTTGAGGAAACAGCAGAAGAGGATATTCAGGAATGCGAACCCGTAAACCTTGTATCTACTGTAAATTGTGTCAATGCCGTTCTTAGCAATTCCCCTGTGCTTTTTGAGGAAGTGAGACGATTCCAGAAAGAAGACCCCTCCTTATCTTGCCTTATTGACCGAATCAATTCTGGTGAAGTGATCAAGCCCTACTCTCTGAAGGACGGTGTATTGTGTTGTTCGTCTCGTCATGACCGCCTACCTAAAATTGTGCTCCCGTCGGTCCTCATTCCCGAAATCTTTCGTTACTATCATGAATCTCCTATTGGTGGCCACCTAGGAGTATTCAAGACCCGAGCTAAAATCAGACAGTTTTTCATTTGGCAGGGTATGGATGGCGACATCAGGAGGCTCATTAGGAATTGTGCTGCATGCAGTATTAGCAAACCTCCGGTTTCTACTAAGGTTGGCCTGTTGTCATCTGAACCGGCATCTAGACCCATGGAGAGGCTTTTTATCGACCATGTTGGACCGTTCCCTCGCTCTGGTCGGGGAAACCAATTTGCGCTTGTTTGCACTGACGGTTTCTCCCGGTTTAGTTGGATTTTCCCCACCAGACAGGCTACGACCAGTTCCGTCATAAAGTGTCTTAATTCCATCTTTTCGTCCTTTGGGCCGTGTCAGTATCTGGTGTCAGATAATGCCAAGTGCTTTGTATCTCATCAGTTCCGTCAATTCTTATTTGATTATGCTATTTCGCACGTAACCACCACTCCCTATTTTCCTAACCCGTCTCTCGCTGAGCGAGTCAATCGTAATCTCCGTTCTGCTCTGATTGCTTTCCACCACGACGACCATTCCAAGTGGGATTCTAATTTGCATTGGCTCAATTTTGCTTTCAACACCGCCGTGCATGAGAGCACGCAAGCTACCCCTTTTTCGTTAATGTTTTCCTTTATGGCAAATTCTCCGTTGTCTAATCTGTGGAACCTGCACGATCTCCTTCCTGACCGTTTCACGCCCTAGGATATGAGGGCGAAATTCGACAAGGCTAGAGAGAATATTAAGGTATCCCATGACCAACTTGCCAGGCGACACAATGCCTGTCGCAAGCCAGCTGATTTGGAAATTGGAGATGTTGTGTACGTACGCAATTTCGAGCCCAAGGGCGTCAGTAATCTTGTCTCAAGCAAGTTAACCCCTCGTTTTAAAGGCCCATGTTATGTAGAGGCATTCTTGACCCCTGTTACTCTTCTTGTTCGAAATCCTAAGGCCAACAAAATTTCTAGAGTGCATCTATCACACATTAAGCGAGGCGGAGAGGTGTCTAATGAGGAAATGCTACCGTAAATTTTGTAAAACTGATTTTGTATAATGTAGAGTATCCCTAACCTTCATTGAAGCCTTCAAGCTTCTGTTCCTTGTGGAATTTTGAATTTAATTGGATATGAAAACTCTGATGGGATACAAAATGTAAATGTTGGGAAGTTCCCATTGTAATGGTAAATTGTAAAAGTGTACCTAATTTTGATGTTTCATTGAAGATGCTAACATGTAAAGTGGGCTCGGTGGGAGACCTAACTCATGGTAACCTTGTATTCCTGTTCCCTTTGGGAATTTTAGTGGTCATTCCTCTACCGTAGTTCCTTCGAAATGTATAGTCATCTAACTCATGTAATCTTGTAATGTACTTCGAATCTGTAAAAAGGTAAACTTGTTAATGGAATTTTGTAAGCACGGATCTAGGGCATTGTCAGAAATATTTTCTTCATATAAATTCAACCTTGTTTCTCTTTTGTAAAATGTAGTAAGAATTAATAATTCTGTAAACCTTTTTTTTTTTTTTTGAAATTAGATTTACTTCTATTTTTGTTAATGGCTGCCCACGCGTCGAATCATATCTTGCACATTGCTTCCACCTACTTCGTCTAAAGCGACCTACATTGGACTTATTGAAAATGTATCTAACGTGTCTCGGACTATGAAAGCACTGCTGGTGCTGGTGTTCTGCATTTCTGAAGATTTTGGACACAGTGAAGCGGTTAACTAAGTGGTTTGCGAGGTGATCAATTATCCCTTCACTGATAATCTGACCCTGCATTCTTCCTAACCAAAACGATGCGGTTTCATCCATCAATTGGAGTTAACTGGTGAACATTATCTTCGGGAAACATCTCTGGTGAATCGACAAGTTAAGGAGTACTGTCTATGCCTAGGCACATTCGTGAACCGTGTTCACACTTAAGGGAGGGAGACTGTTACGTGCATATGCACGTCCCAACATTTCAAACATGTATATACCCTTGGATCGTAACATCTCGACATTTGAAACGACCGCCTGGTGACTTGCTTCCCATTTTGAACACGAGATGGTAGCGCCAGTCGGACTTTGGAAAGACTACAAATAGTTCCTGTCTCCCCGCTAGGTAGTGTGGGCTGCGCCTTATAAAACTCTTTATACGCATGACATAATTGAAAGACAATTACATTCTTCGTCATGAAACAAATGCTAGTGTATTCATGATACCGCCAAATTATGTACTTATTTATGACATTGTTGTTTTGAGGTGTCACTCCGTGATTGGACAATATTATTTACATGTATACAGTTCGGATTTGACACGCAAAAATTCTCCGCCATTGTGTGGAGTCCATTAGCCATCGTGAAGTAAACAAGACAACAAGCCGGCAGTTGGTCCAAGAGTATCTATCCGTTGCGCTAGGGGCCTAGCCCCTAGCTTTTTCAAAATGTGAATACTTATTCAAGAAAAAGGGAACGCCTGTGCTACATAAGGTTTAATTTCATCGTTCCGCCGTGAAGAGGAAATATGCAAAGTCAATCGCATCTGGATTCAACAGGAGTACTTGTGACATCGAAACGGCGAATGGGCGTGTTAGCCATTTTCAAGGCAATTAGTGCCGTATTAGTTATTTATATTGTATGTTAATTATTTTATTATTAGTGTGTCTCCACTGAGAAGGATGTAAGGTACGTTACTTTATTTTTCTTGATGTTTATTATTGTTATGGAGCTCCGATATCATCTTATAGTAATATTTTATTTCTGTTCCTCATTTGTTTTATAGGCCTAATTTTATTTCTGTTTTAATTACGTTTGCTGATTTATTTGAACCTTGTTATCTTTCTTCGCACCTCCTGGAGACACATTTCTAGTTTATTTCACGTTTAAATTATTATTTATTTTCTTTTGCCAATCTTATGATTGATATAGTATTCAAATTAATTTATTCATGATCTGTGCCCTTTACTATTGTAATAGCATTTAGACTTAATTGTTTTCCGCCGTTCATTTCCTTACGCTGATGTTTAAATTTATTTTATTAATTGTTTGCCGTAGTTTCGATCTGGCATGTTTTGTGTGGCCATGTCTGTTGTTTCGCCGTGATGCATTATGGTCTCGTTGTCAGTCCATTGGCGCCGGCCTCAAAAAAAAGCAAACGTGTTGTGTGTTAGCTTATTATATATTTTTTTAATGTAATCTTGTTGATGTTAATTTTGTGATTTTTGGTAAATGTCCTTGTGTTTTCCGCCGTCGTGCATATCATTTATTTATTTTCTATCCCATTTTTTTTTTAATTTAATTTTAATTTCAATCCTCTTTTTTTTTTTTTTTTTGGCGTGGCCTGAACATCTGCATGTCGGATCGATATTGTATTGGCGTGTAAATTACCAAGCCCGTTATCATTTAATTATGCCTATATATATATATAAGTTAATTTTCTTTTAGCTTTGGGCTTTTTAACTAATTAAATTTCATTTAATTCTTGCCTTTTTGTTTGCAAGCATGCATGTTCTCTTTTCTGGTGGAAGTTTTAACAATTAAACTTTAATTTTGTTCCTTTTACTACTGTTGTGGCATTATTTCACCGGCAGCAGTTCTGTCGGTTATTGGGGGGTGTCTGTTGAATAGCCTGTGTGTGTTGTCCCCTTCTCCATCGTCCTTCCACCCCTTTTGGAGCTCTTCTGTTGGGTCATGTCTTCTGGAGGTGATTTTGCTGCGGAAGTGACCCGGACCCCTGAATACAGGTAAGTTGGCCCATCCACGCTCGCCGAACACGTCTCAATAATAATAATAATAATATCTTATGGCCTCGGTTGCCGGGTGCAGCCTTTGTTATTTGATACCCAAAAGGTAGCTTGCATGCCGAATTTCGCTGTTCCTTGAAACACTATGAAAGTCAAGGAGGTTAGATATATTGGCTCCTTGAATTCTATAGCGCTTTCTAGTAGAGAAATGAGGAGCTTTGTGTTGGCGGAACCACCCGAGATTAATTTTGGCATTATGAACACGGCCTACTGAATTCAAATGTGTTCTTTGACATGCCAACATCGTATGACATGGTGTCGCCTTTTAAAAATTACTTACCACGGCCAGGAGCGAACTTGCAAGCTTGGGGTTAGTAGACCGACACGTTAACCACTCACCCACTGTAGCAAGCAGGCAAATTTAGTGAATTCGAAATATATTGCTTTGCCTTCAGTCGTGCTGAGAGGGAATTTTTTAGCCTACTTTTCGCATTCTGCAAAAAATGAGGAAAAAGTAGTCTTTTGAGATCACCCGGGCAGATGTGTGTCTGCCTGTCCTTCTGCCTGTGTGTGTGTGTGTGTGTCCCTATCAACTCCTAAACGGCTCCAGCTATCAAAACTAAATTTGGTATGAGTAAAGCTCTGTACCTGAATATCTCACGTTCATATTTTGAAATGGCGTCAGTGCTGCCAACTGCTGAAAAATCACATGTTAAATATCTCAGTAGTCATGCATGCGAACTGTTCCCAAATTGGCACACACATAGATAATAAGTTAATAACATATCAGATTATTTTTCAGGAGCCCATACATGACAGTCTTGCCAACGAGGTTCTAAGATTGCTGATAATTTCGATTTTTAAATGCATTGGATTTCTACCAAATTTCGTATGTGGTATGTGTGCCATAACAGATATGACTATGCGTATTTTTATGATACACCAGGGCTGCCAACTGTTAATAGATGCACCCTCTATTCTTTTTTTTTAATCCTAATACCAATATATCAATAAGTATGCAGGCCAACAGCTTTAAACTTTGCACACGTAATGTACCTGGCATTCTATATTAATATGGAGTAACTGATATACGTCACTGCTGCCAACATGATCTTAAGCCTGCTGATACGTCCAATTTTTGAATAAATGTGACTTCCATAACAAATGGATTTCATCCAAAATTGGCACAATAATAGAGCATAATATTTCAGAGTAATTCCGATCGACACATATTTGACATTGTTGCCAACGTGATTTTACGCACGATGATAGATCCAATGTCAAACTACATGCAACGTCATTACTATCCATTGGACTTCAACCAAATGATGTATGTGCATTCTGTACCTTAAGAGATGGAACTAAGAATATATTCAGAGTCATCAGGGCTGCCAATTGTAGTGCTCTATTAGGCTGGACAATTTCAGGTACATTTCGAATTAGAAATGCCAGTATTATCAAGTTATTCTCGTCATTATTCTAGATAGGGGAGCCTCCGGAGCCGCTGGACCCGTGGTTCAAATCCCGGTCACTCCATGTGAGATTTGTGCTGGCTAAAATGGAGGCAGACAGGTTTTTCTCCGGGTACTCCGGTTTTCCCTGTCAAAAATTCCATTCCAACAACACTCACCACTAAAATTTCATTTCATCTGTCATTCATTTAATCATTGTCTCAGAGAAGTGCGACAGGCTTTGGCAGCCGGCACAGTTTATATCCTCGCCGCTAGATGGGGGCTTCAATCATTCCATCGCTGATCCGGTCGGTTGACTGGAAGCAGGCTCTGGATTTTCATTCTAGATAGGTCTATATAGATTAATCGGCTGGCTGCTTGGCTCAGCGGTAACGTTTTCGCTACCTGGACCCATGGTTGCAGGTTCGTATCCTGGAGCAGTCAGCTGGCATATGAGGGTGCGCAAATGCGAGGGAGACATGTCAGTAGATTTACCGACAAGTTGAAGATCCCCTTCAGGGCAAAATTCCGACACCCTGGCGTCTCTAAAAGCCAGAGTATTTAAAAAGGACGTAAAACCAATAACATTATTGTTATTATTATTGTTGTTATTATTATTATTATTATAGCTTACCATGGTAGGTGAGTGGATAGCATGTCGGTCTACTAACCCCAAGATTGCAGATTCGCTCCTGGCCGTGGTAAGTGATTTTTGATAGGCGGCAAAAATACCACACGCATGTCATACAGTGTTGGCATGTCAAAGAACCCATTTGAATTCAGTAGGACGTGTTCATAATGGAAAAATTAATCCCGGGAGTTTCCACCAACACAAAGTTCCTCATTTCTCTACTAGAAAGCGCTATAGTGTTCAAGGAGCTTAGATATCTAATCTCCATGACTTTCATAGTGATTCAAGGAACAACGAAATTCGACAAGCAAGCTACCCTCAGGGTGTTAAATTACAAAGCATGCACCCGGCACCCGAGGCCATGGGATATTATTATTATTATTATTATCAGTGCTTATTTTACAGGGGGGGGGGGCGTGGGGATACTCGTACCCCTTAAACGTTTGAAAAACTGTTTTGAGGGAAAATATAGGTACATTTGACTTGAAAGTTCATCGATCAGCTGGCGTCAACGCGCTGTTCACAACAGCTGGAGGAGATTTCGAGTAATCCTCGATTTAAATCGAATCAATTTCTTTTGGTCGGCAACTCCTCACTCCGTTCTTATAAGCACACAGGCTAATGTTTGGAGGTGGGGTGGGTTGTTATTTTGTGCGTGTGGTTGGTTTCGAAGGATGAAGAAAATAACGAACTGTTTAACATCCACCCAGGCATCGAGAAAGCTGAAAGTTAATGATTCGAACTTAAACAATGACGGAGAAACGCCAACAGTGTCGTGTGGTGATGCAAAGGAAGATCACAAGGAAGGGCTTTCAACCGCGTGGAACAGTAGGATTAAAGACATTCCCGAATGCTGGGATTTGGAGAAAACGCAGGAATTTTGCAGCAAGTACGAATGGTTGGTGGTAAAATGTTTATTTTTATTTTTATCAATATTAAAATATCTGCCTTTCAGTACAATTTATTAATTAGTACTCACAGGTACATGTTTCGGGGGATATAACACTCCTTCTTCATCAGCCTGATTGACAAAACCTTTTAAGAAAACTTTCCTTGTTCACAAGCACATATAAATCAACATGAAGATAAAAACTTGATAGTAAAAAAATACAGTCAGTCTGAAAGACTAGACGTGATATCATTTCAAATGACACATGATACAAATGCTACACATGTTAGAAAGGCTCAGGAGGGCTCTTTCAACAGACTCCATTGCCCATTAACCTAGGCTTCCCGCGTGGGCACCTCTTTAAGGGTCACCCTGTATTTGAGTCTGACATCTTTTACAACTCTTTAAGGGTCATCCATTATTTGAATCTGATATCTTGCAAACCTCTTTAAGGGTTACCCTGTATTTGAATTGAATCTCACATACTGGACACCTCGTTAAGTGTCACCCTGTATTTTGCTCTGACATCCTGCACACCTCTTTAGGAGGCACGCTGTATTCTTATCTGGCATCTTGTATATATCTTTAGAAGTCACCCTGTATTCTTGTGTGACATCTTGTACACATCTTTAGGAGTCACCCTGTATTCATTTCTGACATCTTGTGCACCTCTTTAGGAGTCACCCTGTATTCTTCTCTTTCATCTTGAACACCTCTTTAAGAGTCACCTTGTATTCTTATCTGGCATCTTGTATATCTCTTTAGGAGTCACCCTGTATTCTTATCTGTCATCTTGTACACCTCTTTAGGAGTCACCCTGTATTCTTATCTGGTATCTTGTACACCCCTTTACAAGTCACCTTGTAATCTTATCTGGCATCTTTTATACCTCTTTAGGAGTCGCCCTGTATTATTTTCGCTTCGCTCGACGCCCCAGGACTCTTTCAACAGACTCCATTAACCATTAACTTAGGCTTCCCGAATGGCTGCATGACGTCACGCACTCGCCGTCCATTACCCATTAACTTAGGCTTCCCGCGCGGCTGCATGACGTCACCATCTCCGTCTCCGTAACGCATAACTCTTGACTCAAGCATAACGATGCAGTCGACAAGATCCTTTGAAATGATAAACACACACATATAACACTGCTTATTGCTAAGGAGACCAATTTAGCTTGGCTATCATTCACATGTTGATGTAAAATTGGATGAAAACCAAAGTGCATAGTTCCTATAAGATAGTTTCCACAGAATATTAAGATTGTCGTTTTTCATTGTTTTCTGCTCTTGTTTAATGTTGAGTTGTATTGAAAGGCGAATATTTTAATATTCATTCAACAAATATAGCCGGCCCCGTGGTGGCACTTGAGAATCGGCACTCCGGAAACACCCCTTTGACGACCATACATGGAACGATTGGAAGAGTCAATCGCTTTCGTTATCTTGGTGAATGGATCCACCCCAATGGTAGAGATGGCACCTCCATCTTAGCAAGGCGTACCAAACTCAACGCAGCATACCAAATATCCCACAATTTGTACAACAAGAAATGCATTTCGAGGAATGCTAAGATCTGTCACTACAGAACTGCTGTCAGACCACAGTTTCTGTATGCCGCAGAGACCCTCTTGATGAACAGAAAAGGCACCATGGATGACCTGGAGAAAGCCGAAAGACGTATCCTCAGGAAAATCCTTGGCCCGAGATTGCTCCCAGATGGAACCTACCGTTTGAAATCTAATTCTGACCTGTATCGACAGTTAGAATCAGCCAATACCAGTATGCGACGTAGGAGGCTAAAGTTCTATGGGCACCTACAACGAATGAACAGCAACAGGCTTACCAAGAAGATCTTCTCTTTGGTTAAAAGCCTCAAGACTGGAAGCCTGTGGCTTAATGAAGTACTAAAGGACTTGGATTCGGCTGGAATTGATGACCTTGATGTAGAAGATCGTTCTAAATTTTGTGCTATGGTAGAATCTTGCACCCCACCACCTAGAGTCTCTAAAGGTCGGAAGCCCCTTTCGCAGGAGTGAAAGGAGAAATTATCAGCAGGGCTCAAGAGATATTGGGAACGGAAAAGAGCATCGAAGAACTAGTCATAAGCGCTCCGTAGTGGGCTTAAATCAATAATAAATATAGCCGGCCCCGTGGTGTAGGGGTAGCGCACCTGCCTCTCACCCGGAGGACCCGGGATTTTAAAACTGACGTGAGTGTTGGAACGGGGTGACCTCAGCCTCGTGAGGACAATTGAGTAGCTGTCTGACAGTGAGGCAGCGCCCCGATCACGAAAACCAAGCTTAACGGCCGAGGAGACCCGATGCGCTGATCACGCGTCACCCCAATATCTGCAGGCCAAATGGCTGGGCAGCGGTCGCTTGGTCAGCCTAGGCCCTTCATGGGCTGTGTAGTGCCAGGGGTTGTTGTTGTTGATTAAAAAAATATAGTTACGTCAATACGGACCACAATAAGCGACATTAGGGGTAAAGTGTTTAGAAATGCTGAGTGCAGTTACCACTTTCACATGTTGACCACAAATAAATTAACCTCTCATTTAATATGTCAGCCCGAAAAGTAATAACCAGACTCTGCAAATTGCCAAAAATTACAAGATCGTGATGTTTTGTTGACTACAATTGAGAGTACCCCTTAAATCTTAAAAAAAAAAACGCACTGATTATTATTATTATTATTATACTGTGGTGTTTGAAGCCATATTTTCAGTGTTGCCTTAGTAAACAAGAGTTTAGTGCTTTTCAGTCGGTCAACACGAATGTACCCAAAAGAGATGGGTTATGCCCTACTCCTGAAATAAATTACATGAGATTAATAAAACACTAGGATGACCAGTTTCGATCGTCAAGCGATCATCATCAGATCCATTACACTTAGGCTACAAAATCTATGTTTGAAATACAGGTGAAAATATTTACAATATGTACAATTGTTTAGTTGCAGTATTGGTACTGCAACTGTCAGTGTATGCTAAATGCAGTATATATGTTCGGTGAAATGCTAAATGGTGATAGCTATCCGTAGATTTTACTTTAGAGAGATTATATGGTTGTAATCTATGGTTAAACTATAAAATTTTAGGCTAACTACTTATCTAATTGTCTTCCGTACAACAGCTACAGCTACTGCGAGTAGCTGTTGTACGGAAGACAAACTACTTATCTAATTGTCTTCCGTACAACAGCTACAGCTACTGCGAGTAGCTGTTGTACGGAAGACAATTAGATAAGTAGTTAGCCTAAAATTTTATAGTTTAACCATAGATTACAACCATATAATCTCTCTAAAGTAAAATCTACGGATAGCTATCACCATTTAGCATTTCACCGAACATATATACTGCATTTAGCATACACTGACAGTTGCAGTACCAATACTGCAACTAAACAATTGTACATATTGTAAATATTTTCACCTGTATTTCAAACATAGATTTTGTAGCCTAAGTGTAATGGATCTGATGATGATCGCTTGACGATCGAAACTGGTCATCCTAGTGTTTTATTAATCTCATGTAATTTATTTCAGGAGTAGGGCATAACCCATCTCTTTTGGGTACATTCGTGTTGACCGACTGAAAAGCACTAAACTCTTGATTATTATTATAGATTAATCATTGGCATGGATATTTTTTTTTAAGTAGGCACTTTAGTTCGTCACGAAACTACTTATTATTTTGGTTGGTTCCTCAGTTTAGGGGCTGTGACAACGCGGACATGTAGCCCCGTGTACTTTGGGTGTGTGTAGAATCTGTCTGATAACCGGTGTTAATTGTGATGACTGTATTAGTGTGTGTTTCCTGTTTTTATCATTACAAATGATCTTGTCGACTTCATCGCTATGGTTTGGTCTATTGTTATGCGTTACGGTTACGGCGTGTATGACGTCATCATATTGTTCAGTACATATGCACCGAGTCTGAGTTTACTCCTGGGGTCTGGCGTTATGCGATACGGAGACGGCGAGTGCGTGACGTCATGCAGCCTCCGCGCGGGAAGCATAAGTTAATGGGTAATGGAGTCTGTTGAGTCTGAGTTTACTCCTGGGGTCTGGCGTTATGCGATACGGAGACGGCGAGTGTGTGACGTCATGCAGCAGAGTGCTTCTTCCACTCTCCGTCCCCCGCGCGGGAAGCCTAAGTTAATGGGTAGACTAATGGAGTCTTTCTAACATGTGTAGAATTTGTAGCATGTGACATTTGAAATTATATAAAGTCTAGTCTCTCAGACTGACTGTATCTTTTTAATTCAAGTAAGGACTGCAAACTTTGAATTTTTCAAATAGTTCCTACTTTTGCCGCCAAACGCCACGTCAACGACTACTAGTTCAGAACTTAGTCACTAGATGCCACCACAGTCGGCTACTGGCAACGAATGTAGGAACCTAAGAGGGTTCTTTAACATGCCATAAATCTATGACATGGGACCGCCGGCTTTACTTCCCCTCCGAAGGAATGCATACTGAGGGATTTTTAACGCTCTTAAAAGTTCCGACGACTTCGGCCAGGTTTGAATCCGCGATCTTAGGCATAGAAGCTCAGCATGTTATCAACTACGCCACCGAAGCCGGTACTTGTTATTTTACAACGTTGAAATAGCCATGTTATTGTTGACAGTAGATACTTAGACCATACCATTTCCTCAAGGGTGTCCGTTTATCGCAAACTGGGGTCGAAGTTGAGTGGCCATAGATTTAACTACTCTTGCAATAGTGGGCCTCAGTTACGAGGGAGAAGCGGAGTTGCCTGATGAAATACAAACTAGCACACCCATCATTCTGTGTGAACTTCTGGCACGGAGCTTATCATGCAGTTTGTGACTCAACGATAACATTCTTGGCTGGCACCTCTGAGGAAAAATTCAAAGTAGGAGTAACGATTTAAGGAGAAATCATTTCAACTCTTGAGATTTGCTGAGTCGCCTCCGTAGCGTAGCGGTCAGCATGGTTAGCCGCCACGGAGGTCCTGGGTTCGATTCCCGGCTCTGCCACAAAATTTGAAAAAGTGGTATGAGGACTGGAACGGGGTCTACTCAGCCTCGGGTGTACCAAATGAGTAGAGGGGGTTCGATTCCCACCTCAGCCATCCTCGCAGTGCTTTTCCGTGGTTTCCCACTTCGTCTTCGGGCAAATGCTGGATGGTCCCTTCTTCAAGACCACGGCCACCTCCGTCCCTCTTCCTTGCCTCTCCATCCTGACCTTCCATTACCTTCCCTCATGAGGCCCCTGTTCGCTTTGCAGGTGAGGCTGCCTGGGCGATGTGCCAATCACACCTCACCAGTTGTATCCCCTCCGATTAGATGTTCCCAGCTCTAGGACACTGCCCGTAGAGGCGGTAGTAGTGAGTTCCCTCGCTGAGTCCGTGGGTTCCACCAACCTGGAGGGTAAACGACTAAGAAGAAGAGATTTGCTGAACACATCGTCATCTCAGCCGACACACCAGAGGATTTGAATGAGTTAAGTAGATTTCATTAGAAAGCTATTGTAATGGGTACCATGTTTCGACTTCCGAAAAATTTCGACATATCTTCGCGTTTCACATCCTCCAGACCACAAAACCACCGTCAGTTCAAAAGTTTATATATATATATTACTATTATTTCCGATTATTCCCCTTAAGGAGAGCGTGAGAACTTGAGCCAATCACAGCTTCACTTCCTTTTCCTCTCTTCTATTCTTCCCAAAACCTCTTCATTAGTTCACTGTGTTTTTTGTTCCTTTCCTCTGTCAATTTTTAGCCTACTTTTCACATTTGCAAAAATGAGGAAAAAGTAGACTTATGAGATCGATCCGAGAAAATGTCTGTCTGTCCTTCTGACTGTCTGTCTGTCTGTCTGTGTGTGTGTGTCCCCCTATCAACTCCTAAATGGCTGCAGCAATCGAAACCAAATTTTGTATGAGTAAAGATCTATACCGGGACATCTCAATGTCGCACTTGAAAAAGATGTCAGTGCTACCAACTGCTGAAAAATCGCAATTGAAATTTGAGCTCCATGTTGGATATCTAGGAATGTATACATGGGAACTATTCCAAAATTGGCACACATAGAGATAATAATACTTCAGTTTAATTTTAAGGAGGCCATACATGACTGTGTTGCCAAAATGATTCTAAGCCTACTGAGAGGTCCCCTTTTTAAATTCATATAACTTCTACACTATCAATTGGATTTCAACCAAATTTCGTATGTACTATGTGTACATAAACAGATATGACTGAGCGTATTATTAAGAGCCACCAGGGCTGCCAACTGTCAATAAATGCTTTCTCTATTTTTTATCCAAATACCAATATATCAGAAATTATGCGAGCCAACAGCTTTAAAGCTTGCACACACATAGTGCCTGACATTCTACATTAATTTGGAGCAACTAATGTATGTCAGTGCTACCAACATGATTCTATGGCTGCTGATAGGAACAATTTTTAAATACATGTAACTTCTATACTATCGATTGGATTTCGACCAAATTTCGTATGTGCTATGTGTTCCATAACAGATATGACTATGCGTATTCTTAAGAGCAATCAGGGCTGCCAACTGTTAAGAAATGCTGATTATATTTTTTACCCTAATATAAATATATCAGAAAGTATGCAACCCAACAGATCTAAACTTTGCGAACGTATAGTACCTGACATTCTAGTTTAATTTGGAGTAACTAATATACGTCAGTGCTGCCAACATGATTCTAGCTTGCTGATAGGCCCAATATTAAAATACCAGTAACTTCTATACTAACAAATGGATTTCACCCAAAATTGGCACAACAATAGATCATAATATTTCAGATTATATAATATTTCAGATTATTTCTGACCAACACATGCATGACATTGCTGCCAACATGATTTTACGCGCGCTGATAGATCCAATGTCTACCTGCATGTAACGTCTATGCTATCCATTGGACTTCATCCAAATTTTGTATTCTGTACCTTAAGAGATGGAACTAAGAATATATTCTGTCAGCAGGGCTGCCAACTTTAATGCTCTATTAGGCTACATTATGCCAGGTATATTTCGAACTAATTAGAAATTTCGATATTGCCAACTTAATTTCGTCATTATTATAGATAGGTCCGTATACAGTAGATTAATCATTGGCATGATTCTTAAATTTAAGAAAAGCAGGCTCTTTAGTTCGTTACGGAACTTCTTGTTTTTTTTTTTTTCTGACGTGTGCTTCCTTGAGACTTGTACAATTACGTGTTTCTGATTTTATTTCTAAAGTATTCTCTGTCCTTAATGTCGTCTTCACAGATTTTTAGTAAATCCATCTCTTCATGGTATTACAGAGTGGTCCACCAGCCCCTTATTTTTTATTTTTTTTATGAAGGCAACCCAACTAACGCGTATATCATAGCCATCCTAAAAACATTAGTACCTGCTCCTGTGTGGCCTTAATACAACTTTACCATTGAGTTCATGCTTGGGAATATAGTAGATCATTAGCGGTGGTGTTATTTCAATGAACTCAACTATATTGCATGTTTTAAACGATCACAACTCCGAATAACACCACATTACGTTTGGACAGGTGTCTATGGGGGCTATGAATAGACTCAATACGCACCTGCAATGCGCTATGGCTATCGGTATTCCTGCTGTTGCGTCGGGCAACCTCCCGGCTGTTAGGTTCGATCCCCGGGCTGGTACCATTTTTTCCCTTAATGCCGTTTACAGTGGATGTACTATGACCGCTTAAGTACTTGTTCCAACGAGTGATTTTTGATGTGTAACATCTTTCCGCTCGGTTGCTGGATAGTTTTGTGGGAGTGATTTTGAAAATTGGGGACGGAAGTGCATCGGAACGGAAGTATGCACTGCCCGCTCGATCGATCGAACTGAAGTGTACTAGCTGGCAGTGGTGGAAAACGGAAGTATGCACTGCCCGCTCGATCAATCGAACGGAAGTGTACTAGCTGGCAGTGGTGGAAAACGGAAGTAAGCACTGCCCGCTCGATCGAACGAACGGAAGTGTACTAGCTGGCAGTGGTGGAACGAACGGAAGTATATGATGCACTGCCAACTCGATCGATCGATCCAGCGGGCAGTGGTAAGACCCAGCTGGCAGTGGGACGAGAAGCAATGAGCGCGCGGTGTCGGAAATTGATACTATGACGTACTCTCGGCCATGTGGAATGTATATGACATACTGAACGGAAAACGCTCATGCGAACTCTGGTGTCAAGTGATTGAAACAAAGCACATGGTACATGTTCGAAGTCTTCGTATCAGTATTTAAATGGTAAAATGTCTTAATATCAAACAACTTAATTCCGTAATGCAGTATTATTGGAACGTGGAAATAAGTCATCATCGTGTGCACAAAATTTGCGTAGTCGAATTAGCCGTGGGGTTAGTGCGTATGACTGTGAATCTAGAGATCTTGGGTTCGAATCCCGGACGGGGAGGATATTTTTGCGACCATATTATCATTTTAAACGATATTTATCACATCAATATGACTCATTTTAACTGAATCCATATGAAATTACGTGTTGGTCTGTGAATGAAGAGGACCTGTTTATAAGGCATTTAAGGTTATGAGCGGTGTCGCGTCTATTAATCTAGTTGATCCATATCGTATTCTTTATTTAGGCTAGTGCTGGTGGAAGCTACAAATCATCTAATAAAATGAGTTCCGTATTATAAACTTCAATATCTGTAAAACACTCCCTTTTAAAATAGATTAATATTTGTGCCAATAATAGTATAAAATACCGGTGTATCAACAATTTCACGTGAGGTTTCTTCTATGTCAGATGTTACACATCATATGCGACCACTGTAAGACTCGTATTTTTTTCTTTCATAAGCCCACTTCTTGCCGGTTTTCAATTTTGAAGATTCTATTATAACACTGTGCATTGATGGGAAACGAATACAATACTTGGCCTAGGCGTACCGACGTTACAATAGATCTGTTGTTTCCATACATGGCTCACAGATAACGCTGACAGCGTCCTCGGCCTTGAGTTTAACGGTTCCATACTCTTCGCGACGACTAGCTAAGTTATTTCATTCCCCATTAGGGGCGGGCACTCAGCTCAACGTGGAGTTCTTGTGCCTTGAGAATTGGTTGATGAATTGGTGATTATATTTTTAAGTGATGATGTGTGCTGATACACACGTAAAAGAGAGAATTAGTGAAAAGACCTGGCGCAGGGAGTTGAATCCGATCACAACAAGACGCCGTCCCACCCACGGCGAAGCCGCAACTTCACACCCGCCCGGGTGTCTCCAAGCGAAAAACCCCGTTTATTAACATAAATGCATTTTACAATTACATGTACAAGCATGGTTAGAAACACTTTTAGTACAATTAGCCCAGGCATATTAAGTTTTAACCTCAAAAAAAAAAATGTAAAGCTGAAATTTGGCATAGATGTTCCCTAGTACCCTAGTAACAAATCCTGAAAAGTCCCCATCTCTGCGGCGTCCGCGTCATAGTTTTTGGAGAGTTCAAAATGGCTTCAATGGGGCCTAAGTGCCAAAAACAGCATTTTTGCTTCCTGCGTTCAAAATATTGATCCAAAATCAGTTCTAATGAGCTTTGATAGTAATAAGGGAAGGACTGCGTTATATATAACGCTCTTATTGGTCGAAATTATTGCCATACATTTAAACAGATGAGTAATCAGACATTTTTAGCTCATCTTTTCTCACGAAAATTTAGCTAATTTGTCATTAGCCGGGACTTATCGTGTAAACAGCTGCTGATTGCGACTAAAGACCCGAAGTAAAAGTTGTAAATCACACTTGTAGCTTTAAAACGACACATTGTCCATGTTCATCCGACAAACAGCAGCCGAGATACAGTTACAAATATAAAAGTGGAAGTGTGGCAGTCGCTTTTCCGAACGAACGCCCATTTACTCTGGTGGGCTCCATCTATTCACCTTTGCTGACACCATTTTGTATCTTTGATCAAGAGCTTTTAGGATGGTATTCCTCTGAATCCAGGTAAACTAGCAGAAACAGTTTACATAGAACAAAACGAGTTTAATGCAGTTAGCAGTTAAACGTACATTCATAATATGCATAATGCAAATAATAACAAAACAAAGCTTAAAAAGCTTTCTATAGACAAAGAACACTTGCAAAACAAAGCTTATATCGGACTCAATCGTCCTCCTCATCGTCTGAGCCATCAAATGTGACGTTGCCACATGCTTTTCCACTGCAGTGCCCACACATTAAGGAGCATGGGCAATGCATCGTTTTAAAGCTACAAGTGTGCTTTACAACTTTTACTTCGGGTCCGTAGTCGCTATCAGCAGCAATCACACCTACTGCTACAAGAGCTCTTGCAGTTGCAGGACACCAAATTGAGGAGATGATATGGAGCAGCTGGAAGATGAGTTGTCACTGGTACTAAAGCTGAGTGTTGGAATTTCCATCCCCATTGGGTCGGGTCCAAGGAAAAGCCTAACCATTTCTGAACTTGCAAATATACCCGCAGTGAATGTTGTTTGCATTCCGCCGAAGTCGACGGAAGTGAAGCCAGCTGAAATGACGCTGTGACCGGTTGTTTGGCAATTTTTTGGCTGTATTTCACTACCCGAAGTTCGTCGAGGCTTTTGCACTCCAACTTGGCACTATCATAGAGACAAATGACGAACTTTTCTCCAGCTGATAGTATGGCCTCTTCATCTGGAGCCGTAGAGACGAATACCTTCATTTCCTCGCGTAAAGATGCGGAATCCTTCAATATTTTCCAGGCTTGCTGTTTGATGTACTCTACCCACAGCTTTCCTGTGCGAGATTTCCGGTTCATTGAAGAAAATATGTCATGAAGCGACTCTTTGAGACGTTGAAGGCAAGGATATGATAGCAAGTCGTTGTCGGTGCCTTCTTGGAATGCGGTAAAAAGCGCCTGTATTTCGTCCTTGTCATCCTTCAGCCCGTCGTTCATGTTGAGTAACATTGTCCCGACAGCCTGTTTTGTCAGAAAATGCTCTCTGTGGGCCCTAGAACATGCACATTTTCGCGTTATTGATACATTTGAAATTGAAGGCATAACGTAATCATTTTTAAGAGCGAGCTAATTGCAAGCCTACCTAGAATATGCGTGTCCAGACATCATGTGAGTCACTGACGATTTAACGTATATTTCCGCCCAGAGCTCCTCCAAACCACTTCCATTTATCACGTAGCCGATTGCCCCAAGGAAGGACATTAGAATTTGAAATCCGCCTAGACGAACAACGTTTTTTAGTTCCTCTGACGTGTCCGATGCGACTATCTCTGCAGCTTTCGGGTATAGGGCTGGTCAAAGGTTCCGAAACAAGTGCTTTGTTTCAGTTCCACGCACTCTCTTGCGGCAAACGTCAACGCGGAATATATAGGTGATGGATTGCTCGGTTCCAAGTTACAGAACGGCAGGATATCGACTGACGTCTGGGGAGCTGGTTGAGCATGAGCAGACGTCTTCATAAAGCCGTTCCACGAGGCGGGTAAATTAATACCTGACCACCGTCCAGATAACCACAAGGAGTCCATCATCGACGCAATAGCCACAGAGTTTGGGGCTTCCACAGTTAACTCCTTAATTTTGACGTCCTTTGAACCAGGAGAGGAGGGCTTCCGATACCACGAAATGTTGAACTTTCCCATCGCCGCAATCACACCATCAAAGGAACTTCTCGTGTACGTGGGAGTGGAGATATTTCACTGTCAGGCGCTGGACCTATGCACTTGATGCCTCCCATGCAGTGAAATGTGTTTCGCTCGTCCAATGTCCTTATGTTAAAGTCAGCGTTGTCAAAGCAAAACTGCATGAACGCTCCAGCATTCGGGATTGGTCGTTCTTCACGAAGCGCTGAAACTTCGTACCTGTGGACTTCCGCCAAATTTACTGAAAATCCAAGATTGTTTAGAAGCTGAATTAATTGTTTGGAGTATTGTTGGCCTGCTCCGACAGGCCGAGCGCTGTCACCTAGAAACGCGATCGGGTGCCTTTTCAAGAGCGGTTATGCTTTGGGACCGTAACTCGGTAACCGTTTCTTGCATGGACATGGGTAATGTGCCAATGTAAAGCTAAAAGTATGCTTTATAACTTTCATTCTGGGTCTTTAGTCAATATCAGCAGTTGTTTAAAAAATAATGACCTGCTAATCCCAAATTAACCAAATTTTCGTGTATAAATTGTGCTAAAAATGTTAAATTAGTGTGTTTTTTTTCCCTTCGTCTATAGCAATAATTAGGCCTGATAAGTCCGTTATCCTACTGGTTCATTTTTATTAATTACTAGCAGAAGTACCCGTTCTTCGAACGGTGTTCGTTGTTAACACCAGACATTATCAATTGAGCTACTGTTGCAATGGTTAGCAGTTTGTCATTCCTTCAAGTTTATCAGAACGAAGTTAGTTTACTGGGAATATCACACACACACTGTTTATTTAAGGCCCTTAAAATGTAGTTTTTGGAGACCCTTTATAGATTCCCGAATTTTGGGTCTCACATTGAGAAGCGCAACATATGCTTTGGTCGTCCTTCTAGGATAATTTTTATATTTCGCCTATTTTAGCATATATTGAGAAGTTTTTCTCTATATCCACCCTTCTAATGTATGAAAAGTACGGTGAAGAGTTTTATAAATGATTGGTGTATTGACTCTGATACCTAATTTTACGAGGCACCAAGCATCCGAACACGAGGTATAGGCGTACATAAAGATACACAGAAAGACAGACAGACAATTCTATTGTCTACAACATATTACCCAGATATCCAAATATGGGTATATCTACCACACAGTATCAAATAAAATCATCCTTACGATGAACGCGTATGTCGACAAAAAAAAAGTTAAAATGTGCTCTCGGACTAAATTCACCTAACGTGTACTTCCTGACGTGAAATACATTTGAAAGTCTTGTAGACGAAACGCAATACACGTCACATAAAAACTGACCCTCTACGTTGTGCTAGGTGCCCATACACAGGAAGACCCCTTTCATAAATTATAAAGGTTTGTGGTGCATGAAAATTCAGATTCTTTAGCCTCAAATTGCCCAAATTCCTAAAAGCCGCAAAAAATGCTGGTTCAATTCAGGAATTTTTGAAAATAATGTTGCTGTTTGGAGATATAATAGACCTTCTGTACTATATGTCGAACGTGAAAATTGCATGAAAAAATTCTAGGTTACCCCTTCACCCCCTTAATTGCATTGATGAATTATACGGTCTACGTTAGTTCCGTGATAACCTTATAGCCATTTGCAAACTTTCACAGAAATGTAATAAATGGAGTGACATTGCTTCTTACAGACATAGAAGGAAAGTTGTATGCCACCCCTTGAGATAATGTTCTCATGGTTACCGAGTTGCATTCCTTCATTAGTTTGTTAAATTAAATTAAATTAGTTTTCTGGGAATATTTCAGAAACTGTTGGATTTAGAGCCTTATAATGTAGTTTTCGAGGACCCTTTAGGGCCCCCGAGATTTGTTGCTGGCACCGAGGGGATTTGTCTCGTCGTTGTACGCCACAATATAATACCAATAATAATATAATATAGGGAGAAATTATAACACCTATTTTTTATATTTTTAATTCAGCCAATGGCCATGTACTTTTCTTTTCAGGACGGGTCAGGGAAGGGATATTATCAGAGAAAGAAGCATTCACATCACCCATGAGCAAAATGGAAATGGCCTACCATTCAACTAAGGACATCTATAAGAAAAGGTCAATATCCTTCAACGCAAAACTAAAACATTACTGCAGTGTCATCCGTCCGGAGGTCTTCCATGCTTCTGAATGCCTCACGATGAACAAAAAAGGCTTGGTCGAGAAACTGGAGGCCAAAGAAAGGAAAATTTTGAGAAAGATATTGGGTTCCATCAAAGACAATGGGGAATACAGAAGACGGCATAACCATGACCTATATACTCATGTGGAGAAGATAAGCAACGTCATCCGGAAGAGAAGGTTAGCATTTTTTGGGCATGTGAAACGAATGAGCCCATCGAGACTGACCAACCGCAACATAACTTACTTTCAGGAGAGGAAAACAAAATGGGCCTGGTTCATTGAACTGGATAAAGATCTGAAAGAAGTGGGGATTACATCAACAGACATTCAGGAGCGCGCCCCACTCAAAAGGAAACTTCAAGCTTGCAAAGGTTTCCAAGAAAAACCGAAGCTGAAAACGGGAAAGATTTGGACCCAGGAACGGAAGGAAGTCCACCAAGAACGAATGCGGGCGTACCGGGCAAACATCAAAGCCAGTAGGAGACAGTTGGAATGACGCGGTTCATAGATGGCCTATACGAAATGAATGAATGAATGAATAATATCGGGATAGGAATATAACAGACCTGCCGTACCACACCCGCAGGTGTAAATCGCATGAAAAAAATCTCGAGTACCCCTTGATCCCCTTAAGCGCATTATACGTATTGATGAATTTTACGGCTTAATTTGGTTCCGTGATAACCTTCTAGCCGTTTGCAAACTTTCACACTAATGTAATTAATGAAATTGCATTGCGTCTTACAGCAATGAGAATCCGTTGGCATGGTTACTGGCTTGCATTCGTTCATTAGTTTATTAAATTAAATTAGTTTTCTGGGAATATCTCAAAAATGGTTGGTCTTCGGTCCTTAAAATGTGGTTTTCGGGGACCCGAGTTTTGTCTCTCACATTGAGGGGCTGAAAATGAGTTTTGTCTTGTCCTTCTACGCCTATTTCAGCATGTATTTTAAGGGGGTAGGCCCCCTTTTATGAGAGGTACGGAGAAGAGTTACATCAATGATTAGTGTCGTGCCTCTGATGGATATCTGTACCAAATTTTACGTTGATACACCCAGCCGTTCTCGAGTTATAAGGGAACAAATTTGTCCACAAACAAACAGACAGACAGACAAAAAAATTATTTTCGCACGCATCCATCATAAAACAGTCTGAAACGCGTAAACAACTTAAATTTCCGTAGAAATTCAGAGAAAAACACACACATTTTCATTTTTCTATGTAGAGAGATCTACTGCACCGCTCGGTGTTGACCGTATTTTATTGCACAGATTTTGGTTTTACTCGCTAACCGTTGGAGATATACGAAAAGTGATAAGGACCTTTCGAGTAGAAAATTAAATGTTAAAGCTCATGTATACCATCAAAAGTTTGCTATTTCTTAGCGTTCTCTTTTTATTTGAAAAGGAAATATGAAATTTTGAAACCAAAGGGTGTAGTGACGTCACAAATGTCGGTTTTACTCGCTAACTGTTGGAGATACATGAAAAGTGATAAGGACCTTTCGGATAGGAAATTAAATTTCAAAGCTCGTATGTGCCATCAAAAGTTTGCCATTTCCTACCGTTCTCTTTTTATTTGATATGGAAATATGAAATTTTGAAACCAAAGGGTCTAGTGACGTCACTAAAATGGTCGCCATTTTTTAATAGTACAAAATTTCGAAATCAAAAGTATCCTATATGTAAACCTGGTAAATCATCTACATCCATGCAAAATTTCATTTAAATCGGACCAGTGGTTCTTGCGTTATTGAGTAACAGACAGACAGACACACACCATCTCATTTTTATATATTAGTATGATTAAAGCTCGCGAGAAGTAAATTTGGATCAATATTTTTAACGCAGGAAGCAAAAATGCTGTTTTTGGCACTTAGGCCCTATTTAAGTCTTTTTGAACCCTCCAACAACTATGACGCGGACACCGCAGAGATGGGGACTTTTCAGGATTTGTTTCTAGGGTACTAGGACACATCTATGCCAAATTTCAGCTTTACATTTTTTTTTTAGGTTGGCCGTGTTTTTTTTTTACCTGGGGTAGATAGTTTTGTTTTATATATTCACTCACACGCACACACGGGTTTGTTATAGCACAGCTGGATGGAGCGTAGTTTCTTTTGTCATAGTGGCCGTGTACGCGGCGAGCCAGTTGGAGAGGGCACTTGCCTGAATTTTTTAAAATTAAGGGTGGGTAAACTGTACAAAAATCTAGTACCTACAGTATTTAACGAAATAATAAATAAGAAGAAATAATTAGTGGGAAAAAATTCATCCACTTAACTCTTCGCGAGTCCACTCGCAACCCATCACTATCACGAACACTACGCTAAATACCAACACAGGGAGTTCCTTGGATCAGTAATGTGTTTAGATATTACATGCCTAGGCCCAACTACCAAAAATTACGCGCCCGAAATACCCATAAGAGGGTTATTCGCAGGGACCAATACAAGCTGAGCTCAGTGCTCGTATCTCACCCCGGAGGAACTGACTTATTAAGGGCTGAACCCCAACGCCAAGTGTGTTGCTCGAAACATTTATATATATATATCGGGTCATTTCATTCCCACCCAGGAAAGGGTGGGTGGGCCCCTATAGATGGCCGCACCATCTCTTGGGCCAGAGGAGGGGAGTGTATAGGGAGTTATAGAGTTATAGGAGAAGGGTGGTGGTGTATTGGATAAATTGGAGAAGGAGAAATGTTTTGACCTCTTGGCTAAGATTTAGGTTTGAAAGTTGGTAAGTTGGAGAAAAATTGCTCTTTTGTGCATTGTACTATTGTAATTTTTTGAGTTGGGAGGTTTGAAGTTTTGTGGTTCATGAATTGATTGCTTTGTGAGTAAGAGAGTTGGAGAAAGTTTGAACTTTATATTGTAGGCATTTGTGAAAGGAAGGTAGTTCTAAATTTCGAGTTTTTTTTCTTTTTGTGAAAAGGGTGATGATGTATTTTGAGAAGAAATTAATGGTGATTTTTGAGGAGATGAGAAAAGGTGCTGAGAGATGTAGAGAGGGGAGAAATATGTGTGAAAAAGGGGAGAAGTAAGAGGATATTTGAGTGTTGATGTGGATGGGGTGAGGGGATGAGATGAGGGAGAGTGATTGTGTTCGTTTGTATGATTTTGTTTTATAATGAGATGTATAATTTCGTTGGAGGTGGAGATAATGGGTGACATGAAGGATGTGCGTAGAGATGAAATAGAGAGCAGTGTTGTAGAAGAGATAGAATGTAAGTTAAGAAAAGAAAGATATGTGAGATGAGATGAGTTTTTTTAATGGTATATGGGGTGGAGGATAGCGTTGGAGATGGGGGTTGGAAAAGAGGTGAGTAGTTAGCACCCCAACTGGGAAAAGGGGGATGGGGATTCGGGCACACAGTGAAATTTAAAGAGCGATGAGGAAGAGACCAAATATTGATAACCAAGGTTTGATACATTTATTTGATTTGTGAAGTAATAACAAACATTTTCATTTAGAAGAATAATTAAAAGAAGCTAATAAAAAATGCAAGGTTTCTCCAGGAAACTTAGAATAAAGAAGAATTATAATAAAAATGCATAAAAAGGCCATATAAAGGCGAATAAAAAAGTATGTTTAAGAAAAATATCTAAAAACAAGCAAGAAGCAAGAAAAAAGGCTTAGCCTTAAAAAATGTATAAACCAAGTGAAGGTAGTTCACGTTACCAATAATTCGATACTTTTGTACTTAGTATTTGGCCCGCAGGAAGCGGGTTGTGATCCAAACGAAGGCTTCCTCTAAGCTGCCTCGGCATGCGTTCCGAGAAAGATGGATGGTGGCTCCATTGGCGAATTGCACCCCGCAGGAACAGACCTCTTGGTAATGATCTGTCCGGTGGTTTACAATCAATTGTAGTTTCTCATCGCCAAGTTGTAGTGAGTTAGCGGGCTGACTTAGTTGCTGAGGTGAAGGTCGTTGACTCATGCCTCGCCCAGCATGACAGAGTCCGAGTGATGAAGCATGCCGCCTGGCAAGGTTCCAGCCACTCAATGTTTACTAACAGGGCCTTCCCAAGAAGGGCCTTGCTGTGGAACGGCAGGCAGCCGTGGTCAGACTGGTTCAAGCAGGTAGATGTAGACAAGGCCGCAGAACGGCGAAGCGGAGAATTTATAGTGGAAATGACGACAGCGCGTCGAACAATCCAGAATGAAGGCGGGGCGTCAAACAGCCAATCAGCGCACAGCCCCAAGCACATTGCGACGGTTGCCGCTGAGATGAGCACAGTACCTCATGAAAAAGTGTGACAGTATGGTGCGTCTAGAAAGACACTTCAGAAAAAGGTGAGTTGACAAGAATAATAAAGAACAACAATTCAAATGAAACGCAAGTTAAGTAAATAATCAGAACACCGTGTTCATACTGCAATTATAACGGAAAAAAATAATGGGGCAAAAATTGAACGAGTGTTTCAAACCGTGCGGGAAACATAGCCACAAAAAAAACATTCGCAAAAGCGAACATGCTGGGAGGGGCGAGAAAAAATTGCAGTAAGAAGTCGCAGAAGTTAGGTCTCGCGTGGCAAAGGAGCAATCATAGTGATTGGCCTGAGAAACTGGCCAGCAGAAGTCTGCAGTTTTACCACGCGAATCCTACCATCTCTGCCAGGAAAGCACTCAACAATCCTACCCAAATTCCAGACAAGAGGGGGACTAGGGTCTTTCAAAAGGACCAAGTCCCCAATCTGAAGGTTAGAGCAGGAAACACGCCATTTGCCACGCTGCTGAAGCAAACCGAGGTATTCCAACCTCCAGCGGCGCCAAAAATTGTTGCGCAAACTTTCAATTTTGCGCCAAGAAATGGCTAAAGAAGATGGAGAATTAGAATATAATAAAGATGGGGAGGCAGTCAATGGACCACCGATAAGAAAATGGCCCGGCGTTAATGGTAGAAGATCTGAAGGGTCATTAGATAAGGGTGATAAAGGACGAGAATTAATTATGCCCTCAATAAAAATAATTAAGGAGTTAAACTCTTCAAGAGATAGGGGGGTGTGGCCACAAACACGTCTAAGGTGTTTCTTGGTGAGTTTCACACAAGACTCCCACCGTCCACCTTGATGGGGCGCATAAGGGGGGATGAAGTGCCACTTGAAATTTCTCTGGTGAGCATAATCAGTAATCCTTTCCAGCGCTGCATTTTGAGTAAGAGCTCTCTTAATTTGCTCAGAAGCTCCGATAAAATTTTTAGCATTGTCGGAGAATACTTCTGAAGGAAGCCCTCGGCGAGCAGAAAATCTGGCAAAAGCTGCCAAAAAATAAGCAGTAGAGGCGTTGGTAACTAGTTCTAAGTGTACTGCTCCGGTGACCATACATACAAACAGCGAAATATAGAGTTTTCCACAAATACATCTTTTGGCCTCAGGAGAATTTTTCCTGTAAACAAAAGGCCCGGAATAATCCACCCCCGTAAAGGCAAAAGGTCTAGCAGGCGCAGATCTAAAGTTGGGAAGATCACCCATGAGCTGAGTGGTAATTTTAGGGTTGGATTTAAAACATGGAATGCACTTCCGGATAACAGAGGTAACTTCATGGACTCCGTTTATGGGCCAATACCTTTCCCGAATGATGGAAAGTAATGTACGGGTTCCAGCATGAAGATGCTGGTAATGATACTGACGAATGATTAGAGAAGTGACATGATGCTTTGAAGGAAGAATAATTGGGTGTTTTTTATCCTCAGAAAGATCAGCCAAAGATAAACGCCCTCCCACTCTTAATAAACCATCAGTATCCAAAAAGGGGGCGAGTGAGGATAGCCTACTCGATTTCTTGAGGGATTGACCTTGAGACAACACCTGACATTCTTCAGAGAATATTTCTTGTTGAGTAAGCCATAAGATTTTTGTAGTGGCTAAACCTAATTCAGAAAGGGTTAAATATGGCTTAGGAAAAAGAGGTTGTTCTACCACAAAATATTTCCAACGAAGGAGATAAGCCATAACCCTCACCAATTTATGAAAAGAGGAATATCGCTGCAAGAGAAGGGGAGAGTCAGAAACGAAAAGAGAAGATCCAGTAATCTTACCAACATCTGGCAAGTCTGATAATTCCGGAAGAGGAAAATTTGGCCAAGCGGAAGGTTCTTGAAGAAGCCAAGAAGGACCGTGCCAGTATAATGTCAGGTTAGCCAACATAAGAGGGGAACATCCCCGAGAGATGACATCTGCAGGATTCTCCTTGCCAGATACATGATGCCATTGTTCAAAGTTAGACAATTGTTGTATTTTGGACACTCTATTAGCTACAAACACCTGCCAATGCGAGGAGGGTTTGGCAATCCATGCCAACGTGATGGCTGAGTCACTCCAAAAGTAAGTTTTGCTAAATCGGATTTTCAAAGATTGGCGGATTTTGACCGATAATTCAACCGCCAGAAGAGCAGCACAAAGTTCCAGTCGTGGCAAGGATAAGGATTTAAGAGGAGCTACCTTTGACTTAGCGCAAATTAAATTGGAAAAGAAATATGACTGGTCAAAATTGCGGCAAACAATATACGCACAACACCCATAAGCTTTCAATGAGCTATCGGCAAAGATGTGAAGTTCATATCCTCCACAGGAGGGAAAGGGAATAATCACTCGCGGGATAATGACATTGGAGAGATCTTCCAAGCTATTTCTATAAGAAATCCAATTTTTTTGCAACTCGGAAGGAACTGGTTCATCCCAACCAGTTTTCAAGGACCAAAGGTCTTGCATGAAAAGTTTTGCGGTGACGATAATTGGCGCCAAAAATTGGAGAGGATCAAATATTTTTGCAATCTCAGACAAAATTTGCCGCTTAGTTTGCGGTTTGATGTCACTGAGATTAATTTTGAAAAAGAAAAAATCCTTTTGAGGACTCCAATAGATGCCTAAGGTTTTGATAGAATTACTTTCTTGAAGAAGCTCTACTGAGTCGTTATAGACTGAAGTTAATGGAAATTTGGAAAGAAATTCTTCCGAATTAGAGTTCCACTTGCACAAGGAAAATCCGCCTCCCAAAAGCAAAGCTGTCAAATCTTTAGAGACCTGTAGTGCTTCAGATACTGACTCAAATGAATGAAGAAAATCGTCAACGTAAAATGATGATTTTAACACTTCAGAAGCCTTAGGAGAATACAACGGGCCATCCTGTTCAGCAAGTAATTTCAACGTACGTATGGCTAGAAAAGCAGAGGGCTTTAGTCCATAGGTTAAGGTTTTTAGCCGAAAAATCTTGACAGGTTTAGTAGGCTCGTCGCGCCAAAGAATTCTCTGAAGGTCGCACTGTTGTTGATCGACCAAAATCTGCCTATACATTTGCTTGATATCAGATATCACTGCGATAGGGAACAAGCGAAAATTCATCAAGACAGAAGAAATGTCAGATTGAATAGGAGGGCCTGATAATAATGTGTCATTCAGAGAAGTTCCATTGGCATCCAAAGCAGAGCCATTAAAGACCACCCTTATGTTTTCCTTTAAAATCTCATTCTTCCAAACTGGATGATGATTGAGGTAAATGACTTCAGATGGGGTATAAGAAGCCTCATCTTTCTTGGTAACAACCTCCATGTGATCAAGTGCCTCATATTCCTCCATAAACGTGGAGTATTGAGCTTTAACAACAGGGTCACGTTTAAATTTGTTTTCCACAGCATAGAGTGCTCTAAGAGCCCTAGGGTGTGTTTCAAATAAAAGAGGTGGATTATCCACTCGGGGCATTGTTACAACAAATCTACCCTCTGAATTGCGTTTGGTTGTTTCACGAAACAGTTTTTCACACATTTCATTTTCAACCGAGGAAGGTGAAACTGAATCTATAGTTTCGATTTTCCAAAATCTTTCTAAGTTGTAATCGAGACTTGTATTGACAAAATGACATTGAGAGAAATTTTGAAACGACTTACGAGGGACCTGACCCGTTACTAACCAACCTAGCTTGGTATGATGAACAAACACTCCAGGTGATATTTTAACCTTAGAGCTAAGGAGACATTGCCAAAATACTTGGGCACTGAGAAGTATGTCTACCGGGGCGCTCGTATTAAATGTTGGGTCCGCCAACTGAATGTTATGAGGAAATTGCCACTTTCTAATTTCAAAAGAAGTACTAGGGGTATTACTGCCAATAGTATCAATGGCAAGGCAATTCAACTGAAATGTTGTGTTAGAATTAACAGCATCTTTGATGTGAACACGAACAAAATGCAAAGATTTAACATTGCTATTGTTAATACCGGTAACCTGAATTAATGTAGGTTGCTTGGGAAGACCAAGTTTCTTAATGAGACGCTCACTTATGAAGTCATGGGTGGCGGCATTATCCAATAGGGCACGTGCTTCAAGCCATCTATCAGAAGAGTCTTGAACTTTTATTAACACGGTTGATAGTAGCATCTGGGAACTACGAATTGAGCTAGAGCTCTGAGTATAAGATTGCGCATTAGCTCCTGGGGATGCATCTTTAGAACATCCAGGGGAAGGAGCCTGACGTGGCTTTTCAAACCTATGAAGCAAGGTATGATGTTGAGCCTTGCAATGGGAGCAAGTATTTTTGGATAAGCAATCAGGCACCATATGCCTAGTTGACAAACAGTTATAGCAATATCTTTTTTGAGCTATTAATTTGCGTCTTTCATCGGTAGAAAGGGCTTTAAAGGCAACGCAGGAATATAGCCTGTGAGGTGCTTTACAGAGAATACAATCCGTTGAGTTATGCTGAACAGTAAAGACAGCAGATTTGTTTATTTTGGCACCGACTGGTTTCACAACATTAGATTTGTTATCTGCACTTCCTGACATATGACAGGCTACGGCTGACAAAACCTGACATCTATTATTCATAAACGTAAGCAATGAGCCATAAGTATATGAAGTGTCATTTGTTAATTCCCTTTCCCATGCCTTTAAAGTTGATGAATCAAATTTAGAAGTAACCAAGTGAACTAAGAATAGATCCCAGTGCTCGACCGGTTGATTCAACCGTGCCAATGCTCTGACGTGTAGTTGGACCGTGTCACTTAAGGCTCGCAGTGTTGACAAGCTGTCAGCTCGCAATGCGGGCAGGTTAAATAAGGCTTGAATGTGCCTCTGTAAACATAATTTTTCATTGCCATAACGGCCTTTAAGAAGCTCGATAGCAATGTTATAGTTTTCTCCTGTTAAGGGAAGTTCTCTTATAAGTTGAAGGGGTGGCCCCTGCAAAATGGATTTTAAGTAATGAAATTTCTGAATTTCCGGAAGTGTGGCATTATTATGTACTAATGAACTGAACAATTCAAAGAATGATTGCCACATCTCTTCCTTTCCTGAAAAATGCGGAATTTCAATTTTAGGTAGCAATGGTTTGATACCATTCCCATGGTCGCTAATTCTTCCTTGAGTTTCCTCTACCTTCAACGCCAGGGTCAAAGTTCTTACTAATGCCACAGCCTGAGCGTGTGTATCAAAGTAATTACTCTCTACTTCTGCCCTATCTGATTGATGTTCTGGACTTTTGATTTCAATTTCAAGTTGCACGAGATCATATTTCTCGTACGCCTGTTCAAAAGCTTTTAAACGCTGAGATATAATATCAAGATTTTGTTCCTCTTTCGGTAGAGTGGCTAGATATTTTTGAAAACGGGTAAGTTGACCTTTGTAGGCCGCCCGAGAGTTTAACAGTTTATCGTCTATTATTACTGGCATGGCTGGGAAGTTGGAATAACTCACCTACCAGAGCTGCTTGCGGCACCAGACGGACCTGCTTTCCAGAAAGAAACCAGTTATGGAGTAAGCTGGGATTGTCTCCGCTTTCCCGCAGATCTCCTGCGCTAGCCACGATATACTGAAATGTGTAAGGCAAATATTAGATTACACAAGTTCTGTTTTTTTTTTTGGAATAGAATTTGTGGTCTCAGAATAAAGGTTCTGGGTTCGATCCCGGGTTTGAGGTACCATGGAAAAGGGGTGAGTAGTTAGCACCCCAACTGGGAAAAGGGGGATGGGGATTCGGGCACACAGTGAAATTTAAAGAGCGATGAGGAAGAGACCAAATATTGATAACCAAGGTTTGATACATTTATTTGATTTGTGAAGTAATAACAAACATTTTCATTTAGAAGAATAATTAAAAGAAGCTAATAAAAAATGCAAGGTTTCTCCAGGAAACTTAGAATAAAGAAGAATTATAATAAAAATGCATAAAAAGGCCATATAAAGGCGAATAAAAAAGTATGTTTAAGAAAAATATCTAAAAACAAGCAAGAAGCAAGAAAAAAGGCTTAGCCTTAAAAAATCTATAAACCAAGTGAAGGTAGTTCACGTTACCAATAATTCGATACTTTTGTACTTAGTATTTGGCCCGCAGGAAGCGGGTTGTGATCCAAACGAAGGCTTCCTCTAAGCTGCCTCGGCATGCGTTCCGAGAAAGATGGATGGTGGCTCCATTGGCGAATTGCACCCCGCAGGAACAGACCTCTTGGTAATGATCTGTCCGGTGGTTTACAATCAATTGTAGTTTCTCATCGCCAAGTTGTAGTGAGTTAGCGGGCTGACTTAGTTGCTGAGGTGAAGGTCGTTGACTCATGCCTCGCCCAGCATGACAGAGTCCGAGTGATGAAGCATGCCGCCTGGCAAGGTTCCAGCCACTCAATGTTTACTAACAGGGCCTTCCCAAGAAGGGCCTTGCTGTGGAACGGCAGGCAGCCGTGGTCAGACTGGTTCAAGCAGGTAGATGTAGACAAGGCCGCAGAACGGCGAAGCGGAGAATTTATAGTGGAAATGACGACAGCGCGTCGAACAATCCAGAATGAAGGCGGGGCGTCAAACAGCCAATCAGCGCACAGCCCCAAGCACATTGCGACGGTTGCCGCTGAGATGAGCACAGTACCTCATGAAAAAGTGTGACAGTATGGTGCGTCTAGAAAGACACTTCAGAAAAAGGTGAGTTGACAAGAATAATAAAGAACAACAATTCAAATGAAACGCAAGTTAAGTAAATAATCAGAACACCGTGTTCATACTGCAATTATAACGGAAAAAAATAATGGGGCAAAAATTGAACGAGTGTTTCAAACCGTGCGGGAAACATAGCCACAAAAAAAACATTCGCAAAAGCGAACAGGGGTGATGTGTGATGTGGAAGATGATCGTATGGATGAGAAAGAGAGCTGTGTTGTAGAAGAAAACTAGAAAGACAGAAATAATGAAATAAATAGATAAATGAAAATCCACAGCCTGCTTCCAGTCTCCGACCGGGTCAGGAATGGAATGAATGAAGCCCCCATCTAGCGGCGAGGATATGGACTTTGCCGGCTGCCGAGGCCTGACGCACTCCTCTGGGGCAATGATTAAATGAATGATAGATGAAATGAAATGATAGTGGAGAGTGTTGCTGGAATGAAATTTTGACAGGGAAAACCGGAGTACCCGGAGAAAAACCCGTCTGCCTCCGTTTTGTCCAGCACAGATCTCACATGGAGTGACCGGGATTTGAACCACGGACCCAGCGGTGAGAGGCCGACGTGCTGCCGCCTAAGCCACGGAGGCTTCAATAAATAGATAAATAAATAAATTAAAATTTATATAAAGAGATAAAAGAAAGAGATTTGTGAGTGTAGATTTTATTTTTTGTTTGTTTTGTTTTGAGTGCCTGGAGTGGCGTTGGGGTTTCACGTTTTCAGTGAGAGGGGGCGGGACGTTTAGTCGGGGGCTGGGATGAGGGATTTGAGGTGTGTGAGGCCGAGTTTGGTGTAGACGGGTGCTCGGACTGGGAGAGCCTCAAGCTGCTGCAGTATGGGGTTTTGGGTTCGACGAGCTCGTTGAAGATACCGAAGTTGGAGAAGGTGAATGTAGGTGGTAATTGGTGGCAACGGCATTAGCCGGTATAGGTCTTCGCTTGGATGTATCGGTGAAAGGCGGAGTGCGATACGTGAAATGCGGCGTTCCATCGTAATAAGTGGGCGGAAACGACTGGCAGCGCAGCCGGCCCATACCACGTGACCGCAGGTGATGAATGACCGTATTAATGCCTTATAGGTGTAGAAGACGGTAGGTGGATGGAGACCCCAGGAGGTGCCAAGTAGGCGGGTGAGTAGCCGAGAGCGTTTCTGTGCTGAGGCCGTGAGAAATCGAAGATGAGGCCTGAAAGTGAAGTGTTGGTCAAACTCCACTCCAAAAGAAGAGACGGACTACTGTCGACCAAAGTATTATGTGCACTCGAGTTTGAAGGTTGTTTGTGAAGTAACTAATAGACCTGCATAAAATCCAATAACATCATCATTTTCGTCGTTCTATTTTACGTTAGTTCATGTAGGTTTGGAATTTTTAATTTATATTTTAATATTTTTTTAACGCAGTTGGAGCACAAAAAGTGCCCGTTTTTAAGCGTGTTTCAACCATGCGTCATATTTAAGAATTATTATCTCAAAATCTCGTCATCAGATCGAATGTAAATTTTAACACAATATACATTGGAATGTTGTATAACTGGTTTATTAATTTCAAAATTTTGTGTGTCCAAGAAACAAAGTTGTTATCATTTTTGTAAGGTAACTTTTTCTCGGCTCGGGGTGGTTGGAAAATATAGCTCTTGGTCGCGTTGTAATCCTAATACATCAAGAAGTTATGCTGTATGACTGTGAAATACGTAAATTAATTCACTTATTTTATATCGGTTTGTATTTGTTCGTGGAAATAAGGCATGATTCACCAGCCAGCCTCTCCGGGGTAAGCTGTACAGCGTTGCTGAGATGGAGCCCATCACTGCCGAGCGGGGCGAGGTCGTATTTCCCCGTTCAAATATAAACCGATATAAAATAAGTGAATTAATTTACGTATTTAAAAGTCATACAGCATAACCTTTTGATGTATAAGGACTACAACGCGACCAAGAACTACATATACCAACCACCCCAAGCCGAGAAAACGTTACCTTACACAAATGATAACAACTTTGTTTCTTGGACACGTAAAATTTTGAAATTAATAAACCAGTTATACAACATTCCAGTGTATATTGTGTTAAAATTTGGATTCGATCTGATGACGGGTTTGTGAGATAATAATTCTTGAATGTGATGCATGGTTGAAACACGCTTAAAAACGGGCACTTTTTGTGTTCCAACTGCGATAAAAATTATTGAAATATAAACTCAAAATTCCAAGCCTACATGAACTGACGTAAAATAGAACGACGAAAATGATGATGTTATTGGATTTTATGTATGTCTATTGGTTACGTCACAAACAACCTTCAAACTCGAGTACACATAATACTTTGGTCGACAGTAGTGCTAAGACGATGGTCGTGGATTTGGAGGTTCAGTAGAGCGGGATTGCGTGACGGTACGTTGGCATGACGGCGAGGACGATAAAGTACGGCGTGAGTTTTGTCCGTGTTTAGAGTTAGATGCCAACGGTCACACCAGGCCGTGAAGGTGGCTAGATACGACTGAACATGGCGGGTTTTGGCCGTGACGGAGGGGCAGGGGGCGAGGATGGCGGTGTCGTCTGCAAATTGTAGGAGGTGAAGAGGAGCCGGAAGCTGGGGGATATCTCCGACAAACAGGATGTAGAGAAGGTGTGAGAGGACTGAACCTTGGGGGACACCTTGGTTCAGGGTGAAGGAACGAGAGAGTTGTGTTGGATGGAGATGCGAGCGGTGCGGGGACTGAGGAAATTGCGTATGAGGCGAATGAAGTTAAGGGGGAGGTGGTAGTAGTGAAGCTTCAGGAGGAGGGCAGCGTGCCAGACGGTCTCAAAAGCGCTTTGAAAATCGAAGGTAAGGAGGAGGGTTGGGCGGAGTCGGTTTAGGTTATCGGCAGTGAGGGTGGTGAGACGTAGGAGCTGATCGTGGGAGGAAAGAACTGGTCGGAAACCGCATTGGGAAAGAGGGAGGAGGTTGTGGTTGGAAAGGTCGCGGTGGGTGCGGCGGACGAGGATTTTCTCGAAGAGTTTCAAGAGAACGGCTGTTAAGCAGATGGGACGGTAGGATGTGATGTCGGAAGGTGGTTTGTGAGGTTTGGGGAAGAGTAACATTGTTGCTGCGCGCCAAATTGCAGGGTAGAAGCCGGTTTGGAGGAGGTAGTTATAGAGGGTGGCTAGGAGCTGTAGGAAGACTGGGGGTGCTTCCTTGATGTGGACGTATCGAATTTGGTCGGGACCCGGAGCAGTGTTTTTCGTTTGTGTGAGGGCGATCTGGATGTCAATGGGCGTAATCGTTTCGTTGATTGGGTGTTGAACAGGGGGATGCGGAGGGTGAGGTTGGAGATATGAACGTTGTAGAATTGAGTCGATCTAGTCGTCGTCTATGTGGTGAATATTGAAGTTTCGGGCTGGGTCGAAAACTTTCTCGAATTGCCGGGAGAAAATTTCGAGCTTGGCAGGCAGATCTGGTGGGGCAGTGCCTCGATGGATGATGGGATAGGAGGGGGTTGGGGGAGCGACCGGTTAGTGCGTTAAGCTTCTTCCAGTAGGAGGCCAGGTTGGATCTTTTCTGCTGTAGGTAGTTGCAAACAGTTACCCAGTTTCGACGGTGAAAGGCACGGAGGTACGATTGTACCTGACGTAATAGCCGTCTATGTAGTGTAGGAAGGAAGGAAGCTTGTAGTTTAACGTGACCGTTAATCTTGCGATCATAAGCCACGGGACCTCCGTTTTACGTGGAATCCGAACCACAGGACATGGCATTTCACATCGAAAATCTCACATGCATTGACCGGGAATCGAACCCGGTCCGCCTTGGTGAGAGGCATACAGCTTGACCGCTGCGCCACCACGCCTCCTCTATGTAGAGTGAGGAAGTGGCGGTCGCGGGAGCGTTTGTATTGCTCCAGATACCTATGAGATTGGCGGAGAAGAGGAAGTGCTTTCGGGGGGTAAAGGGGGTCGAGAGGGGGAGTACGGGGTCAGAGGGATGTGTGCTGAGGCAGCGTTGGTAAGGGCGGATTCGAGTGTTTGAGCATAGACGTCCACTGTGGTCGCGCATGTGAGGTTTGGAAGTGGCCAACAAGTATAATATATATATATATATATATATATATATATATATATATATATATATATATATATATATATGCAGTCGTTTCATTCCGCCGCATGGCTATTGCCCCTGCGGCGGCGGGCCCCCTTAGACGGTTTCGCCGTCTCTTCGGGCCAACGGGTTAGGGTGTTTAGGAGAGGTGGAAATTTTGGTGATGGGTCGGTTTGGTTTTAGGATTTGGAAGAAAGTGTGTGAGGATTTTGGTTGGGGCATTGCTGGGGAAATTTGGAGAAGGGTGCGGGGGGCGAAGTTTTGTTTTGAGAAGGGAGAGTTAGATGCAGGAAGGGGGATGTGGAGGAGAAGGGTGACTGCTTCATTGTGCGTATGTATAATTTTAAATGTCGGAAATTTTATGAAACAAATAAAACGCGGAAACCACGGAAACAACTGCCGCAATTGCCAAAGTAGACGAAGGAACTTCTATTGCTCGCTCTGAGATTAATATGAATTTTAAGTTTATTGGGGAAAAGAAAAGGGGGGCTGTGTTTAAGTCCAGATCATAAGGTGATGTTATTATTTTTATTATTATTATTATTTTTATCAAGTTTTTTTTTTGAATGATGGTGGTGAGAAGGGAGTATTGAAAGATGTGCGGTGAGATGAGAAGGGGAGTGTTATGGTAGTAAAGAGACTGGAAGAAAGAATTATATAGCCAACAAGTATAACATAATATTAATAATAAACATATCTGCGGCAGACTATGAATAGGCCCTGCAGGCGAATACGGACGAGACCGAAACGCTTAACCCCTATGCTGCCATGTTCGACTGTAGTCAATGGCAATCACACTCCGTCCGCTGTCGTATTCGAATTTAGTCGACGGCCTTAGAATTTTGTAACCGCTTGATACTACGTTCTTCTGTCATCAAATAGGTGAAGAACCGTCGTTGTATTGCTCTGCAATGTTCTGCCATCTAGTGGTTATACCAGAAACTTCATATTTTAATGCAAGCAGCCAGCTCGCAGTTAAGTTATGATGTACGTAAACCATTATCGTCCTTGGATGATATGTGTGAATTGTTTCCCCGTGTAACTAAATTTCATTTTGTGAATATTTTCCATCTAAACCGCATTTTGCAAGTATTCTCAATCTAAATTGTATTTTGTATGCTGGGCATTTTAGAAGTACTTTGATCCTCAGTTACATTTTTTAAGCATTATCAATCTAAATTTTGGTGGCTTCGGTGGCGTAGTCGGTAGCATGCTGAGCTTCTATGCCCATGATCGCGGGTTCAAACCCGAACGAAGGCGTCGGATTTTTTAAGAGCGTTAAAAATCCCTCAGTATGCCTTCCTTCGGAGGGGAAGTAAAGCCGGCCGGCGGTCCCATGTCATAGATTTATGGCATGCTAAAGAACCTTCCACTAATACACCTGTGTGAAGCTAAATTGTATAGGTTAAGAATGTAAACAACGCTCTTAGGTTCCTACGTCCGTGGCCAAGAGCTGACTGCGGTGGCGTCTGGTAGCTAAGTTCTGGACTAGTAGTCGTTGACGGTGGCATTTGGCGGCAAAAGTAGGAACCATTTGAAAAATTCAATAGTCTGCAGTCGTTACTTGAATTAAAAACCGATTTTTATTTATTTATTTATTTATCGTATGGCTTTTAGTGCCGGGAGTGTCCGAGGACATGTTCGGCTCACCTGAGTCTGTAGCTGTTTCCAGCGGACACCCTAAAGGGTGAGCTACAAGTCCCGTTCAATTTCAAGTAGTTCCGACTTTCGCCACCAGATATCAATGATACCTAGTGATGAACGTTGGAACTTTGATTGAGCGTTCTGACGAAATCTAACCTAAAAAATTTTGCTTTACACAAGTTTAGTCTGTGAAAGGATCTTTTACGTGTCATAAATGTATGACATGGGACCGCCGGCTTAACTTCCCCTTCGAAGGAAGGCATACTGAAGGATTTTTAACGCTCTTAAAAAATCCGACGACAACGCCACCGAAGCCGCTTAAAAAAAAGATAACATACACTAATACAGTCATCACAATTAACACCGGTTATCAGACAGATTCTACACACACCCAAAGTACACGGGGCTACATGACCGCATTGTCGCAGCCCCCAAACTTAGGAACCAAATAGCATTTTGAGATCATTTTGAATCTAAATTGCACTTTGTCAATTCTTTTTTACTCTAACCTACATTTTGTGCGAACTTTCATTCTAAATTACTTTTGTGAGTGTTTTCCATCTACTGCGGGGTTCCATTGTTGCTCAGGTCCGTAGGTTTCATCTGAAAGTACCCTACATGTGACCCCTGGGTGGAACAGCGAACAGGCGACCGGACATACAGGGTGTACCTTAATTATACCAACAAAAAATCAGGGACGCTCTGCATGTTATATAAAAGACGATGTCGCAATCAGATTGGCGGAGAAAATTTTTCCCTCCGAGAAAATGAGGTTACTTTGTTACTTCCTGGCGCGCGATTCAAATCTACGAACTCGCCGTATTTGCTGAGCCAGACAGCAAGCCGCTGGCCACTGCTGAGCTTCAGGCAAGGGAAGGGAGTGTGATAGAAGGAGACAGAGATATGCTGGCGGGCATGCGGCAAGCCGAGGCGATCGAGGAAACTATCACACTCCCTTCCCTTGCCTGAAGCTCAGCAGTGGCCAGCGGCTTGCTCTCTAGCTCAGCAAATACGGCGAGTTCGTAGATTTGAATCGCGCGCCCGGAAGTAACAAAATAACCTCATTTTCTCGGAGGGAAAAATTTTCTCCGCCAATCCGATTGCGGCATCGTCTTTTACATAACACGCAGAGCGTCCCTGATTTTTTTTGTCGGTATAATTAAGATACACCCTGTATATCTCTCCCGGTCAAGATACAACAATGAACATGGAATATACTGTTGGGTTGGTTGGTTCCCTAGTTTGGGGGTTGCGACAACGCGGTCATGTAGCCCCGTGTACTTTGGTTGTGTGTAGAATCTGTCTGATAACCGGTGTTAATTGTGATGACTAGGGTTCGGAAGTTCAAGACCTAAAGAAGGACAAAATATGCAAGCAAATATGCCCTAAAAACTAGCTAAATATGACCTAAAAACTATAAGATATTCCCAAAAACTATGAAATATAACATAAATTTTTGGGATAGGTAGAGTACCACTAACATCTAGTAAACGTCTTAAGTGCCTAAACGTGACCAGCGATAATACACCAGACACACTTAGTCATACAAACTGACAGAGAGCTACAGTACATTAACATTTTCAACATTCATTCAGTATCACTCTACACTATTCGGAAATCCTGTGTTTGAAAGTCGACGCAGACAACACGCTTCAATTTAAACAAAAATGCTGAAATTATAACCAAATATGACCAAATATAAACAAAACAATAAAAAATGGCCGAAATATGCATTTATAGGCAACACCAAATTGCTTTAAACGTGGTCAGGGACCCGTCATTCAAATTTATTTTCAGATTTCGGGTAAAATGAGCTCAGGTAAAAAATGACTTTTCCTTAACATCCGAACTTTAGTGATGACTGTATTAGTGTGTGTATCTGTTTTTTTTTAATTCAAGTAAGGAGTGCAACTTTGAATTTTTCAAATAGTTCCTACTTTTGCCGCCAAACGCCACCGTCAACGACTACTAGGCCTAGTTCAGAACTTGGCTACTAGACGCCACCGCAGTCGGCTCTTGGCAACGAACGTAGCAACCTAAGAGCATTGTTCACATTCTTAACCTATACAATTTAGTTTCACACAGGTGTAATTAGTGGCAAGTTCTTTAACAAACCATAAATCTATGACATGGGCCGGTCGGCTTTACTTCCCCTCCAAAGTAAAGCATACTGAGGGATTTTTAACGCTCTTAAAAAATCCGACGGCTTCGGCCGGGTTTGAACGGAATATACTGTAAGCAAAGAAGTGGCTGTTTTGTTTAATTTTATTTCACTTTGTTTTTTTATTTTGTTTTATTTTATTTTAAATTGTTTTTTGTTTTGTTTTATTTTATTTTGTTTTGTTAATTTTGTTTTTTGTTTTGCTTATTTTGTTTTGTTTTATTTTGATTTTCCAGAAAAGAAACATAAAAGCAAACAAAACAACAACAAAACAAAAAACATGAAACAAAAAGAAGAATTCAAAAACAAAAGCAAAATCAGAAAACAAAAAACAAGAAACACAAAGCAAAAGCAAAATTCAAAAAAAGCAAAAGCAGGAAAACAAGAAACCAATACCAAGAAAGAAAAGCAAAAAGTAAAATTCAAAAGCAAAAGCACAAAGCAAACACAAAACCAAAAACCAAAAACACAAAGCAAAAAGAAAAAAGGAGAAAACAACAAACACAAAAGATACGCGAGGCAAAGTCCTGAGGATCGTTTCTCATGAAATCGCCAGTAACACCGCTGTTAGAATTTTATCAATTTATACAGGGTCATCGAATAATAATGCCAACATTTCAAAACATTATAGCACCGAAACCCTTTATGTTAAACGTGTAATTCTTTCACTCAAAGCCAGCTGGTTAAAGTAAGTTTTGTTTTGGAGGGATCGTGACCTTGCTATGCGCAGACTACATGCGCAGTAGTCAAGGTCGGCCTGGGGCGCGTGCACCAATGACTGAACCGCCCGACGAACTGCACCTGATTACAAAGCTGTAATTCGATGGTTTAATCAGTTTAAGGAAACAGGGACTGCAGAGAAAAAATCTAGGCCAGGCCGACCACAAACATCAGCTTTGAACGCACGCATTCCCAATGGCTGGATTGGTACGTGCAATCATTTCAGGAGTAACTGTCAAGATGGCGGCAGAAATTCGCTCCCGCAGGTGCTCCAAATCCCGATTTTTTTCTGCATACACAATGTTTGTAATGTACCCCCAGAGAAAAAATCCAAAGGGGGGTGAGGTCAGGACTTTATTTTCGCGCGCGCCCCCAGCCGACCTTGGCTACTGCGCATCTAGTGTGCACATAGCAAGGTCACGTCCCCTCCAAAACAAAACTTACTTTAACCAGCTGGCTTTGAGTGAAAGAATTACACGTTTAACAGAAAGGGTTTCGGTGCTATAATTTTTTGAAATGTTGGCATTATTTTGCGATGACCTTGTATAACTGCTTCTGTTTGGCTTAAGACGCCAAACCTTCAAGTTGGAGGTTATTCTTATTGGAGTGCCCTTGTGTGAATTGTTGTTGTTTGAGTCTTCAGTCTCTTGACTGGTTTGATGCAGCCCTCCAGGCCTCCCTGTCCTGAGCCAATTGTTTCATCTCTACATAGCTACCACACCCTAAGTCCGAGGAAATCTGTTTAACAAATTCTAACCTTGGTCTACCCCTACAGTTCTTGTCCTCTACCCTTCCTTCCATAACTAAGCTTGCTATTCCTGGGTGTCTTAGTATGTGTCCTACCACCTATCCCTTGTCTTCATTAGCAGTCGCCAGAAACATCTCTCCTCTCCCACTAGTCTTAATACCTCTTCGTATGTAACCCCATCTACCCTTCTGATCTTCATCATTCTCCTGTAACACCACATTTCAAATGCTTCAATTCTCCTCTTTTCTGCTGCACCAATAGTCCAAGTTTCACTTCCATAGAGCGCCACGCTCCAGACAAAGGCCTTCAAAAATGACTTCCTAACACCTAAATCTATATTCGCTGTCAACAGATTACTTTTCTGTAGAAATGCTTTCCTTGCCTGAGATAATCTACTTTTTATATCCTCTTTGCTTCGTCCATCACTGGTTATTTTGCTTCCTAAGTAACAGAAGTCTCCTACTTCCTTTAGTTTTTCACCTGCCAATTTGATGTCCATAGAGGATTCTGATTTATTTCGGCTGCATTCCAATATTTTTGTTTTACATTTATTAATGTTCTTTAAATATAAATTTAAGCAATATTATATTTGATTTGTTGCTTTCAAAATTTGTAAAACCAAATTAATAGCATAACTTGGATTTCTGTGTTAGTTGAAAAAGGGGAAAATCAAAAGAATTTTTGTAAGAATATGTTATTATATATACCATTTATTCTGTGGAAAATTACATATTGTATCTATAAAGCCACACGCTATATAAATTAATCTACTGAGTCGTCCAGTTACAAAACTCGTTTAATCCACTTGTGAATAAGAATCATTTTCATGAGAAACGTTTCTCTGGACTTTGCCTCGCGTATCTTTTGTGTTTGTTGTTTTCTACTTTTGTCTTTTTGCTTTATGTTTTTGGTTTTTGGTTTTGTGTTTGATTTGTGCTTTTGCTTTTGAATTTTACTTTTTGCTTGTCTTTCTTGTTTTTTTATTTTTTTGTTTTCTGATTTTGCTTTGTTTTTGAATTTTCCTTTTTGCTTCGTGTTTTTTTGTTTTTGGTTTTATGTTTGTTTTCTGGAAAATCAAAATAAAACAAAACGAAATAAAGTAGAACAAAATAAACAAAATAAAAGCAAAGTAAAATAAAACAAAACAAAAAGAAGAAAACAAAAATTTAAATAAAACATTTTAAAACTAAATAAACTGAAATAAAGTAAAATAAAATAAAATAAAATAAAATAATTAAGTAATAGTACATTATGCAACGATCCTATAATGGCAATAATTAAGACACGAGTATGTTTATAAAACGAGCGTATGGGAGTTTTATAATTTCCATACGAGTGTCTTAATTACCATTATAGGATCGTTGCATACGACTGTTTATGTTCGACGATAATTATTATAACTATTTGATGTTCGAACATAAATATTCATAAATATCAGTCGAGATTTCGCCAGTTTTAAATACTGAACAGAGCGCATGTGACGCAGAGAATACCTTGTATTTGACAATGGCTACCTCGAAAACCCCACTATGACACTAGGCCAGGCAGTGCAGTTTAAATTAGAAGGCCTTGGAACTCAGCGCTGGCGTGATGATATCCTTACCTAATTGGTCAAGCATCTGTTTCTTGAGCTCTGAGTGGTGGGAGAAACTGTTTCATAATGAAAAATATTATTATAATGACCATCATTATGAAACAGTTTTCTGTCATATAATTGTCAGGGTCGAACATAATAGTACATTATGCAACGAGCTTATAATGGCTATAATTAAGACACGAGTATCTTTATAAAACGAGCGTATGCGAGTTTTATAATTTCCATACGAGTGTCTTAATTACCATTATAGGCGAGTTGCATACGACTGTTTATGTTCGACGATAATTATAACTTTATTATATGTTTTAACATAAATATTCATAAATATCTGTTGAGATTGTCACTAGAATTTTGTGATCGGGTGCTGCGCTGGGTAGGATTTATCTCTGATTTCCAAGCTCTCTGACCGACCGACGCATGCGCTCTGTGTGCTTCAATGCCATATGTGCAGATTGAGCTCCAGTATTTAGTAAAAATGTCACCGAAATCGTTTGAAAACAACCCGCTGTGTAGAAATTGTATTTGGGGATATTAAGGTACAGTGTCTCATATTCACCATTTTATTTATGCGAACATATGGACGGTGCACTTTCGGTAATTTATATAGATATGTTGGATTTTGAACGCATGCGCGAAGGTATCCTTATCTGTGATTGGTGGGAGAAATTGTTTCATAATGAAAAATAGTGTTATAATGACCATCATTATGATACAGTTTTCAGACATATGGTTGTCAGGGTCGAACATAAATAATATTACGACATGATCCTTATTCACAAGTGGATTAAACGAGTTTTGCGACTGGACGAATCTACTGTAAATTCCATTTTGTGTGTATTTTTAATCCTTTGTCAGTATTACCAATATCCGTTATGGTTTCCATCTCCTTATCATTTTCGCTATCACCCAGACCATTAGGGGCCGATAGCCTAGATGCTAGGCCCCTTAACAACAATTATCATCATCAGAGTTGAAGCATCTCAAAATTGTGATCGTAGCTCTCAGGTGACTACGGTGGTTATTCGTGTCCAAACCCAAAACTCCACTCTGGAGATTCTTACGTCAGCCATGAATGCCTACATCAAAGTGGTAGTTTTATTTCTGTATCTGATGCATGTACGACGTGAGGATGATCCTAGTCAGCTCTCGGCTGTAACTGTTTTAAACAATTAAATTGATTGTCTTTGGGGCTACTTTGCCCGCCCTCTCGATAAGCTCTGCCACTAGTTCTAAATTTCACCCCTAGATGTTTTATCATTTCAAATGATCTTGTCGACTTCGTCGTTATGCGTTACGGTTACGGTTACGCGTGTATGACGTCATATTGTTGTTCAGTGCATATGCACCGAGTCTGAGCTTACTCCTGAGAGACGGCGAGTGCGTGACGTCAGACAGGAAAACAGGGTGATCCTAAAGAGGTGTGCAAGATGTCAGACAGGAATACAGGGTGACTCCTAAAGAGGTGTACAAGATGCCAGACAGGAATACAGGGTGACTCCTAAAGAGGTGTGCAGGATGTCAGAGCAAAATACAGGTTGACACTTAACGAGGTGTACAGTATGTTAGATTAAATTCAAATACAGGGTGACCGTTAAAGAGGTTTGCAAGATATCAGATTCAAATAATGGGTGACCCTTAAAGAGTTGTAAAAGATGTCTGACTCAGAGCCCTTCTGAGCCTTTCTAACATGTGTAGCATTTGTAGCATGCGTCATTTGAAATGATATAAAGTCTACTGTAGCCTCTCAGACTGACTGTATCTTCTTTTGTTTCGTGAAGCCTCCGGGGAGGCCGAGTACAGGTCTTTCTAGTCGACGCCCGTGGGCGACCTGCGCGTCGGGATGAGAGATGGAATGGAGGAAGAGGAATGAAACTGGGCAAGGATGTGGAAGGAAGCGGCCGTAGCCTGTCAGAAGGCACCGTCCCAGCATTTGCCTGGTATTGAAAATGGGGAAACCACGGAAAACCATTTCAAGGACAGCCGACGGTGGGATTCGAATCCACTCGTCTACCGAGTCAGCAAAGAGCTTGGCCCCATTACCTACTCTGCGCTTTAGCAAGCGTAGCCACTACTGTCAGTCCCTGGATGGGTGAAGTGTGACCATCACCGCCCGTAATAGAAAGCTGAGGAAGGAAGCATTGCATCCTCAAAGCAAGTGTTTATAGCTTTAGAAATGTATGGGAGACCTAAGGGGGAAGGGTCAGGTTTGGTCTGCTTAATGGCGCTCTCAGGACGTCGACTGAGATCCTCAAGTCTTGCTATTGGTTGAATTGAAATCAACATTACGGGCTTATTGGTTGCGATTTCGCGCGGTCAACATCGATAGTCTGTTTTCAGCGTGTGCACATCTTTGGAGTGGTATTCTATTGTATTGCATTGTGTAATGTGTCCGTATAGTTTTGTACGACTGAATAATTCATATTAGACTGAGTCTAATACCTCAATTTAGCCCAGGTAGATTAATTATCTAAGTTAAGCCTATCATATTACGTCCTACATCAGTGGTTCCCAACCTTTCTCGACTGACGCCCCCCTTTTCAGATACGGGAGTTCATCGCGCCCCCCCTCCTCCCCACCACTCATCACTTCTATAACCTCTTCGATTGACGCGGAGGATATAGACCTAAGCTAATAACTAGAGCTGGGATTTCTATGTAATTACATATTTTACATATTTTTTCATATTTGTGGGTATTCTACATATTCTTAGTGATATTACATAAAATTACATATTTCAGAGTTTTCCTGTTTTTATATGAAATAAATTGCTGTATTGAAGTTTCACACTAAATGTGGGGCTGTTGTCTGGGTAATGAGTAGAGACGAGAATTATAGGCACTAAAAACAGTTAAAATAGGCAGGCATATAGGCACTTAAAATAGCCAAAATAGGCATGTAAATAGGCACTAACGAGAAAAATAGGCAACAAAATAGGCATGAAAAAATGTATTGCAATTTAATAACATATTTAATTACTATAAAAAGAATTAACAATAAGCAACTTATAATTTAATAACATACTTATCTTATATATAAAAGTGAAAAAGCAAGCAAGCTTGTAGTTTAACGTGACCGTTAATCGCGAGATCATGAGCCACGGGACCTCCTTTTTACGTGGAATCCGAACCACAGGACATGGCATTTCACTTCGAAAAATATAAAAGTGAGACTCTATGTATGTATGTATGTATGTATGTATGCATGTATGTATGTCTTGAACCCTTCAGAATAGCAGTGTTTATATGCAAGAATCTTGATCAAGGGGTCACGCTCAGTTCCTAGTGTGATGTTTACGTTCGCCAAACAACATGCTCTACTGAGGTAAGGGTCATAGGATTAAAACTATAATTAAGAAAGAAAGGTGACAAGACGTAAAATAATAACATGATTTAATGACTAATAGTGCATAAAAAGAATATAAACAACAATAATAAAAAATATCCTCCCTGAATTTTTCCCATGACAGGAATATCTATCAATGTTGAGGAGTCAGACGGATCTCCCCCTTTATAAAAATGTGGAACCTAGTTCCACTAACTTGCATTTGGATTTTATGTACGCGTAATGACTAACTACGAGGAATGAGTACTTGGATGACCGTTCGTTTACAGCGGGTTAACAGCCACGATGCTTACGAACAATCATCTCGTAAATCAACGTTTACGGATATGGGACATGACACTAATAAAAACCCTTAAAAATTTAATGCTGACACACACACTAAAAGTCTACTATTTACAGGAATCTCCCTCGAGACCCTCCATTAGCGCGATGACGCACTTGACAAAATGAGCTGCCAGCTCCGGCCAATTGCTCAATACACAAACAAGGAAAATACAGCATCGCACGTGACTTCACGGGTCACTGATATGGAATATAAACATGGACTTAAACCAACAACAACAAAAGCCTGACCGGCTGAGATTACTTTATATGAACAAAACTGCATGTTAAGCTAACGCTTCGGAGATTATCGTGATTCGTAGGCAACTCCCATTTATTTAAACAAATTTTACCATTGATCAGTTCTTATTCTGTATTTCAAGTAATCACGGAGTCAACAAGCACTCCCCACTAATGACCTCGCTTGCAACCTTCAGTCCGCCTTGTGAAACAGCTCCCCCTTCCTCAATACTTGTCATTGCCCCAACTTCAGTGTGTAAAAATAACTGACCAGATGTGCCGTTATCTCAAAGAATCAACAGCAACAAATCTCAACCACCTAAACATATGGTCAGACATTAATCAAAATAGCCACATATGTCCTCGCAAGGTAACAATATGGACTTGGCACCAAGCTGACAGAAATCAGTCTACGCTGAAATTCCCGCTTGTAATGACCACAAAATACACACACTCACACTGCTGGGAATGACATGACGTTTTTCACACAGGTCGGCTGAATAGATGCTCACAAACTATTAAAAAAATATTAAAACCTACGATAGAGCTGACTGCTCTTCGTCACAAATCACATTGCTCCGAAGGCAATAATCTCACTGAATCTGATCAATAATAAACCTTAAAAAGATTAATTACCCTCCAATCTACTGTATAATTATATTAATTCAGTCCTACTTCTGAAACACAACATATCTCCGAGAGACGTTTTTAACCGCATTGCGTAACATATGCAAACACGGTCGTCCATATAGCTACGTTAGTTACAACAACAAACAAACAAGAACCTTCTACTAATAACATTTATGCGAGCTGTTTCCATGCAAAAGGTGTGTCAGACCAAAACTAAAAATACTACGTTAATCAACACTAGCAAAATATTTACAAAAATATGTCCCATATACCATAAGTTAATTTATCAGATAATAAGAATATTATTTTGTACTCATCCTCGGCCAGTCACCCGTCAAAGGACATCAGATGCCATCTCCCAACTGAATGCTTCTTAGCTCATCTCAACCATCTGGACGGAGTGTTGATAGTTCCAAACTTCTTCCATGGTAATCGATGTCATCCCTGTGCTGATTCAAAAAGTTAGATTATTATACACTCGATATCTGACTACTAAATTCGCCGTTTCAGGTACTACTTTCCCCGGAACAGTCTGTTGGCGAATTGTCGATGCTACTGTCCCTACAAAATATAGTACTGTGACTATCTATCACTGAATTTAACACATTTATTAATAATGTCTGTGTCCTCAAGACACGCAAAAGTATAATAGCCTGTGTCCTCGACACACCAAAGAATAATAATCCTGTGTCCTCGACACACCAAATATAATGATAAACTTGTGTCTTCGACACACCAAATATAATAGCCTGTGTCCTCGACACACCAAAGAATAATAATCCTGTGTCCTCGACACACCAAATATAATGATAAACTTGTGTCTTCGACACACCAAATATAATAGCCTGTGTCCTCGACACACCAAAGAATAATAATCCTGTGTCCTCGACACACCAAATATAATAATATGTCTTGGCTCTTCACGCCACTTATAAATGAACCGGCCCTAGGTATTGATAGAGGGGGAAATTATATAAAAATTTCTCAAAATAATAGTGGTACAGGAATGAAATAAATATCACTGAACTCGTAAAATTGCGCAGGTCAAGAATATGCCCATTAATCCTAGAATCGATCGTAGAGATGTTGTCTAGCCGATCTCCCGCGTTAATGCTAGCCATCGCGTGCCCAAGCTAGACTTGCCGCGCTCGTAAGCATTCATCTCCCATTGGTTCCACATTTTCTGTAACTTGGCGGTTTTTATCAGACCTTGGCCTCGTAGGAGTGTCTAGTATTTTCATCAGCCACTCACGTTACTGCATCATATTTTTTCTAGGCGCGAATATTACAATGAACATACCATAAGCGTGTCTCACTGCGCGTCCCTTCTATTTTGAGGTAGCCACCACCTGTCCTTCTGAAACATTGCTATGGTCTTTCTTTTCACAATCCTAAGTATTTAGCCTTTTGTCAAACTGCTGCAGGTATGTCCCCATTGTCACCAACAAATGCTTGAAATTTCCTCATCTCCGTCTGGCTCTTTTCATGACGCTGGTGGAAATATTTATTAATTGAAGAAATAAAACATCGAATCATTTATCCATCAGAGGATAAAGGGTTCAGTATGTATGTGGGTGAGTGGGTGGGTGGATTTGTTCCGTATGCAAATCTACTCCGTTCCACCAAACTCAACCAAATTTTGCATACACATAATTTAGGACCCAGAAGGAACGGCTGGCTACATGAATTTTCGATAGTGTTTCTCATTCTTCTGATTTCAGCCATTTTGCACTCAAGCAATGGCTAATAAAAGCAGAAAATAAACTGATGAAGTAATAGCAAGGCCGGCCATCTCCATAGCAACAGTAGCTCGAGACGGGACCACCAAGTTTCCATATATCTTGGTAAGAGGCCATGCTACACCCACTGCCAACTAGATCGCATCCCTCTAAGCTGCATTAAACTGCCTGTCCATTCAACACAAGATAGGTTACAGCACCAACGCACTGACCACGGCTGCATTTTCACTCCCAGCGGGATCGCATCCCTCCTGGCTGCTTTAAACTGCCGGTCCATTCAACACAAGATAGGTTACAGCACCAACGCACTGTGATCGCCGCGGCATGTTCACTGCCAGCTGGATCGCATCCCTCCTGGCTGCATGCCAACAATCAGCATAAAGTTTATGATATTAATTCACACACATACTAACGGGTAAATTTTCGATATAAAGAAAAGCGAAATACAAAACGAAAGGTTGTTAAGTTTGGAGGCTTAATATCGAGATCCCAGGCGCTTTTTCTGGTGACTTTCGAGAATTCCCATTCTTGTTCGTGGGGTAAACACATATTGAGAAATGAGAATATAATTCTGTCGAGCACACCAGCTGCAATATAATGCAATTTAAAATACAGTCAAAAGGCATCAAATAGGCAATTATACTACAAATAGGGACAAACCCTTGAAATAGGCATTTATAGGCACAATAAAACCAACGAAATCTAGCCTAAAAGAACCTAAAACGGATTTATATCTCGAAAGCCTACGTTTCTAACCACAGGAATAAAATAGGCAAATAGGCAAATTCCCGTCTCTAGTAATGAGTGACAGGTATTTGAGAGGATGATAAGTGCCGTGCATGGGGGAAACTGGTGCAAGTGTATTGAGTAAATTGCAAAAAGTGTTGAAGAGAAATCTGATTATTATTCAACATTTCACAGTGTGTGCCGAATTTTAAATGGAGATGACGTTGATCCTCCCGAGGACATTTCTCCAGCGAAAATTCGTCTCCTAAAATTTGCCCCAGTTACATCATGTGATGTTGAAAGATCTTTCTCTGCATATAAGAACATCCTAAGTGACGAACGCCTTTCTATGACCCCAGAGAACATCGAAAAATACTTAATACTTTACTGTGCTACAAAATATAATATAAAGCAAGTTGTAACTGACAAAATGGTAAGTTTATATTAATTATATGATGTTACATATTTTGTTACATATTTATGTACATATTATGCCACTTGATATTACATAAAAATCCCAGCTCTAGTAATAACACTACATAATGGAATAGGCCTATCTATTACATACCAACTTCATTTTAGCACAACACAAAGAACACACTTTTACAACAATTCCTTAAATTAGTCAACAAATGTCAGTGAGAGGGTTGACACTGTTTTCTCTTGGTAAGATTCGGTATGTTTGGTTTGATATTTGACAGAGCACAGCGGAGATCACTTGCAACATCAAGCCGACAGTGCTGCTTTGTTCCTATGACACTCAGCGTTGACAATCCTCACTCGCATAAATATATCTTTGAAAATGGGACAATGACACGCAATGCAAATTTGGCTATTACAGGATACACTGCAAGACTATTTACCCAAAAGTCACTCAGTCCTAATATTTTAGAATCATCTTTTAGCTTTGATTCACACTTTAAATCTATGGCTTCTATTTGAAGCTGTGCTGGCAGTGCTTCAATGTCAATGGCAAACGAATTTCTTGTTAACATCCAGGACCATTCTTCCGACGAGATATCAGGAAAGTAGAAGTTGAATTCTTTTGCCAGGGAATTCAAATGTGACTGAATGTGCACCTAAGTTTATTACGATCACGTTCATTTTCTTGAAAAAATTCATTAAGGTGGTGAAAGGATGAGAAGTTGTTCACCTGAAGCCGGCGATTCCATAACTGTATTTTTTCCAGGAATGCATAATATTGGAGTTATTGCCTTGGGGCTTTAGTTCAAACTGTTCAGAGCTTCAAAGAAATCACAAAGATACTCCAACGAGACGATACAATTGGCATGATTTTGCTCCTTACAACACAGTCAATTCCTTATTTCCCCTCCAACCTCGCGTCTCCGCAGAGGTTTGTGCCGACAGTTGGCAATTACCAGTGCTTTTGAACGATTACCTTGGTGCGACAATCATTTGAAGAGATTCGAAATATGTTTTTTTTTACAAAATTGTACTATTCGAGTTAGAAAAAACTAAATTCGGAAATCACTTCACGCCCCCCTTGATAAATCCCCACGCCACCCTAGGGGGGTGCAACCCCCATGTTGGGAACCCCTGTCCTACATACAGTCGAACTTCGATATCTCGAAGTGCCTTCGCAGATAAAAATTACTTCTAGATATCGAAAATTCGAAATATCGATTTTTTTTTAAAAGAGGGAGGATACCATTACAGTAATATAAACATACGAATAGACAACTGTTGCTACTTCCAATATTGTTGTTACTAGAACTTCTCCTATGGGCCTACCAGCTAGGGTTTAATGCTATCGTATTAATTATTTACAAGTTTCAATCCATTCTACTACATTGTGTCTACTTTGTTAAACTACTACACAGTTATACAATATTACTAGTACATATTCATTTTACAGTACTTACAAATTCAAATCTTTGAAAAGAAGTCCGTGAGTTTCTTTTGCTTCGTTTTCTGCAACACCCGGTTCTCCACAGTTTTTTTTCTAACCATTACTGTCAAAATTTTGGTCTGCAGTAGACATGGCGAAAACCAGACGTCAATAGAGTTAAGAGATGAAAAGATACAAGAAGTGAATGAGTTTAATTATCTGGGAAGTAAAATAACGAATGATGGAAGAAGCAGCAGAGATATATTAAGTAGGATTGCCCAAGCCAAGAACGCTTTCTATAAAAAGAAGAACCTATTTACTGCAAGGAACATAAGTCTTGATGTGAGGAAACAAATGTTGAAGACCTATGTATGGAGCGTCGCGCTATATGGCAGCGAATCTTGGACAATAGGAGCGACAGAGAGGAAAATACTACTAGCATTTGAAACCTGGTGCTATAGAAGGATTATGAAATTCAGTTGGAAAGAAATGGTCACAAATGAGGAAGTCTTTAAAAGAGTGGGAGAGAGAAGATGCTTCCTTAAATATTTGAAAAGAAGAAGGAATCACCTCGTGGGCCACATACTGTGACACAATGGACTGATTAAGCTTATAATCGAGGGAACAGTAGACGGCAAGAATTGTAGAGGAAGACCCAGACTGGAGTACATGAGTCAAATACTGCAAGATATGGGTTGTGGCTCATACTGTGAACTGAAGAGGAAGACTGAGAGACAGGAAGAATGGCGAGCTGCTGCCAACCAGCCTCACGGCTGTTAACCACAGAGACTGTCACTCATTCCATGCTTCTTTTCCCACCGTGACACGTTTCCCCTTTAAATTTGAGGGTATATTCTGGCAAACATTACAAAAACAGACCAGTTTCATCGGTATTGAAAACATCACGAGGGTCGTAATCAGCCAGTAGAGTTGGTAGAACGTCTCGTCGATAGTCTTCACAGTCAACCTCAGATACACTAGCACTTGCACCTGACATAACTTTCTGCACAATTCCGCTTCGATGTTTAAATTTATCTAGCCATCCTGTACTAGCCTGGAACGATTCTATGCCTTACTCCTCAGCAAATTTATGTGTCTTTTCACGAAGTATGGAGCCTTGAAGTTGAATGTTTTTGTCCCTCATACACTTGACCCTCTTAAACATAGCTTCCTTCAACTGAGGGTAACTTGAGCACTTAAAACATTTCCTCTCCGATGAAAAACGTGACTCCTGAATAGCACTAGCAATCTTGTCTTTATTTTTCATAATCGTTGACAGTGTGTTAGCTGGAATGCCGAATTCCGCCGCAATATCTTTCTTCCCTCTCACACCCTTTTCCACTTCGTGAAATAACTTTAATTTCTCACTTCCACTTAAACATTTTAGAACACGTTTCTTCTCCATGGTGTTTGCATTACTGATTAACTCAGTAGGTCAGAAACTACAGGACAGTGCTCTCTCAGCAGGCTTATCAGCCAAGGACACAAAGGGTGCGGGCATGCCATAAATAGCTGGAGTTTCCCTCTTACTGTTATTGTCTGAGGTGCCCGTCTCCCGTCTCCTTGCCCTCAGGCTGCTCTGGAATGTAGCAGACCACACAATACTGTCAGAAATAACTTCTCCAAGTACCGTACCGTACCCAAGGTGAACAAAAATCTTATATTCCAAGCCCCAAGTCTCAACTCCAGTCTTCAAGGCAATTGTATTTTCACCCCAACTTCGAGATATAGAACAAGAAGTTCCGTGACGAACTAAAGAGCCTACTTTTCTTAAAATTTAAGATTCATGCCAATGATTAATCGATATGGATCTATCTAGAATAATGACGAAATTAAGTTGGTAATATCGAAATTTCTAATTAGTTCGAAATACTGTATACCTGGCATAATGTAGCCTAATAGAGCACTACAGTTGGCAGCCCTGGTGACTGAATATATTCTTAGTTCCATCTCTTAAGGTACAGAATACAAAATTTGGTTGGAGTCCAATGAATAGCATGGACGTTACATGCAGTTAAACATTGCATCTAACAGCGCGCGTAAAATCATGTTGGCAACAGTGTCATGCATGTATTGGTCAGAAATAATCTGAAATAATATGATCTATTGTTGTGCCAATTTTGAATGAAGTCCATTAGTTAGTATAGAAGTTACATGCATTTTAAAATTGGACTTATCAGCAGGCTTAGAATCATGTTGGCAGCACTGACGTATATTAGTTACTCCAAAGTAATGTACCCAATTGGCCACGGCAGTCTGGCATCGAACTCAGGTCTCATCAGAAAAGACCAGGCACATGGTTATGCCTAGAGTCGAACCATTGATCTCTGCGGGGGAGCAATTATTGGGAACCCAAAGAGCAATGAGAGGGATACTGACATATAACAATGTAGCGTGATTTCACGATCTATAGGTGAATATCATAGCAATTTAAGGGAAGAACTGTAGCCAAATGCAAGGAAATATACATTTTCAGAGCATACGAAAATGAGAGAAGGCCAGTTTGAAGTTTTACAAATGACCCTTAGCAAGTGGGCGGAGTAGTCTAGGCGCCTACCGAACTACTTACGTCTGGAGCGGAGAGACAGCTCAGAATTAATGACTCGGGTATCCACCGCTTGACAACGGTGCAAGCTATGGCGGGATCGACTGCACATGGAAATAAATTGATTACAGCTAAATGGAGCATTGAAATGCATTGAAATATACACCCAGGTGAACATATTCACGGAGAGGTAATTTAGGAATGGTTTTTCACCTAAATTAAGGCCTTTATCTCCAAATGAATGCATCACAACCTACCCTACGCTCAAGAGCATTGACTTAGTGACCAGTCAACGGGGAAGTACCATGATAGCGTGCCCACGCGCTGAACTAAGGCAATTAATTGTAATTAATTGGCCGAAGCGATCGCCGGCACGCGAATGTTTTTGAAACCACCACACCTAAATAAACAAGATGTAGATGTCATTTCGGCTGAAGAGGTATTATTTCAAGAAAGGAGTCGCTCTCGTGTGTCCAGTGGACTATTTTGTACGAGAAACCTTTATATAGGGGGAGCGAGGCAAGCCAAGCCAAGTCTTCTTCTAAGTTCATCACAAGTCTTCTGCAGTTCGTCACCAGTTCTTTACCAGTCTTCTACAGTACACACGTAACTAAGACGTTGCTAGTAGCGCGCCAAATGTTAAAGTATCAACGCGCCGTCGTTGGAGAACAATAGAAGCAAGTTATAAAGCTTCGTAAATAATCATGAAGTGCGTCGAAAGTAAAGTATTACAGATATTTACATATTATCTGACGCAAATATAAATTCGCCACAGCGAAAAGGAACTTATAATGTTTTGAACAGTTCTTATACCGGGAGGTATTGTCTGAATTATATATGACAGCATCATCAGAGACACTACAATGATGGGAGCTTGGAAACCATTGCCACCTAATTTGGATAGTGAGCTTAACAAGATTGCAGGGAACGAGGATGGAACGTCCGTAAAACGCTGTTAGATTGTCACGGAGACCGGCGGTTGTCATAATTACAGCGCATCTCTGAGATCAGGCGTAGGAGAAGTCCAATTTAAGGATCAACATGTGAAGTAGCGGATAAATGTATATAAATTGTGAAATAGTGTTTTCAAGTGTTCATGTGTATAGTGATTAATATGCAGTGTATTGCAATGATAAAAACCACTGATAAAAATATGTGTATCATGTGGAAAGTGTATGAATCTAAGTGTTGTGTTAAGGATAACATGATGGCTTAATTCAAGCGTTATGGTAGCGCTACAGCTGAGGCGCTGGCACTATCCAGCAAAGAGGAAAAAAAGTGAGTACCCATTTTTTTATAATGTAATTATAACTAAGTAGGTCACCATGTAACGATTTATCACTTTGAGTAAGATGTAATAGTCACTTACTGAACGAGTTTTCACCACTCGTCTTGAATCAAATATGGCTTGGAAGGTGATTTGTTTAAGGCCATTCAGGCAAAAATAGTGATGGATGTAACGGTAACGTTAAATGATAATAATAAATAATATTATGGGTCGGCAAACAGTAAAGTAATAGGCATTTTTGGCCTAAATAGTGTTCAAATAGTGTCATGTCTAATGTAAAGATACTGTATTTGGTAAACAGTGAGAGTATAACGTGAAATATAAAGAAATACGAGAGCTTTTTCAGTGTCAGTGAAATATGAATGAATATTTGATATGGTCAATCCTTAGGATTATTGTTTGAGGACCATTAAAGTAAAGTAAGCCAGTAAATTTTGATACATTTGTGTTAGGAGCTATGTAAAGCTTTGGCTTAAGTGGTATGACAGAGAACGCGAGTGCCTTAATAATGGAGTCATATATGTGAAGTATTGTTTGAGCCGCTTGTAAGCGTGCAGAATTAACGTAGAATCCAGTGATTTACGTAATAAATATAGCGGGGACAACTAGTATAGCTTGCACGTTAGGTGAGAAGTTGGCCAAATCTACGAGTAGTATCGCCCTTGAGCATACTGTATTATTTCGCAGCGAATTGGACAGAGCCTGTCTGTATCCAACGCTTGCTTGAATTATGCCACTATTGACGTCCGTCGAGACGCTGTGAGCATGTGTGTGTTAATGACCCACCCTGTGAGGTGAGGATCATATTCGTCGTTTAGGAACGCAGGTTTCCTTATATTTTATTGACAGCTGCTGGTGAAAGTCGTTGGATTTTCACTATGATGCGCGTCTAAAAGCCACTAGTCGTCACCATAGAACGGCAAGACTATCACTAGAATGCCACCCCAGCCATGAATGTTAATTAAGGAGCCAGTTTGAGCCCAAGACACTATAAGGATAGATGTTAAATATTTAAATTGACTCAATTATTTAGGAGCCACACTCAGTGTTACTCTAGTCTGCACTTTGTAAACAAACCGGACCTTGATCTTGACAGAGTGAGAGAGAGGGAAATGGTAGACCATTTCTGTAGCGGCCATCTTGGAGAGCCGGCTGGAACGAATTTTATTGCCTGCTAAGGGGGAGGAAGGTCGTCCGACCGGTCCCTTGTAAATTAGTCACACTAGGACACTGAGAAATCTCGATATTTAAATATGCAAGTAAGATATGATTATTTTTATGATGCCAAGTGAATTGAACGGTGGGTTGCAACTCACATACGTTGTTGAATCATAGAAATCAAATAATATTTGGCTCAATTATTCTCTGAGGAGAAAAGCTGAACCAAAATAATGTAGGCATATTCTTTTAGAGTGCATTTTGCCATTCCTGCTAATTTATGCAGACGGGTATGTGTTCTTCCCAGAACATGACACATTTGTAACAATGATAAGCCCGACAAGACCCAGAAAATCGTTATATGGTGAAACTATAAAATTAAGTACCACTTTTCCTAAGGCGTTCATATGCATGGAAGGAAGGAAGACGATTCACGCAACACAAAAAAAATATCTGTTAATGATTGCAGAAAGTAATGTATTCATGTTAATCAAGGTAAATGCCATAAGAAGTGGGGAAATGTTTTATTAGTATCATTTTATGTGATATGTGATTTTTGTGTTATGATACTCCCATTAACTAAAGTTGTGTTAGTTGTTGAACACTATGGAAACCCATGGAAGTCTGAAAATATCATTGACAGGATGTTAGAATTAGATTTGAGTGCAGTGCAGCACTAATTTACGAAGAAAGCTCACAGAACAACCCTATTTTATTTGTGGGAATCAAATGTAAATTGTCCTTTGTTTTGTATTTGTTGTAGAGCCATTGATTTTAGACCAGTAAATGTGTTACCTTTAGGAAAATGTTGTGTATTTCCTGCAGAGTATTTACCTGGTAGACTCAAATCCTGAGCATGTGGTCGTATGGTGGGCAGGAACGTCCCATACCTCGAAAGACCGTGAGTTAGTTGGGATACGAACACATGGTCCACATGATGACAATCGGGTACAGTAATCTTGAATGCCAGGTACTATACGTGTGCAAAGTTTAGAGCTATTGGCTTGCATTCTTTCTGATATATTGATATTAGGGTAACGAAAATAGAGACAGCATTTATTAACAGTTGGCAGCCCTGGTTGCTCTTAAGAATACGCATAGTTATAGCTGTTATGGTACACATAGCACATACGAAATTTGGTTGAAATCCAAATGATAGTATGGAAGTTACATGTATTTAAAGTTGGACCTCTCAGCAGGCTTAGAATCATGTTGGTAGCACTGACTTATATAAGTTACTCCAAATTAATATAGAATGTCATGTACTATATGTGTGCATAGTTTAAAGCTGTCGGCTTGCATACTTTCTCATAGGCTATATATTGGTATTTGGATAATTGAAATTAAGAGCATTTTTTAACAGTTGGCAGCACTGGCGGTTCATAAGAATACGTTCAGTCATATCTGGTTATGTACACATACAACATACAAAATTTGGTTGAATTACAATTGATAGTGTAGAAGTTATATGCATTTAAATATTGGACCTATCAGTAGGCTTATAATCATTTTGGCAACACTGCCATGTATGGCCTTCTGGAAATTAAACTGCAATATTATTAGCTATATGTATGCCGATTTTGAAATAGCTCCCATTCATACCTTCCAAGATATTCAACATGGAGCTCAAATTTCAATTGCGATTTTTCAGCAGTTGGTAGCAATGACATCATTTTCAAATATGGCCGTGAGATATTCAGGTATAGATCTTTACTCCTACCAAATTTTATTTCGATTGCTCCAGCCGTTTAGGAGTTGATAGGGGGGGGACACACACACAGCCAGACAGACAGACAGACACACATTTTCCCGGATCGTTCTCATAAGACTACTTTTTCCTCTTTTTTACAAAATGTGAAAAGTAGGCTAAAAATATTTTACGCCTGGGGAATGAAATGTTCCTCGAGTTATCGAAACATTCGAGTAATAGAACGTCGAATTATAGAACAAATGAAACATGTGAATTAGATACGATACCGCCGTGAAATGAAAATTAATTCGAGTTATCGAAAAAGCGAGATATAGAAGTTCGACTGTATTACAAAACTCAGCAGTTGCCACTGATCTGATGACCTGCAGAAAGACAGTGGCGGCATACATGATGTGAACGAAGTACATAATTCTAATCATGTTACAAGAGTATGGACAGGAACTTGTCTCCACTGCACTGGAGTCGTTATACGGTTCTGTGCTGGACGATTGCCTGGTTCATGCATGTGCTTGACATTATGAGAGTCTCACTGCGATAAATGTTACCAAAGGACTAGGGACACTGTATGTCACTTAACCCTCCACTTAACTCCATACATTTCAATCTATCCATTGAACAAGCAATAAATTGGAGAAAAAATCAAAGTAGGAATAAAGATTCAAGGAGAAATAATTTCAACTCATGAGATTTGCTGATAACATGACATAGTCATCTTGGCCGACACACAAGAGGATTGGAATGATTTTATCAATTTAAATTATCTTGTCGACTTCGTCGTTACGCTGGGGTCTGGCGTTACGTTACGGTGACGGGACGAAATGTACCCAGATGCACTGAGATGTGTGACGTCATAGTACCGCTTGGTGCATGTGTTCCCCGACAATCTCTACTTCGTTAGTATAAGACAAAAATCCCCGATTCCTGGATGTCACGCGTAATCTCGAGAACCACTGGATGGATTTTGATGCGGTTTTCACCATTCTGTAAAGGATATCTCGAGGAAAGATTCTGTCGAAAATAATTTATGTATGATCAAAGGAAGCCAAGCAGTAACGATTTCAGTGAAAAAGTCGAAAATAAACTTGGCGTCCGTACGCTTCTTAAGCTTACGCTGGGCGAACCGTTAAACATATCAATATACTATGAGCGTAAGAATTGGTCAGCATGAAAAGTTCTACAAAAAAGTCCGCGAGAGCATATCTCTATCTTCAATCCATCGCCCACTATAAGTGTTTTTAGACTGGATGGAAGGGGCACGTTCCCACGCGCTCTGGTGAGCGTGACGGCATCCCGCGTGATTGACCTTGCTTTGCCCTTGGTTTGCGCTCGCCGTTCGCGAGTAATTTGAAACAAGATAAGCAAGATAAGTATTATGCAGATAATTTTCTAACATGTCACGAGTCCAGCCTTTCTAGCATTTTTCAGCATTTGTAGCATTTAAAATGATACAAAGTCTAGTCTTTCAGACTGACTGTCACTTTTTTTTTTCAATGGTATGGACTCCGGTTGGTTGGTTCCTTAGTTTAGGGGCTACGACAAAGCGGTCATGTAGACCCGTGTACTTTGAGTGTGTGTAGAATATTTCCGATAACCGGTGTTAATTTTGATGACTGTATTAGTGTGTGTTACCTGTTGGGTAGATTTCATTAGAAAGCTAACTATTGCAATGGATCCCATGTTTCGACTTCTGGAAAATTTCGACATATCTTCGCGTTTCACATCCCCCAGACCCCAAAACCACCGTCAGTTCAAAAGTTTATATATAATTTATGTATGTATATATATATATGTATAGATATCAGTTTCTTGTGGACACGATATCTGCCGTAATTTTGCACCAATCACTTCGAATTTTTTATATAATATGTATCCCCTTAAAATCTCGGCCGAGTTCGTTAATGGGCGAAATCGGCCAAAGGGGGTGAATATGGGAGGCTTTTTTTCGAAAAATTGAAATATCGCTATAACTCTCTTAATATCCGAAATATTGAATCCATTCTAAGTTCATACTGTGTGTCGGATAAGACCCTAAAATTTATGTTTGAAAAGTTTTTTTATAGCACCAACCATTGACCAAAGGGGTGGGAAAAAGTGGGTTTTTCGGGAAACATTAATCATATCTCTGTTAATAGGCACAATATCAAAACCGTACAAAATGGACAATATTCCTCCAATAATTACCTAAAACTTTTGTCTGAAAGAATTTTCGATATGACCCACCATTACGCCACGGGGTGAGCAAAATGATTTAAATTATAAGAAAATGCCATGTGCCAAGAGAGGTTGCCATGACAACTTTACTTTTAATTGATAAGGGATGAGCCATCAGCAGTTGCTATGACAACGCCACTGCACGAGATCACATTCAGTTTTCATATGTCTGTGGGAAGCGACATCGGTATCGGAACTGGTAGCATGCTGAACTTCTATGCCCAAGGTCGCGGGTTCAAACCCGGCTGAAGTCGTCGGATTCACTAAGAGCGCTAAAAAAACCTGAGTATGCTTTCCTTCGGAGGGGAAGTTCCAACGTTCGTTGCGATTTGATGGTTCCGGTGGCATCTAGTAGCCAAGTTCACCGTTAGGTGTCGTTGATGGTAGTATTTTTAATTATGTAGCCTATTTTTGGTAGATTTCATCAGAAAGCTAACTATTGCAATGGGTGGCATGTCTCGACTTCCGCAAAATTTCGACATATCTTCGCCTTTCACATCCCCCAGACCCCAAACCACCTCAGTTCAAAAATTTATATATATATATGTGTGTGTGTATATACAGGGTGCTTCAAAAAATTTATACACACTTTGAACTTCCATAGAAAATGTATTTACCGTTCTACAAAGTTAAATTTCAGGAAATTAGAAAGCTGAAAGTCCAATGTAAATGAAACATAAATAACAAATGTTAATACTGTTCAAATTGGCGACCTGCAGCATCAATACAATTCTGAGTACGAGTCACCACTGATTCTGTACATCGTATCAAAACGTCCAATGAGATGTCTCTACACACGGCTTGAATCTCATTCCAAAGAATGTCTAGGTTACGTGGTTTACGTTTGTACATCTCATCTTTTACTGTGCCCCATAAGAAGAAATCCAGTGGTGTAAGGTCTGGAGAGCGTGCTGGAAACTCGATTGGCCCCCTGCGTCCTATCCACTGGCCCGGCAAATTTTGATCCAGGTAAGCTCGTACGTCCCTGTGATAGTGCGGCGGGGCACCATCTTGTTGAAAATAAAAATTATCATTACCGTATAATGCACGAATGGCAGGAAATATGGAATCAGCAAGCATTGTTAGGTAAGTTATACCAGTTACAGTGCCTTCAAATCGAAAAGGTCCAATGAGTCCCCTTGAAGACAAACCGCACCACACATTTACACCAGGCAAATTTACAGCTTTTTCAATTGTAATGAGAGGATTTTCTTCACCCCAGTAAACACAATTGTGCCTATTGACAGTTCCATTAAGTTTGAATTGGGCTTCATCCGACCAAATGATGCTACCCATAAATCCCGGTTCACGTATCACCATGCATATATATATATCAGTTTCTTGTGGACACGATAACTGCCGTAATTTTGCACCTATCACTTTGAATGTTTTACATAATATGTAACCCCTTAAAATATCGGTCGAGTTCGTTAATGGGCAAAATCGGTTGAAGGGGGGTGAAAATTGGAGGGCTTTTTTTTTCTCGAAAAAGTGAAATATCGCTATAACTCTCTTAATACGTGAAATATCGAATCCATTCAAAGTTCATAATATGTGTCGGATAAGTTCCAAAAATGTATGTTTGAAAAGTTTTTGATGGCACCAAACATTAACCAAAGGGGTGGAAAAAAGTGTTTTTTTCGGGAAACATTAATCATATCTCTCTTAATAGGCACAATATCAAAACCGTACAAAATGGAAAATATTCCCCTAATAATTACCTAAAACTTTGTCTGAAAGAATTTTTGATCTGACCTACCATTACGCCACGGGATGAGAAAAACAAGATGTTCAGTAAAGAACATATAGCCTACTTTCTCCTAAATGTATGAGTATAGTTATAACTCGTTGTTATTATCAAAGAGTATAATAGAACTATTCTTTGTTGAAGGCCATAGAAACGATTTTCCTCTACCAAACGCCACAATCTAGATAAAAACTGCTACCATCATTGAAGAAAGAAAGATAAGAAGTATCTCAAGAATGTTATGGATCTGGAGACATAATCGACCGGACTGGCTGCGTGGCTCGGCGGTAACGTTCTCGCTTGCTGGGCGCTAGGTTGCAGGTTCGTATCCTGGCGCAATCAGCTGGCATTTGAGGGTGCACAAATGCGAGGGAGCCGTGTCAGTACATTTACTGGCACGTTAAAGATCCCCTTCGGGCCAAAATTCCGGCACCCCGGTGTCTCTAAAATCAGCAGTAGTTAAAAGGGATGAAAAACCAATAACATTATTATTATTATTATTATTATTACGACCTGCCGTGGGCAACATCCAACTTTGAGTTGAGGCATGTCTTTACACGTCTGGTTGTGCATGGCTTTCACAACCCTAATTGAATTAACAAATCTTTCCATGACCCTACAGAGACGTGTGTATACAAACTATGTGGATATTTTCGATAATATAATCCTAACAGAGCGAGTGCATTCTAGCGGCCAGAAGAAGAAACTTTTCAATAAAATCTGGAATTTACCTTTTTGGCAGCTAGATGTCTCGAGTAAATCTGCTGGCGAATTATGTTTTAATTAAATATATATTTTACACCATAATGTGCACAATATAACGCTTAATAACATTTTCAAGTAACGCAAAATAGGCTGTTACAAACCCTTTAAAATAAAAAGTTAAAATGTATCGTAGTATCATCTTGTCATTCTTCAAATTCGATGCGCATAGAATGATAATGGTATAGTAATCAATGGATCCCCACGTAGACTAGTCGTGACATCTATTGGTGAAATATCGAACAATATAATCCTAAACAGAGCGAGTGCATTCTAGCGGCCAGAAGAAGAAACTTTTCAATAAAATCTGGAAGTTACCTTTTTGGCAGCTAGATGTCCCGAGTAAATCTGCTGGCGAATTATGTTTTAATTGAATATATATTTTACACCATAATGTGCACAATATAACGCTTAATTTTAAAACATCTGAGTCATTACAAAACAATAAACATATAACATTTCAAGCAAAAAAACTAGCTCTGATCGGGTTTGAACCATAGGCATTTGAGCGATAGTCTAACGCTCTACCACTGAGCTAATTGTGTCAACGAATATCGTTCTATTTAAAATGACTTACATAGAACTTGTTAGCAAATAATGATTTATACTAAACGATTTCATCACTGGAGTATATTATTTATATATAAAGCATTTCATACAAAGTTTATTTATTTTTTATCAGTACGCTATATTGCATGCAATACTCAAATTAGTGAAATATAAGTCCGGCACAAGATATCCGCTGCCATCTTGTCTTATTACTCAATCAGTTCAGCTTTTTAAAATCACGTCTGCACTATAGTATTACAAAATAAACTTTTAATTTCGAACGTGCCTCTTCCTTTAGAACAGTTAAAACGATTCTCGGCTCGATAATCGGAACTGGTGGGTCCCATGATATGGATTATAAAGTTTGCATAATTCGCACGGCCGCCATCCTGAAATGGTACGGCGGACGACCTTGTAGTTTGGTCACAAGACGCATCCTATACGAAGGTATGTTGTTACCAAATTTGGTAGAGATCGGATGATTTGGTTAGTCGTTATTTGATTTTACGTTTTGAACGTTTGAGTGGCCGCCATTCAGTTTTAGTAAAGATGGCGGCGATATAAAACATGACACTGAGGTGTCCTTTGCTAGTGCTACCTTTGTACCAAATTTCGTTCAATTTGCATTCACCGTGTTCGAATTGATAGGGGGGGACAGACATTCAGAGTACACACACTCACACACACACAGACACACACACACACACACACACAGACTCACACACACACATACACACACACACACACAGACTCACACACACACATACACACACAGACAGACACACTTTTTTCGCCCTGTGTTGATCTCATAAGTCTACTTTCATTTTTTGCAAAAATCGAAAGTAGGCTAATGATTTCGGAATTAAAGAACATGCCAAGTGCCATCAGAGGTTACCATGACAACGCTTCTAAATTGATGAGGGATGAGCTATCAGACGTTGCCAAGACAACGCCATTGCACGAGATCACATTCATTTTTCCATCTGACTGTGGGAAGCGGCTAACTGGTAGCATGCTGAACTTATATGCCCAAGGTCGCTGGTTCAAAGCCGGCCAAAGTCGTCGGATTTTCTAAGAGCGCTAAAAATCCCTCAGCATGCTTTCCTTTGGAGGAGAAGTTCCAACGTTCGTTGCAAGTTGTTGGTTGCTGTGGCATCTAGTAGCCAAGTTCACAGCTAGGTGTCGTTGACGTTAGTATATGGTACAAAATTAGGAACTACTACTTAAAATTGACCGTCTGCAGACCTTACCTGAATTACAGACTAATACAGTCATCACAATTAACACCGTTTATCAGATTCTACCAGGGGCGGTCCCAAGGGGGGGGGGCAGGGGGGCCATGGCCCCCCAAACGGTCTTCAAAAATAGAAAGAAAAAAAAGAAAATGAGAAAGAGAAAGGCAGAGGAGAGAGAGAGGGAAGAGAGCAAAGTTTTGACTTGACAGTTCCAATTTTGACATCACAGGACCTGCCTGTGAGAGTGAGAGCAGCCCTCCAGACCCCTTAGAAAATGAAGGAAACTTCCGTGAACTCCTTCAGTTTCGAGTCGAAAGCGGCGACGAAACTCTTCGTAGCCACCTTGAAAATGCATCAGCACGGGCTACGTATATTAGTAATAGAACACAAAATGAACTGATTAAGTGCTGTCGTGAGGAAATCCAAGAAGACATTGTTCGGAAGGTGAAAGTAGCAGCATGTTTTCCGTCATGTTTGATGAGACATCAGACATTTCCATAAAAGAACAGCTTGCATTGTCACTTCGCTACATCCACGAAGAGAAGGTGCACGAAGATTTTTTGACATTTGCGGACGCCTACGAGTCTATTAGGGAGGACGATATTCAAGGCGGGGAACCAAAATTGTCAGGCTTTGCTCTTGGTCACGTTGTACAAGATCTCACTACAAAGCTCTCACTCGATCTTAAGCTTTGTGTTGGGGTAGGCACGGATAACTGTCCGGTGATGTCATCGGAAACGAAAGGTGCAGTACAGGAACTTTTGAAAGCGGCACCTTGCGGTTCTAGGTGTCTATGCTACAATCACGCCCTTAACAGCAGCTTAGCGAAAACTTCAAAAGTAGTGCCCACTCGTAATGGTACAGCATTGATGAAAAATGCAATTAACTTTGCTAGATCATCTCCTAAAAGATACAAAGCTTTTTTTTGTCAGTTTTGGGCGAAGACTTTGGCAAACTGTGTGAAACGAGGTGGAGTGAAAAACATGATGGCCATTTATAGTTCGAAAGACTCTTAGTTAAGATAATTCGAACTTTAGAAATCATAGCAGAATGGGAGGACAGCGACACATAGAGTGCAGCTGAATCCCTCATTCAATCATTGTGTGATACGCAATTTGTGGTTTCAATGTTGTGTCTGTGTGACGTCCTAGGTAAAACCCGGCCTTTGAGCCTTCTTCGTCAGGACAATTCATTGGACTTGGTGATGGCTTCCACGGGTGTCATGGACACCATCGAGGCGCTTTCGACTGCACGTGAGAATGCTGAACCGTACTTCGAGATAGTATTTTGCGGAATAACTGGAGTTTGAGGTGGCGTTGCTCCTAAGAGCAGGCAGGAGGAAGCGGTCCAACGTTCCTGCTGACATTGACGCACCCGAAGAGTTCTACCGCCGAACTGTCTTCATTCCGCTGATCGAGCATGTGATGCAGGATCTCAAGGAACAATTTCCAAATGAATCTTTGGCCGCATTCGACTTGATGCCTTCAATCTGCGTTGGTTGACAAACCGGCTGAAGACCCAACAGTGGTGCAATGTTTGGAGGCTCTTCGTATCAAGTATCAGCCTTTGCTAATTCCGACGGGCGCCACTTGCAGGGAGAGTACGCTGTATGGAGACAGCGATGGTTGAGATTGAAGTCGGCAGGGAAGAAATTGCCATCAACTGCAATTGAGTCAATGGTAGCTGCTTCTCAAAGCATGACACCTACAGTCAACACTCTCCTGCAGGTTTTGGCGACGTTGCCTGTGAGTAACGCCACTCCCGACATTGCGACGGCTGAAGGATTGGCTACGGTCCCAAATGCCGGAAGAAAGGCTAACCGGACTGGCTGTTACATAGCCATCGGTCAACGAAAGTCAGTGTGGAGAAAGTAATTGATCGGTTTGCCAAAATGAAGACAAGGCGATTGGATTTTGTTCATTGATCAGATACCTACAATAAACAGATTTACATTTTATTATGTGTGTTCTCTCTCTAGAGTCTATTCGACCCTCTCCTCGATTTTTATAAAACTAATAGGTTATTATACGAATTTCAGTCCTTATGATATTATGCGACATGCTACCAGTAAAAATTAAAGATAGCCTACTGTATATAAAAATAGGACGGATGCCTCCCCCCCCCCCCCCTCCTTATGGGCTTAGGGCCCCCTCCAAAAGTTCTGGCTGCGACCGCCCCTGGATTCTACACACACCTAAAGTACACGGGGTTACATGACCACGTTGTCGCAGCCCCTAAACTGAGGAACCAACAAAAATCTCTGCGGGAGATAAAATTTTGCGTGAAGAAGTAACAGAGTGTCAGATAGTTACACATCAGTTCCAAACCTTGCATAAGGACAGTGTGATCACAAGTATAAAAATGAACCCCAAATGACAAGAAGGTTACCATCCCCATAAGACAATAAAATGATAAAATAAAAATATGCATACAAAAACGAAAAAAAAAGTTAATTAACCTCTAAATGTAAAATACTTTCTTGCAATCAATGAGGTCTGATCCTCCTACGAAAACCTGCATATTTTGCCTATTATAGCCTATCCCCCAGTTTGCCCGGTGAAATCTACCTCCGCCTTCCGGCGTGCCGAGAGGATTTTTTTAAATTCAAGTAAGGACTGCAGACAGTAATTTCAAGTAGTTCCTAATTTTGCCTCCAAATTCTAACGTCAGCTGCCTTTGAATTTTGCTTTTCGCTTTCTGTTTTGGTCATGTGTTTGTTATTGCTTTCTGCGGAGGCAAAATAAGGCAATCAATGAAAGCGAACCTACAAGTTTTCATGTGTCTAACACTAAATATTTTACACAAGGTAAGATAAATGTTCTCAAATTATAGGCCTGAACGTCATATTTCAATCGTTTTTCAACAATCCGAAAATTTTCTTTTTTCAAAATACTAATTTCACAAATTAGATTTTTCTAAATTATTTGTCTCTTGGGGGAATTGATCCCCCTAATCAACCCCTGTGGTTACGCCACTGAAGGTAATGCTTGCACCTGCAAGAAATCTTTGTTATCTCCTCGATACATTGTATTCAGCAGAGGATAAGTTGCATTAATGTTGTACAATAAAGCGTACATCTTGAGTTACCGACTTCTGTTACAAATCTCAAAAGAAGATGCTATCTCAAGTTACCTATTTATTACACTAAAGAATATTATACTTTTTCATTAACCTATTTTTTTACATTGGAAGATAGGAGTCACTGGTATCGTTCAATCTGTTAACCAACTGTCGACCAAAATATTATGTGCAGTCGAGTTTGAAGGTTGTTTGTGAAGTAACTAATAGGCCTACATAAAATCCAATACCATCATCATTTTTGTCGTTCAATTTTACGCTAAGGCATGCAAGTTTGCCATTTTTAATTTATATTTTAATATATTTTATCGCATTTGGAACCCAAAAAGAGCCCGTTTTTGAGCGTTTTTCAACCATGCGTCAAATTTAAGAGTCAGTTTCTCATAAACCCGTCATCAGATCGAATCCAAATTTTAACACAGTATACATTAGAATGTTTTATAAATCTTATATATAAAAGTGAAAGTCTGTATGTATGTATGTATGTATGTATGTATGTATGTATGTATGTATGTGGGTGGGTGGGTTGGTTCCGTATACAAATCTACACCGTTTCACCAATCTCAACCAAATTTTGCATACACATAGTTCAGGACCCAGAAGGAACCACTGGCTACATGAATTTTCGATAGTCTTTCTCATTCTTCTGATTTCGGCCCTTTTGCACTCAAGCACAGGCTAATCAAATCATAATAATATACTCATGAAGGAATGGCAAGGCAGATAGTTTCCATGACAACATAGCTCAAGTCGAGACACGGCCGACTGGATTCGAGTTGCGCTCTGCACTACCGGTATAGAAAATGGGGATCTTTACTTGAAATTCCGTTAGTTACTCAACTGCTCACACAGCACTGTCAACCGAGTATAGCATAACAAAGACTTGACAATTAGATATTTGTCAAATACCACTCACTCACACATTCATCACGAAATCTCAGAAACCACCCAACGGATTGGAATGAAATTTGGTATGCAGCTTCATCAAGGGCCGCAAACGCCCACTAAGAAAGGATTTTTGGATATTCAGGTTCTAAAGGGGTGTTAAGGGGGTAGATCTGCATTTCATTGAATAGCAATATCTCCCGATTGGTTTCAATGGGGGATGTGATACTCGGCATATAAACTCATCATTAAAAATAAGAAGACACATGTCTGAGGGTTTTTCGATGTGGTGTATATTATGAGGTGAAAGGGGTGAGAAGTGGGGGTTGAAAGATTCTTAACGGAGCCTGTATCTCTTAAACGACATAGGCGAGGAGTTTGAAACTCAGCGGAAAAAAATCAGCATAAAAATAAGTAAATAGGTATTTGACCGTTTTTTTTCATAAATCCAATTTAAGGGGCCCATGGGGAGGGGTGAAATGCTGGGTAAAAAACAGCAAAGAAAGTGTCCTAACCGATTGACTCACTCGCTCTTCAAACTCAGGGGGAAAAACTGCTTAAAAATAAGTATATATGTATTCGACAGTTTTTTTGATAAATCAAATTTAAGGGGTTCATCGGGAGGGGTGAAAATCTGAAGAAAAAAAATTGAAAGAAAATGTCCTGACTCACTCACTCATCATCGCCCAGCCAAAAATATTGAAGTTGGAAACATGTCATTTTCGGGATATGTTCGTTGTATGTCAAAACCATACACTAAGGGAGGAGTTTTGAATATTCAGGTTCTAAAGGGGTCTTAAGGGGGTTAAACCTGCATTTCATTGAATAACAATAGCTCACGAGTGGTTTCATATGTGGATGTGATACTCGGCATAAAAAACTAATCATTAAAAATAAGCAGACATGTGTCTAAGGGTTTTTCGATGTGGTGTATTATTATGAGGTGAAAGGGGTGAAAATTGGGGGTTGAAGGATTCCTAACGAAGCGTGTAGGCCTATCTCCTAAACGACATAGGCGAGAAATTTGAAACTCAGCGAAAATAAATCAGCTTAAAAAATAAGTAAATCGGTGTTCCACCGTTTTTTCATAAATTAATTTAAGGAGCCAATGGGGTGGGGTGAAAATCTTGGGGGGGGGGGGAGGAGAGAAAGTGTCCTAACTGACTGACTAACTCACTCACTCATCAAACTCAGGGGAAAAAGACAGCTTAAGAAATAAGTTAATAGGTGTTCAAGCGTTTTTTCATCAATCCAATTTAAGGGGCCCATGGGTAGGGGTGAGATTCTGGTAAAAATAATTGAAAGAAAATGTCCTGTCTGACTCACTCACTCATCACGCCCAGCGAAAACTATTAAAGTTAGAAACATGAAATTTTGGGAATATGTTCGCTGTATGTCGAAAACGTCCACTAATGAATGATTTTTGTTATTCGGGTTTTAAAGAGGTGTTAAGGGGGTAAACGTGCATTTCATTGAATAACGATATCTCATGAGTTGTTTCTTTGGGGATGTGATATTCGGTATATAAGCTAATCATTAAAATAATCAGACATATGTCTAAGGGTTTATCGATGTGTTGTATATTATGAGGTGAAAGGGGTGAAAATAGGGGTTGAGGGATTCTTAACGGAGCGTGTATCTCTTAAACGACATAGGCGAGAAGTTTGAAATTCGGCGGGAAAAAACAGCTTAAAATATAAGTAAATAGGTGTTCGACCGTTTTTTCATAAATCCAATTTAAGGGGCCCTTGGAGTGGGGTGAAATTCTGAAAAAAAAAACAGGAAAGAAAGTGCCCTAACTCACTCACTCATCAAAGTGAGGGGGGCAGAACAGCTCAAAAATAAGTAAATAGGTGTTCGACCGTTTCTTTTTTCATAAATCCAATTTAAGGCGTTCATGAGAGGGGTGAAATTCTGAAAAATAATTGAAAGAAATGTCCTGACTTACTCACTCACTCATCAACCCCCAGCCAAAATTATTGAAGTTAGAAACATGACATTAAGGAGCTATGTTCGTTGTATGTCGAAAACGTCCACTAAGGAAGGAATTTTAGATATTCAGGTTCTAAAGGGGTGTTAAGGGGGTAGACTTGCATTTAATTGAATAACAATATCTCCCGATTGGTTTCCTTTGGGATGGGATACTAGGCATATAAACTCATCATTAAGAATAATAAAACACATGTCTGAGGGATTTTTCGATGTGGTGTATATTATGAGGTGTATGTGTGAAAAGTGAGTGTTGAAGGATTCTTAACGGAGCAAGTATCTTTTAAAAGACAGAGGCAAAAAGTAAGAATCTCAGGGAGAACAAGTAGTTCCGTGAAGAACTATACAGCCTATTTTCATATATACTATTTATGTTAACTGCTACTATCAACACAAAAAATTTCAGTTTGATTGCTGTAATAGATTCGTAGATATTGAGAACCGACTAAATATTTCGGATGGTCGCCATGTTGGATTTTACATATGTAGGTCCTAGAGTTATGTACTGTTACATGAAAATTATGGTGTACGTGTAGCATTCAAACTTCAATCGCATTATTAGGACACAAAAAGTAACAAGGATATTTTAAAATTTCGCACAGCTGCCATCTTGTGGTTATGGAAACAATTGAAATAAATTAGATGCCAGTGGTTTAAATTCGTATAAGGATTCACTGTACCAAGTTTCACTGCACTCGGATGGTTAAATTTCGAGAAACGTCCATGTGAATATATATACTTCACGTCGCCGCCATGTTGGATTTGTGATCACCAGGTTATTTAAAGTCCTATAGGTGAATTTAAGTTCATAGCCCCTATGAACATCAACAAATTCAGTTTGATTGCTATAATAGATTCGTAGATATCCAGAGCCATCTAAATATTTCGGATGGTCGCCATGTTGGATTGTTAAATGTTTAGGCCATAGAGTCATGTACCATTAAAGGAAAAATATTGCGTAGATTCATTATTCAAACTTTCACTTCGATTGCTTGAATACAACACAAGAAATAAAAACTTAATTTTAAAATTCGCACAGCCACCATCTTGAGGTTATGTAAACAATTGAACTAAATTAGATATCAGTGCATTACAATGTGTATAAACATTTCCTGTACCAAATTTCATTGCGTTTGGAACATTAAATCGCGAGATAGGTCTATTTAAAATTTTCTAATTCGCTTGGCCGCCATGTTCGTTTTATAGTTAACCAGTTTTGAAAGTCTTATAGATGAACTTCCAGTAGTGCCCTTTATCTCCGTACAAAATTTCAGGGCGATACCGCTAATAGTTTCAAAGATATAGAATGCCGGTGAAATACCTTGCACATCCGCCATCTTGTGGTTATGTACACAATTGAACGAAGTTAGATGTCGTTGCATTACAATGTGTATAAACATATACTGTACCAATTTTTATTGCGTTTGGTTGGTTAAATCGCCAGAAACGTCTATTTAAAAGTCGCAAATTCGCTTGGCCGCCATGTTGGTTTTGTAGGTACCAGTTTTTCAAAAGTCACATAGGTGAACTTCTAATAGTTTCCTTTATCACCGTAATAAATTCTAGGGTGATATCGGGAATAGTTTCGGAGATATTGAATGCAGGTGAAATATTTTGCACAGCCGCCATGTTGGATTGGTGAGATGCAACAAAATTTGAAGGGCACGGTCGAGGTCACCTGGAATAGTGCTACGAACTTACCGAGTTTTATTGAAATCGCTTCTGCCGTTTAGAATTTATTAGGGACACACACACACACACACACACACACACACACACCTCACACACACACACACACACACACACACACACGGACAAAAGGTGATCTCATAAGCCAATTTTTTTCAAAATTGAAAATAGGCTAAAAATCAGATTGAAAGAGTAGTAAATAGGTGTTCGATCGTTTTTTCATAAATCCAATTAAAGGGGCTCATGGGAAGGGATGAAATTCTGGGGAAAGAAGTCCACTAAGGAAGGATTTTTGGATATTCACTCATCATCCCCCAGCAAACCCATTGCAGTTAGAAACTTGAAATTTTGGGGATATGTTCGTTGTATGTCGAAAAAGTCCACTAAGGATGGATTTTTGGATATTCATATTCTGAAGGGGTGTTAAGGGGGTTAAACTTGCATTTCATTGAATAACAATATCTCACGAGTGTTTCATTTGGGGATGTGATATTCGGCATATAAACTAAGCATTCAAAATAAGCAGACATATGTCTAAGGGTTTATCGATATGGTGTATATTATGAGGTGAAAGGGAAGAAAAGTGGGGGTTGAAAGATTCCTAACGGAGCGTGTATCTCTTAAACGACACAGGCGAAGAGTTTGATTTTCTCCGAGTTTCAATCAGCTTAAAAATAAATAAATAATGAATAAATAATTAAAATAAGTAGGTGTTCGACCGGTTTTTTTTTTCATAAATCCAATTTAAGGGGCCTATGGGGAGGGGTGAAATTCTCAAAAATAAATGAAAGTCCTGACTGACTGACTCACTCACTCAGCATCGCCCAGCCAAAATTATTGAAGTTAGAAACATGAAATTTTGGGGATAAGTTCGTTGTATGTCGAAAACGTCCACTAAGGAAAGAGTTTTGTATATTCAGGTTCTAAAGAGGTGTTAAGGGGGTAAACGTGCATTTCATTGAATAACAATATCTCATGAGTGGTTTCATTTGGGGATGTGATACTTGGCATATATACTAATCATTAAAAATAAGCTGACGCATGTCTAATGGTTTTTCGATGTGGTGTATATTATGAGGTGAAAGGGAAGAAAAGTGGGGTTGAAAGATTCCTAACAGAGCGTGTATCTCTTAAACGACACAGGCGAAGAGTTTGATTTTCTCCGAGTTTCAATCAGCTTAAAAATAAATAAATAATGAATAAATAATTAAAATAAGTAGGTGTTCGACCGGGTTTTTTTTCATAAATCCAATTTAAGGGGCCTATGGGGAGGGGTGAAATTCTGGAAGAAAAACGTCCACTAAGGAAGGATTTTGGATGTTCACCCTCATCGACCAAACCTATTAAAACTATTAAAGTTTGAAGAAGGGGATATATTTGTTGTGTGTCGAAAAAGTCTACTAAGGAGGGATTTTTGGATATTCAGGTTCTAAAGGGGTGTTAACGGGGTTAAACCTGCATGTCATTGAATAACAATATGACACGACTATGACGCGAGCGAAGCGAGGCTAAAAATGAGATGGTGTGTGTCTGTGTATTACTCAATCACGCAAGAACCACTGGTTCGACTTACATGAATTTTACATTGAAGTAGCTGATTTACCTGGTTAACATATAGGCTACTTTTGATTTCAATACATTGCACTATTTAAAGATGGCGACCATTTTAGTGACGTCACTGCACCCTTTCGTTTCAAACTTTCATATTTCCATAAAAATAAAAAGTGAACGCTATGAAATAGCAAACTTTTGTTGGCATATACGAGGTTTAAAATTACAATTTCTATCCGAAAGGTATCTCCAACGGTTAGCGAGTAAAACCTAAATTTGTGCTTTAAAACACGGTCAACGCCGAACAGTGTAGTTGGACAAAATGTTCCATCCTTAATCTCCCTCTGCGCAGCACCTCGCTTATCCCCTGTTTTAACTCTCACCTTCACATTTTAATGTATTTATGTTGCGTGTCCAAGAAACAAAGTTGTTATCACTTTTGTAAGGTAACTTTTTCTCGGCTCGTGTTGGTTGGAAAATTGAGACTTGCGAGCATGTATCTCGACCGTCCACACTGACACAGCGTTCCTTTGTGCTCGCTGTAAAATCCGACTTCAGCCGGCTCAGATTGAGCGACTCAAGGTCGGCTCGAACTAGGCTCAGAAGCCCGTACATACTGACGACGCCGGTAGTGAGAGCGGCTCACGAAGTGTATACCCGCCTTTAGAGATTTGAGTGGCCAGATTTGGCCATTTAACGTAATTCCTTGTTAATGGTAAATTAACGAGAGTTTCAGTTTGGTGAAATGCTCGTGCAAAGTTAAATAACCTTTAATGAAGAATTAAGACATAATTCACGCTGGTGAAAACTGCCTTTAGTATATTACACTTTTGTAAGTGTTATATTTTGTTGTTGTTGATACCTTTTGTGTGTGCTGGAGGGTTGTTGTTCTAGTCGTCTGTCTTGACTGGTTCGATGCAGCACTCCATGCTTCCCTGTGCGGAGCTAATCGTTTCATCTCTACATAGCTGCCACATCCTACATCCGAGGCAATCTGCTTATCATATTCTAACCTTGGTCTACCCCTACAGTTCTTGTCCTCGACCCATCCTTCCATAACTAAGCTTGCTATTCTTAGTATGTGTCCTACCAACCTATCTCCTCTCTTCATTAGCAGTCGCCAGAAACATCTCTCCTCTGCCAATCGTCTTAATACCTCTTCATTTGTAACCCTATCTACCCATGTGACCTTCATCATTCTCCTGTAACACCACATTTCAAATGCTTCTATTCACCTCTTACTACTGCACCAATAGTCCAAGTTTCACTTCCACAGAGCGCCACCCTCGAGACAAAAGCTTTCAAAAATGAATTCCTACTACCTAAATCTATATTCGATGTCAACCGATTGCTTTTCCGTAGAAATGTTTTGTTTGCCTGTGCCAACCTACTTTTTATACCCTCTTTGCTTCGTCCATCACTGGTTATTTTGCTTCGTAAGTAACAGAATTCTCCTACTTTAGCTTTTCAGCTGCCAATTCGACGTCCATTAGGGTTTCCCATTTCCTTCGACTGCATTCTAATATTTTTGATTTACATTTATTAATTTTTATCATGAATTCATTCCTCAAGACAGAGTTAGTGCGTAGTTGGTAGCATTTTGAGCTTTGATGCCCAAGATCGCGGGTTCAAACCCGGCCGAAGTCGTCAGATTTTTTAAGAGCGTTAAAATCCCTCAGTATGCCTTCCTTCGGAGGGGAAGTAAAGCTGGCGGTCCCATGTCATAGATTTATGGCATGTAAAAGACCCTTCCACTAACTACACTTGCAGGTTAGAATTGATAACGCTCTATTCTAGGGTTACCTCATAGAAAAGAACTTTTCACTGCGCATGCGCACCAAAGTAGGGGAGAGTGTTTCCAGCTCTCTTGTCTGTCCACTGCTAGTCTTTCTTCTGCGCATGTGCGTCAGGTAGGGGAAGTGTCTCTCTCTCTCTTTCTCGCTACTACTGGTTTCCTTGTTGGACCTTGTGAAGTCTTGTATGGAGGGGGAAGCTCTTCAGCAACAACGTACGGTGAATCCCGCCTCCAACATTCTGTTCTACGTGGTAACCCTATAGTTCCAACGTTCGCCACCAGGTGCTGACCGCGATGCTGACATTTTGAATTCCTATACATTTAAAAGAAAACGTACAGCTTTTATTACTGGAAATGTTATTAGGATATTAATTGATTTTCATACCGACAGGCCACCGTCGGCCGTCCTGGAAATGGTTTTCTGTGGTTTCCCATTTTCAACTCCAGGAAAATGCTGGGACAGTACCTTCTGACAGGCCACGGCCACTTTCTTCCACATCCTTGCCCAGTTTCATTCATCTTCATTCATTACATATCTCAGACAGATCCTACACACAGCCAAAGTACACGGGGCTACATGACCGCGTAGTCGCAGCCCCTAAACTTAAGAACAAACCAACCAACCAACATATCTCATGAATGAAGTTGAAGTCAGGAAGGGCATCTGGCCGTAAAAACCACCCGCCGCATATTTTCATCGCATCTCGTCCTCAAACCCGAAACTACTTTTAATGAGCCGAATCCCTTTGGTTTCCTTAATTACTTTGTGAACCAGATCTGATCTTCCTTGTTCCTCAAAATGTTCTATTAATTGACATCTACAGGTCCACCATTCAGTCAAATCCTAAATAGTGATATACGGAGTGGCACTTGGACTCACGAGAATCGAGCCTAGCGGTTCTGTGTTGGCCCAGGTGCCGTTGGGCTTCTCTGTCTGGTTTGTTGAGATTTGAGAGATATTTGGGTCATTAATGTTGTTTAATAATGAGTAAGGGTGGAGAGAGGGGGGTGGGGGAGGGCTGGGGGGGGGGGGGAGGAGGCGTTCTTTCTTAAGTTTAGGGGCTGCGACAACGCGGTCATGTAGCCGAGGGGGGGAGAGGCGGTATTTGTTTGTTAAATATAATCTAATTTAATTTCGTTGGAGTATCACCGCGCTGCCCGACAAACGTCGCAGAGACCACCCTCGGACATTATTTGGGAAGTTTACTTAATGGGTTTTGATGTTTACGTTTAATTGCGGTTTGTGACGTATAATGGGGAGAACGAACTCAATTTGGAATTATGAACTGGCTTGAGTTTTGTAGTTTCTAACTCGCCCCTAAGGTAAGCGTGCCTCACTCCTGGTGAACTTGGGTGTGTATTTGTTTAGTGGGTTTTGCGTAAAATGTCTCTGATAAGAAGTACGGTAGTTATTTTAGTCTGTGGTTGCGTTTTTTAGTTTAGTCAGGTTCGTACTTACCCTGGCTACGTACAAGAGGATTGGTGTAGAATTGAATGTTGTCGTCGTTGGAAACGGGAATAATAAGGGGTACACATACTGTAGATACAATTTATTTTCTTATGTAAATCTGGTCTTTGGTCAACACTACAACCTTATTACGGGCCACCACTGGAATGAATATTGTAATTAATAAGTACCGTACTGCCAAAACAGCTAAGTAAATAATGATTATAACGTGAAACAAGCCAGTGTAAGATCGTAACATATTTGTTGCGAAATGCCATTCGTTTCGTATGTTTGTCACATAATTACATTCATCCTAGTTGGTATGAGGACAGGGAACGGGCGCATTTGATGGCGCGTGCAGTGCTCACCCCGCTGTGTATGGGTAAGCAATTGCAGTGTCCTATACCGTACGCATTCATTCAGTTCAGACAGGTAGTGACTGAGGCAGACACGATGTCATCTCGTAAGAGGTCGGCAGTGTGGGACCATTTTGAACGGGTCGAAAATGTCTCGAATAAAGTGGTATGTAACGTATGCAAGGTTCAGTTAAGTTACAAGCACTATGTTCAAGCACTTGAAGACGAAGCATCCAGACACAGCACCAATGTCTGATGAACAGGGACAATACACGGGTTAACAAGGCCATCCAGGTACTGTACCGTACAGTGTACACGAGGGCGATTTCACCTCAAATCATACAGGTCAAGAGTAAATGTGTCACATCAATATTTGAAAGTTCGATGTGAATAATATAAATAAGTTGAAGTTCCACATGACATCTATCCAGAATTTCATAACCTGTTGATTCGTTAAAACGTAATATACCTACCTAAACGAGGGTATTTGTGGAACGGACAAATAGCTGCAAGATTTAACAGTCACCTGTATGAGGCTGGTGATGAATTGACACGCACTGTATGATTGGAGATAAAATTGCCCACCACCTTTGTGGTGTATGTCGTGTGAAAAGATTCACGTTCTGAATATTTCATTGTAATTCCTAATATGCATATTTCAGATGATCACGTACGAAGGACAACGATCGATGGTGCATTAGTGAAGATGATAACTGACGATTTCCAGCCCTTATCAATAGTCGAGGATAAGGGGTTTCGAAGATTTGTAAATACCCTGGATCAGAGATATTCTCTTCCATGTAGGAAGCGATTGCGATAAATGGTTGCAGACAAATATCAGTCAGAAGTCTGTGCTGTAAATGCGAAGGTGGCAGAAGCGGAATCTGTAAGTCTGACTACCGATATGTGGACATCCTTGTCAACAGAGGCGTATATGGCAGTCACATGTCATTTTGTCAACAAAGATTTACACTTGGAAGCAGTCACTTTACAGACCGCTAGATTTCCTCAAACACATACCAGTGCACATATTGCTGTGGAGCTTGGACGCACTATATCTGATTGGGGCATACATGGCGAAGTAATGTGTCTAGCAGCAGATAATGCTGCTAATGTAAAAGCAGCAGTTGATCTTTTAAGCCCAAAGGTGACATATATCCCATGTTTTGCCCACACTATGAACCTGATAATCAAGCGAGGCCTGGAGAATGTATGGGATATACGAGGAAAATGTCGCCAGATAGTCGGGTATTTTAAATCATCTTGTACTGGAAAAGAAAAGTTGGAATCCATGCAGAAGTCACTAGGCAAACCTGTTCATACATTACAGCAAGAAGTGGAGACGAGATGGAACAGCACATAAGCAGGTGTTGTTGCGTTTGACAGAACAAAAGGACTGCGTCGCTGCCACGCTTGCAACAATACCTTCTGTACCTGAGACTCTTACAGTCTCACAGTGGACCACAATTGAACACCTACTGCCCATACTACATCCCTTTGATGTGATGACGACGGAAATGTCATCGGAACGCCAAGTCTCCATCTCGATGATCATTGGTTTCAACAGACAAATTCAGGAAATGGTGGGAAAACGCATGCAAGAGGAGCAAGTTGCCGCAGCGAAACAGGTGTTAACTGATGTGTTGTCAGCCGTAAAAAGGAAGTTCAGCAATGTTGAAAGTGTCCTACCGATTGCGATCCGAGATTTAAGATTTTGCCTTTTATGAGTGGTGCTCAACGCGACCAGGCTGTGAATATACTGATTAACGAAGCGTGTAGATTATAGCCCACGACACCCATCTACTTCAGTGCAGGCCATTACACCATCGAACGCAACTGGACACGACACCTCCTTTTGGGGATCATTTGATGCCCGTGCCGCAGACGAAAACCTACGCCACAACGTCAGATGCTACGGTCGAGGTACAAAGATATCTGAAAGAGCCCTACGAACCCCGGTCGGTAAATCTACTGGATTATTGGCGACACAATGCATCAAAATTTCAAACACTAGCTAAACTTGCGAGGAAATATTTATGTACTCAAGCAACGTCCGTTCCTTGTGAATGACTTTTCTCCAAGACTGGAACAATCGTAAGACACAAGAGAAATCGTTTGCATGGGGACATAGTGAACATGATTGTCTTTTTAAATTCAAATTGGAAGGACAAGTAGTTCACACCACTGGTGATATTTTGGTAGTTCAATTTATCAATTTGTGAGTTCATTTCAGTTACTTTACGTTAAGGATTTGTTGTTTTTCATGTAAATATGAATAATATACATTTTCAGCTCTATATCTTGTTGTGTAGTAGTACAACGAATGCCCAAGTTCAATATAGACAGCGTTAAATATAGTACAGTGGAACGTCATTTATCCGGACTAATTGGGACCGAAAGTATTCCGGATAATCGAACATGAGTCACTGTCACTTTACAAACAAGCTTGTTCGCCTTCTCTATCACAGTCGGAAAATCCAGGAACTTGGTAGAATAACTCATTTGTCACTGCATCCAAATCTTCATCAACAGTGTCTGTGGTCTTAACGGTCTCTTGTTCTCATACCAATTTATTCAATGCATTTCTAAGATTCTGTGGTGTTAAAGTGTTCCATCCATCAGCTATCAAGTAACAGAAGTCCTTAAGAGAATGCTTTTTTGAAAAAGATATCACACTCTCCTCGTCTTCTGCCAACAGTAAACGACGTAAAACTTTCTTCTTGTACATCCGCTAAAGCTTTTTTTTTTTGCTCGTACGGATAATTGACGTTCCGGTTGTTTGACGTCCGGATAAACGACGTTCTACTGTATAGCACTTGGGAAATGAATGTATTATACCGGTATGCAGTTTTTATAACTTGTAATTATTGTGGGATTTCAGGCAACCATGCACCACTATTCTTAACCCATACCAAATAATAGGCGAATAATTACCGAGATACCAGTAGGCCTGCCATTATATTCACGAATATGTATTGAATAAATTAAATAAATTTAAAATATTAAGGCATTTGAAGTAATTGGGCGCTGGCGTTATTGCTTTTATTACACGATGTTTTTAAAAATAGGCCAGTTCAGTTCCGGTAACAAACTAAACAAGGTCTAGGCTGAGATTAGAGATTAACACGCTAAAATATGCAAATAATGGCATATCAATCTTCTAACACCCAGGAGCAATAAATCTACAACTCAAGCCACGTAAAAAATAGATTGGGGGGTAATTAGATTACAGTAATACCGTTCATTAATTGACAAGCAGAAACTATTTCCAGTAATAAACGAAGAAATATATCCGTAATTAATTCCTAGCAATCAAAATACTTATATTGATGGACACATATGCCACTATTTGAACATTTAACGAATGATACTAGAACAGTACCGAAAGGTGGCTACTCTAAGGAAGAAAACTTAACATGATAAATGGCAAATTAAGTGCATTTACTTGTGAAATGACATTACTTTGGCAGGTGGGAGTTCTGTTTGTGCAAACATATGGCCCACACGCGAAATATCACCACTTTCAAGTACGTACGTCATACCATTACATGATTTTCTTATGGGACTACGGCAATGTTTTCAGCATATGTGAAGGAGTAACTTCTGGCCTCACTTCCATACCGTTAGGGCCTCTCCTTAGGCATACCGACATTACTATACGTCGTGTTGTTTCCATAAGTGGCTCACTGATATCGTCCACTCGCAGCCCATCACTAGAAATAACGATGAAAAGTACAGTATAGCTAGTACTCAAGTAGCATGAACTGGCGAAAAACGAGAATGGCGACTATTGTGGGGAAATCACTGAGTAAATATTATTGTTCAAAATTTATATATATATATATAGCAGTCGTTTCATTCCGCCGCATGGCTATTGCCCCTGCGGCGGCGGGCCCCCTTAGACGGTTTCGCCGTCTCTTCGGGCCAGGGGGTTAAGGTGTTTGGGAGAGGTGAGAATTTTGGTGGTTGGGGTTTTTGGTTTTTGGATTTGGAAGAAAGTGTATGGGGATTTTTTGTGGAGGCATTGTGGGGATATTTGGAGAAGGGTGCGGGGGAGAAGTATTGATTTGAGCAGGAAAAGTTAGGAGCAGGAATGGAGAAGTTGGAGAGAAGGGTGACTGCTTTATGTTTGTATGGAGAATTTTGAATTGTCGGAAATTTGCCAGACAAAGAAAACACGGAAACAACATGCTGCAAGTGCCAAAGCAGACTAAGGAACTTCTATTGCTCTGAGATTTTGTTAATTTATAGCGAAGTAAGTTGGGTGGAGAAGAAGAAGAAGAAGAGGGGGGCTGTACTTGACGTCCAGATCACAAGTTTTTTTTTTTTTTTTTTTTTTTTTTTTTTTTTTTAATGAATGATGGCGATGAGAAGGGAGTAATGCAAGATGTTTGCTGAGATGAGAAGGAAAGTGGTATGGCAGTAAGGAGACGGGGAGAAGGAATTATAAAGCTGGTGATTTGAGGACAGTGGCGGATGGATAAGTGGAGCTGAGGGGAGTAGTGAAAGGAAGAAGGCAACGAGGAAAGGAGGGGATGGGGACGAAGTTGTTAGATTTGCTGGTGTATGGGTGAGAAGATGAACATGATGAATGATTTTTTATTTTTATTATTAATACACATACATACACATATATATGTGTATATATATGGTTTTTTTTTTTTTTTTTTTTTTTTTTTTTTTGAGATGAACAATGTTGGTGGGCAGGGGTAATGATTGATGTTTGTTGAGATGAGGATGAGACAGATATAGAATAGAGAGATAGAAGAAAGAAAAGTTACGGTAAGAAGAGAGAAAAAGGAAAAGAAAATAATATTGCTGGCGATATGAAAACTGTGGCGATATAATGAAGTGAAAAAGGGGGGGGGGGGGAGTTGCAGATGATGTGGATGAGTAGTCGAAGAGTTATGGAAAGTTATTTCGGTGTGAGATGTGCGGTATGGAGATGTGGAAAGTGAGAACCATTGGTTGCTACGTGGACCGTGCCGTCGGGGCTAGAGCAGGTGGGCGAGGCTCGTATTACTCCGTGTTTGTCGCCCAACGCCATTTTCAGTCAGGGGCTGGAGGCAGTGCCAAAAGACTGTAAATGCCCAATTTTGTCCGCACCGGGGCGCGATGTGGTTGTTGGATGAGTGGCGTGACAATTTGGTTGCCGGTTCTTCGCGCTCTCGAGAGATATCGGCGATGCCGGAGGTCGATATAGGTGGTGAGCGGTGGCAGTGGCATCCTGTCCAGCAGGTCTGCCGTTCGGTATGTAAAAGGCAGCCGCATGGCGACCCTTACGAGGCGGCGCTCCAGTGCAAGATAGGGGCGAAGGGGGCATTCGGGGAATCCTGCCCATGCCGGATGACCGTACACTATGAAAGTGCGTATTAAGACTTTGTATGTATAGATCAATAACTTCTCGTTGAGGCCCCAAGTGGTCCCTGCCAATCGCCGCAGTAGATATGCGCGCTTGAGTGCATTAGGGAGTTTTAGTTTAAAGTGGGGTCGGAAGGTGAAAAACTCATCCAGGACCAAGCCAAGGTACCGAACAGTGCGGGCCGGGACCAGTCGACGGTTGTGCAGGCGGATGTTGAGGTTTTCGGGATTGCGTGTAGGCACAGAGGCCCTCCGACGGGGGCGAAAGAGAATGGTTTGCGTCTTCGAGGAATTTAGGCGCAGGTGCCATCTGCCGCACCAGGAGGAGAATAGGTCCAAATAGGATTGGACCTGAGTGTTTATGTGGGCGACGGTGGGAAAAGGCGCGACTATTGCCGTATCGTCGGCGAACTGCAATAATTGCTTTGGAGGGGATGGTTGGGGGATATCAGCAACGAAGAGGACGTACAGAAGTGGGGAGAGGACGGAGCCCTGAGGGACGCCCTGTTCGAAAGGGATGGGGCGGGAGTAGTGGTCGTTGATGCGGATTCGTGCCGTGCGGTGGCGGAGAAAGGTATTGAGGAAGCGGAGGTAAGTGTGGGGGAGATGGAAGAAATGGAGTTTGAGGACGAGGGCATCGTGCCAGACGGTGTCAAAAGCCTTCTGGAAGTCGAAGGCGATGAAGAGGGTGGGAGCAGGGCGGTTGTAATTATCGGCAATGAGGGTGGAGAGACGGAGGAGTTGGTCTTGGGCGGAGAGGTGGGGACGGAAGCCGCATTGGGAGAGGGGTAAGAGCTGGTGTCGGTGGAGATGGGTATGGATACGCTTGGTAAGGATTCTCTCGAAGGTTTTGGAAAGGACGGCGGTCAGGCAGATGGGACGGTAGGAATCGGGTGAGGAAAGTGGTTTATCTGGTTTAGGGAAGAGGAGCATCGTGGCTTGCCGCCAGGGGGTAGGGTAGAAACCGGTGCGAAGGAGGTGGTTATAGAGGTGGGCTAGGGCGACGAAGAAAGGGGGTGGTGCTTCCTTGAGGTGGCGATATCGGATGGAGTCGGGACCAGGGGCGGTGTTAGTGGTACGGGAGAGAGCGATGGTTATGTCGACGGGGGTGATGGGGTCATCGAGAGGGTGGGGGGAGAGGGCATGGTTGGGTGAGGGCTGCAGATAGGGACGTTGAGGCACCGTGGAGATGAACTCGTCGTCGTCGTATATAAAAGTTGGGTCTGGTGCGTCACGGAATACTCGGGCAAAGGTGTTGGCAAATATAACTAGTTTTGCCGGGTCGTCTGGTGGTGCGACGTTGTCGTAGACGATGGGGTATTGCGGAGTGGACGTCTTTCCAGTGAGTCGGTGGAGGTGACTCCAGAAGCGAGAAAGGGAGGGCGATACTCCATTCAGCTTCGAGCAAGTGTTATGCCAGGAGCGCCGCTTGTGAGCCTCTATGTAAGACTTGACCTGGCGAAGTGTCTGTCGATGCCGCTGCAGGAAGTAACGGTCGCGGGTGCGGAGGTAAGAGTTGTGGTAGGAGTGTGAGAGTGCTAGCAGTCGCCTAGCTTTGGGTGGGATAGGTGGTCTGTTGGGGGTCAATGGGGTAAGGGGGACGTGGCGTTGTGCCGCTTGTTGGAGCGTATCCTGGAGATGATTCGTGTAGGCATCGACAGTTTCCTGGGAGCTGAGCGGTAATGTGTCGGTTCGCATACTTTCCGTGATCTGCTGGCGATAAGCTGGCCAATTTGCCGAGCAGAAGTTTTGAACCATAACGGGAGGTGGGTGGGGTACATTTCGATGGGGAACGTGAAATGATAATAAAACAGGGGCATGGTCGCCTCCAATGAGAGGTAGGACTGAAACGTGTAGGAGGTGGAGGAGGGAGTTATGCGCTATGATGGCATCGGGAGTGGTTTGGGAGGATGGGCGCGTGGGTTGTGGAATGGGGACGAGCGAGGCGTTGATGTGGTTGAGGTAAATGTCGAGGCTCCGGAGTTCGGTAGCCGTGCGATCGTGTAGATTAAGATCGGCCATGATGATAAAGTGGGGGAAGGATTCGGCCACATGGGCAATAAAAACCTTTGGAAGAGGATGGCGAGGACGGGTGTATATTGTTGCGAGATGGAGAACGCGGGATGGGAAATAAATCGTGGCGATGAGGCTCTCTGGAAAATGGAGGGGGGGAGGGGGGATATGTGGGCGGATGGGTAAGCGTGGTCGGTGGGCGAGTGCAGAGCCGCCACGGCCTAAGTTATGGGGACGGTCTGCTCGTAGAAGGGTATATCCTGGGAGTAGTGCGTGGTGATCGCTCCGAAGAAACGTTTCATTTAAAAGTGCCACATCGACGTGATGGGTGGATAGGGTGTGGCTCAATAGTGTGCGGCGGGCATTGAAGGAGCAGATGTTCTGGTAGAGGATGGTGATGTTGCGGGGTGTTCTGATCCTCGTTTGTTGTTGGGCCATTTTTGGTTTATACTGCGGTGACGCGGGGGTAGGGGAAGAAAGTGAAGTGCGTTAGAGGACCCGAAAAGGAGGGATGGAACTGCACCCCGAAGATCTGCTGGGCAGCGTACTGAAGTTGAGTCAGTATAAGAGGGCGATTGTACGGCAGAATGTTTTGGATCGATATGACCATGAACCTGATCACGTCCTCGATGGTGGGGGGAGGGAATTGGGAAAGAGCGGGTGCGGTAGGAGGGTCAATGGACCTGACCGGGGCCACAGTTTCAGGGCGGTTGGGGAGTGGTGCAGGCTTGGCCTTGCACTTATACGAGTAGGTGGGATGGGGCTCGTGACATTGGTTGCAACGAGGAGGCTGAGCAAGGTTTGGGCACCGTCCGGTGGTATGCGCGGGTTGGGAACAGTGGCCGCAGCGCGGGGATTCCCGGCATTGGTCAGTAGGATGGGCGTTGTATTGAAGACACCGGTTGCAACGAAGTGCGACGGGGGCCGGTGCTTTGGAGGGCTCGACACGGTGGTGATAGCGGTATAGAAAAACTCCAGTAGTCAGAAGGCGATCTACCTCCGCCTGGGTGGCCAGAAGGATACGCACCATCCAGGTCGGACCGTCAGCATTACGGATGCGGAAAGCCTTCCTCACATCAATCTGCTCCAGCTGAAGTTCCTGGAGCACCGCCTCCTCGGTGAGGGCTGGGTCCACACCCCGGATGACGCACGAGAAGTGAGGTTGGCGCTGGGGTGGGGGAGGGACTGCGGGGGTTTGGCGGGCGCGAAGAGGCTCCGCGGTGACGGTTGGGCCCAGTTCGCGAACGACGTCCGGGCTGTGCAGTACAGTGGCCGTGGCGTCGTCGTCGGTTTTGACGTACACACCGTTTGTAGAAGCTGTGGCGGTGAATTTAGCGTGGCCAAGCACACGGCGCAGTGCGTCGGTGAACAGGTATTTATTAGGGTGCGTGTGTCCACGAAAGAGGAAGACATGTTTATAAGTGGGTTCGGAAGCCTTGGAGGCATAGGATGGGAGTGTGGAGGGGATGGAAGCTGGTGCGGCGTCGGAGATTTCAAAGTGAGGGATAGGGGCGGTGGCAGGTAAGCGTGGATCGATCGGAGAAGGATGTACTTTGGGGGGTGGAGAGACGCTGCAGTGCCGCCATCAAAATTTCCTGAGACACATTTCTTAAACTGAAGGGATTGTAAACGTAATGATAACATGCACATTCGTTACGTCTTAATATTCGTCATTTATTTGCCACACAAGCTAGATAAATTGATTTATTGGGATTGAAAAGTAGTTATTTTAATGTTTAAATGTTCTTTTATGAGTAACTTGTTTTCTAAAGCATCAGTAACGTGATTTATGGAAATTACTACCATTACAACATCAAGGTTTAACGTACAGAGTGATCTGTTGGTCAGGAATAAAACTACTACATCCGATAGTTTTAACAGAGCTTTTGTAATCCTCCGCATGAGGCGCGCTAGATTGGCACAGCTCTCTCTTTTATTGACGAGCTGATGACCTCGCTGTTCCATCCCTTAAAACGTTAATACCTAACTATTTTATCGAGCGGATCTCATTCTTAAGGAGGGTAAGGTTCTTATTCATCATTAGGTGAATATGACCTAAAATCGGGAAATATGATGTATGCATTTTAGAGACGTGTACCAAGTATTGCAGTAGTACTATCATCAAACACGATAATACAGCAGACACGTTTAATGATACAAACTGATAGAGAGCTATAATACCTACCAGACCCATCAAGGCCGAACTGGGCGTAAGATAACTCGGAATTTCCTTGTTAATTAATTGTACTGTGCTCAATTTGTCTCCTGGGGTGGCAACTTACAGGATGAGACATTCGTACAGAAGCATTTTCTCAGAATCAAATTTTCTAAACTTGCTATCTGCTTATTCCAGGGACACAGAGAAAAATATATCTACTGCACCATTTGCAAATACCGTGTTTAAAACTCCAACACTAGCGTATATACAATTTTTTTTTTCGGGGAGGGGGCCGACTATCCTGGAAAATTGTGAGTATTCTCAGGGGACTGTCACCGCAAAATACCCAGAATTATCAACCAATATCATAGAGCATATAACTTTGTGTAATTATTTTAGATAAGAGTTATTTGTAAAATTTTAAGTTTATAAAGCCTACACATTAGAGGGAATACAAATGAAGTAGTAAAATACAACATAACAGATAATAAAATTGTATACTTAATGAATTTGCTATTATGGCCTATGGGAAGTATCTAAATATTTGTCAATTTAATAAGCAGAAATGTAACAGTTTTTTTTTTACAAATTGATAATTTATTTCTCAAAAGTACCGTACTTTGGAATTCGCAGTTTTGCCTCACAAAGTGGTGTGTACCCCGTTCCAGCCCTCAGACCAGAATTAAAATTTCTTGGCAGGGCCGGGAATCGAATTCGGACCTCCGGGGTGGCAGTCAAAATGCTATCCTCTATCTATACTACGAGGTAGTCTAATTTCAATCTTAATATTGTTTATAACTTAGCAAATAAGTTAGTATTATGGTACCACCAAATTTACAATTATTTTATGGTTTTAGCAAAACAACACTTTCTTATTCTTTATTGTGTTTTTCAGGGGGGAAGGGAGGGCTGGTACCCCTCAGCCCCCTCCTTATATACAAAAACCCAAACCCCCGTGGCACTACAGCCCATGAAAGGCCTAGGCCTACCAAGCGACCGCTGCCCAGCCATTTGTCCTGCAGATATTGGGGTGACGCGTGGTCAGCGCATCGGGTCCCCTCAGCCGTTAATCTTGGTTTTCGTGATCGGGGCGCTGTCTCTCTGTCAGACAGTTACTCAATTGTCCTCACGAGGCTGAGTGCGACCCGTTCCAGCCCACACGTCAGTTTCTAAAATCCCTGACGGAGCCGGGAATCGAGCCCAGGACCTCCGGGGCGGCAGCTAACCATGCTGACCGCTACGCTACGGAGGCGACACGATAACATTTGTACCTAGTCAAAATCTAAACAAAAATGCTCTACATATAACCAAATATGCCTTTGACATCACTACAAAATAGTGGGGCGTGGTGGCTCAGCGGTCTAGCTGTATGCCTCTCACCAAGGCGGTCCGGGTTCGATTCCCGGTCCATGCATGTGAGATTTTCGAAGTGAAATGCCATGTCCTGTGGTTCGGATTCCACGTAAAAAGGAGGTCCCGTGGCTCATAATCTCAAGATTAACGGTCACGTTAAACTACAAGCTTCCTTCCTTCCTTTCACTACAAAATAATATGACAATACCAAAATATGCACTTATAGGCAAAATGAATTGACCCTTAATGCCCACTTATTTTTCAAATTTCCGGCAAAATAAGTTCAGGTAAAAAATATTACTTTTGCTTAACTTCCGAACCTCGGTTGGTTCCGTAGTTTAGGAGCTGCGACAACGGGATCATATAGCCCCGTGTACTTTGGGCGTGTGTAGAATCAGTCTGATAACCGGTGTTAATTGTAATGACTGTATTAGTGTGTGTTATCTGTTTTTAATTCAAGTAAGGACTGCGGACAATAATTTCAAGTAGTTCCTACTTTTGCTACCAAATGCTACCGTCCACGGCACCTAGCTTGCGGACTTGGCTACTAGATGGCATCGCAGTTAGCATCTGTCGGCGAACGTTGGAACTAATAGAGCATTATAAATTCTAACCTACAAAGTTTTGTTCACACAAGTGTCGTTATTGGAAGGTTCTTTTTCATGCCATTAATCTATGGCATGGGACCGACAGCTTTACTTCCCCTCCGAAGGAAGGCATAAGTTACTGAGGGATTTCAACACTGTTAAATAATCCGACGACTTCGGCCGGTTTTGAACCCGCACCTTGGGCTTTGAATCCCAGCATTCAACCAACTACGCCACCGAAGCCGACTTTCCGAACCTTATTCATCATAATATTAGGGGCTGATGACCTCGCTGTTCCGCCCCTTAGAAACCACACTCAAATTTAATCATAATCTTCTAATCTTTCAGTGCATTGGCTTGCTTGTGACGTAGTTCCACATTTAGTGAAACGTCTTGCAATGCACAGAAAGTCAAAATCGAAATCTAGTGGGACAAACTTATTTTTACTTTCTAATCATGAATTTAGAGTGAAAGCAACGAATATAATTTGTTTACTTCATAATAAACATCAGTTAAGACTTTTTTAAGCTACGTCTACACATGCAAGAAATTGTCCATGACTAGGAGTTGGATAGAGCATTCAGTTATCTCGTCAGAACAATTTTCTACCCCTAATTTACTTTTAACAAAGTCACAAAGTTCCACTTTTGACATAATCGTCGAACCCAGTGCTTCAAACAGTTGTAAACGTGTGAGAACTGGTTGCGTGGCATCTTCTAAAACGTAAAATAACTAAGTTGCAAAAAGATGCAAAAAATCTTATAACAGGCGTAAACTACAAGACTTTATCTACATTTTAACATTAATTAGGAAGTGACGCAGAGTGACGCGACAAGTGAAAATATAATTTTAAAATAATAGTTAAATATTATATAATGCAATTATAACTAAAATTACGTAACAATTACGCCCATTAATAACTGAAACACGTTACAATGATCATACCAAACCACAGCCACTTACATTCACCCTCCAATTCAGACTGCTCGAACAGTGGTGACAGATTTACTCTAAGATGCGTTTATATCCCAGAATAGTGAGCGGCAATTATATGAGAATGCTGTAGAAGTAATACATTTTGATTTTTTAATTATGAAAATAAATAATTTTGTCCTCCTAGATTTCGATTTCACCCACTGTGCAATGGCCTTCTCAGTGTGTGCCGGCCACGCGTCTTGGTAGGTGTACCTTTACCAACTGAAGAGCCCAATTGGTATACTGGGACGAAACGCTAGCAATTTGTTGAGTTATGCCGGACATTTTTATCACATTTTCCATTTCATTGTCATATTCGCTATCCCCCAGACTGTTAGGGGCCGATAACCTAGATGTTGGGCCACTTAAAACAACAATAATTATCATTATCATCATCACTTTAGAAAACAAATCTACTATATAAAGCTCAAATACCACTCACTGACTGACTCATTCATTCATCACGAAATCTCAGAAACCACCGAACGGATTGGAATGAAATTTGGTAATGCCGCTTCCTCAAGGGCCGCAAACGACCACTAAGAAAGGATTTTTGGATATTTTAGGTTCTAAAGGGGTGTTAAGGGGGTAGACCTGCATTTCATTGAATAGCAATATCTCCCGATTGGTTTCATTGGGGGATGTGATACTCGGCATATAAACTCATCATTAAAAATAAGAAGACACGTGTCTGAGGGTTTTTCGATGTGGTGTATATTATGAGGTGAAAGGGGTGAAAAGTGGGGGTTGAAGGATTCCTAACGGAGCGTGTATCTCTTAAACGACATAGGCGTGGAGTTTGAAACTCAGCGGAAAAATATCAGCATAAAAATAAGTAAATAGGAGTTTGACCGTTTTTTTTTTCATAAATCCAATTTAAGGGGCCCATGGGGAGGGGTGAAATTCTGGGGGAAAAACAGGTAATATGTGTGAGTGGAAAATTATAGTCTACATGGCCAATGTTGTAGACAATAACACATTACATCTTTTTTGTCTCTTGCTATTTCATCATACGACGAATACTTAGGGGGTTATTAATGATTTTGTACTTATGGCCGGAATTTTCCAAGTCTCAGGAATGACATGAAAATGGATTCGAATGAAATGTCAAAAAGTAGTTTTTTAATACTTTTATTATATTTTTCACGTCTTTTAGGGTCCGAAACCAACATGATATTTTGATGTTTTTTCGTCCCATGCATTTTTGGTTTCAGGTGATAGAATTATTCTCCACTAGAACCCATGCTTATCTATCAATTTAACTAATGTTATAACGGAATTCCAAATGTTATTACGGGCAAAGCCACGGGTAACAGCTAATTACTCATAAAAGAACATTTACATATTAAATTAAGTACTTTTAAATCTAAATAAATCAATATCTCTTGCTTGTGTGGCAAATTAATGATGAATGTTAAGACGTAACAAATGTTCATGTTATCATTATGTATGCAAACCCTTGAGTTGAAGAGATGTGTCTCAGCAAGGTATTGTTGCATGTCTGTTATAATTACAAGGTGTACTTTATAAACAAAAATTTTGATAAGTCTTAGGATAACGTGTCTTGAGACTAATTAGAACAAGAAGTTCCGTGACGAACTAAAGAGCCTACATTTCTTAAAATGTAAGATTCATGCCAATGATTAATCTATATGGATCTATCCAGAATAATGACGAAATTAAGTTGCTAATATCGACATTTCTCTTTAGTTGGAAATACTGTATAGCCTACCTAGCATAATGTAGCCTAATAGAGAACTACAGTACAGCCCTGGTGACTGAATAGTTCCATCTCTTAAGGTACAGAATGTGGTTGAAATCCAATGGATAGCATGGACGTTACATGTAGTTAAACATTGGATCTAAAAATCATGTTGGCAACAATGTCATGCATGTATTGGTCAGAAATAATCTGAAATAATATGAACTATTTCTGTGCCAATTTTGAATGAAATCCATTAGTTAGTATAGAAGTTACATGCATTTTAAAATTTGACCTATCAGCAGGCTTAGAATCATGTTGGCAGCACTGACGTATATTAGTTACTCCAAATTAATCTAGAATGCCAGGTACTATACGTGTGCAAAGTTTAGAGCTATTGGATTGCTTACTTTCTGATATATTGATATTAGGGTAACAAACATAGAGACAGCATTTATTTACAGCTGGCAGCCCTGGTTGCTCTTAAGAATACGCATTGTCATATTTGTTATGGTACACATAGCACATACGAAATGTGTTTGAAATCCAAATGATAGCATAGAAGTTACGTGTATTTAAAGATGGACCTCTCAGCAGGCTTAGAATCATGTTGGTAGCACTGACGTATATAAGTTACTCCAAATTAATATAGAAGGTACTATACGTGTGCATAGTTTAAAGCTGTGGGCTTGCATACCTTCTGATACATTGGTATTTGGATAAAAGACATTGAGAGCATTTATTAACAGTTAGCAGCCCTGGTGGCTCATAAAAATACGCTCAGTTATATATGTTTATGTACTCATAGTGCATACGATATTTGGTTGAATTCCAATTGATAGTGTAGAAGTTAGCCTATATGCATTTAAAAATTGGACATATCAGCAGACTTAGAATCAGTTTGGCAACACTGTCATGCATGGCCTCCTGGAAATTAAACTGAAATTGTATTATATATACGTGAGCAAGTTTTGAAATAGCTCCATTCATACCTTCCAAGATTTCAACACAGAGCTCAAATTTCAATTGCGATTTTTCAGCAGTCGTTAGCACTGACATAATTTTCAAATAGGGCATTGAAATATTCAGGTATAGATCTTTACTCATACCACATTTTGTTTGGATTGCTGCAGCCGTTTAGGATTTGATAACGGGGGGGGGCGGGGGGGGGGGGGACACACACATACACAGACAGACGGACAGACACAAATTTGCCCGGATCGATCTCATAAGTCTACTTTTCCCTCATTTTTGCAAAATGTGAAAAGTAGGCTAAACATTAAATATGATTATAATGGATTTAATACATTAGTGATGGATTACTACGCCTGGCATTGGCCTTTCCAAGTGGGTCTTTTCCATGATTCTTGATGCGTCGGTGGGTCATGGTTTTGCTTGAAAGGTAGTTAGCTATTATAGAAAGAATGTAGTGGTATAGGCCCCTTGGCCAAAGAGAAGACAGTGATGAAAAGAGGATCAGTATGAGAAGGCTGGCATAAGTAATATATCGATATTTGTTTACTCAAATGTTTGATAGGAAAGATCAAAGCGAAGAGAAGCTCAGCCTAAGTAATATATCGATTTGTTTACTCAAATGTTCCATAAGAAATATGACGAAGAGAAGCCTTGCATAAGTGATAATATATCGATATTTGTTTGCTGAAATGTTCGATATTGAATGGAATAGGAGTCCGGCATAAGTAATATTTCCATATTTGTTTACACAAATGTTCCATAAGATGGAACAGAAGACGAGCCCGGTATATGTAAGGCAAATTAATGCCGAGCTTAAATGAGATCTCAAGGTTGCCAACCCAAGATGCATTTGTTATAAACACCTGGGAGAGGGAATAGTGTTAAGAAGGTGAGGGAATAATCAGTACAAAAGCAAGTCAATCCTTTTGTTTGTAGCATGTTTTAATTGATTTTTTGTGGACAAAACATCAGAGTAACAAAATCTCTTCTAGTTTTAACTTACCAGCATCCAATATTACAACATGATTGGATGACATGATCACCATTTACAAAACAAATCCTAAGAAGACAAACATGTTCCTTCTTAACAATGCGATATGAGTCCACTTGAACTGCATTCAGTCTGGGAATCTCCTTTCATCTGACAATGAGACGACATGAGATCAATGTATGTTATTTAGTTACGAAGCATACAAGAAAATACAGATGTTCTGTCTCTCTTTCCTCTATCTAAACCCATCATCAAACATAAACCAAATAATTGATCTTAATAAACCAGCAGCTACGAACGTTAATAATACACGACTTCAAATTTACACTGCAGTTAGTGTATCCACAACATTCAACAGGCCCGACGAGAGGGAAAGTGGAAACATTGAAATGTTCTTATAGTCCTGTATTGAATGTATCTGAATCTAGAAAATACAGCGTCATTCATATAAAGTAAGCACGGCAAGCGGCAGTTTTGTTATCCGCTGCGCCAGTGGCCTTTGTCGAGCTTGTGGCGCGCCACGGCCCCCCCCCCCCCCCCCCTACTTTAAACGTGTGTACAATCCTGTATGAAATCTTACCTTATAAAAGATGCTGGAAGTGTGGTCCTTCCTGGGTCACACAGGCATTGTATCTGGTAACCGCATTCTGGCTGACGCGAGTGAGTTCTGTCACTTTGATGTTTCTGATTTTGAATTTTATGCTTTTTTTTTTGTGCACTGAGTCAGTAGTGTCACTCTAATTACGTGAATCTGTGCTATACTCTGTATTTCAAAAGAATGAACGTGAAGGAAATGGCGGGAGCTTGGAACAGCTGACCGCCGCGGGCTCCTATTGGCTGGATTTTGACAACTAATACCATACGTTGCCAGATTATTGTCGTTCATTCAATCGCCTGTTAACTGTGTTGGAGTTTGTTTCATTGCCATCGTTTCGTTTACTTTAAGCATCGAGTCAATAAGTTGTAAATAGTACTGCAGGAAGAACGTGGAAAAATCTTGGAAATACAGCTCGAGACCACGCGCACCAACCTGTAAAACGGTCGGATATCGTTCATTTCGACATCAAACTACTTTCATGGTTAGCCTTGTTTGTTCAATTCAAATTTAAATATACTTAATTTAGAATACATGCGTGACGTACAAAATAGACTATGTACATTTAGTCTTAATGTTCACGTATCCAGTATGTTTCATTGCATACCGTAGTGTTCAAATTAACGCTTGTCATTCCATAACCTACAAATCGACAATGTAAAATCTCTGCAATAATATCGCCACAGAACAGCTTGTTTGTGTGCTTGGAGCTAAATACTTTACCTTAACATTACATATGTGGAGGCTATTATTAACCTACAGAGTCGCGATACAGTGAGTGAGTGTGCTTGATATGGTCTTGATGTCATTTCTGCGATCTGTGTTAACTGCTGTAAACTGTATTATATTTGTATATCTGTCGAGTGTTTGGCCTCTTTCTCGTATTTATTGAATAACGGTGACAAAGGTAGCATAGCTTTGGTGTGTTATTTATTGATTTTATACCGTATTTCTCTATTTGAATGTCTTCGGCGTTGACTCAGGATCGACATTATTGCATTATATTGCGCATAATAGTACCGAAATAATATCCGAAGTGTAGCCTTCTGTATTATTCGAATCGGCTGTTCTACATCAACAATAATAACTTGGCAACACAGCTCAGCTGTTCCAAGCTCCCGCCATTTCCTTCACGTTCATTCTTTTGAAATACAGAGTATAGTGACGGTAGAACTTCATCAGGAAATTGCTGAACAAATGCATCACGTACCCACCTAGCCGACTCGTACTTAAAATAAGTTTTACATACAAACATACGATGATGTAATGATAACTGTCTCACCATGTTAGCATCTGAGGTTCAGTCTGGCGACTGAACACCTGCACGTTTATTGCAAGGTCAAGTATGCGCGCGCTTTCAATACTACAGCAGGGGGCCGAGGAACGCCACAAGCTCGGCCAAGGCCAGTGCAGCAGCGGATAACAAAGCCGCCGCTCACCGTTCTTACTTTATATGAAAGACCCTGTATAGCCTACTACAGATTACTATAAAGAAACCATAAGTACGCTAATCTATTTTGTTTATATAGCCAGAGAAATAGCAAATTTTCTACACTTTATAGGGTAGATATTTTCTAAATAATCTTCGCAAAGTCCAAATTCTAGTTCATAAGATTGTGAAAGATGTTCCACTTGTTCTTGCCATGAGAGGGAGAAACATTTTCGGTCAGATAAAAATAGAACGGCATTAAAAGTTCACATTGAACACAGTTAAAATGATTCAGAAAAGAAAAAAACAAATTTTAAAGAAAATCCATTGAGTTTTAAGGCGGCTTTTAAATCACATGACAAGTAAGATACAATTCCGGCATTTCTCTGAAGTAAAAGAAAAAGAAGTCAAAACCCTCGGAGGGGCCCGTAAGTCCTTTTCCTAGGGCCCCTACTCGCTCTCCACGGACTTGACATTCAATAATCGAAATCCTTAAAAACACCGCGTTTCCTAGATCAGATAATTTGAAATTTGCGATATTTCTTCCTTAAACAAAATTGTTCTTAAATTATGGATTTCATGACTCGGAATACTAATAAAACTATTCATACTGTTGGGACATTACCGAGTAAAAATAAAAATAAAAATCTAAATGCTTCAAGAGGAACCTTGTCTCCTTTTTCAAAAGAATTAAAACAATGTGGCCAAAGAATATGTGTCAATGAGCTTACAAAAAGGAACTAGAGAAATTCCTCTATTCGTCACCAGATAGCAGCCAGAAACTACTGTATGGACCTTGGTAGAAAAACGCGCCAAGTTGAACAGAACGACGGAAAGAGTAGTAAGATGGGTGAGTGGTTATCGTGTCGGGCTACCAACCCCAAGCTTGCAGGTTCGCTCCTGGCCATAGTAAGTGATTTTTAAAAAGCGACATAAATCACAACACGCATGTTTGAATTCAGTAGGCCGTGTTCATAATGGCAAAATTAATCTCGGGATTTTCCGCCAACACAAAACAGTTCCTCCTTTCTCTACTAGAAAGCGCTATAGTGCCATGTTTTGTATTGCCGCCATCTTGACGAAAACGTAATGGCGTCCACCCAAATATTAAAAGCTTGAATCAAATTACGACCAACCTAATCATCGGATCTCAACCAAATTTTGCAACATTATACCTTTATGTACGAAGAATATTTTGATTGAATCACAAGGTCATCAGCCTAATAATTTGCGAATGGCGGCCATGTATGTTTGCAAATCGATTCCCCCTATCTATTCAAACACGGTGAAACCTAATTAAACGAAATTTGGTACATAGGTAGCTCTAGCAAACGGCACATCAGTGTCATGTTTTATATCGCCGCCATCTTGACTGAAACGTAATGGCGGTCACCCAAATGTTAAAAGCTTAAATCAAATTACGACCAACCTAATCAGTTGGAAAAGTTGGAACTACTTGAAATTGAATGGAACTTGTAGTTCACCCCATGGGTGTCCACTTGTAGCAGCTACAGCCCCTGGCGAGCCGAACATGTCCTCGGACACTCCCGGCACTTGTAGTTCACCCCATGGGTGTCCACTTGTAGCAGCTACAGCCCCTGGCGAGCCGAACATGTCCTCGGACACTCCCGGCACTAAAAGCCATACGATAAATAAACAACAATACAATCATAAATGACATTCAATAAACGACAGTTTAAGAAGTAAGGAGTCCGAGTTTGGACTCATTTTCTCTACAACTTTATGTAGAATTCAAAAAAAATGAAAATTGTGAATTTAAACTTGAAATAAGAAATGTTTTTAGTGCTGTGGGACAGTGCCAGTAGGTGAGTCATTGACGCCACCGGCCGGTCCGGTGAGCAGGGGCGGTCCCAAGGGGGGGGCCAGGGGGGCCATGGCCCCCCCCCAAACGGTCTTCAAAAATAGAAATAAAAAAGAAAATGAGAAAGAGAAAGGCAGAGGAGAGAAAGGAAGAGAGCAAAGGTTTGACTTGACAGTTCCAATTCACAGGACCTGCCTGTGAAAGTGAGACCAGCCCTCCAGACCCCTTAGAAAATGAAGGAAACTTCCGTGAACTCCTTCAGTTTCGAGTCGAAAGTGGCGACGAAACTCTTCGTTGCCACCTTGAAAATGCATCAGCACGGGCTACGTATATTAGTAATAGAACACAAAATGAACTGATTAAGTGCTGTCGTGAGGAAATCCAAGAAGACATTGTACGGAAGGTGAAAGTAGCAGCATGTTTTCAGTCATGTTCGATGAGACATCAGACATTTCGCTAAAAGAACAGCTTGCATTGTCACTTCGCTACGTCCACGAAGAGAAGGTGCACGAAGATATTTTGACATTTGCAGACGCCTACGAGTCTATTAGGGAGGACGATATTCAAGGCGGGGAACCAAAATTGTCAGGCTTTGCTCTTGGTCACGTTGTACAAGATCTCACTACAAAGCTCTCACTCGATCTTAAGCTTTGTGTTGGGGTAGGCACGGATAACTGTTCGGTGATGTCATCGGAAACGAAAGGTGCAGTACAGGAACTTTTGAAAGCGGCACCTTGCGGTTCTAGGTGTCCATGCTACAATCACGCCCTTAACAGCAGCTTAGCGAAAACTTCAAAAGTAGTGCCCACTTGTAATGGTACAGCATTGATGAAAAATGCAATTAACTTTGCTAGATCATCTCCTAAAAGATACAAGGCTTTTTTTTGTGTCAGTTTTGAGCGAAGACTTTGGCAAACTGTGTGAAACGAGGTGGAGTGAAAAACATGATGGCCATTTACAGTTCGAGAGACTCTTAGTTAAGATAATTCGAACTTTAGAAATCATAGCAGAATGGGAGGACAGCGACACATAGAGTGCAGCTGAAACCCTCATTCAATCATTGTGTGATACGCAATTTGTGGTTTCAATGTTGTGTCTGTGCGACGTTCTAGTTAAAACCCGGCCTTTGAGCCTTCTTCTTCAGGACGACTCATTGGACTTGGTGCGACTTCCGCGGGTGTCATGGACACCATCGAGGCGCTTTCGACTGTACGTGAGAATGCTGAACCGTACTTCGAGATAATATTTTGCGGAATAACTGGAGTTTGAGGTGGCGTTGCTCCTAAGAGCAGGCAGGAGGAAGCGGTCCAACGTTCCAGCTGACATTGACGCACCCGAAGAGTTCTACCGCCGAACTGTCTTCATTCCGCTGATCGAGCATGTGGTGCAGGATCTCAAGGAACAATGTCCAAATGAATCTTTGGGCGCATTCGACTTGATGCCTGCAATCTGCGTTGACAAACCGGCTGAAGACCCAACAGTGGTGCAATGTTTGGAGGCTCTTCGTATCAAGTATCAGCCTTTGCTAATTTCCGACGGGCGCCACTTGCAGGGAGAGTATGCTGTATGGAGACAGCGATGGTTGAGATTGAAGTCGGCAGGGAAGAAATTGCCATCAACTGCAATTGAGTCAATGGTAGCTGCTTCTCAAAGCTTGACACCTACAGTCAACACTCTCCTGCAGCTTTTGGCGACGTTGCCTATGAGTAATGTCACTCCCGACATTGCGACGGCTTAAGGACTGGCTATGGTCCCGAATGCCGGAAGAAAGGCTAACCGGACTGGCTCTGTTACAGTGCCATCGGTCAACGAAAGTCAGTGTGGAGAAAGTAATTGATCGGTTTGCCAAAATGAAGACAAGGCGATTGGATTTTGTTCATTGATCAGATACCTACAATAAACAGATTTACATTTTATTATGTGTGTTCTCTCTCTAGAGTCTATTCGACCCTCTCCTCGATTTTTATAAAACTAATAGGTTATTATACGAATTTCAGTCCTTATGATATGCGACATGCTACCAGTAAAAATTAAAGATAGCCTACTGTATATAAAAATAGGACGGATGCCTCCCCCCCCCCCTCCTTATGGGCTTAGGGCCCCCTCCAAAAGTTCTGCCTGCGACCGCCCCTGCCGGTGAGAGGGTCGAGAGGGTGAGTGAGTGACGTCAGTTGAGTTCCGAGAAGTCCCTTAACCCTTAACCATCTTCTGTCGTCTCTTCCCCGACAAATCTTCCATTTCTATTTGGTGCTGCTATCTGTTGGTTGCGTGACGAACCTCGTGGAGTTTTGATATTGTGAAGCAGGGAACCGTTCAACTATTATTTAGAAGGCCGTGCAGCCTGCCAGCTGTTCCTCAGCGATCGTCAGAATGATAGTAAACAAACATGGTGGATCGGATATTGACTGAGCTGTAGGGAATTTTAAGTCGAGGGGTATCATGAACAAACGGAAGACATTTGATAGGTGCCAAATACTATTGAAATACTGTTTCAAAATGTCCAGATAGGCGTTGCCAACCCTGCATAGATACATTATCCTGTATTACGTAGACTATGCCTAAATAAAAAGAACTTACAAGGGGAGGATACGATGCATGGGTCACCGATTCGAACCATCCTTAGTACATGTGTAGGATATGTAGCTGTTTCCGAGAAATGAATTAATTGCAATTACAGAGCGGCGTCTATGTGCGTTGTACGCTAGCAAAAAGCCAAGGAGCGCGTGGTGCAGCGATAAGAGCCCTGCTTCGTAAGCGCGGGATCGCTGGATCGGATCCCACCGGTGACCTTTTGCAGTGTGTATTGTTTTTTTCTTCTTGTTGTTGTAAACATTGGCAATTCGTACAAATGTAGGTGTCGTGAACAATGTTTATTTTGCAGTCAATTGTAATAACGTGTTTTGTGAGCGGGGAAAAAGGATTCTGAAATCATCGTATGGGGGTCAACGTTTGTGACATTACATAATGTACAGTATCGGCATTGCAAATACATTGGTCAGGTGTATTCTATTATATGTACCGGTATACATTTATACATTGAAGGCCGAGTCTGTTCCATTCATTGCACGTCTGTGAACCATCAGACCACCGCGTACCCCGCAAGCAGTGACTCATGCTATGCGTATTAGTTGAAAAATGCCGATGGTAAAAAAAATGAAAAAACACTGCAAAAGCTCATCGGTGGGATTTGATCCAGCGATCCCGCGCTTACGAAGCAGTGCTCTTACCACTGCACCACGCACATAGACGCCGCACTGCAATTGCAATTAAATAATTTCTCGGAAACAGCTGAGAAGCGCACCTTATTACTTGCACCTAGTATACGCCTGGTCATGCCCTACACGTGTACTAAAAATGGTTAAATTCGGTGATCCACTTATCGTATCCTCCCCTTGTAGGTTCTCGTTCTTGGGCCGACTGTTATTTAGTTAGTTAGTTGAGGTTTGAAGGGGCGGAACTACTAGGTTATCTGCCCCTCAGGCCGACTGTGAACCAGCCTTCACATCGATCTCACACTGTCTCCTTGTCAGAGACAGTCTAGCTTGGGTCCATCGCAATGCTGCAGCATCTTTGGTGTAACTTATAATTACCAACAGTCACAAACAAAACACTAGACTCCACTCAGCCCCTGAGCCATAGGGGGATAGGAACTTTGAGGAAGGCGTTGTTCAGGAAGCTCTTGAAGTGTCGTGCGATGCTCTGAATGGCTGCTGGCTTCATCTCCTGTATGATCTCGTTCGCGTTCTGGTTCAGGAACTGGTTCATAGCCTCACCTACAACAGTAGAAAATCGATTACATACACCAACAGAAAGACAACTGTTTAGTCGTCAACAAGGATCATGTAAACTATAAGAGATTCGTCACTTTTGGTTATAGAATTTCCGAGAGAGAGCAACGCCTGAGGCTATGTTCCGCTATACCAAGTCTGGCAACATAAAGAGTAAAAAGCCATATGAATGTAGCCTTTATTACACGTAATTCAACAGTATGTTCTGCGATGAGTTATTGATTATTCATGAAAATAACACAAACATAACTGCGCCTTTCGCTAGGCGCTGAAATATACCTCCAGATGGGAACATAATACATTTTGATATATATCAATGTTGGCAATAGATTTGTCACGAAGGACACAGTTATGCCGTTCTAGAGCTGAATTCACCTTTAGGCTAATTAAACATTGCTCTCCTACTCTACAGAATTGTTGGGATATTCGATGAATATAAAGAAAACTATCCAAATGCACAACTACATTGCCATAACCTCACTTTTTGCCTAGCATGCCGGCTGCCACCCACCTCTCCCCATAGCCGTAAACCACAACTTTTATTGCTTTGCAAAGGAGAATGGGTAAGAAAACAAACAAGAGATGAAATGCACACATTTATTCTCTATATATTTTTATTCGAGAGTAATTGCCCAGTAGTTTTACACATGGTCAACACCAGGAAGATGAAATTTGCCGTATTGTTCTTACTATCATTATAATTCTTACATCCCGGTGCTTGGCAATTTTTCCTCCCTTGCAGTGGCATGATTGACTCTCAATTCATTTTAAATAAATAATCAAAATACTGAACAAATCAAAATAACCAACAACACCACGAGGAAAATCAATCAAAACAGACTATTCCCGCTTTCGCCAGTCGGTTTGATGTGAACGTTCATGAGTGCCAACTACGGAACCTTAGTGCAAAAATTAATTCTTCAATCGTTGGCAAAACATCCAGAGCAGAGTTTTAACGCGACCCACGCGCTCCCTATGAACTGTCATCCCCCTGGTCGTCAACACGATATGACTATCAGTTGACACTATTAAATAATAGGCAATTAAGAGGGTCTGTACGAAAATATCTACGTTCGTCAGTATTTATTTATTTATTAACATAATAAATGCTCCACATGAAATTGATATTAAGTTAACAAAATTGCTAGAGAAAAGGAATTTAAATACTTAGGCGAATGGGTTACAGAAAATGGCAATGAAAATAAATCTGTAACATCAAGCATCCGGAAAATGGAGGTAGCTTTTCAATGCACTAACAAGTAGTTCCGTGAAGAACTATACAGCCTATTTTCATATATCCTGCTCATGTTAATTGTCTCTATCAACATACAAAATTTCAGTTTAATTGCTGTAACAGATTCGTAGATATTGAGAACCGTCTAAATATTTAATATGGTCGCCAGGATGCATTTTTATTTTTGTACTATTGCATTAAGATTATTGTGTACGTGTGGTATTCAAACTTCAATCGCATGATTAGAACACAAGAAGTAAAATCGAGATTTTAAAAGTACGCACAGCTGCCATCTTGTGATTATGCAAACAATTGAAATAAATTACATGCCAGTGGATCAACATTTGTATAAGCATTTAACGTGCAACGTTTCACGGCACTCGGATAGTTAATTCGCAAGAAACGTCCATTTAAATATTTATACTTCGCGTCGCCGCCATGTTGGATTTGTGCTCACCAGGTTACTTAAAGTCCTATAGGTGAACATATGTTCATAGTCTCTATGAACATAAAACAATTCAGTTTGGTTGCTGTAAAAGATTCATAGATATTGAGAACCGTCTAAATATTTCGGAAGCTCGCCATTTAGGATTGTTATATGTATAGGCCATAGAGTTATGTACCATTCAAGGACAATTATTGCCTAGCTTCATTATTCAAACTTTCACTTCGATTGCATGATTACGACACAAGAATAAAAACTTAATTTTAAAATTTCGCACAGCCGCCATCTTGAGGTTATGTAAACAATTTAATTAAATTAGATGGCAGTGCATTACAATCTGCAAAATCATTTACTGTACCACATTTCACTGCGCTCAGAGAGTTAAATCACGAAAAATGTCAATTAAAATATTTCAAATTCGCTTGGTCGCCATGTTCGTTTTGTACTTTACAGGTTTATGAAATATACATAGGTAAACTTGTATCAGTACCCTTTATCACCGTACAAAATTGCATGATGATATCTGTAATAGTTTTGGAGATATACAATGTCAGTGCAATATTTCGCACAGCCGCCATTTTGAGGTTATGTAAACAATTGAACTAAATTAGACTCCTGTACATTACAATGTGTACAAACATTTTCTGTACCAAGTTTCATTACGTTTGGATTGTTAAATCGCGAGAAATGTCTATTTAAAAGTCTCAATTTCGCTTGACCACCATGTCGGTTTTGTAGTCTCCAGGTTTTTGAAAGTTTCATAGGTGAACTTCTAGTAGTGCGCTTTATCACCATACACAACTTTAGGGCGATATCGGTAATAGTTTCGGAGATATTGAATGCTAGTGAAATATTTCACACAGCCGCCATATTGGATTGGTGAGACGTAACAAAATTTGAAGGGCACGGTCGAGGTCGCCGGGAATAGTACTATGAAATTACCAAGTTTCATTGAAATCGCTCCAGCCGTTTAGATTTTATTAGGGGGACATACACACACATCTCTCACTCACACACACACACACGCACACGCACACGGACAAAAGGTGATCTCATAAGCCTATTTTTCTTTTTTTTTTTTTTCAAAATTGAAAACAGGCTAAAAATGTTTATAACAAGCTATGCTTGCCTTGGAATAGTAAAATTCGCCATTAAACCGGAAGCTCTTTATGCTTCAGAAACACTCAATTTACAACTTAAAACATTAAAGGAACAATTAGAGATTAAGGAAAGGAAAATTATGCGAAAGATCTTAGGGCCCAGAATTAAAAATGGCATACACTATCTCAAGCCCAACTCTGAAATATATAGGAAAATTTCTAAACTTACCGATACGTGAGAATGAGACGAATTCAATTCTTGGGTCATTTGGAAAGAATGAATTATACGAGTCTTACTTACCTAACTAACCTAAAAAAGAAACTAACTTCGTGGCACTACAGCCCTTGGAGGACCTAGGCCTACCAAGCGACCGCTGCCCAGCCAATTGGCCTGCAGATTTTGGGGTGACGCGTGGTCAGCCCGTCGGGTCCCCTCGGCCATTAATCTTGGTTTTCGTGACCGGGGCACTGTCTCACTATCAGACAGCTACTCAATTGTCCTCACGAGGCTGAGTACACCCCGTTCCAACCCTCACGTCAGTTTTAAAATCCCTGACGGAGCCGGGCTTCGAACCCGGGGCCTCCGGGTGATAGGCAGGCGTGCTACCCCAACACCACGGGGTCAGCACGAGTCTTACTTACCGAATCCACACATTTCTGCAGAACAACCGTACAAGACCAAAGTGGTACAAACAGGTGGAGAGAGACCTAATGAAGATGGGATCGCCAGATCTGCTGGATAGAAATGTAAACAGGAATATTGTTCACACAAGGGGATATGAGGAAGATCAGAAGAAACCAATACGACGTGCATGGTCGGAGGAACAGAAACTACAACAATCCATGCATATGAAGAGCTATTGGGCGAGGAGGAAGGCTCAACATACGTTGATTCCGTGTGGTCTTAAGTGACCCATCCGCGAGACGAAGAAGAAGATGTTTATTTATTACCAAAGGATATCAAGAAACTTGAGCACTTCCACCAACAAAAGATGAGATACATCTCGAACATTAAGTGGAAGGTCTACGTGACCAACACTTCAGTTCTCGAGAAAGTGCATCTCAATAGCATTGAGGCAACCGCCATCGCTGATCAACTGAGATGGTGAATGAGACTTCCAGGATCGTATCATGACCCTGATAAATCCTGCGTATGTAAATTATGCGGGGTGCAATGTAGTAGATATCATGTAATTTCTTGTGTAAATCGGGGATCATCCATTGTGAAGTTTTGTGAATGACAGTTTGTTTTCATCAATATGCACAATTTGTGCGATTTATCTTTAATAATAATAATAATAATAATAATAATAATAATAATAATAATGTAGAACTTCGGTCATTTAGAGTATGGATTCTGAAGAGGAGACTGTACTCCTTTTGCTCCTGCGAAGACGTAAGGAAAGAATGAAAACACAAAGAATGTGGATACATCCAATTGTACAGATTGGCTACAAAGTCCCGTTACCCCCCTCTTATAAGCAATAGAAACCCCTAAACCTAGTTAAATAAGTTGTACACCATTTCTAAGAGAGATTTTCTTGGGAATATACGGCATTACGGGTCCAAAACATCAGTCTGTGCACCATGATTTTCATGGCAAAGGATAATACGGCGCCAAGTTCTGTGGGACATTCTTTGGAGCATTGCTGGAGTGACTTTAGTGAAAGCTTGTATCACAGCATCTTTCAGTTCAGCCGTGGTATTGTATCCGTTTTGTGAAACGATACCCTTTATGAACCCTCATAGCGCATTTCACATGTGGTAAGGTCCGGGCTTCGTGGTTGCCAGGCAAGTGGAGACGGGAGCACAGGAGAACCACGACATAGCCATCGCCCTGGAAGAACTTCAGTAAGATATTCGCGCACTGCGATGGCAAAGTGGGCTGGTACCCCATCATGCTGGGACCAACATGTCTCTTTCATTCCGTGCTCCTCCAAGAGAGGAACAAACCAGTCCTGCAACATGTTGAGGTAACTCTGCTGATTCACAGCATCGCCGAAAAAGAACGGCCCAAACAAGTGTCCTGGCCACCACGAAGCCCAGACCTTACCACACGTGATAATGCGCTATTATTATTAACAGAAAAGCGCACGAATGTGCATAACATAGATTTACACTAGTAAAACAAACATGTTACAAAAGAGTTAATTGATGTGAAAGACATCATGATCCAGTAATCAATCAGGAATGTGTGCATTAAAGCATTCATTCATGACCAGTCATTATATTGTGAATTGAATGTTATTTGTGAAATAGAGCAACAATGTATGATGCTTTGTTCATTTTAAATGTTAGTCCTTGCTATAATCACATATTGATTTCTGGTTATTTTTACATCGTGTGATGTGATATGTGTCACAGAACTGGTCACATAACGAGCACACGCAGAGTTCATTTTGGGCGTGGTAGGACATGTTTTTACATATTTTATGGTGGTACCCATGCACTGCTAACTTTATCACCACATGTCTTAGTTTCTGATTGGCGCTGGTCCAGTTCCGGTTGATCATGGCATCCGTGCTGTAAAATTCTAGCGGAATGTCTTCTCTCTTATCTCTTCTCTCTGCTAGGTGCGCTTCAACATTCTTTGTTGATGTAAGCTGTAATTTTGTTCTTATTTCTTCGACGAGGAAGGGTTCCCGTGCTAATTCATATGTTAGGCGGGAGCGCGTGTATTTTGAGATGCCCATTAAGGTTTTCAGGAATTGGGCTTTAACTCTTTCGATGGTGACCAGATCTCTCTTCGTTAGTCGGTCCCATATCAAGTGGATGCCGTACGTGAGAATTGGTAGGATCTTTGCGTCAAACAGATGCATAGCTGTTTTTAAGGATAGCTGCTGTAGATTGATAATGTCGTACATGGCTTTCAAGCAAGCCACTGCTCTGTCTTGGATGTGTAGTCTGAATGTTCCGGTAGTCTGTAAAGTGATCCCAAGGTATTTAACTGCATTCACTATTTCCACTTTGACCTCTTCATATTGCAAGTTGTCGTTTGCTGCTACACGCCCACCTTTCCGAAAAACCATCTGTTGGGTTTTTGTCCAGTTTATTTTCAGACTGTTATTTCCTGCCCATTCTACCAGTGCTGAGAAGGCGTGTTGGAGTTCTTCCTTATTTGGTGATCCTAGGACCAAGTCGTCCGCATATATGTAGATCACTGCGTCCTTTGATTTCTCTCGGATTGCTGTTGTTACATCGGCTGTGGCAATATTGAACAGTATGGGACTGAAGGGATCACCTTGCAACACTCCATTAGTTTGGGTGATTTCCTTTGTTTTGCATACTGCGTCATCTATGGTGATCTGGTTGTATGCCAGGATATTTTTTACTAAGACTGTTAAAGGATTGTGATTTCCGATGATATTTTGAAGTTTCGATGTGAGCTTTCTTCTGTCAATTAGATCGAAGGCCTTTGTATAGTCTATAAAGATCGCATAAAACTTTCCCTTTTGGAGTCATTTTGCTTCCTCTATGTCATTTAACAGATTTTGAATTGCGTGCAAGGTTCCTCTTCCTCGTCTAAAGCCGAATTGTTCCTCCGGTATCTTGGAGTCGACTTCGTATACTATCCTGTTGGTTAGAATTCTTGTCAGTAACTTGAAGGTGTTGCTTTCCAGTGCAATTCCTCTGTACGAGTTGGGGGTCGTTGGTTTCATCTTTTCCTTTATAGAGAGTTTTAATGGTCGATTTTCTCCATTCTTCGGGAATATTTCCTGTTTCTAGGCATTTGGTAAAGAGCTTGGACCATAGTTCTGATAGGTATTGTGCCGATTCCTTTAGATGTTCGTTGAAAAACCCGTCTGGTCCTGCGGCCTTGTTACATTTCGTAGCATTGATTATGTCCAATACCTCTGTGTTACTGATGGGGAGTATTTCTTCGCTATGGGGGTTCATAATGGGTATCGTTTCAAAAAACGGATACAATACCACGGATGAACTGAAAGATGCTGTGATACAAGCTTTCACTAAAGTCACACCAGCAAGGCTCCGGAGAATGTCGCACAGAACTTGGCGCCGTATTATCCTTAGCCATGAAAATCATGGTGCACAGACTGATGTTTTGGACCTGTAATGCCGTATATTCCCAAGAAAACCTCTCTTAGAAATGGTGTACAACTTATTTAACTAGGTTTATGGGTTTCTATTGGTTATAAGAGGGGGGGGGGGGTGGCCACCCTGTACAGGGTCATTATCTTTGTGCGCCCCGATAAACACGGCATGCTAAGCCGGCTTTGACTGGCGCAGATCGCGGGCGCGCGTACACGGTTCAGTCGGTTGTGGCGCACACTTTTACACTTTTACCAAACATGTTCAAAAATGTGTACTCACAGTGCTGAAAATGTCCTCCCTCTCTTGTAACACACACCTGACATCTTCTGATGAAAGAATGTCTGTCAACTCTTTTATTATTTACGGAGCCTATTTCCTTGAATCGTTTAGCGAGCCTCCTAATTGTACTGGCATTAGGCACAGGTCTTCCTGGAAACTTGATTCGACATTTTCGTCTCGTTTCAGAACAAGACTTTCTGCTTTTCATATACGAATTATGGGCATACACACGTTCGAGCAATGTGAATTGGTGTCTAGGCATGACCAACAATCACAGTAATCACAATACTCACTGAACGTGCAACACTAACGTCTGAGCTTTGCAGATACACGTCCATATGAATGACAAACACGTGTGAACTAACAATATGAGTCAACCATGGGCTGAACCGTGTAAGTGCGCCAGCTTGTCGTGATTATCGGGGCGCACATAAGATAATGACCCTGTAAGAAGTCCGGCATCAGTTTGGGCAGTTTAATCCTTTATATCACGAACTTGGCAATTATCCGGATAAGTTTTTCCAGTTCTTCAGAATGTCTAATTTTTTTTTCAATGAGCTAGTAGAGGAAATTAAAGCAATTATTTCAAGGACAGATATTGTGATGAAGAATGCCTTATCGACAGAAGAAAGACGGCTCCTTCATGATTATTGCGAGCGGCAACTTTCCACGATGTGGCTGACATCGCCCGTGTGAAAAGGAGACCGCTGCAGTCGGGATGCCCTAAGAATTATTGTTCAGCATTAAAGTTCTACAAAAAGTCCGCAACAGCATATCTGTATCTTTAATACATAAGTGTTTTTACGTTTTAATTTCTTCCAACAATCTCCATCCAGTAGAAATGTAAATTCCTGGCTTCGGAGCGTGTTTACGAGCTAGCGAGCGAGCCTATCACCCCAGCTTCGGCCAGCATCATACTGTCGAGTTAAGACTTGAGAGAAGAGTGTATGTGTTTGGAGTCTCACTGTTCACCTCGGCGTTTCTAAATTGCGTCTGGGACCTGCTGTCTTTTAACTTTACGCTCGGTAAACCGTTTAAGATACCGGCCCGGGTTGTCGCAGCCCCTAAACTAAGGAACCAACCAACCTATCTTTGGCGTCGCTTTGAAGCCACCAATACTGTGGTATTTGGATAAATCGTTTTGGCAGTTGCAATCCGAAGTATAGCTTCCAAGGATGCATAAGAAAAACTTGACCTTGGCACATGAATCCTCGGGAATTCTTGTCCCTCAACGCTTTTATAAAATAAAATAAAATCACCACTGTAATGGTAATAGCGGTCTGTCAAAATTGAATCGCACTGTAGTTTAATCAGCTCAACTTGGAGATTTGATGGGGCATCCTCTACCGCCACTACACGGGGAAGAAAGAGAAGAGGGAGGGGAAAAGCACCGGTGCGGCACAAAAACATTACCATACGTATTAACTTCGATAACTAGAAGCCTCCGTGGCTTAGGCGGCAGCACGCCGGCCTCTCACCGCTAGGTCCGTGGTTCAAATCCCGGTCACTCCATGTGAGATCTGTGCTGGACAAAACGGAGGCAGACAGGTTTTTCTCCGGGTACTCCGGTTTTCCCTGTCAAAATTTCATTCCAGCAACACTCTCCACTTTCATTTCATCTGTCATTCATTTAATTATTGCCCCAGAGGAGAGCGTCAGGCCTCGGCAGCCGGCACAGTTCATATCCTCGCCGCTAGATGGGGGCTTCCTTCATTCCATTCCTGACCCGGTCGGAGACTGGAAGCAGGCTGTGGATTTTCATTAACTTCGATAACTAATTTAATTCGCTATGAATACCTAGTTTAAGTATTGATAGGTGTTCAAAGCGAATTTAATCAGTTATGTCCTATAAGACAGGACAGAGGGAATATTGTAACTACTTACCTAGAACATTACCACCGTTGATATGGTCTCGAATTCTGAATCGAGATTTCCCAAGAGAAAAGTCGATCAGTAACTTATCAACCTTCATGTACTTTGTGCCGTCGATGAGGACTTCCTTGCCGTGTATCTTGGCCAGAGCAGCGACATCGTCTGGAAACAGAGCACAATATGAGCAGTATTTAATGTCATAGCAGTCGTTGAGGGCCTTTCAATCTAGGGGCGTAGCTTATCTCCACCCTGAATCAGTCATTCTAGAGCCCGGATACTTATGTGTTAAAATATTTTTTATGTTCGACCATACCTAAATATAAATATTAAATGCCAGAAAACTGCATCTCAAAGAAGCTCATTATATTTCAAGTTTCATTATGATACAGGTTTTCCACCAATCAGAGCTCAAAATGTCATTACGATACAGCTGTTTGACCAATTAGGCAAGGACAGCATCGCAGCTGCGCTGACTTCCATGGCCTCCTATTATGAATGTCACTGCGTGACTAGTGTCCTAATGGGGGTATTGCAGGAGGCCGTGGTCTGCGTACCATACGCTCTGTTCAGTAGGCCGTGTTCATAATGGCAAAATTAATCTCGGGAGTTTTCGACAACACAAAGTTCCCCATTTCTCTTCTAAAAAGTGCTGTAGTGTCGAGGAGCTTAGATAACTAACCTCCTTGACTTTCATAGCGTTCAAAGGAACGACGAAATTCGACATGCATGCTGCCCTCTGGGTGTCAAATAGGCCCAACAAAGCTTGCACCCGGCACCTAGGCCATACGATAGTATTGTTACGTGCCACCCCCTAGTGGCAATTCCGTTAACTGGATTACGGTGGGTAGAAGGCACAACACCAATTACTGCTTTAAAGAGAAATTAGCTTTATTACTTGCAGGTCAGAAATATACACCGTACAATAAGCAGATAGAAACAATTAGCTGTCTTACAGAAGCTCCCTCCTGTATAGGGCCCGACTCACCCTTTCACTTGTCAATGAGCCAGAGAAGTTAATCCCTCCTAATGAGTCCGGTCCTGTACGCTGAATGGAAATGGCTGCACTAAGTCTGTCACTCACTGTTTTGCAACTCACCACAATGACCTCTGTCGCACTAGGTAAGCACACACTCTTCAATACCCAGCCTCTCCGTATGATTCACACTCCTTCACTGGCAAGAGAATCAGCTTCACTAGGGGTTTCGCAAGTTACGTCACCACACTTCTGTCGCTCAGGATAAACGCTCGCACTAGCTCGAAAAACACCCCTACACTGGTCGAGAGGTCGCTCTTATATAGCAGGCCGGTGACTCAATAAATGCTTCTAGACCCATCCAGGGTTCACGGTTTCTCGAGGCTTCCTCCACTGGCTGAGTCACGAATATTCTGGACCATCCCTTTGTCCTAGTAGTCCTGTTGCATAAGGCGCACGCAATACACCGAGGCAGAGCAGCCCAGCCCTGGGGCAGTTGTGACTCATGCGGCGAGCGATGAAACGAACTCATAAGCGTAACACCACCCCCTTCCTAAAAGGCTGATCGTCCCGATCAATCATTGGTCCGTCTGTGTCCCTCCATAGGCTGCCAGGCGATCTCGATGTACGATCTTCATCTTCGCCCTCGGGCTCCGCTGGATCCTGTAGACGACATCGTTGATCCGTTTCACGACTCGGTACGGGCCCTCCCAGGACTTCTGCAGTTTGGGTGACAGGCCTTACTTCCGTAATGGGTTGAAGAGCCAGACCAGGTCGTCCTCGTGGAATCCGCCGGCATCCGTCTGTTGGTCGTATCGGGTCTTCATTCGGTCGGTCTCGATCCGCAGTTTCCTCATCGCGAACGCGTGCACGTCCTCCAGTTGGTCGACCAGTTCTTGACCATACTGGCTTACCGGGACCGGATCATTCCCAGGTCGGCCGAAGGCAAGATCGACAGGTAGACGGAGCTCCCTCCCAAACATGGCCCGGGCTGGTGTGCACCCGGTGGCTTCATGCACGGCGGTGCGGTAGGCCAGGAGAAATAGTGGAAGATGTTTGTCCCAATCCCTCTGGTGCTCGCTGACTACTATTCGGAGATGGTTCTCGATGGCGCGATTGAATCGCTCTACCATCCCGTCGGACTGAGGGTGCAGCGGCGTTGTCCTTGTCTTCCGGATTCCCAGCAGCTGGCATAGGTTCTGGAACACCTGCGACTCGAAGTTCCTCCCTTGGTCGGAGTGCAGCTCCAGGGGTACTCCGTACCGGCTGACGAATTCCTTCACCAGGGTCTCTGCGATCGTCGCGGCTTCTTGGTTAGGGAGCACATACGCCTCCGGCCATTTGCTAAAGTAGTCGCTGACGACCAATATGTAGCGGTTCCCTGCCTCGCTTAACGGGAATGGCCCAGCAACATCGATGGCCACTCTCTCCATGGGGCCACCCACGTTGTAGGTCTTCAGTGGACCACGTCGTCTTCGTCCTGGGCCCTTGCTGGCTGCGCAATCGTGGCGCCTCGCGCAGTGGTTCTCCACGTCAGTTCGGCATCCGATCCAGTAGAACCGCTCTCTCAGCTTCTCCAGGGTCTTCTTTATCCCTAGGGGTCCACCAGATGATCCTCCATGGACTTCCTTCAGAACTTCCTCCGTCATAGCCTTTGGAACGACGACTTGCTCCCAAGATGTCTTCCCGTCGGTTCTCTCCCAGGTACGGCAGATGAGGCCATCCATTACAACCAGCGAGTCCCACTGCGCCCAGTAGGACTTAAACTTTGGGCTGCAGTCACTCACAATGTTCCACCCGGGTCTGGGGACACAGGCCCTCTTCCATCCGGCTATCAGTCCCTGGTCATCATCTTCCGCTTGCGCCCGCGTGAAAGATTCGTGGCTCCAGCTCCCTTGAAGTTGCACGGTAGTCCTTCGGCACTGTATCCCGGTGTTCTCCTCCCTACTGGTACAGAAGGTGCAGTCTTCGGGGCACGGTTTTCGTGACAGGGCGTCGGCGTTAGAATGCAGTTGGCCTTTCCTGTGCTGGATCTCAAAATTGTACTGTTGAAGTCTCTCTAACCACCGCGCGAGTTGACCCTCGGGCTGCTTGAAGTTCAGGAGCCACCGCAGGGATGCATGATCGGTCCTGATGAGAAATTCTTGTCCGTACAGGTACTTGTGGAAGTGTTCAATGGTCTTCACGATGGCGAGCAGCTCCTTCCTGGTGACGCAGTAGCTCCTCTCTGGCTTTGACAAGGCTTTGCTGAAGTAGGCCACTACTCTCTCCTCGCCGTCCACTATTTGGGACAGGATTCCCCCTATGCCAAAGTCGCTGGCATAGGTATCGACGATGAACCTTGTTCCAGGTCTGGGGTAGGCCAGAATAGGCGCAGTGCACAGAGCCTGCTTGAGTTGTTCTAAAGCACTGTGGCATTCTGCTGTCCACGAGAAGAGTTGGTCCATCTCGGTCAGTCGATGTAAAGGTTTGGCGATGTCGGCGAATCCTCTCACGAAGCGACGGTAATAAGTGCAGAGTCCCAGGAAGCTTCGTAGTTGAGACTTGTCCTTCGGAACTGGCCATTCCCTCACAGCTGCGGTCTTCTCTGGGTCGGTGCGCACCCCTTCCTCGGAGACGATATGCCCAAGGTACTGGACCTGCTTCTGGAAGAGCTGACACTTCTTGGGGCTCAACTTCAGCTGGGCAGCCTGTAGCTTCATCAAGATCTCCTTCAGGTTGCTGTAGTGCTCCTCGAAGCTTCTCCCCAGAACGATGACGTCGTCTAGGTAGACCAGGCAGGTCTTCCAGTGTAGTCCCCTCAGAATGGGCTCCAGTAGCCTTTCGAAGGTCGCAGGGGCGTTGCACAGACCGAATGGCATGACGGTGAACTGCCAGAGCCCGCTGCCCACAGAGAACGCCGTTTTCTCGCGGTCCTTAGGGTGGACCTCCACTTGCCAGTGGCCACTCTTCAAATCCAAGGTGGAGAACCATCTTGACTCTGATATGGTGTCCAGGGTGTCGTCGATCCGGGGTAGAGGGTAGCTGTCCTTTTTCGTGACGACATTCACCCGCCTGTAATCCACGCAGAACCTGGTGGAACCGTCCTTCTTCTTCACTAGCACGACCGGAGAACTCCAAGGACTATGTGATGGCTCGATCACTCCTTGCTCCTTCATCTCTTCTACCATCCGGTCGACTTCAGCTTGCTTGGCGAGTGGGACACGTCGGAATGGGGCCCTAATCGGTGCGCTGCCCCCAACGTCGATTCTGTGCTGGACCAAGCTTGTCCTACCGAAGTCATTGCTCCCCACGGACAAGACATCCTGGAATTCGCGTAGCAGGTCCTGAAGTTGGCGTGATTGCTCCTCGTCTAAATGGTCCTGGGATCCTTGGTACAGCTTCTGTAGTTCTTCTGGCAGGACGCGTCTTCTTCGGTTGTCCGTCTGCAGGTGCCCGTCCGTCGTGTCTGTGATGCGGGCAATCCAAGTAAAGGGCTCGCAGACCCCTAGGTTGGTGTCCTGGTGAACCGTAATATCGTAGTCGATCAGGTTGGACAGGCGGACGTACGGCCGAGGCGCCGTGTTGATAAGGGTCTTGGCAACTAGCAAACCTTTTGTCTGGATGTCCTCATATTTTGGCTCGATGACAGCCGCCACTCCCTCAGCAGTTCCGTCGACAATTACGGCGGCGCTGACCTCCGTTCTGGCGGGAACGATGACGTCCTCTCTCAGCCTTGCTCGTCGTGTGGTGACGGCCTCGTGTGCTGGTTGCAAAGCAAGTTCCTCACCTCCGAAGTGCAGAGTGTTGGTACTTAGGTCCAAGATGATGCTGTTCTGGTCCAGGAAGTCCAGTCCGATGATCACTTCGTTTGATACGTCAGCCACAAGCACTGGATGCTTCACCACCCGTCGACCAATGACGAGCTCCAGTGATGCTTCGCCATGTACCGGTGCGGTCTCTCCGGTCGCGGTTATTAGCTGGAGGTTCCTTTGAGTGGGTTGCACTCTCCACATCGGGATCACGGTGGGATTGACGATGGTCCTCGATGCTCCCGTGTCGATCAGCATGGGCCAGCTCACTCCGTTGATGACTCCGTCGACCATCAGGCTGCTATTGTCCCTCTGTAACTTCGTCACACGCACTTGGACTGCCGGGGCTTGACGACTGTCACAAGCCAACCTTTGCCCCCCTAGGCTGGCTAATACTCGTTTCCCTGGGCCGCGCGGTTTTCAGACGACTGATTTCCCGTCGGATACCCTCGGCGGCGGCGATCACCGCAGTCTTTGCTCAGGTGGCCTTTCTTACCGCAGGCCCAGCAGGCCGGTAGTCCTCTTCCGGGCCGCCTCTCCGGTTGTCTTCCGGCTGTGTCGTTGCTGGTGGTGCCGCGACTATCGAAGAAACGGCTTAGCGCCTCCATCAATTCGTCGGCCAGGGGCTTGGTCTCGTTGGTTTTTGCTGGTTCGTCGACGTCCACTTGACGCGCCCGCGCGTGCATTCTGGATGCCAGTTTTGCCGTCTCGAATTCAAGTGCGTGGCTCAGCGCATCTGCCAGGGTCTTATTGCGCGCGAGTCGCAGCGCCTGTTGAGTGTCCGAGTCCCGTAGCCCGTCGGTGAAGGTCTGCGTCGCAATCTGTTCCAGAAAGTCGGCCGGCGCTGTTGGATAGGCGAGCCTTACGAGGCGTGCGATGTCCATCTCGAACTCCTGCAGGGTTTCCGCGTTCTTCTGTACCCGGGTCCGGAGCTGCATCTGGTAGGCCTGCCGAAGATGGCTATCTCCATATCAGGACTCCATATGGGCGATCAGTGAAGCGTAGTCCTTGGATCCAGTCGGGATGGCCTTAGGACGTTATGGGCGTCACCTCTCAGCGCTACAATGAGAGCTGTAGCCTTTTCTGTGTTGCTCCAGTTATTTATGGAACAGGCCGCCTCGAACTGACGTAAGTAGGTGCTCCACGGGACCTTTCCGTCGAAGGTTGGGGGCGTCACTCTGCTATGTCCCGTTCCTGATATTCCCGTTGTAACGGTGGGCGGGCGTTGGCGCAGCTCGGCAACTTCCTCTTGTAGGGCGTTGAATCTCGCTTCCATCCCCGTCGGCGGGTGTTGGCTCAGCTCAGCAATTTCCTTCTTTAAAGCGTTGAATTTCTCTTCCACCCCCGTCAGTGGGCGTTGGCGCAGCTCGGCAACTTCCTTTTGTAAGGCGTTGAATTTATCCTCCACCCCCATCAGCGGGCGTTGGCGCAGCTCGGCAACTTCCACTTGTAAGGCGTCGAACTTCCTTTCCACTGCCGTGACATCCTCACGCAGACCCAGTTCTAATTTCTTCAGGTCCTGTGTCAACTTATTCTGACCGTCTTCCATCTTCTTCTGGCCGTCCTCTATCCTCTTCAGGTCCTCCGCTAGCTTATTTTGACCGTCTTCCATCATCTTCTGGCCGTCTTCTAGTTTGGCAGTTAGGTCCTCGGCTAACTTATTTTGACTGTCTTCCATCTTCTTCTGGCCGTCTTCTAATTTGGCAGTTAGATCCTTGGTTAAATTCTTCTGGCCGTCTTCTAATTTGGTTTCCATGCCACTTAACTTTTCTAGCAATGCTGCCAATTGCGCTTCCATTTTGGTTGTTTGTCTTGTAAAGGGCACAGGAAAATTTTAAAAAAATTACCTGCTCGGGTTTTGAAACCAGGACCGTCAGGTGTTGTGCTTGTACTTGAGTTCGTAATCCGGCTTCTGATACCAGTTGTTACGTGCCACCCCTAGTGGCAATTCCGTTAACTGGATTACGGTGGATAGAAAGCGCAAGACCAATTACTGCTTTAAAGATAAATTAGCTTTATTGCTTGCAGGTCAGAAATATACACCGTACAATAAGCAGATAGAAACAATTAGCTGTCTTACAGAAGCTCCCTCCTGTATGGGGCCCGACTCACCCTTTCACTTGTCAATGAGCCACAGAAGTTAATCCCTCCTAATGAGTCCGGTCCCGTACGCTGGCTGGAAATGGCTGCACTAAGTCTGTCACTCACTGTTTTGCAACTTACCACAATGACCTCTGTCGCACTAGGTAAGCACACACTCTTCAATACCCAGCCTCTCCGTATGATTCACACTCCTTCACTGGCAAGAGAATCAGCTTCACTAGGGGTTTCGCAAGTTACGTCACCACACTTCTGTCGCTCAGGATAAACGCTCGCACTAGCTCGAGAAACACCCCCACACTGGTTGAGAGGTCGCTCTTATATAGCAGGCCAGTGACTCAATAAATGCTTCTAGACCCATCCAGGGTTCACGGCTTCCTCCACTGGCTGAGTCACGAATATTCTGGACCATCCCTTTGTCCTAGTAGTCCTGTTGCATAAGGCGCACGCAATACACTGAGGCAGAGCAGTCCAGCCCTGGGGCAGTTGTGACTCATGCGGCGAGCGATGAAACGAACTCATAGCCGTAACAGTATAGTAGTATTACTTAAGGTTCTCGATTATTCGTGGGAATCGGGGATTGTAAACCACGGATAATCCACAATTCAGGATAAAATGATTAGAACCCATTTGCTACATTAAAACAGTATTTTGTTAAATAATTTGGTATAAAAACATTTAGGTTATCCAGTCTAATATAAATAACGTTTCAGTATGTTTAGTTATCGTTGCTTTAAGAGGCGTAACAGCGAGGTCATCTGACCCTTCAGTAGGCTGAAAACAAACCAGGGGAATTCTGAAAATACTTACAGAAGACGGCGTAGAACTCTCCACGACTCCTCACAGGGAAAAGGAGGATGTTGCCGCTTACTTCATAATTGCCACTAGCTTCGATTCGTGGAATAGTCAGTCCCATGTCGATCCGGTAATTGGCAACGTCAGACCTACAACAACAAATATATATACAATGTTCAATTGTTGATGGGGACATGTTGCTCATCAGCTCCGCATAGTTGGGTGTATGTTGAGCTTATATGATAACCTGTGTTTTTGTGTGGTGATTCAAATATTAGGATGTCTCATAAGTTCAGCACGGACATTTATGCACTAAATACGATTAAAATATGCATGAAAATATGCTCTAAAATGTAGAAAATATGCATTAAAATTGTGGTAAATATGCATTAAAAATGTAGAAAATATGCATTAAAAATGTAGAAAATATGCATTAAAATTGTTGAAAATAGCCACACAAAAAATTAGAAAATATGTACTAAAAATGTAGAAAATATGCATTAAAAATGTAGAAAATATGCATTAAAATTGTGGAAAATATGCATTAAAATGTAGAAAATATGCATTAAAATATAGAAAAAATGCATAGAAAATATGCATTGAAATGTAGAAAATACGCATTAAAATATAGAAAAAATGCATAGAAAATATGCATTGAAATGTAGAAAATACGCATTAAAAGTGTAGAAAATATGCATTATAAATGTAGCAAAAAGCATTGAAATGTAGAAAATAAGCATTAAAATGTAGAAAAAATGCATTAAAATGCAGAAAATATGCATTAAAAGTGTAGAAAATATGTATTAAAATGTAGATAATATGCACTAAAATGTAGAAAATGTGCATTAAAATGTAAACAATATGCACTAAAAATTTAGAAAATATACATTAAAAATGTAGACAATATGCACTAAAAATGTAGAAAATATGCACTAAAATGTAGAAAATATGCATTAAAATTGTAGAAAATATGCAATAAAATGTAGAAAATATGCATTAAAATTGAAAAAATATGCACTAAGATGTAGAAAATATGCATTAAAATTGTAGAAAATATGCACTAAAATGTAGAAAATATGCATTGAAATATAGATAATATGCATTAAAATGTAGAAAATAAGCATTAAATATGTAGATAAATGCATTGAAAATGTACAATATAAGCATTAATATATAGAAGATATGCATTAAAATGTATAAAATATGCATTAAAATGTAGAAAATAAGCATTAAAATGTAGAAAAATGCATTGAAAATGTACAATATATGCATTAAAATGCCGAAAATATGCATTTAAATCTAGAAAAATGCATTAAAATGTAGAAAATATGCACTAAAATGTAGAAAATATGCATTAAAATGTAGAAAATATGCAAAAATGTAGAAAATATGCACTAAATTGTAGAAAATATGCATTGAAATGTTGAAAATGTGCATAAAAATGTAGTAAATATGCATTTAAATGTAGAAAATATGCATTAAAGTGTCGAAAATATGCATTAAAAGTGTAGAATATATGCATTGAAATGTAGATAATATGCTCTAAAATGTAGAAAATATGCGCTAAAATGTAGAAAATATGCATTAAAGTGTCGAAAATATGCATTAAAAGTGTAGAAAATATGCATTAAAATGTAGAAAATATGTATTAAAATGTAGATAATATGCGCAAAAATGTAGAAAATATGCATTAAAATGTAAACAATACGGTATGCACTAAACATTTAGAAAATATACATTAAAAATGTAGACAATATGCACTAAAAATGTAGAAAATATGCACTAAAATGAAGAAAATATGCATTAAAATTGTAGAAAATATGCACTAAAATGTAGAAAATATGCATTAAAATTGTAGAAAATATGCACTAAAATGTAGAAAATATGCATTAAAATTCTGGAAAATATGCATTAGAAATTGAAAAATACGCACATAATAATAGGCCAATCTTATTCACTCTTCTTTTCCTCCTTTGCCCCCCCCCGCCAGGGACCCACATCTAGTGGGACATGCGTTGGCGACCATGGGGCCCCAGCTGAGTCCGGCATTGCTTCCACTTAGGCCCAACTTGCATCGGGCTCCTCTCCGTCTTCTTTCCTTTCGACCTCACAAGGTCAGCTCTTGTTCTCTTCCGACCCCGACAGTATTAGGGTATCCGAGGCCTAGGGAGTCTCTTCCTTTCCCGTGTTATTTGGCCCTTGTGTCATCTTTTCTTATACCCTCCTTCTGCGAGGGGCAGCCTTCTTTTTCTTTTCATGTTATCTCCTGCCTTCTGCTCAAGGCCCTCAAGGAGGAAGGGTGTGTGTAGCCCCACCACTTCTGGTGCACCCTAGATATTGCTACACCCTCAGGGTCTCACGGCTGGTGAGTTTGGGATTTGGCGACCCCGAGGGATTCCTGAGCTGGCTCTGTTTTTTTTTTCTTTTATCCATTACCTCTGGGGCCGCCCCCCTCCTATTTAACTTTCCTATCTGCCTTTCATGGCTCTCCTTCCTTCCTCGCCCCCTCAATCCGCATTCTTGGAGGGTTGAGGGCATTTCTCTTCCTCCTGTCCTTCCTTTTGCCTTATTCTACTTTTGTTTTCCATTTCTCCTTCTAGTATATAAGTTAGTAGTTAGTTTTAGTTATAGCATGACGAATAGAAGGACCTAGTGTGAGGACTCCGCCATTATAGCACGGTAGTTTGTGGTCCCGCCGCTACAAGCACTGCAAGCGATAATGTCCAACAACGTGTCCTGTTGTTGGGTCGAGCCGGGTCTTATAAAAGTGCGCGAGAAGTTACTGTGTGAGATATTTGTGTGAATTAAATTGAATTTTCTTTGCATTCAGGTCTTAAATTCAGTTCATTGTGTCTTGTGTACATCAGCGTTTTGTGTTGTGAACTTCAAACATATTTCTTATGCGGCTTTGTTAATTTAATAGTTCAACATGCCGTACTGGTTTTTGCCTGGCTGTAAGTCAGGATATGGTAGAGTAGTTGACGATATACGATATTTTTCACCACCGAAGAATACAAATCAATTTGAAAAATGGGCCAGAGCTATTCCACGAAAGGATACGGAGTTAACGCGAAGTATTAGAATTCGTCAAATTCATTTCTCTGATGATTTGATAGTAAAATCAGGTAATTTTATAGTGAATGGTGAAGAAGTGGAAATGTCTCGTGTGTGGTGGAAGTTACAACCTGGAGCAGTGCCTCATTTTCCCCCTAATTTACCGAAGTAGTGAGAATAAGTCCCGTAAAGCTCCCAACAGGAAAAAGAATCTCGACACCACCAGGACCTGATCGAGGCAAACAACAAGGCCATCGGAGTTGCTACATTCTGGAAATGATCGGACACGGAAATGAATGACCACCAGTAAAAGAAGAAAGAAGATTGAAGATGGGAGTGGAGCAACGAATGAGGCATTAAAAGGTCAATCCAGTGTTGATAAGAATTTGGGTCATTCTAGTGTACTTACTGATGCTGAAAAGACTATAATATTGTTCAAAAGGCGCCTTAACAATGCTAACCGTAATTTAATTCGCGTTAGATCCTGCCTTAACTCAGCAAACTCGAGAATTAATTTGCTGGAGAAGCAGGTTCGAAATTCACAGGCATTTAATTACAAAGATAACGATTACAGTGGCGGATCCAGGCCTTGCGAGGCCCTGGGCGATATGATAAGGTAGGGCCCACAACAATAGAAAAAAAAATCGAATCAAATGGAAAATAGTTTGGTAATAATAATAATAATAATAATAATAATAATAATAAAATAAAGAATATTTACAATATTTTGAATACACTACAGTACATTATTTTAATAATATGAAAGAAACCTTTATGTCCCTTTGAATAAGATTATGTAAACAATGAAATATTAAAATATTACTTTGCGACTTTTTTCCCGGCTGAAGTCTTCTATTATTTCACTGAAATCTTAACTTGCTAAACGGTCACGAGAGGTCATAGCTACACTGAAGAAAGGAATATGAATTATAAATTAGTTTGAAAAGTATACTTAATTAATTAAATGTAGAAAAATCCATGGCGCGGGGCCCCTAGGACCGCGGAGCCCTGGGCGGTAGCCCTCCTCGCCCTCTCCTGGATCCGCCCCTGATAACGAACACCTTAGCAAGAAGGAAAAGATGATAATAGACACTATGCTCAAGAAATGCCAGGAAAAATCTCGCAATGGAATGAGGTACAGCAATGAATTCATTTTAGAGTGTTTATTGTTGAGAATAAAATCACCGAAAGGATTCCGTCATTGTCGGCGACATAATCTCTTGCCTCTGCCTTCAGAAAGTCACTTGAGAAAACTTTGTAAAGGACTAAAGTGCCCTTATGGAGTTAATGCGCATAGTATAAATGCTATTTCAGACTATTTTAAGGAAGAAAAGAATGATAATTCACGTTACGGTGTTGTAATTTTCGAAGAAGAGAAGCTAAGAGAAGAAATCGAGTTAAATAGCTTTTCTGATAAAGTAGATGGATTAGTTGATTTAGGTGAACACACACCTGACCTCCAGAATAACGTACTTGCAAATCACGCTCTAGTGTTCATGTTCGTACCTTTCATGCATATATTGGGTGCAGCCAGTTGCTGTTTATGCAAGCGGAAATGCTACTCCAGGGGACATTCTAGCAAAAATTCTAAGTCTAGGTGATTTTGCAGTTAGAAGAGGCTGGGGCGAGGGTGGCTGGCTTTACTTGTGATGGTAGTCAATCAAATAAAAAGGCCAGGAATTCGTTAGGAGTCAGTGGCAAGACAAGCTCTCTACAACCTCACATCCTTAATCCTGCAGATGTTACGAGAAAGATCTGGGCTTTCTCCGACTGTATATTCCAGGAATCTGTGTGTTCCGTAACAGGTAATGAAGACCGTAGTTCTTATTTCCGTGAATTATATTTTCCAATGTGCCCTGCCATGCTATTTTAATTGTAACCGCTAATTACTTTTTAAAAGAGTATTAGTTACAAAGTAATTAGTTTCCCTTAGCACCATCCCTAAGACCAGCTGACCCCGGCTGTGTGGAACTTGTCCACTCTAGCGCTGCCTGGTGGGGCGCGCTTGAACTTCAGGAGTCATCTCACTTTCTCCTTCTATTCGTCATGGTTATAGTTTACATTTCATTATCATCTTCACGATCACCCAAACCATTAGGAGCCGATAACCTAGATGTTAGGCCCCTTAAAACAACAATTATCATCATTATCATCCTCCTTTTCCGTAATAATGTGCAGTCGGTTTTGCATTTTGTTCAAGTTAAAATTTCTTCTCACATTTCACTTCCTTGGAGCATATTTGACAATAGATGACAACGTCATCAGTTGAATCATCACTCTCACCTGACACCCACTGTTTTAATAAATACTTTCCACTGTTCTTCTCTTTAAGCATTTTGAGCAAAGCAAATGCGGACTAAGGATAAAGTAACACAAAACTAACCCCGAGCTACTGGCTGCTGAGATGGTGAAAGGAATGTCCCACCCCATTCCCCGTCCGTATAATACTGTTATCTCGCTATCTGTTTCTCAGGACGTTGCTTACAGGGGATTCTACCCAGATGGTGGAAGGCATGTCCATCCCCATTCAGCGCTTTCGTACTGACAAGTGAACTTCAGGGATTGAATTTTAGGGAGATATGGAACTGCGCCCATAATCAGTGGTATTTCCAGATCTTTTTAATTAGGCACCCACAGTCAAGTCGGCCGTTAGCCCAAGGTCGGTTTAAGGGGAAATGACGGACTATCTCCCACCACTAGCTTCTGCACTGCTGAGAATAAGAGGTACTCCCCCGTCCCGATAAGCAGCTGTACTACGGGCCTCAGGGGGTGGCAGCTATCACACTAACCACTACACCACAGAGGCGAATAATAATAATGAAAATCCACAGACTTTTCCCAGTCATTGGACCAGGTCAGGGTTGGAATGAATAAAGCCCCCATCTACTGACGAGTATAGGCATTGTGCCGGCTTCCGAAGCCTGTCGCACTCCTCTGGGACAATGATTAATGAATGACAAATGAAATGATATTGGAGAGTGTTGCTGGAATAAAAGTTGACAGGGAAAACCGGAGTACCCGGAGAGAAACCTGTCCCGCCTCAACTTTGCCCAGCACAAATCTCATATGGAGTGACAAGGATTTGAAGCACGGAACCCAGCGGTGAGAGGCCGGCGCGCTACTGCCTAAGCCACGGAGGCTACAGTAATAATAATAATAATAATAATAATAATAATAATAATAATAATAATACAACTCTCTCTAATCAACCATAAATAACTACCCCTCTAAAAAATATAATAGTCTTCTAAATGGTAAGATTACCTCAAACTAGATTATTAAACATTTGCAATAACAAAATTATTTTTAAAATATGGTTAGGTTGTCGAAAACATCGCAATGTACCAGTTAATGCTAATATTGCTAGCTCAAAAATTAAATATTAGTCTGTTTTGAAAACTGTACCTGTTTTATGTATCCCAGGCCAACACTAATCTCTTGTCCGCAATCTGGACAGGGTATATTTAGTTGTTCGCAATCTGGACGGTTTTTGACTTGTTCGCAATCAAGACACAACCGATTTGAAATGAGTCACTTCATATTCACACCACTCGACACAACATAATTCGGTAGAGGGGTGGAGGGAGGGACCCTACCTGACCGCTCTCAAAGTGCGCAGTTCTACTGCCACTTTTAAAGGTAGATGCTAATGACCAGGGTCATTAGTGAAGCTTGGGCGCAGTTCCATACAACCCGAATTTTAAACAGTTTTATTGCCTATATTCTTCTCTCTCTCTCTCTTGAGTCATTCCAACACAAACGTGTGTCTGCCAACATGGCCTTCCGCAGAGGATATCCAAAGAGATTTTCTCTCGCAGCATTTACATGTCAAATACACCACAACAAACATGGTGTCCGTATTTATAATTCATAGTGCGCCATGCACGTTAGGACTTGACACACATTTTTCGCATACAAACACACTCTGCGCAACGCGGTAATGTTTGGCTCAGCAGACATGTCTGCAGGTTGTTGATTCATTTGGGGGGTATTGTAACATCAGCCAAGTAGCCTTAAGTCCGCGTCACCTTAAATAAGTTACTAACAAAGTAACCTTACCATTTGTCCCCCATCACTATAAATATGGTGATTATAGACCACGTCACCTTAAATGAGTTACTAACAATGTAACCTTACCATTTGTCCCCCATCACTACAAACAAGGTGACTATAGTCCGCGTCACCTTAATAAAGTTACTAACAATGTAACCTTACCAATTGTCCCCCATCACTATAAATAGAGTGATTATAGTCGCGTCACCTTAAATAAGTTACTAACAATGTAACATGACCATTTGTACCCCATCATTACAAACATGGTGATTATAGTCCACGCCACCTTAAATAAGTTACTAACAATGTAACCTTAACATTGTCCCCCATCACTACAAACAAGGTGATTATAGTCCGCGCCACCTTAAATAAGTTACTAACAATGTCACCTTGCAATTTGTCCCCCCATCACTACAATCATGGTGATTATAGTTCACGTCACCTTAAATAAGTTACTAACAATGTAACCTTGCCATTTGGCCCCCATCACTACAAACATGGTGATTATAGTCCACGTCACCTTAAATAAGTTACTAACAATGTAAACTTACCATTTGCCCCCATCACTACAAACATGGTGATTATAGTCCGCGTCACCTTAAATAAGTTACTAACAATGTAACCTTACCATTTGTCCCCCATCACTACAAACATGGTGGTTATAGTCCGCGTGACCTTAAATAAGTTACTAACAATGTAACCTTACCATTTGTCCCCCATCACTACAAGCATGGTGATTATAGTCCGCGTCACCTTAAATAAGTTACTAACAATGTAACCTTACCATTTGTCCTCCATCACTACAAACATGGTGATTATAGTCCGCGTCACCTTAAATAAGTTACTAACAATGTAACCTTACCATTTGTCCCTTATCACTAAAAACATGGTGATTATAGTCCACGTCACCTTAAATAAGTTACTAACATTGTAACCTGACCATTTGTACCCCATCACTACAAACATGGTGATTATAGTGCGCGTCACCTTGAATAAGTTACTAACAACGTATCTTTACCATTTGTCCCCCATCATTACAACCATGGTGATTATAGACCACGTCGCCTTAAATAAGTTACTAACAATGTAACCTGACCATTTGTACCCCATCACTACAAACATGGTGATTATAGTCCACGTCACCATAAATAAGTTACTAACAATGTAACCTTACCACTTGTCCTCTATCACTACAAACATGGTGATTATAGACCGCGTCACCTTAAATAAGTTACTGACAATGCAACCTGACCATTTTTACCCCATCACTACAAACATGGTGATTATAGTCCACGTCACCATAAATAAGTTACTAACAATGTAACCTTACCATTTGCCCCTTATCACTACAAACATGGTGATTATAGTCCGCGTCACCTTAAATAAGTTACTAACAATATAACCTGACCATTTGTACCCCATCATTACAAATATGGTGATTATAGTCCGCGCCACCTTAAATAAGTTACTAACAATGTAACCTTAACGTTGTCCCCCATCACTACAAACAAGGTGATTATAGTCCGCGCCGCCTTAAATAAGTTACTAACAATGTAACCTTACCATTTGCCCCTTATCACTACAAACATGGTGACTATAGTCCACGTCACCTTAAATAAGTTACTAACAATGTAACCTTACCATTTGTCCCCCATCACTACAAGCATGGTGATTATAGTCTGCGTCACCTTAAATAAGTTACTAACAATGTAACCTTACCATTTTTCCCCCATCACTACAAACATGGTGATTATAGTCCGCGTCACCTTCAATAAGTTACTAACAATGTATCTTTACCATTTCCGACAGAAAATAAGTGGAACAGGACCCTCTCCTTGCAGACGATGGGTCTGTCTCGACCTACTCACTTGACTGCCGCTACGGTGTAGTTGCTGGCCCCATGGATGTCCATGTTAGAGAAGACCGCTCTTACTCTAACCGCACCATTGCCGTTCTCCATGGCCAGTTTGGGGATACGCATCGGCTCTATGGCGGGAAGATTGATTTCCTTTATTCCTGAAACACATTGTCAAGTTGGTTTATCATCACTAGGGTTCGGAAGTTTAATACCTAAAGAAGTACAAAATATGCAAGCAAATATGCCCTAAAAACTAGCTAAATACAGTGGAACGTGGCTAATTCGAACTTCCATAATTCGAAATCTTCTTTAATTCAAATTTTCCTCTTGGTCCCTAGCATTTTATATACAATCAATGCTAAATAATCGTGGTTAATTCGAATTATATTTTGGATAATTCGAAGTTTTTAGTGTAAAAAGCCGATCGGAAGGAGAACTGTTGGGACAATTCCCGAAAATACTGTTCCGAGTGCAGCCCCAATCAACAAACCACATCACAGAACTTACGTGGTTTGTTTAAAGTAGAAATGACGTAAGAAGTTCTGTTTTTCGTCCCTTAAATTTGTTAGATTCTTTTGTGATGGCTGAGAGACTTAATTGTACAAAACAGGTAAAAATCTTAAACTATTTTGAAAAACAGTAGATTTCTCTAAGGCTTAACTAGATTGCTGGATTACTATTGTCGTTAAATAGGTGAACAGTACATTTAGGTTTTATTTTTCATTTGAAACTTTTGAGGTTAATCACGATACAGTGTTTATAAAGTACGGTTGTCCGTTAATCTGCTTTGTTGAACGTAAACCATTATGTAAACGTAATACAATATATTTTCTCTACCCTTTTCAAAGAACTTAATTCGAATTTTTGGATAATTGGAACTTTTTACTGGTCCCTTGTGGTTCGAATTATCCAAGTTCCACTGTATGACCTAAAAACTATAAAATATGACCTAAAAACTACGAAATATGACATGAATTTTTGGGATAGGTAGAGTATCGCTAACATACAGTAAACGTCTTAAGTGCCAAAACATGATCAGCGATAATACACCAGACACATTTAATCATACAAACTGACAGAGAGCTACAGTACATTACAATGTTCAACATTCATTCAGTATCATAGCCTTGAGATGGAGTTATTGCTCGGTTTTCCTAAAATAAAATAAAAAAAACTCGAAGTATTAGTATGCTTTATGAGATATGTTAGAAGACACTGCCTAACAGGAAGTTAAATTGCGCCATCTTGCAATCAGGTCTTCTAAGCCTGCTATCTGCCTGTTCCGGGAAAAGAAAGAAAAATATATCTACTACACTATTCGTAAATCCTGTGTTTGAAACTCGACGCAGGTAACACGTACCTTGTTAACGACACCGCAATTTAAACAAAAATGCTGAAATTATAACCAAATGTGTCCTTATATCACTAAAATATGACCAAAACAATAAAAATGGCCGAGATATGCATTTATAGGCAACATCAAATTGCCTTAAACGTGGTCAGGAACCCGCCATTCAAACTTATTTTTCAGATTTCGTTCAAAATGACCTCAGGAAAAAAAATATGACTTTTCCTTAACATCCGAACCTTAATCATCAGTTTAAAAAGATTCTTCTCGGCACGCCGGAAGGCGGAGCTTGAGTCTTCTCGGCACGCCGCAAGGCGGAGCTAGAGTCCTCTCGGCACGCCGCAAGGCGGAGCTTGAGTCCTCTCGGCACGCCAGAAGGCGGAGCTAGAGTCCTCTCGGCACGCCGCAAGGCGGAGCTTGAGTCTTCTCGGCACGCCGCAAGGCGGAGCTAGAGTCCTCTCGGCACGCCGCAAGGCGGAGCTTGAGTCCTCTCGGCACGCCGCAAGGCGGAGCTAGAGTCTTCTCGGCACGCCGCAAGGCGGAGCTAGAGTCCTCTCGGCACGCCGCAAGGCGGAGCTAGAGTCCTCTCGGCACGCCGCAAGGCGGAGCTTGAGTTTTCTCGGCACGCCGCAAGGCGGAGCTAGAGTCCTCTCGGCACGCCGCAAGGCGGAGCTAGAGTCTTCTCGGCACGCCGCAAGGCGGAGCTTGAGTGGTCTCGGCACGCCGCAAGGCGGAGCTTGAGTGCTCTCGGCACGCCACAAGGCGGAGCTAGAGTCCTCTCGGCACGCCGCAAGGCGGAGCTAGAGTGCTCTCGGCACGCCGCAAGGTGGAGCTTGAGTCCTCTCGGCACGCCGCAAGGCGGAGCTAGAGTGTTCTCGGCACGCCGCAAGGCGGAGCTTGAGTCGTCTCGGCACGCCGCAAGGCGAGGCTTGAGTCCTCTCGGCACGCCGCAAGGCGGAGCTTGAGTCTTATCGGCACGCCGCAAGGCGGAGCTTGAGTCCTCTCGGCACGCCGCAAGGCGGAGCTGGAGTCCTCTCGGCACGCCGCAAGGCGGAGCTTGAGTCCTCTCGGCACGCCGCAAAGCGGAGCAAGAGTCCTCTCGGCACGCCGCAAGGCGGAGCAAGAGTCCTCTCGGCACGCCGCAAAGCGGAGCTAGAGTCCTCTCGGCACGCCGCAAGGCGGAGCAAGAGTCCTCTCGGCACGCCGCAAAGCGGAGCTAGAGTCCTCTCGGCACGCCGCAAGGCGGAGCTTGAGTCCTCTCGGCACGCCGCAAGGCGGAGCAAGAGTCCTCTCGGCACGTCGCAAGGCGGAGCTAGAGTCCTCTCGGCACGCCGCAAGGCGGAGCTAGAGTCCTCTCGGCACGCCACAAGGCGGAGCTTGAGTCTTCTCGGCACGCCGCAAGGCGGAGCTAGAGTCCTCTCGGCACGCCGCAAGGCGGAGCTTGAGTCCTCTCGGCACGCCGGAAGGCGGAGCTAGAGTCCTCTCGGCACGCCGCAAGGCGGAGCTTGAGTCCTCTCGGCACGCCGCAAGGTGGAGCTTGAGTACTCTCGGCACGCCGCAAGGCGGAGCTAGAGTCCTCTCGGCACGCCGCAAGGCGGAGCTAGAGTCCTCTCGGCACGCCGGAAGGCGAAGCTTGAGTCCTCTCGGCACGCCGCAAGGCGGAGCTAGAGTCCTCTCGGCACGCCGCAAGGCGGAGCTAGAGTCCTCTCGGCACACCGCAAGGCGGAGCTTGAGTCCTCTCGGCACGCCGCAAGGCGGAGCTAGAGTCCTCTCGGCACGCCGGAAGGCGAAGCTTGAGTCCTCTCGGCACGCCGGAAGGCGGAGCTTGAGTCCTCTCGGCACGCCGGAAGGCAGAGTTTGAGTCTTCTCGGCACGCCGGAAGGTGGAGCTTGAGTCCTCTCGGCACGCCGGAAGGTGGAGCTTGAGTGCTCTCGGCACGCCGCAAGGCGGAGCTAGAGTCCTCTCGGCACGCCGGAAGGCGGAGCTAGAGTCCTCTCGGCACGCCGGAAGGCGGAGCTTGAATCCTCTCGGCACGCCGGAAGGCGGAGCTTGAGTCCTCTCGGCACGCCGGAAGGCGGAGCTTGAGTCCTCTCGGCACGCCGGAAGGTGGAGCTTGAGTCCTCTCGGCATGCCGGAAGGCAGAGCTTGAGTCTTCTCGGCACGCCGGAAGGTGGATCTTGAGTCCTCTCGGAACGCCGGAAGGCGGAGCTTGAGTGCTCTCGGCACGCCGCAAGGTGGAGCTAGAGTCATCTCGGCACGCCGGAAGGTGGAGCTAGAGTCATCTCGGCACGCCGCAAGGCGGAGCTTGAGCCTTCTCGGCACGCCGCAAGGCGGGGCTTTAGTCTTCTCGGCACGCCGCAAGGCGGAGCTTGAGTCTTCTCGGCACGCCACAAGGCGGAGCTAGAGTCCGCTCGGCACGCCGCGAGGCGGAGGTAGATTCCACCGGACAAAGACAATTATTTCGAATTCATTAAATCTGTCAATTGTGGTAGGCTACACCAATTCCGAAAATTCCCTTGGCGTAAGGGTACGACATATCAAAAGTTATTTCCGACCATTTGTTTTAGTAATTTTTAGGGGACTGTCAACCATTTTAAACGGTTTTAAACTTACTTTTAAAATGGTATATTGGCTTTCACGGCCAGTGAATTAAAACTGAGCAATTCTTCTAGGTGTGTGCGGGGATTCACCTACGACACCAAGTTGGCTCATCAGCGGGATCTCGGTGTCCCCGCCCGGACCCCTAGAGGAGTAGGAAACTGCGCGTTACCTCCCTTTTTATGAAGCGCACCCGCGCCTCTGAGGGAGGTTATGGCTACTTGAGCTTTTAGATCTCGCAGTAAAGAGGCGAGGTAGCCCGAAGTTCGCTACTTATGGGAGTCCGGCGAAACCCCACACAAGACACGGCACAAACCTACAAGAATTGCTGAGTTTTAAACTTTGAAACTTGCCACGGTGGGTGAGTGGTTATCGTGACGGACTACCAACCCCAAGCTTGCAGGTTCGCTCCTGGTCGTGGTAAGTGATTTTTGAAAGGCGACGAAAATCTCGGCACGCATGTCATGTGTTGTTGGCATGTTAAAGAACCCATTTGAATTCAGTTGGCCGTGTTAACAATGGCAAAATTAATCTCAGAATTTTCCACCAACACAAAGTTCCTCCATTCTCTCCTAGAAAGCGCTGTAGTGTCAAGGAGCTTAGATATCTAACCGACCGGGTGAAACTTTATAGGGTGTTTTGGTACCAACGCTACCTTGCCTTGTAGTAGTACCTGCTGACAACGTTAAAAACGCTAGCTGTCATCGCGTACGACGATGTAGTTGAGTTGTACTTCTATAGATGGCAGCAAAATCGGAAAATTGGTGAGTATTCTTGTTAATGTTGTATATTTAATTAATATTTGAATATATATCGATAGTAAATACATATTGCAGTGCTTAGAAAGGAATACAATCGGTTTCGAACAATATTATACGAAGAAATTGAATTATATTGAATCACACATCGATTTTAGTCGATACACTGCGCTCGAAAACGATATTAGATACTATCGATATAATTCAAAGTAAGAGCTGTTGGCTGGTTGTTCCAACGCTTCCCGTAATTCAAACGTGATATTTCTTAATTCGATTGATAGGAAGTACAGCACGGACAATTAAATAATACTGGTGTGTGATAAGTGCAGCTGTAATTTTGTCTTACAATTCATTTTTAATATTGTAGTATAGTAGTCTACTCTTTCTATTTGTACATATCTGTGGGGTAGGCCTATGTCATGCTATGTGCTTTGTGGAAACATCCACAACTATTCTGATAGAGCCTATGTTTTCTTCTCTACCTGATATCGCAGGGGGAAGAAATCGCCTATTATTAGATCAATTACTAAAATATGAAAGAAAGAAAGGAATATAAAGTATGGGGGGGGGGATAGAGTAGCGGGAAGGGAGGGGTAGGCACGGGCCGGGAGGGGAGAGGAGCGAGCAGGCCAGGTCGGGGACGGATCGTGCTCGAGAGTACATCGTCACGCCATCTCATATTTTCAGTTGGAACTATTTGCGTCGAGCAAGAGGTTGGGGTCAAAATTTTGCATTAAGTTGCAGCTCTACCCATATATCCTCCTTGTATCTAACCTCCTTGACTTTCATAGCGCTCCAGGGAACAACAAAAATTTGACATGCAAGCTGCCCTCTGAGCGTCAAATAACAAAGCTTGCACCCGGCACCCGAGGACATACGATATTATTATAACGGTTTTGATATTGAGACTATTAAGGGAGGTATGATTTGTTCTCTCTGACCCCTTTGGTCAATGGTCGGTGCTATAATAAAGTTTTACTTATCCAAAGAATAGCACGGACTGAGAAATTTATAGCGATATTTCCTGGCGTGTGTATTCCATGGATGTAAGGTAAGCATTGCTTACCCAAGTAAAATACTGACGGGTACAATAATTATTTACTTTGGTTATAGTGATATTCCATTCTCTGTGTCCTGTATTGTTTTAATGAACCCATTCACACTTCGTTGTTCTTTGATGCCTACTGCGAGTTCCTTGCGGAGTCGCTTGCAGCAGCACAATAGCGTGACATGCCCTCTTTTGCTATTTCTTGGTACTGCAGGGTGAGTGAAAGCGAAGGCTAGGAAGCAATTCCTTAAGTTGCATACCTTAGGCCGAAAACAAGGAGCGGTCAGTTTTCAAAGATAGTGTGTTTACTCGCTCATTATAGTTCGAAAATGCGTGTCAGTGTTCGTGTAAAACAGCTTTTTATATGCTGTGTTAAAACGTGTGATTGTTTTACAGTGGTAGGCCGTCATTTTTATAGTTCAGCGATGTAATGTTGTCTAATGCAATATAAGGGAGTAGGGTATGCAGTAGACGTTTTTGTTTACATTAGTAGGCGTGAGAAATCTGTAAAAATATGGCACCGGGACTTGGTTCTAGAGATGACAGCGTGTGATGTGCGGTAAATTTGAGAACAAAATATTAATTTTATTAGGAAATCGTCCAACTCCTCAATTGAGTAGGCCTATTAACACGAAAGTGAAAACTTGTATTCAAAACATCCCAAATTTCTACAACTGAGTCTTCAATGATTTTGCGAAGAAAACCAATGCTTACCCTAAGTAAAATTCCACCACCCGCCTCTGGATATTTCCTATTTCCATCCCCATTAACGAACTTACCTTTCTGCAAGTACGGACGTAAATGATTGAAGGAGTTCTTGATGCACGAGTTGATATTTGGGTCCGTCCGATTGCATGGTAGGATGTATTCGGCTGAAACAAAGAGAAAAATGATATATCAGATCAAAACTTTTTAAAAAAATGTAGAAAAGATGGGCATAGTATGAATCACGATTGCTTTCACTAAAATATTCCCCTGGGAAACTTCAGAAGAAGAAACAAGTAGTTCCGTGAAGAACTATACAGCCTATTTTCATATATCCTACTCATGTTAATTGCCACTATCAACATACAAAATTTCAGTTTGGTTGCTGTAAAAGATTCGTAGATATTGAGAACCGTCAAAATATTTCGGATGCTCGCCATTTTGGATTGTTATATGTATAGGCCATAGAGTCATGTACCACTAAAGGAAAATTATTGAGTAGGTTCATTATTCAAACTTTCACTTCGATCGCTTGATTACGACATAAGGAATAAAAACTTAATTTTTAAAATTTGCACAGCCGCCATCTTGTGGTTATGTAAACATTTGAACTAAATTAGATGCCACAACATTACAATATGTATAATCATTTACTGTACCACATTTCACTGCGCTCAGATGGTTAAATCTCGAGAAAAGTCTAATGAAATGTTTCAACTTCGCTTGGCCGCCATGTTCGTTTTGTACTTTGCAGGTTTTTGAAAGTTACATAGATAAACATGTAGCAGTGCCCTTTATCACCGTACAAAATTTCAGAGTGATATAAATAGTTTCGGATATATTGAATGCCAGTGATGGACTATATTTCGACCACCCGCCATTTTGAGGTTATATAAACAATTGAACTAAATTAGACTCCGGTGCATTACAGTGTGTATAAACATTTGTTGTACCATGTTTCATTACGTTTGGATAGTTAAATCGCGAGAAAAGTCTATTTAAAAGTCACAACTTCGCTTGGCCGCCATGTTGGTATTATAGTTACCAGGTTTTTGAAAGTCTCATAGGTAAACTTCTAGTAGATCCCATTATCACGGTGCAAAATTTCAGGGTGATATCGGTAATAGTTTCGGAGATACTGAACGTTGGAGAAATATTTCGCACAGCCGCCATGTTGGATTGGTGAGAAACAACAAAATTTGAAGGGTACGGTCGGGGTCGGCTAGAACGGTGCTATTATCTTACCGAGTTTTATTGAAATCGTTCCAGCCGTTTAGAATTTATTAGGGACACCCACACACACACCATCGCACACACACGCACACACAGACACACGAACAAAAGGTGATCTCATAAGCCTAATTTTTAGCCTACTATTCGCATTTTGCAAAAATGAGGAAAAAGTTGAGATCTGTCTGTCTGTCCTTCTGTCAGTCTGTCTGGATGGCTGTGTGTGTGTGTGTGTGTGTGTGTGTGTGTCCCCCTATCAACTCCTAAACGGCTGCAGCAATCAAAACAAAATTTGGTGGGAGTAAAGATCTATACCTGAATATCTCACGGCCTATTTGAAAATGATGTCAGTGCTACCAACTGCTGAAAAATCGCAATTGAAATTTGAGCTCCATGTTGGATATCTTGGAACGTATACATTGGAGCTATTTCAAAATTGGCGCACGTATAGATAATACTATTGCAGTTTAATTTCCAGGAGGCGATACATGGCAGTGTTGCCAAAATGATTATAAGCCTGCTGATAGGTCCAAATTTTAAATGCATATAACTTCTACACTATCAATTGGATTTCAACCAAATTTCGTGTGTGGTATGTGTACATAAACAGATATGACTGAGCGTATTCTTAAGAGCCACCAGGGCTGCCAACTGTTCATAAATGCTATCAATTTATTTTATCCAAATACCATTATATCAGAAAGTATGCAAGCCGACAGCTTTAAACTATGCACACGTATAGTACCTGGCATTCTAGATTAATTTTGAGTATCTTATATACGTCAGTGCTACCAACATGATTCTGAGCCTGCTGAGAGGTCCAACTTTAAATACATGTAACTTCTATACTATCATTTGGATTTCAACCAAATTTCGTGTGTGCTATGTGTACCATAACCGGTATGACTATGCCGATTCTTAAGAGTAACCAGGGCTGCCAACTGTTAATAAATACTGTCTCTATTTTTGTTACCCTAATACCAATATATCAGAAAGTATGCAAGCCAATAGCTCTATACTTTGCACAGGTATAGTACCTGGCATTCTAGATTAATTTAGAGTAACTAATATAGGCCTACGCCAGTGCTGCCAACATGATTCTAAGCCTGCTGATAGGTCCAATTTTAAAATACATGTAACTTCTATACTAACAAATGGATTTCATCCAAAATTGGTACAACACGAGATCATAATATTTGAGATTATTTCTGACCAACACATGCATGACATTGTTGCCAACATAATTTTACGCGCGCTGATAAATCCAAGGTCTAACTGCATGTAACGTGCATGCTATCCATTGGACTTCAACCAAATTTTGTATTCTGTACCTTAAGAGATGCAACTAACAATAGCCTATATTCAGTCACCAGGGCTGCCAACTGTACTGCTCTATTAGGCTACATTATATAAGGTATATTTCGAACTAATTAGGAATGTCGATATTGTCAACTTAATTTCGTCATTATTTTAGATAGGTCTATATAGATTGGCAAGAATCTTAAATTTCAAGAAAAGTAGGCTCTTAAGTTCGTCACGGAACTTCTTGTTTTTCATAAAATAGTCTAAAAACACAGAAATTCACGCACTGTATAACGAACCGGATGGGATAGCAGTAATAACGAGCGGAAGAATAGAATGGCTGGGAGTTAGTTAGTTATTGTTGTATTAACCTGTTGACGAGTGCACCAAAGAAAAGACAATGGAGTGCGCACGCCATTTGCCGTTTGGTCCCATATGAGGTAGTACGCCATTTGCCGTTTTAGTCTACTACTGAGAATTTAAGTGCTTACCGACGTAATATGACATCTGGCGGCGTTTTTTTTTTGTAACTTTCTCAGTTATTCGAATAGTGTGGCTGTACAAAACCTAGTTTTGTATGGTGGTAGTCTCGGGCGGGAATGCGTATACTCACTATATCGTAAGAGTTTGGCGCGCCGTTAGCCTACAGGTTACAACCTACTGTCGACCAAAGTATTATGTGAACTCGAGTTTGAAGGTTGTTTGTTAAGTAACCAAAAGACCTACATAAAATCCAATACCATCAACATTTTCGTCGTTCTATTTTACGTTAGTTCATGTAGGTTTGGATTTTTAAATTTATATTTTAATATTTTTTATCGCAGTTGGAACACAAAAAGTGCACGTTTTTAAGCGTGTTTCAACCATGCGTCACATTTAAGAATTATTATCTCAAAAGCCCGTCATCAGATCGAATCCAAATTTTAACACTATATACATTGAAATGTTGTATAACTGGTTTATTAATTTCACAATTTTGTGTGTCCAAGAAACAAAGTTGTTATCATTGTTGTAAGGTAACATTTTCTCGGCTCGGGGTGTTTGGAAAATGTAGTTTTGGTTGCGTTGTAATCGTTATACATCAAAAAGTTATGCTGTATGACTGTGAAATACGTAAATTAATTCACTTATTTTATATCGGTTTGTATTTGTTCGAGGAAATAACACATGGTTCTCCAGCTAGCCGCTCCGGGAAAAGCTGACAGCGTTGCCGAGATAGAGCCCATCACTTCCGAGCGAGACGCACCATGATGCGTGTGGGCACCATTTCGGCAACGCTGTACAGCTTTTCCTGGAGCTGTGAATATTTTTGTTTTTTGTGAATATAACTGTAAATGCGATGGACTCAGGTGACGATATTATAGATGAACTAATTAGAGATATTAGTGAAGGTGATATCTTATGTTCCGATGAATGTATGATAATGTTCAAAGCAAGGATGTATGCAGAGAGAACACTCGTAGCTCGTTTCCTCTTCTGTCCTGATCGGGTAGTGTGTTTGCACACATAGCATTGGCTGATAAGTTTACGCTTATTTGAGTCATTTTGTGGGAGTGAACACATAAAATGGCGACCTTCGAGGCGTAGGCCTAACGGATCTTGTGTCGCACCTCCAAAGTTTTGAAATGACAGTGCCTTCTCGATCCAAAATGTGTTTTCATGTCTCTCGAAGTTGTAATAATTAAGTTTATTGTAATTTAAGTAAGATTACTGTATTTTTTTAAAATAAATTCTTACTCTTTTTTATTTTGGGAAAATTATATATAAATTCTTACTCTTCAGAGGTTGTTTACCGGTCAAAAAGTTTTGAAGTGACATTTTTTCTCGATCCAAAATGTATTTTCATGTCTCTAAAAGTTGTAATAAATGAGTTTATTGTATTTTAAGATACATGGCAGTGTTGCCAAAATGATTAAAATCCTGCTGATAGGTCCAATTCTTAAATGTATATAACTTCTACACTATCAATTGGATTTCAACCAAATTTTGTATGTGCTATGAGTACATAAACAAATATGACTGAGCATATTCTTAAGAGCCTCCAGGGCTGCCAACTGTTAACAAATGCTCTCATTTTTTAAAATCCAAATTCCCATACATCAGAAAGTATGCAAGCCGACAACTTTAAACTATGGACGCGTATAGTACCTGACGTTCTATATTAATTTGGAGTAAGTTAACTTATATACGTCAGTGCTACCAACATGATTCTAAGCCTGCTGAGAGGTCCAACTTTAAACACATGTAAGTTCTATACTATCGTTTTGATTTCAACCAAATTACGTGTATGCTATGTGTACCATAACAGATATGACTATGCCGATTCTTAAGAGTAACCAGGGCTGCCAACTGCTAATAAATGCTGTATCTATTTTTGTTACCCTAATATCAATATATCAGAAAGTATGCAAGCCAATAGCTCTAAACTTTGCACACGTATAACTTAGTACCTGGCATTCTAGATTAATTTGGAGTAACCAATATAGGCCTACGCCAGTGCTGCCAACATGATTCTAAGCCTGCTGAAAGGTCCAATTTTAAAATGCATGTAACTTCTATACTAACTAATGGATTTCATTCAAAATTGACACAACAATAGATCATGTTATTTCAGATTATTTCTGACCAATACATGTATGTCATTGTTGCCAACATGATTTTACGCGCGCTGTTAGATCCAATGTTTAACTGCATGTAACGTCCATGCTATCCATTGGACTTCAGCCAAATTTTGTATTCTGTACCTTAAGAGATGGAACTAAGAATATATTCAGTCACCAGGGCTGCCAAATGTATACCAGGTATATTTCGAACTATTTAGACATTTCGATATTACCAACTTAATTTCGTCATTATTCTAGATAGGTTCATATACTGTAGATTAACCATTGGCATGAATCTTAATTTTAAGAAAAGTAGGCTCTTTAGTTCGTCACGGAACTTCTTGTTTTGTTCATTCTATGGTATTTTTTGAAGAGCTGAATACGGTCAGGGAGTGAGACCCCCCACTCCGTATCCACGGCAGCGTTAGGGGCTTGGCCGTCTTGGTTTGGTCATCAACCCCTGTGTTTCACTGGATGACTTTTGGGAGCGTAGGGACAGGACTGGTACGCAGCCCGTAACTTAAAGTTCAGTGCCATCCTGACATTTGCCTGAAGAAACCCCGATTCGGAAATGCATCGATAGAACCAGATGGAGGGTTCAATTATTTCCTGAATTGGTACATTTGTTTAATTTCTTAATTAGTCTCAAGACTCTACATCCTGAGACTTGGCAAAAATTGCGGGTTTATTAAGTACACCTCGTGTAGAGGCGCATAACAATAACCCCTTGAGACACAGTTCTTAAATTGAAGTGTTTGTAAACGTAATGATAACATGAACATTTGTTACATCTTTATATTCATCATTTATTTGCCACACAGGCTAGATTAATTGGTGTATTGGGATTTAAAAGTAGTTATTTTAATGTTTAAATGTTCTTTTATGAGTAATTTGTTTTCTAAAGCATCAATAACGTGATTTATAGAAATAACGACCATTATACAGTCAAGGTTTAACATACAGAGTAATCTTTTGGTCAAGAATGAAACTACTACATTCAATAGCTTTCACACAGCTTTCGAAATCCTCCGCATGAGTGACACAGTTGTTTCCCCCGCCCAACGCAAATCTCTCCCGCCATATCTCCTTCACTCCCTTTTATCGAGCGCGTCTCATTCCTCAGGAGAACAGTATTCTTATTTACTTTAATATTTAAATGTCCTTTTATGTGTAATCTGTTTTCTAAAGCATCAGTAACGTCATTTATAAAAGTAACTAGCATTGCACCGTTATGGTTTAACGTACAGAGCGATCTGTTGGTCAAGAAAGAAACTACCACATCCGATCGCTTTAACAGAGCTTATCTAATCCTCCGCATGAGGCGCGGTTGATTGTCACAGCTGTTGTTTCCGCCTCTCTTTTTTATCGAACGCGTCTCATTCTTCATGAGGGCAGGGTCAGGGGGGTGACAGTTCATAGGGAGCGCGTGGGTCAGGGTAAGGCCCTGTACTGGTTGTTCTGCCAACCAATGAAGAATTAATTATAGCACTAAGGTTCCGTAGTTGGCACTCATGAACGTTCACATCAAACCGACTGGCGGAAGCGGGAATAGTCTGTTTTGATTGATTATCCTCGTGGTGTTGTTGGTTGTTTTGATTTGTTCAGTATTTTGATTGTTTATTTGAATTGAATTGTGAGTCAACCATGCCACTGCAAGGGAGGAAATATTGCCAAGCACCGGGATGTAAGAATTATAATGATAGTAAGAACAATACGGCAATTTTCATCTTCCTGGTGTTGACAATGTGAAAAACTATTGGGCAATATGGACTACTCTCGAATAAAAATATATAGAGAATAAATGTGTGCATTTCATCTCTTGTTTGTTCTCTTACCCATTCTTCTTTGCATTGCAATAAAATTTGTGGTTTAGGGCTACGGGGAGGGGTGGGTGGCAGCGGGCATGCTAGGCCAAAAGTGAGGTTATGGCAACGTAGTGTGTGCATTTGGAGAGTTTTCTTTATATTCATCGAATATCCCAACAATTCTGTAGAGTATGAGAGCATTTTTAATGAGCCTAGAGGTGAATTAAGCTCTAGAACGGCATAACTGTGTCTTTCGTGACAAATCTATTGCCAACATTGATATATATCAACATTTATTATTTTCCTATCTGGACGTATATTTCACCGCCTAGCGAAAGGCGCAGTTATGTTTGTGTTATTTTCATCAATAATCAATAACTCATCGCAGAACACACTGTTTATTTACGCGTAATAAAGGCTACATTCATATGGCTTTTTACTTTTTATGTTGCCAGACTTGCCAGTACAATCCATAGCCTCAGGCGGTGTTCTCTCTCGGAAATTCTATAACCAAAAGTGACGAATCTCTTATACTTACATGATCCTTGGGCAGGGTTCTTATTCATCATTAGGTGAATTATGACCTAAAATCGGGAAATATGATGTATGCATTATAGAGACGTGTACCAAGTATTGGAGTAGTACTATCATCAAACACGATAATACAGCAGACACGGTTAATGATACAAACTGATAGAGCTATAATACCTACCAGACCCACTAAGGCCAAACTGGGCGTAAGATAACTCGTAATTTCCTTGTTAATTAATTGTTCTGTGTTCAATTTGTCTCCTGGGGTGGCAACTTACAGGTTGAGACATCCGTACAGAGGCATTTTCTCAGAATCCAATCCTCTAAACTTACTACAGTATCTGCTTATTCCAGGAACACAGAGAAAAATATATCTACTGCACCATTTGCAAATACCGTGTTTGAAACTCCACCAGGGCCGTATACACTTTTTTGGGGGGGGGAGGTGGCCGACTGTTCTGGAAAATTGTGAGTATTCTCAGGGGATTGTCACCGCAAAATACCCAGAAATATCAACCAATATCATAGAACATATAACTTTGTGTAATTATTTTAGATAAGAGTTAATTGTAAAATTCTAAGTTTATATAACCTGATACTTTTTATTTATGCACATTCTAATGATTCTTCTTTCCGTTTTGAGGAGCTGATCAGTTCTTTGTTCATTTTTAATTTGGAACAGTGTTTCACAAGCATAAGTGACTTCGGGGAGAGTTAGTTTTATAATGCAGGATCTTAGTAGTTATTGATTGGCATTTTTTATTATTTGTTGACCAGGTTAGAGATTGTGCCTTTTTCATTTTATTTGTTCTATGTATCCAAGTTCCTTTTTCATTTAAGTTATGTGTGATAATTTCTCCAAGATACTTAAATTGAGGAACTTGGTTAATTTTATGATAATTTATATAGACTTTATTTATATCTAAGGGTTTCAAAGGCATGATCTCAGTTTTTAGCCTACTTTCGATTTTTGCAAAAAATGAAAGTAGACTTATGAGATCAACACAGGGCGAAAAAAGTGTGTCTGTCTGTGTGTGTGTATGTGTGTGTGTGAGTCTGTGTGTGTGTCTGTGTGTGTGTGAGTGTGTGTACTCTGAATGTCTGTCCCCCCCCCTATCAATTCGAACACGGTGAATGCGAATTAAACGAAATTTGGAACAAAGGTAGCACTAGCAAAGGACACCTCAGTGTCATGTTTTATATCGCCGCCATCTTGACGGAAACGTAATGGCGGCCACACAAATGTTCAAAGCTTAAATCAAATTACGACTAACCTAATCATCCGATCTCTACCAAATTTTGCAACAACATACCTTTAAGGGGGGAGCATCCTTTGACCAAACTAATAAGTCATCAGCGTAATAGTTTGCGGATGGCGGCCATCTTTGTGTGAAAATCGATTCCCCCTATTAATTCGAACACGGTGCAACCGAATGGAACGAAATTTGGTACAGAGGTAGTACTAACAAAAGGAACCTCAGTGTCATGTTTTATATCGCCGCCATCTTGACGGAAACGTAATGGCGGCCACACAAATGTTCAAAGCTTAAATCAAATTACGATTAACCTAATCATCCGATCTCTACCAAATTTTGCAACAACATACCTTTATAGAGGAAGCATCCTTTGATCAAATAACTAGGTCATTAGCCTAATAGTTTGCGGATGGCGGCCATCTTTGTGTGAAAATCAATTCCCCCTATTAATTCAAACACGGTGAAACCAAATGGAACGAAATTCGGTACAGAGGTAGCACTAGCAAAGGGCACCTCAGTGTCATGTTTTATATCGCCGCCATCTTGACAGAAACGTAATGGCGGCCACACGAATGTTCAAAGCTTAAATCAAATTACGATTAACCTAATCATCCGATGTCTAGCAAATTTAGCAACAACATACCTTTATGGAGGGAGCATCCTTTGACCAAACTAATAGGTCATCAGCCTAATATTTTGCGGATGGCGGCCATCTTTGTGTGAAAATCGATTCCCCTCATCAATTCGAACACGGTGAAACCGAATGGAACGAAATTTGGTACAGAGGTAGCACTAGCAAAGGGCACCTCAGTGTCATGTTTTATATCACCGCTATCTTGACGGAAACGTAATCGCGGCCACTCAAATGTTAAAAGCTAAAATGTAATTACGACCAACCTAATAATCTAGTCTCTACCAAATTTTGCAACACCATATCTTTATGTGGGAAACATATACAGACCAAACTGCAAGAACATCAGCCCAATTGACGTCCGAAACGGGGGAGGAGCTTACGGTCAGCTGTTTGCAATATGGCGGCGAGATAGTGACGAGAAGTAAGCAAGACAGTGATAGGGTGTGCGTTTGTTATGGCTTCTAATTTATGATGGCAAAATACTACATATTTTCTTTCATTGATAGAAATATTTTTATAATCAATTTAAATGCAGTGCTTAATTACTAGACTACCAGTTAAAAATATTACCCACCTGTATTTAGTTAATTTACTGTCTGCTGTTACATATAAATGAAGCCTGTACTTGGGAGCCTAGCGGTATCGATGCTTTTATTAATTTCACAATATATACATATATCTCACATAACACAAAGGACGACTCCCTGATAATAAATTGAATCCAGCAACCCTGAATTTGCATGAATGTTTTGGGTTAAAAGAAGCGTTACTTGGGATGCTCAAATCATACTTCAATATTGCAAATATTGACCTACATACTTGCTGTTCAAAGGCAAGAATATACATTTATTAATCTCTTGCCACAGGCAAGTTAAAATGGAGGCATCCTCTTTATCAATATATTAAATTAAATATTTAAAATACAGATATTTAACAAAGCTGGAGTCTCCATTTGAACTTGCCATAAGCAAACGGAACAGATCAAAAACTACACTTTAAGCCAAATCAAATTCACTCCTCAGCTCGACATAAACCATAATACCAATTAAAACCTATACAAAACATACTCTCCTTACTGGTGTACAACTTTCAAACCAATTATTCGCACTCAAAACTGAAAAACCCTGAAATGGGAACTAATTAAAGTTAGAATAGCCTAGGCCGATCAGGTCTCCTGCTACATTACCGCATATGTATACTTAACATCATTATAACTTCTAAATTACGCCCAAGTGACCTATCTGCCTGAGTAGTATAGGTGTTACCGGCCTGCCTGGGATTATGGGTCACCAAACCGGTACTTAAAACTAAGATTTTACACATTAATTAACTAAATTCAAGAGTAAGGAGATCATAGCCAAAAACACAATTTAAGCCAAATCATACTTAAAATATTGCAAATATTGAGTTACATACTTGCTGTTCAAAGGCAAGAATATACATTCTCTGGCAAATTAAGGCAAGGAATAGCATTTTTCTTAAGTTTTCTAACCATTCGACTATTGTCAATCGGAAGAACCCCTAAAATAAATTTACGAAGAGCGGATTACATTCGGTTCAATGTACGGCACAGAAGTATTAGGCTACAAGTTCATCAGTATTTTTGATGTAGCTAAATCCTTGTGAATACAAATTAGAGACAATAACTATCAATAATCAACAGTACCGGTGCTTACGCTGTGGAAAGAAGTCGTCTTCACAAAAATGCAGACTGCACACTGTCATGTAACGTGTAACACGTTTTCCAATTGACAGCGTCGAAGCCCATCTTTCTCTCTGAACTTTTTGTACAGGAATGTAGTGAGGAGATTTCGTACCTATTTTATACGATTTGCAACCGTATACAGAGCAGTACCTCCTCGAATTTGACAAATTCCTTTCTGTTTCCATCACGACATCAATGCTTCACCATGAAAATAAACCTCACCAGTCACAATGTTACAGCTTCAACATTCTACCGCGTGGCTGCGCCATCCAACTTTTCTGACGTCAATAGTTTGCAGATGGTGGCCAAGTATGTGTGCAAATGGATTCCCCCTATCAATTCAAACACGGTGAAACCGAATTGAACGAAATTTGGTACAGAGGTAGCACTAGCAAAGGGCACCTCATATTCATGTTTAATATCCCTATAGCACGTTGTATTTCAACAAGCTACTACAACCAACATTCAATCATACTCCTTGAAAAGGACAAAGAGTTATAACAATACCCATGCATTTAGGAGAAAGTAGGCTATATGTTCTTCACTGAACATCTTGTTTCAAAGAATATCTGTATTCTAAACGTACGCTGCATCAGCGTAGGATGTTTTGGTACACTCGCTATAATTTATTCTCACCGATATTTCATATCAGTGCAGGTCATGGGACCAAGTTCTCTGCTGACTCGGTAGACGCGTGGGTTCGAGCCCCACCGTCGGCTGTCCTTGAAATGGTTTTCCGTGGTTTCCCATTTTCAACACCAGGTAAATGCTGGGATGGTACCTTCTGATAGGCCACGGCCGATTCCTTCCACATCCTTGCCCAGTTTCATTCATCTTCATCCATTCCATCTCTCATTCCGACGCGCAGGTCGCCCACGGGCGTCGAATAGAAAGACCTGCACTCGGCCTCTCATGAGGCCACACGACAAAAAAAAAGCTATTTAGTTCTCGAGAGCTTCCAGAGTACGCGGGTTGTTGACTTGCTGTATACCTTTTGTTTGAGGTTCTCCCACAAGAAAAATCGCGCGGCCCGATTCGCACGTAGTTCGTTGCTACGCGCGCACTTTTAGTTTCACATTCTCCCCCAGGGGCTCACATCTAGTGGGACGTGGGTTGGCGACCACGGGACCCCAGCTGAGTCCGGCATTGCTTCCACTTACTTGTGTCGGGCTCCTCTGTCTTCTTTCCTGTCGACCTCCCTTGGTCAACTCTTGTTCTTTTCCGACCCCGACGGTATTAGTGTATCCGACACCTAGGGAGACTTTCACTTTCCCGCCTTAATTGGCCCTTGTTTCATCTTTCCTGATCCCTCTTTCTTCGAGGGGTCAGACCTCTTGCTTTCCTTTCCTTTTGTCTTGAAGATTACCGCACTGTTTTTGTTAATTGGCTCCCCGTGTATCTAAACCTTAGCGAATGTTTTGCATCTACACTCCATTTTGTAGTTATTTTCAATCTACGTTGAATTTTGTAAGAATTTTCAACCTAAACCGCTTTTTGCAAGTATTTTCAATCTAAATTGCGTTTTGTGGGTATTTTGAATCTAAATTACATCTGAAAGAGGACGATTCAGACCATCACACAGATATAAAAATTGAGGAAACTTCTATTCCGGAGATCGTTCCGGCCCGAAAAACCGAAACACCCTCTTCAGATGCAAATGAAGTAAGTATCCTGATGCCTATATACAAGACATCTCCTTATCACATTATAGCATTATGGGATTAAGAATTGTATTTTTACAGTTGAGCAAGCACAATCCTTTTTGATAGAAGGATGGCGAATTAAATTATCTGTCCCATACGATACTTCCGGCTTTGTGCGATGTTGCTCTGAGCACTGAGCTACTGGGGGATGCATTATAATATCATTGGCAAATGGTACTGTATATTGCGTGAAGCTAATCATAATCACCTTGTATTACTTGCCTACTATGGTATCATTCTAATGTAATTTTGTATATACGGCATTCCTAACTAAGTATTTTCTACCTAAATTGCATTTTGTAAATATTGTCAATTCAAATTACAGTACAATAAGTATGTAGTTAGTTTTAGTTGTAAGTATGTAGTTAGTTTGTTTATTAGATATATGTCATTGTTCTATTAGACTGTGGTGTGTGAGTGTGTCTGGTAGCAGTTGCATTGTTTATTAGTTATAGTTCATTGTTTCAGTAGACTGTGATGTGTGAGGGTGAATGTGAGTGTGCCTGGTGAGAGACTGTTTTAGTGGTAGTATTTGTTTGTTGGTGGAACTTAGTTTTTTTTTCGTTAGTAGAATTTTGGTATTTAATTGTTAGTAGAAGGTTAGTGTTTTTGTTAGTAGAATTGCTCTTTACTTATTCTGAAAGGGAGTAGCAGCCTTTCAGAATAAATCAATTCTTTACTAGTCTTATAGATGGTTAAGATATTGATAATATAGACTGGATCGGGGGGAGATGCCTATTGGGGGGAGATGCCTATAGCTTTGTAGTTCCTTCGGCTACCAACAGATCACGGCACAAACCTAGCGGGCGCGTTTGGATCAGGCGGCCGAGAAATCTAATGCGTATGACGCTGTTGTGAACTGTTTCTCCGCTTTAGGATCAACATATACGAGGTAAGAACTAAAATTAGCGTCTTGTTAATAAATCACAATTGTTTTCAAGTGCCTACGAGCTTGTGAAAAAAGTAGAACAGACACATATTATTGTATGTGTAGCATGCCGAATACTTTGCAGTGTAGGTTGCTACCGGCACTTGCTCCACAACTGCCATGTAGCACGTGTCACGGAAAGTGGCATCTTACCCCGACCCACGGGAGAGATGCCACTTTTTGTGCGGGGTAAGATGCCGAATTCGAATCATCACACATACAATTTTCTTTTAATAGGAAAATGCCTAAAACGTATATTAGGACATCAAACAGGGGCCAGTGGTATCAAGAAAGTCTACAAATGGCTATGAAACACGTAAGGAACGGTGGCACGAGTTGTTTTGCAGCTTCCAAAAATTATGGCATCCCATACCGTACTCTGAAACGACTCTGACGAAGAATGATAACAAGAAGCATGCCATGGGCCCACAAAGTAAGTAATTTATTATTAATTTTAATGTTTTCTTTGATTGTGGAGCAAAATGAGACTGGTTGTTAACCGTAATATTTTAAATAAAAAATTATTATTCACCTACAAATTTATCCACGTTTAGTAAACATACACGTAATGCAGTTTATATTATTAATATTATAACTCTTATAATTATTTTAGGCCTATTATTCTTCTTCCTATTATTATATTTTATTTATTTACAGGCCCCCTTGGTGAAAAGAACGAGAACCAGTTGGTCACCTCCATAAGGAAGCTACAGATTTCTCTGATGCAAGAGCCATACTTATGACTGATTTCATGTGATTGTAATGTACTTTTTATACTTTTATTGTATTAAAATCATAATAAATTTACTTTGTGAATTAAGTTTAGCTAATTTGTACCATGAATACACAAAACTAACATTTGAATCTCCTTCCTGAGTAATTGCCATCTCACCCCCATGCTCGGGGTGAGAGGCCTAAATTCAAATTTTCATAAAAAAGTAGAAAAATATAAAATTACTAATGGTATGGTAATGCTAACTGGCCCTTATATAGAAAACACTTGACAGAGAATATTAGTTCAGTATCAAATCTAAATACTAATTTTTCACTTACATTTTGATTCTCAAAACACTAAGTTAGGCATCATCCCCCGATCCACTCTAAGCCAAAATAATGGCTACACTGCGTCCTGTTGCACGGCTGAAAGCAACGGGAAACTACAGCCGTAATGCTATTCCCGAGGATATGCACCTCTCTATGCATAATTACATGTGATGATGGCCTCCTCCCTTGTAAAATTTCAATCCGGAGGTAAACTAGTCCCCAGTTCGGATCTCCGGGAGGGGACTACTCGAGAGGGGGTTAACATCACAGAAATGACAAAGAGGAAATCTGACATTCTACGGATCGGAGCGTGGAATGTTAGAAGTCTGCTAGGAAGTGGAAGGTTAGAAAACTTAGAAAGGGAAATGGATAGGTTGAGGTTGGATTTGGTTGGGATTAGTGAAATGCGCTGGCAGGAAGAACAGAACTTTTGGTCAGGAGACTATAGGGTCATTAGCACTAAATCAAACAATGGCCAAGCAGGGGTTGGTCTCATATTGAGTAGGAAACTTGGACAGCGGGTGGAATATTATGAGCAATATAGTGAACGGATTATTGTAGCAAAAATCAATACTAAACCTACCTGCACCACAGTGGTACAAGTCTATATGCCTACCAGTCAAGCTGATGATGAGGATGTTGAAAAGGACCACGAAGAAATAGACGAAATTCTGAGGTATATCAAGGGTGATGAAAATGTTATAGTAATGGGAGATTGGAATGCTGTGGTAGGAAAAGGGAGAGAAGGGAAGATAGTAGGAGATTTCGGATTAGGTGAAAGGAATGATCGAGGAAGCAGGCTGATGGAATTCTGCACCGAGCACGAGTTGGTCATAGCTAACACCTTATTCAATAACCACAATAGAAGAATATACACATGGATGAGACCAGGAGATACAGGGCGTTACCAAATCGACTTCATTATGGTCAAGCAGAGGTTTTGAAACCAGATTTTGGATTGCAAAACATATCCTGGTGCTGACATAAACTCTGACCACAATCTGGTTGTTATGAAATGCAGATTAAAGTTGAAGAAACTGAAGAAAAGTCAAAAGCCAAAAAGGTGGGCAATAGACAGACTGAAAGTGAAGGATGTAAACGAAAGATTCAAGAAGATTATAAAGGAAGGACTAATGAAAAACCCTAAACCAACTTCAATTGCAGATGAATGGGCACTTTTGAAGAATGAAATAACAAAATCCGCAGAAGAAAATATTGGTAGGAAAGAAAGAATAGGTAGAAAACCATGGATCACTCAGGATATACTAGAATTGATGGATGAAAGGCGGAAACACAAGAATGTAAGAGATGAAAAGGGGAAAGCAGAATACAGACGTCTGAGAAATCAGGTCAACAAGAAGTGCAAGGAAGCGAAAGAAGAATGGTTGAAAGAGAAATGTGCTGGTATAGAAAATTGTCTGAAATTAGGAAAGGTAGACACAGCTTATTGAAGGATTAAGCATACTTTCGGGGGAAAGAAGACTAAGTGCTGTAATATTAAGGACACATATGGAAAGCCTCTAACAGATGGGGAAGAAAAGGTTGAGAGATGGAAAGCTTACATAGAGTGTTTGTATAAGGGAAAGGAGATTGAGAATCATGTAATGGAAAGGGAAGAGCAAATTGATGAGGATGCGAAAGGAGATTTAATATTGAGATCAGAATTTGATAGAGCTCTGGAAGACTTAAGCAGGAACAAAGCACCAGGCATAGATGATATACCGATTGAGTTGCTACGCTGCATAGGAGATGAAGGTCTGATCAGGTTATTTCACTTGGTGTGTAGGATTTATGAGACAGGTGAGGTACCCCCTGATTTCAAGAAGAATGTAATCATCCCTATACCAAAGAAAGTGGGAGCTGACAGATGTGAAGATTACCGTACGATCAGCTCGATTACTCATGCTTCAAAGATCCTGTCTAGAATAATTTACAAGAGGATTGAAAGCCAGATAGAAACGGAGTTGGGTGAAGACCAGTTTGGTTTTAGGAGAAATGTAGGAACAAGGGAAGCTGTACTAGGTCTTAGGCTGATTTTGGAAGGTAGAATAAGGAAAGATAAGAGAACGTTCATGGCATTTGTAGACTTAGAAAAGGCTTTTGATAACGTTGATTGGACTAAATTGTTTGACATTTTGAAATCTATTGGAATAAAGTACAGGGATAGGAGGGTAATCTACAATCTATACAGAAACCAGACAGCAGTCATTCGAGGTGAAGGACATGAGAAAGAAGCTGGTATTCAGAAAGGTGTTAGGCAAGGCTGCAACTTATCACCCATACTTTTCAATCTTTACATTGAACAAGCAATGAGGGAAATCAGAGAAAAATTTAAAGTGGGAGTGAAGATTCAAGGAGAAATAATTTCAACTCTGAGATTTGCTGATGACATCGTCATCTTGGCCGACAAGCCTGAGGATTTGAATGAGTTTTTGAATGGTATGGACTCCGTCTTACGGAAAGAATTCATGATGAAAATTAATAAATGTAAAACAAAAATACTGGAATGCATCCGAAATAAATCAGAAATCTCTATGGAGATCAAATTGGCAGGTGAAAAGCTGAAGGAAGTAGGAGACTTCTGTTACTTAGGAAGCAGAATAACCAGTGATGGAAGAAGCAAAGAGGATATAAAAAGTAGGTTGGCTCAGGCAAAGAAAGCATTCCTACAAAAAAGGAATGGGTTGACATCGAATATAGATTTAGGTATTAGGAAGTCATTTCTGAAAGCCTTTGTCTGGAGCGTGGCGCTCTATGGAAGTGAAAGTTGGACTATTGGTGCAGCAGAAAAGAGGAGAATTGAAGCTTTTGAAATGTGGTGTTACAGGAGAATGATGAAGATCAGATAGGGTTACAAACGAAGAGGTATTAAGACGAGTGGGAGAGGAGAGATGTTTCTGGCGACTGCTAATGAAGAGAAGAGATAGGTTAGTAGGACACATACTAAGACACCCAGGAGTAGCAAGCTTAGTTATGGAAGGAAGGGTCGAGGACAAGAACTGTAGGGGTAGACCAAGGTTAGATTGTGTTAAACAGATTGCCTCGGATGTAAGGTGTGGTAGCTATGTAGAGATGAAACGATTAGCTCAAGACAGGGAGGCATGGAGGGCTGCATCAAACCAGTCAAAAGACTGAAGACCCAAATAACAACATAGCCTACAATTATTAGAGGCAAAACAAAAAAAAGTTGTAAAATACAACATAACACAAAATAAAATTTTATACTTAATGAATTTTCTGTGATGGCCTATGGAGTATGAATGGCAAATATCTAAATATTTGTCAATTTACCAAGCAGAAAGGTTAACAGGTGTTTTTTTTTTGATAATTTATTTCTCGAAAGTACCGTACTGTGGAATTCTCAGTTTTGCCTCACAAGGCTGAGTGTACCCCGTTCCAGCCCTCAGACTAGAATTGAAATTTCTTGGCAGAGCCGGGAATCGAATTCGGACCTCCGGGGTGGCAGACAAGAATGCTATCCACTACACCACGAGGTAGCTTAATTTCAATCTTAATATTGTTTATAACTTAGCCAGTAAGTTAAAGATTATAGTGCAATCAAATTTACATTTATTTTATGCTTTCACCAAAAGAACACTTTGTTATGACATTTGAGGCCTAAGATTTGCGGAATATCTTTCTTTCCTTGACCTCCAGCCTTTCAAGCAGTCCAGGGGCGTGGTGGCTCAGCGGTCTAGCTGAATGCCTCTCACCAATGCGGTCCGGGTGCATGTGAGATTTTCGAAGTGAAATGCCATGTCCTGTGGTTCGGATTCCACGTAAAAAGGAGGTCCCGTGGCTCATGATCTCGAGATTAACGGTCACGTTAAACTACAAGCTTCCTTCCTTTTCTTTCAAGCAGTCCCTGGGTGGTGAGAGACAAAGTTTCGGCTGCATATAAGGCTTCTGGTTTTATTTTTTATTTTATTTTTAGTCGTTTATCCTCCAGGTTGGTGGAACCCACGGACTCAGCGAGGGAACTCACCACTACCGCCTCTACGGGCAGAGTCCTAGAGCTGGGAACATCGAATCGGAAGAGATACAACTGGTGAGGTGGGATTGGCACCTCGCCCAGGAGGCCTCACCTGCAAAGCGAACAGGGGCCTCATGAGGGAAGGTAAGGGATGGTTAGGGTGGATGGACAAGGAAGAAGGAAGGAGGCGGCCGTGGCCTTGAAGAAGGGACCATCCCGGCATTTGCCCGAAGACGAAGTGGGAAACCACGGAAAACCACTTCGAGGATGGCTGAGGGGGAATCGAACCCCTTCTACTCATTTGGGCCACCCGAGGCTGAGTAGACCCCGTTCTAGTCCTCGTACCACTTTTCAAATTTCGTGGCAGAGCCGGGAATCGAACCCAGGACCTCCGGGGCGGCAGCTAACCATGCTGACCGCTACGCTACGGAGGCGACCTGGTTTAATTACCGTGTTATAATGTCTTATCTTGGTATTCCAGGAGAGAGACTTCTTGTTTAAGTGTCTTTCGTAAATTGGAAGGCCAATTCAACTTTATTATTATTATTATTATTATTATTATTATTATTATTATTATTATTATTATTATTATTATTATTATTATAGTTTATTGTTTGACAACATTATCATGGCAAATACCGGCTACATTTTCTGTTACAGCCTGGTTCTGCCTTAGCAAGGAACCATCTGTACTGAGATAATTACGATTACACTGTTCAGGGACTTCACATCCATGTCGTGCCCGCAGTCTTCACGAGTCTCCTTCATTTGTAGGATGAGCTAAATTTCCATCTGGATCATCGAGCCTTGCTGAGTATTCTGCCAGGGTATTGTCACCAAGGAACTTCTTAACAATATGGCATGTGTTTAACAGAACTGTCTTCTGAAGTTCAATATTATCTGCGGGTGCAGATTCAATATTGATAGACTAGCGTGGAGAGTTTTCGGTATAACACCAGTACACGATACAATTATTGGGATGGTAGTCTCCGAATCAAGTTTCCACATCTGCTTTATCTCAATTGCCAGCTCTGTGTACTTAGATATTTTAGTAGCAGCTGTTGTTTGGATGTTTTGAGTGTTGGGACATGCGATATCTATCAGTAATGCATCTTTGTGTTCTTTATTGATGACAATGATATCTGGCCGGTTGTTACTGACTGCGACATCTGTCACAACTCCTCTGTCCCAATAGAGTTTGTGTGTGGTGGCATTTTCGAGTGCTGCAGATGGTGTGTATTTCCAATAGGGGACGGAGCTTTGAAGAAGTTTGTACTTCAAGGCCAGTTTCTGGTGGATAATGTTGGCAACTTGATCGTGTCGATGTTTGTAGTCAGTGTTGGCAAGGTGGGAACAACCTGATATAATTTGTTGAATGATCTCGCTCCATTTGCCACAGCGGCGACACTTCTCACACTCTGTTGTTGGATCTTTTATGATAAATTTCCGATAGCTTCGAGTAGCAACAACTTGGTCTTGGACAGCTACAACAAATCCCTCTGTTTCCGGAAAGAGGACCGAGTTGGTCAGCCATGCGTGCGACGCTAACTTGTCGATGTGAGGCTGGTCCAACTCATGTGGAAACTTCCCATGAAGCGCCTTATTATTATTATTATTCTTTAATCGTATCGGCCAACTAAGGACCACGTTATTTCAACTGGCTTCTCTGGGCTTTGATGTTTGCCCAGTGTTCCTTCATACGTTGCCGGTGTTGCTCTTTTCTTTCTTCCGTCCACATCTTTCCCGTCTTCAACTTCGGATTTTCCTGAAAACCCTGGTGGTCGTGTAGTTTTTTCCTGAGGGGATTGCGTTCTTGAATATCCCCACAGGTAATTTCCATCTCTTGCAGGTCACTTTCCACCTCTTCGAACCAGGCGGGCTTGGTCTTCTAATTTTTAAAATAGTTAAAGATCCGGTTCGTCAATCGTGTGGGTTTCATTCTAAGCAAGCGGCCATAAAATGCAATCCTCCTTTTCCTCATTACATCAGAGATCTTCTAGACATGAATATACAGCTCATAGTTATGCCGGCGTCTATATTCACCGTTGTCTTTAATCGGGCCAAGAATTTTCCTCAAGATCTTTCTTTCCTTGATCTCCAATTTTTCTACCAGGCCTTTCTTGTTCATGGTGAGGCATTCCGCTGCGTACAGAGCCTCTGGTCGTATGACAGTGCAATAATGCCTAAGTTTTGCGTTCAGGGATATTGACTTTTTGTTGTAAACGTCCTTGGTGAGTTGGTACGCCATTTCCATTTCGTTCATGCGCGAAGTGAAGGTTTCTTTCTCACATACGTTGGGTTCTACCCACTCGCCAGGATATTTAAACTTACCTGTCCGTTTGATTTTTTCCTGGTTTACGTTTAGCTCCTTTGGTGCTGGCTTGATGTTAGTTATGAAGTGTGTTTTCTCCAAAGGGATCTGAAGACCAACTTTTGTTGCCTGTACCAGCAGCTGGTTAATTTGTTTTGTGGCCATGTCTAAAGAGTCGGAGAAAATTGCAAGATTATTATTATTATTATTATTATTATTATTATTATTATTATTGTTATTATTTAATCGTATCGGCCTGCTAAAGACCACGACATTTCAATTGTTTTCTCTGTTCTTTGATCATTGGCCATTGTACTTTCATACGTTGCCGGTGTTGGTCTTTTCTTTCTTCCGTCCACTGCTTTCCAGGCTTCAACTTTGTTTTTTCTTGAAAACCCTGGTGGTCGTTTAGTTTCTTCCTGAGGGGGTCGTCTTCTTCAATATCTTCCACTTTCTACCTCTTCGAACCAGACTGGCTTAGTCTTCTTATCTTTAAAATAGGTGAAGATTCGGTTCGTCAATCGGGAGGGTTTCATTATTATTATTATTATTATTATTATTATTATTATTATTATTATTATTAAGTACAGATGGAGAACTCACGAAAATGTCACCTTCACCACAAGCGCATCCAAACCACAGCCGCACCGGTAAATTAAAAAAAAAAAACACTTCTTTGAAAGCAGGATACTAGCCAGAGGTTCGTGTTACTTCACGGTTGCAATCGAGATTCCTGGTCTCAAATGTTACATTACATTGTAATTCTTTGCATTATATTTTTTTCTTCGTCTTCAAAGATAAACGAAGGACATATTAACCCATATTGAAAGAAAATGAAAACTTATTTTCATCCGGGAGTCCTCATAGGCCAGTCGCTACTACACTGAGTTATTAGGGGAGGACACACACACATAAGCCTGATTTTTAGCCTACTTTTCACATTTTGCAAAAATGAGGAAAAAGTAGACATGAGATCGGGCAAATGTCTGTCTGTCTGTCCTTCTGTCTGTCTGTCTGGCTGGCTGGCTGTGTGTGTGGCTGTGTGTGTGTCCCCCTACCAACTCCTAAACGGCTGCAGCAATCGAAACAAAATTTGATAGGAGTTAAGATCTATACCTGAATATCTCACGGCCGTATTTGAAAATGATGTCAGTGCTACCAACTGCTGAAAAATCGCAATTGAAATTTGAGCTCCATGTCGGATATCGTGGAAGTTATGAATGGGAGCTATTTCAAAATTGGCACATATATAGATAATAATATTGCAGTTTAATTTCCAGGAGGCCATACATGGTAGTGTTGCCAAAATGATTAAAAGCCTGCTGATAGGTCCAATTTTTAAATGTATATAACTTCTACACTATCAATTGGATTTCAACCAAATTTTGTATGTGCTATGTGTACATAAACAAATATGACTAAGCATATTCTTAAGAGCCTCCAGGGCTGCCAACTGTTAACAAATGCTCTCATTTTTTAAAATCCAAATTCCCATTTATCAGAAAGTATGCAAGCCGACAACTTTATACTATGGACACGTATAGTACCTGACGTTCTATATTAATTTGGAGTAACTTATATACGTCAGTGCTACCAACATGATTCTAAGCCTGCTGAGAGGTCCAACTTTAAATACATGTAAGTTCTATACTATCGTTTTGATTTCAACCAAATTTCGTGTGTGCTATGTGTACCATAACAGATATGACTATGCCGATTCTTAAGAGTAACCAGGGCTGCCAACTGTTAATAAATGCTGTATCTATTTTTGTTACCCTAATATCAATATATCAGAAAGTATGCAAGTCAATAGCTCTAAACTTTGCACACGTATAGTACCGGCATTCTAGATTAATTTGGAGTAATTAATATACGTCAGTGCTGCCAACATGATTCTAAGCCTGCTGATAGGTCCAATTTTAAAATGCATTTAACTTCTATACTAACTAATGGATTTTATTCAAAATTGACACAACAATAGATCATATTATTTCAGATTATTTCTGACCAATACATGTATGTCATTGTTGCCAACATGATTTTACGCGCGCTGTTAGATCCAATGTTTAATTGCTTGTAACGTCCATGCTATCCATTGTACTTCACCCAAGTTTTGTATTCTGTACCTTAAGAGATGGAACTAAGAATATATTCAGTCACCAGGGCTGCCAACTATAGTTCTCTATTAGGCTACATTATGCCAGGTATACAGTATTTCGAACTAATTAGAAATTTCGATATTACCAACTTAATTTCGTCATTATTCTAGATAGATTCATATAGATTAATCATTGGCATGAATCTTAAATTTTAAGAAAAGTAGGCTGTTTTGTTCGTCACGGAATTTCTTGTTTTATCATAAATTGAAATTAGGCTAAAAATACAGTGAGATTCTTTTGTTGGGGCGAGGCCAGCGACCGGCTACCAGGCGGATGCACGCCTTCCGCCAGCCAACCAAACTCGGGCCGCAGGTAGAAACCTAAACGAGGCTAGCTAACCAGGGTCACTAAACCAAGGATCATGTAAACTATAAAAGATTCGTCACTTTTGGTTATAGAATTTCCCAGAGAGAACACCGCCTGAGGCTATGTACTGCTCCGGCAAGTCTGGCAACATAAAAAGTAAAAAGCCATATGAATGTAGCCTTTATTACCCGTAATTGAACAGTATGTTCAGCGATGAGTTATTGATTATTCATGAAAATAACACAAACATAACTGCGCTTTTCGCTAGGCGCTGAAATATACGTCCAGATAGGAAAATAGTACATTTTGGTATATATCAATGTTGGCAATAGATTTGTCACGAAGGGCACAGTTATGCCGTTCTAGAGCTTAATTCACCTTTAGGCTAATTAAACATTGCTCTCCTACTCTACAGAATTGTTGGGATATTCGATGAATATAAAGAAAACTGTCCAAATGCACACACTATATTGCCATAACCTCACTTTTTGCCTAGCATGCCGGCTGCCACTCACCCCTCCCCGTAGCCCTAAACCACAAATTTTATTGCAATGCAAAGGAGAATGGGTAAGAAAACGAACAAGAGAAGAAATGCACACATTTATTCTCTATATATTTTTATTCGAGAGTAGTCCATATTGCCCACTAGTTTTACACATGGTCAACACCAGGAAGATGAAAATTGCCGTATTGTTCTTACTATCATTATAATTCTTACATCCCGGTGCTTGGCAATTTTTCCTCCCTTGCAGTGGCATGATTGACTCTCAATTCAATTCAAATAAATAATCAAAATACCGAACAAATCAAAACAACCAACAACACCACGAGGAAAATCTATCAAAACAGACTATTCCCGCTTCCGTCAGTCGTTTTGATGTCAACGTTCATGAGTGCCAACTACGGAACCTTACTGCTAAAATTAATTCTTCATCCAGAGCAGAGCTTTACCACGACCCACGCGCTCCCTATGAACTGTCATGCCCCTGCACTAAACTTTCATCAACGAGGGTGTGAAGTGTCAGCACACAGATAAGAAGGTATACTTTGAACATGGAGGAAAGAATAAGAGGAGATGCCCTGAGCTCGTATGAGTGAAGCCAAGCGCTGCAACCAAAGTGGGCGTGACCTTAACTCGTATTCGGTGCTCTGTGACTTGCATGAGGCATTGTGCAAGGCTAAACCTTATTTTGGCCCTGGTTTTTATCGCGCTCCGGTTATGCAACTTTGGAAACGTAATAACAGCAGTGATAAGTTATAAAAATAAAATACAGAAAATGAAAATCCACAGCCTGCTTCCAGTCTCCGACCGGGTCAGGAATGGAATGAAGGAAGCCCCCATCTAGCGGCGAGGATATGAACTGTGCCGGCTGTCGAGGCCTGACGCACTCCTCTGGGGCAATGATTAAATGAATGACAGATGAAATGAAATGATAGTGGAGAGTGTTGCTGGAATGAAATTATGACAGGGAAAACCGGAGTACCCGGAGAAAAACCTGTCTGCCTCCGTTTTGTCCAGCACAGATCTCACATGGAGTGACCGGGATTTGAACCACGGATCCAGCGGTGAGAGGCCGGCGTGCTGCCACCTAAGCCACGGAGGCTTTATAAAAATAAAATACAAACTCTTCAATTCTAATCTCAGCATGTGTAGGCCTACCCTATATACCAAAAAAATAAATATTACTCTGGAAATCCCAAATTATGAAACGGCTGTCGGTCAATAATTACGGTAGGCCTACGTAATTAATCAATTCGAGGCTAATCGTCAAGTTTCTACCCCCCACAAAGAAAATACCGTACGGTACCGAAACGTATAGGCTATACCGTATTTTTGTGCAAATATGCGTCCTTTTTTAATTGTTCTGTTTATTAATTTTGAGATTCGTATTCTTGAATATCAAAATGTGTACGAAGAATGAGTGAAAGTGGCTGTGCTCGAAATTAGGCCTAAAAACTGATGAATGCCTCAACACCAATATGAACATAAAACTCAATTTGGTGTAAATAGCCTACCGTAATTAGTTCAGCATCATTAATTCCCAAGAATGTTCCTTATTTGGTATAACTCGCATCTTCAGACACCTGTATTCAATTTAATCAGTGTTTCAGCGTATTATTAAGTTTTGCCGCGTATTCCTTACAAAACTAGCCTCGCAAAGGTGCTCTCATATTTATATTTAAATTGGCTTTTAAAACGATAACGCAGCTTATTTGTGCCAAGTACCGTGATGTACAGAGTGTATTCTGCCTATCCAAGAAAAAATCTTGACTTGTCATTGCAGTTTTATGTCACTAAAATCCTTTACTAGTTGGAGTGGTTTACGGCTTTAAGCATAGGGACAGCCATTTTCTTGCAACCAAAGTGGGCGAGCCGTTTGGCTTCAACAGCTTGCGCTAGGCAGCGCAGCGAAGGCATCTCCTTCCTTTCTTTCCTCCATGGTTTGGAACAAGGAGGATATATGGGTAGAGCTGTAACTTAATGCAAAATTTTGACACCAACCTATTGCTCGACACAAGTAGTTCCAGCTGACAATATGAGATGGCGTGACGATGCACTATCGAGCGCGATCCGTCCCCGACCTGGCCTACTCGCTCCTCTCCCCTCCCGGTCCGTTCCTACCTCTCCCTTTCCCCTACTCTATCCCCCCCACCTCTACTTTATATTCCTCTCTGCCTTTCTTTCATATTTTAGTAATTGGTCTAATAATAGGCGATTTCTTCCCCCTGTGATATCAGGTAGAGAAGAAAACATAGGCTCTATCAGAATAGTTGTGCATGTTTCCACAAAGCACATAGCATGACATAGGCCTACCCCACAGGTATGTACAAATAGAAAGAGTAGGCTACTATACTACAATATTAAAAATGAATTGTAAGACAAAATTACAGCTGCACTTATCACACACCAGTATTATTTAATTGTCCGTGCGGTACTTCCTATCAATCGAATTAAGAAATATCACGTTTGAATTACGGGAAGCGTTGGAACAACCAGCTCTTAGTTTGAATTATATCGATAGTATCTGATATCGTTTTCGAGCGCAGTGTATCGACTAAAATCGATGTGTGATTCAATAATTCAATTTCTTCATATAATATTGTTCGAAACCGATTGTATTCCTTTCTAAGCACTGCAATATGTATTTACTATTGATATATATTCAAATATTAATTAAATATACAACATTAACAAGAATACTCACCAATTTTCCGATTTTGCTGTCATCTATAGAAGTACAACTCAACTACATCGTCGTACGCGATGACTGATAGCGTTTTTAACGTTGTCAGCAGGTACTACTACAAGGCAAGCTAGCGTTGGTACCAAAACATCCTATAAAGTTTCGCCTACTCGGGGAGGACAGACTGGTTTCTAGCCACGTATTAAGGGTGGGGGGAGAAGCTGTCCCAGTGGCTTTATAATAACCAGGCCCGGATATCTTTCCAGAGATATGTATTTATTTGTGTGATTAAGTTTCCAAAATTTGTTCTTAAATGTGCACCATATTTATGTCTCCCACTTACTCGAAGTATAGTTGAAACGTCCTGCTACTTGAATAATCCATACCCTGTCTACAGTTTCCTACATAAAATTATGAATGGTTAGGCCTACACAAAATGTAACATGCTCTTAAGCTACAGGGCGCCCGAGAATGTTCTCCGCATTGGGTACGTGCAGCTGTGAGTGGTTGAGTCTTGAGATTTAGTTGGCTGCACTGCACTGTGTCCTTCAAAGCGGGACTTCCCCGTGTGAGCTGTCGATGTGCATCGCGATAAGCGCGCGAGCCTGCATGTCTTCAGTGTGTATTACAGTGAGCGAGCGTTCAGATAGATTATTATTGGAAGAGTGCAACAGTATACAGGCGGTAATGTTTACTACTGAAGAGAGACGTTTTTTTTTGGGTGGAATACTTTTTTCGCGAAGGCGATCGGTTTACAGAAAATGTAAAATTAAGATTTCAGGCGCGGTTTCTAATTCAAAGTGTCCAAACCGTGATACCATTCGGGATTTGGTAAGTAAATTTCGTGTGACTGGCTCAGTTCACGATGTACCGGGAACAGGCAGGCCTACGCTTTTAACAGACGAAAAACTTGATGAAATCTCCGATATAATGCTGCGAAGCCCAAGTAAATCAACACGAAAATTAGCTCAACAAACAGGAATCTCCAATTCGACAGCACATAAAGCTGTAAGAGACAAGCTTCAGTTGTTCCCTTATAGTGGGCGATGTATGGGAGATAGAGATATGCTCTCGCGGACTTTTTTGTAGAACTTTTCATGCTGAACAATTCTTACACTCATAGTATTTAGATATTTTTAACGGTTTGCCCAGCGTAAGCTTACAAAGCGCTCGGACGACAGGTTTTTTAATCGACTATTCCACTAAAATCGTTACTGCTCGGCTTCCTTTGATCATAAATAAATTATTTTCTACAGAAATCATACTCGATATATCCTTTACAGAATGGTGAAAACCGCATCAAAATCTATCCAGTGGTTCTTGAGTTTACCAGTAACATCCAAGAAACGGGGACTTGGTTTTATACTAAGTAGAGATGATGCAAACGGCAGCCGTGCTAACAACGTAACTGCTGTACCTAGCTCTCGCAGACGCATGTAGGCGCTGCGGAGAATATTCCCGGACTCACTGTACTTCCCACTCCATGTTCCCTCCCGTTCAACACGTCAGACCCTTCTGTACCACATACCTCGCCCACGTCTTGAAGTACAGAAGCCCTCTATATTACACCGTCTACCTACCCTTAGCAACTCCCTTCCAAATATTGACATATTCTCTCCCTATCGAACATTCAAACATAACATTAGAAGATCCCTTTCATCCTCAATTCCTACCCCCTCACCCTCCTAATCACTCACTACCCCAATCACTCCCTGCGTCCTTACCGAGATTTATCCCTTGCTGCCATCACTGCCAATTGATACCTGTTATTGTTGTTGTTTTTGGTAGTATTATTTGAAATTGTTAAAATATTAGTGTAAAATGACCTTTTCATGGTTGTATCTAATAATTATTAAATAAATAAATAAATAAATAAGTAAATAATGTTCCGGCTTAATAGGCCGGGGCTTGCCTCAATTTCCGAATCATACAATAGCCTACTTACTGCGGATGTTGTTTGTGTCTTCAGTCTTTTGACTGGTTTGATGCAGCTCTCTATGCCTCCCTGTCCTGAGTTAATCGTTTCATCTCTACATAGCTACCACACCCTATATCTGAGGCAATCTGTTTAACATATCCTAACCTTGGTCTACCCCTACAGTTCTTGCCCTCGATCCTTCCTTCCATAACTAAGATTGCTATTGCTGGGTGTCTTAGTATGTGTCCTACCAACCTATGTCTTCTCCTCATTAGCAGTCGCCAGGAACATCTCTCCTCTCCCACTCGTCTTAATACCTCTTCGTTTGTAACCCTATCTACCCATCTGATCTTCATCATTCTCCTGTAACACTACATTTCAGATGATTTAATTCTCCTCTTTTCTGCTGCACCAATAGTCCCATGTTTCACTTCCATAGAGCACCACGCTCCAGACGAAGGCCTTCAAAAATGACTTCCTTATACCTAAATCTATATTCGATGTCAACAGATTCCTTTTCTGAAGAAATGCTTTCCTTCCCTGAGCTAACCTACTTTTTATATCCTTTTTGCTTCGTCCATCACTGGTTATTTTGCTTCCTAAGTAATAGAAGTCTCCTTCTTCCTTTAGTTTTTCACCTGCCAATTTGATGTCCATGGAGGTTTCTGATTTATTTCGGCTGCATTCCAGATGCGCGATACGGAATCATGTGAGTGCTGTTTTCGAATGTCATTCTAAAGAGCAGAAGAAAAGGTCACTTCAAATAACTTTCATGGCACTCGGTCAATACTCACAAGTTTCGCAAACCACTGTAATTACAAGTAAAATTTCCTGTCAAGGTAAGGACTATTGGAGGCTTAATGAGACTGTTGATTCCAGCCCCCCTGCTATAGGCCTACTTATTTTAATGACCGGCGAATTCCCGTCTTGCAATACTAATATAATACAGAGACAAGGGTCAGGGGCGTATATAAGGTGGGTGGGGGCTTAGTAGGCTCCAGCCCCCCCCCCCCCCCTGAAAAAGGCAATACAAATTAAGAAAGTGTTGTTTTGGTAAGAGCATAAAATAATTGTTAATTTGGTTGTACCCTAATCTCACCTTATTGGCTAAGTTATGAAGTTATAAACAATATTAAGTGGTGTAGTGGCTAGCATTCTAGGCTGCCGCCCCGGAGGTCCAAATTCGTTTCCCGGCTCTGCCAAGAAATTTTAATTCTAGTCTGAGGGCTGGAACGGGGTACATTCAGCCTTGTGAGGCAAAACTGTGAATTTCACAGTACGGTACTTTTGAGAAATGAATTATTAACTTGTAAGAAAAAAATGTTTACCTTTCTGCTGGGTAAATTGACAAATATTTAGATATTTGCCATTCATTCTCCATAGATCGGAATAGAAAATGGCATTAAGTATAAAAAAAAAATTGTGTGTTGTATTTTACAACTTTTTTTTGTATTGTCAGTAAGGTTGTATAAACTTTGAATCTTATCTAAAATAATTACACAAAGTTATATGCCCTAAGATATTGGTTGATATTTCTGGGTATTTTCGGTGACAATCCCCTGAGAATACTCACAATTTTCCAGAATAGTCAGACCCCCCCCGAAAAAATATTGTATATACGCCTCTGACAAGGGTGCATTCACGAAACCAGAAAACAAATTACTGGAATTGCCAAGGGTCGAAAATGTGGGCAGCAGTCATCCAAGGAGTAGACTACAACGTACCACCAAATATAGGAAATATGTACTTAAGCAAAAATATTCGCCATAATAGCAAATTGTAAAAATCCGTATAGATAGAATAATTAAAAAACACTTATGTTATATATTCGCCAAATCAATACTAAAAACACTTAATTGTCTATATTTTATAGACTATGTGAACATGTTTCGAAACACGTTGGTTTCTTCATCAGCACATCGCTCAAAACGGTGTCGCGGTGACCTAAAAAGTAAAAATAGTGAGGTTTTAAGTGTCAGTGATCATCAATGTGGTGTACTACATAAAATACAGTTGCTGTCAACAACAAAAATCATGAAAATGCTAAAAAGCGAGTTCTAGAAAACGATATTGCTGATTACAGTTATGTTAAAAAAAATGTATTTGTTTAAATTCTTACAGCACGGTTTACCAGGTAAATATGGTTCCATCCCTCGAGTTCCATTCCCATGAGGTACGAAAACAAATTTCTTAGGAAAAACGTCCCATGAGTTCCGAACGCGTATTCACGCCTGAGTAAATAAGCTAGTGAGCCCCACTAGTTCCGAATATCTCTGGAAAACCCAGCTGAGGTTTGACCGGCTAATAATTGTACGACGCGATTACATGACAGTTCCCCACACTGACACTTCCACACAGCCCTTGGACGCGGCTACCTGTTTAATGACTCAGAAATATTCCCAACTGACAGTTCCACACACATCCCCCCACCCCTAAGGCTATAGGCTTCAGTGATCATCGTTACAGCCGCACCTGTGACAATGCAACTTAACATAATACTCATTTGGAGTGAAGAAAAGCGCTCGGTCTATGTACTTCATTACTAACACGGTCTCGAAAATATCATTGTGATGTAGTGTAATTTCCATCAAAATAAAATACATGCAGAGTCTGATTTCGATCACACTTTATGCAGGCTGTGGACTGGCAAAATAATAACAAAACCGATCAGTGTGGTGTTGTTATCATTTTGGCGTGTTTAAAATCAGCTTTCTAGGCTTCGTCAGTTGTTTTGTATTTTTTTTTGTCATATTTGCTCAACAATAATATTAACCTACTCCATTTTCTATGAATAGGCAACTGCCTTCAGAAAACTTTTCATATTTTCGAACTTTTTCTGAATGCTCTCAATCCGTCCGTCCAGTTTGACATATTTTTGTCTTCTTTTTTTCCCTTCCATGTTGAGCTCGGCCTTTAAAAATGCGCAGTTTGTCTTCTCAGCTTCCGTCTTGAACATGACAACCTCTTTTAATTTGGGGTGAGGTCTCCCGACAAGATTGTTGAGTCGGTTGTTCCAGCCCTCAACAGCATTCGTTGTCCTGTGTCGTGCTTGGTGGCAGTTCCACATCTCGATTGGAATGTCTTGGTTATCTAGCCAGTTGTCGGGTGATACCGAGCTCCGCTGATGAGTTCTCTCCACGGGGGTCAATTAGGAAAATCCTAACAGGGGAAGTTGCCTGAGGCGTGTTTTACTACCCCCCCACTCCAAACTGGACGTGAAGGTAGTAATATTAACGGAATGTGTCAACCTGCGAAGATCTTCACTATCTACTCTTGTTATCTCAAACACGTAGTCCATACCACTCATTAGAAATTCTAGGCATATTATACAAATCAATATGCACATTTTAATTTGTATGTTGTAGCTTTGGAAAAATGTTATCATATGAAAGTTATAAGCAGCAGTATGAGCATTACAACGATATTCTGCTACAAGTTGCAAAACTACAGACAAAAGCTTTACTTCCACTGACAGTTCGTGGAGTTAACATTAAAACTTTGACGGTATGAAAATAATTCATCTTCTTAGTATTTTCATTCAATCAAGACGAAGTACTGGTATAAGAACAAAATTGAATGTAGAAATTTTATGACACATCGTTTAAGTCTTAAGAGAATAAAAATAACCTTTACCACACGGTGATTTCTTAAAGTCTGCAAATGTGTAAATTGGGGGATCAAAGTGAAACGATCATGGTGGGGGGATTGTGTTTAAATGTACCTCCTGTAATAGTCCAATAACTAACCAAAATACTCATTCTACTAATATTTAATATAACAACCACTATTCTTTTTTTTTTTGGTGGGGTGTGAAATTTGTCACCGCACTGGTAGCCCCACTAAACTTCATTTAGTGGCAATATACCTAAACGAAACCTTGTTATTGCCACATTGCATTACATTTCATTTGCATATTCCTTGTTGGTGCACATTGTTTCTTGAAGATACTTAGTTGAGTTTATTCTCGACTTATCCATATATTTTGGCCCATCAATGTCCAAGTATTTCATTCAACCTATAAATATACTTGGCAAATTGAATTATGATATGAAATAAATCACCCGTTTGGACAGCTAGTTCTACAGAGCTAACCTAGAAGTAGGATCCTCTGGCTTTATTCGAGGTTAGTTAGTTAGTTAGATGGTTTTTGTCATTTATAAAGCATATATACGGTGTTCGACCATCTGGAAACAACATATTGTAACCACAAATATATTTCAGCAGGACTCTTCATAAGGTTAGATGACTTCAAAAATCTTACGCATTGTTCCATATCAGTATGCCTGGCTGGAAACAATATCCCATAGCATCCATCAGCGACATCCGTTTCAATATATAATAATAATAATAATAATAATATTAATAATAATAATATCATATGGCCTCGGGTGCCGGGTGCAAGCTTTGTTATTTGACACCCAGAGGGTAGCTTGCATGTCGAATTTTGTTGTTCCTTGATGAAAGCCAAGGAGGTTAAATATCTAAGCTCCTTGACACTATAGCGCTTTCTAGTAGAGAAATGAGGAACTTTGTGTTGGCGGAAAATCCCGAGATTAATTTTGTCATTATGAACACGGCCAACTGAATTCAAATGGGTTCTTTGACATGCCAACATCGCATGACATGTCGTAATTTCAAAAATCACTTACCCCGGCCAGGAGCGAACCTGCAAGTTTGGGGGGTTAGTAATCCGACACTATAACCACTCACCCACCGTGGCAAGCAATATATTATTATTTAGCCGTATTGAATACATCCAGTCTAATATAGGCCTAATATAGAAAGTTTGGGTTCAACTAGAACGTTTTTCAAGGTTAGAGGACTTTATCAGTCAAAAATTGTTACACATTTCACCAATTCTTTATACGTGGAAACAACACCTTTTTGCAATCAACAGGAGATCCGATTCATTATATTGAACCATAGTGAAGAAGTATAATGTAGACAATCTATTAAGGTAGATTTATATTAACTTTAGTCTTGTTTCGTTTATGTATTTTTCTTGTTTTTTGTGACCTTTCATTTTATTTAAATTTTAATGTGTACTTTGTAAATATATCCATTTTCACTATGGCATTAATTGTTAACATAGTTTTTAAGATTCTTTTATTATTTCAATCTACGCTGACGATTATCATTGTATATCGAAACATGTACGTATTAATTTAAATATTAAACGTCTTTTAAGTGTTTGACAAGGCGGCTATTATAATTTGAGATTAATATAATGAAAACCAAAATGTTAATGTATAGTCTATATAATTTTAAAGCTTATAAAACAGGTTACAATGTTAATACTGAGAGCTCTCCGTTATTTTTTTTTGACGGAGGTCCATGTTTTATTCCCGGCTCTGCCATGAAATTTAATTCCGGTCTATGGGTTGGAACGGGGTACACTCAGCCTCGCGAGGAAACACTGAGAAGAGATGTGTTCAATTCCCACCTCAGCCATCCAGGAAGTTGTTTTCTGTGGTTTCCCCACTTCTACTCCAGGCAAATGCTGGAAGGTTCCTAACTTAAGGTCACGGCCACCTCCTTCCCAATCCTCCAGTCTAGTCTGCAAGCCTCTGTTTGTGAACAAGTCACCTCCATGATCCCCTATTAGCAGTTAGCACCGCGGCCTCCTCTGCTTCTACACCTCTACATTGAAATCGTTCAACACTGAATCTAATCATCGCCTCCTAGGTCTACCTCTACTTCTCTTATGCTCTACAGCCGAACTCATTAACCTCTTAGGTAATCTCTCCTCCCCCTTTCTCTTCACATGACCCCACCATCTGAGTCGGCTCATACGAACATCTGGCGTGTTTATTTCAAACTTATCCAGTTTCTCTTCATTTACATACAACAATACTTAAATGTTCCGTCTATAAAAATAGTTTCTCTTTTACACAAGTATTTCAAATTTGATGCAGAAGAAAACATAATAATGTTATTCTCTCTGTCTTTTACCACAAGCATATTTTCTTTTAGTCGGCCCCGTGGTGTTGGGATAGCGCGTTTGCCTCTCACCCGGACGCCCCGGGTTCGATTCCCGGCTCCGTCAGGGATTTTAGATACTGACGTTAGGGCAGGAACGGGATTCACTCAGCCAATATTAACGGCCGAGGGGACCCGATGCGCTGATCACGCGTCACCCCAATATCGGCAGGGCAGCGGTCTCTTCGTAAGCCTAGGCCCTTCACGGGCTGTAGTGCCAGGGGTTATTATTATATTTTCTTCTAAGTTCGATCGAATGTCCATAATGGCTAGAGTATCATGAACTTCTTGCTTATTTTGAGGCAGAGGTGGTAAGTTTCTCAGTCGCAATATTATTTTAAATCCTCTCTATGCCATTTGATAGTAAATTATCAGACAAGTGCTTAGGGGTAGCAAGTATATCCTTTCTCATTAACTTAGATGGCTGTTCACATATATTGTCACGTACATTTCTTTTTACACAGTTTGAAATAAATTCTTGATTAATCGTCGTACATGGTTCGTGATTGTGAGACCCACATAACAGAAAGTTACCACCATTTGTAAATAAATGGGCAGAACATTCCTTGACACCTCCACTGTTGGCCCCATTTTGACAACTCACACTTATGAAATTTATAGTTTCCTATAATTCGCAATTCTCCAACTCTTTGACTGTACATGTATAACATGTTCGCTGCACTGATTATATCTACAGAAACCCCAGGGGGTCCAGGTGTATGTAGCTGTCAGTCAACTCATGACTTACAAACATTTCAGGAGAGGTTGCCTACCCCCACTCTCTTCCCAAACCCATTAGCGTGAGCTGACAGGACTGTTTGGGTTTAACCTAATCAGCGGAGTTCGACCATCCCGCAGTTGTCAACGAAGTAGTCAACTTTATCTTTTCCATAGTAGCCTTGGGGGAGAGGGAAGATGTGTGTGGAAATGTCAGTCGAGATTATTTCTGAGTCATTAAACAGGTAGCCGCGTCCAAGGGCTGTGTGGAAGTGTCAGTGTGGGGAACTGTCCGGACACCTACGACGCGACCTAGAAGAGTTAATGGCCTTATGACCAGGTATGTCATTTGTGTTTGTGTCTTTGAGTGGAGCAGATAAACATTGAGTTCACAACTAGCTTTAAAGGAAACCTAATTTTGATATGTAATAGTTGCCGTTTTTATAAGAAATGCGACAACAAATCAAGTGAAGTGTGGATTTGTGCTGCAAAACCATGTGTCGGAAAAGCGACATGCTGATAGCCTACTATTTTAAGAACTTCGTAAATATAACCCAAAACTGATTATTTTGACGAAGGCACATGCTGATGTAGATACTGACAAGGCGAAAGCAGCTTATGGGAGCTACCGGTCCATGGCGTCCCCCCTCCCCGCCTCCCCCTCTGTTAGAGGAGCCAATTCATTAAAGAGGGCACGCACTCCCGGTGTACCTTATTTGTTTCAGTAATAAACAAATTAATACAATTTTGCTGTAGAAATCTAAGCTGGAACTCGCTCAGGTAGTGTAATAGGCAGATAGCTAATCCGCTAAAGAATTTGGAACTGGTGGGAATCAGAACTCATGGGAGGACACGGGTAAAGATATAGGCTAGTTTGTGGTACTACTGGTCCGATGTTTGTAATAAATAAAATTTAAGTATTTGTTCGCAAAATCTCTAGTCAATCATCATCAAGTATTAATTAGTTACCAAAAATATCAAGTCTTTTTTGCTAAATGTAAAAACTAAAAATTACAAAAAACATAGTAAAGGGAATGTCATTCCAAGTAATACAAATTCGTATATGTCTTTCTTTAATAATTATTCACCGAAAATTTACAGTCATGACATTATGGTTTTTTTTTTTTTTTTGCAAAATCTAAAAATTTATGGGAGAAAAAGGTAATTCCAATTAATATAAATCCTTATATGTCTAATTATTAATTACCAAAAATTTCAAAGTCATGACATTAAATCCTATTGTTGTGGGCACCGGCCCCGTGGTGTCGGGGTAGCGTGCCTGCCTCTCACCCGGAGGTCCCGGGTTCGATTCCCGGCTCCGTTAGGGATTTTAGAAACTGACGTGAGGGCTGGAACGGGGTGCACTCAGCTTCGTGATGACAATTAAGTAGCTGTCTGACAGTGAGGTGGGCGAGTGGATAGCGTGTCGGTCTACTAACCCCAAGATTGCGGGTTTGCTCCTGGTCGTGGTAGTGATTTTTGAAAGGCGGCAAAAATACGACACGCATGTCATACGATGTTGGCATGTCAAAGAACCTATTTGAATTCAGTAGGCCGTGTTCATAATAGCAAAATTAATCTCGGGAGTTTCCGCCAACACATTTCTCTACTAGAAAGCGCTATAGTGTTCAAGGAGCTTAGCCTAGATATCTAATCTCCTTGACTTTCAAAGTGATTCAAGGAACAACGAAATTCGACATGCAAACTACCCTCTGGGTGTCAAATAACAAAGCTTGCACCCGGCACCTGAAGCCTTACGATATTATTATTATTAGTGAGGCAGCGCCCCGATCACGAAACCCAAGATTAACGGCCTAGGGGACCCGATGCGCTGATCACCCGTCACCCCAATATCTGCTTGCCACGGTGGGTGTGTGGTTATCGTGTCGGACTACCAACCCAAAGCTTGCAGGTTCGCTCCTGGCCTTGGTAAGTGTGGTGTTTTTTTTAAGACGACAAAAATCATGATACTCATGTCATACGATGTTGGCATGTTAAAGAACCCATTTGAATTCAGTAGGCCGTGTTCATAATGGCAAAATTAATATCGGGATTTTCCGCCAACACACAGTTCCTCATTTCTCTACTAGAAAGCGCTATAGTGTCAAGGAGCTTAGATATCTAACCTCCTTGATATTCATAGCGCTCCAAGGAGCCTCAAATTCGACACGCACGCTGCCCTCTGGGTGTCAATTTACAAAGCTTGCACCCGGCATCCGAGGCCATACGATATTATAATATTATTATTATTATTATTATTATTATTACCCCAATATCTGCGGGCCAAATGGCTGGGCAACGGTCGCTTGGTAGGCCTAGGCCCTCACGGGCTGTAGTGCCAGGGGTTCTTCATCTTCTTCATTCAATTCGGCCATCTAAGGACCACATCATTTCAACTGTTTCTTGTTGCATCGAGCTTTAACATCCTCCCAGTACTTTCGAATTAGTTCTCGATGCTGTTGTTTCCGTTCTGCAGTCCACTTCTTGCCAGTTGGAAGCTTTGGCTTTTCTTGGAAACATCGGTGTGCTGTTAGTTTTTGTTTAAGGGTGGCACGTTCCCAAATATCGTTGCCTGTAATTCCCACTTCTTGTAAATCTTCGTCCACCTCAGTGAACCAAGCTCCCTTGGTTTTCCTTTTGAGGAAGTAGGTGAAAATTCTATTTGTCAATCGTGCTGGGTTCATTCTTGTTATATGACAGTAAAAGGCAATTCTCCGTTTCCTCATGGTATCAGTTATTTTTTCCACATGGGTGTTAAGTTCGTGGTTGTGCCGTCTCCTATATTCCCCATTTTCTTTCACCAGACTCAAGATTTTTCTTAGAATTTTTCTTTCTTTCACTTCCAGATTCTCTGTTAGTCCCTTGCGATGCATTTCAAGGCACTCTGCAGCATACAAAGCCTCTGGGTGGAAGACTGTTTGGTAGTGTCTTAACTTGGCATTTGTTGATATGGATTTCTTGTTGTAAATGGCCTTAGTTAGATTATACGCCATTTCCATTTTCCTGATTCGTGACTCGAAAGCTGCCTTCTCGGAAAGATTGGGGTCTATCCACTCACCCAAATATTGGAACGCCAGGGGTTATTATTATTATTATTGTTGTGGACCACACCTTACCATATCGCCCAGGGCCCCGCAAGGCCTGGATCCGCCACTGATAGTTTACATACATCACACCTGACTGCTTACTGCATTAAAATCTGAAGTTTCTGGTGTTACCGCCAGATAGCAGCACATGCAGAGCAATACAACGACAGCCCTCCACCTATTTGATGTCAGAAGAACGTTGTATCGAGTGGTTACAAAATTCTGAAGCCGTGGACTAAATTTGAATACGGCAGCGAACAAGGTGTGATTGCCATTCGACCACAGTCAAACATGGTAGCATAGGGGTTAAGCGTTTCGATCTCGTCCGTATGTTTCATTCTTGACTCTTCATATTCTGCCGTGATCTGGTCGGCTATAATATTCTCCTATTTGTGAATTTGTTCTGTAGTGATGCACTGTGTAATCCAGTAAAAATAAATAATCGTTTTGTTCTAATCACTGCCAGCTGGATCACATCCCTCCTGGCTGCTTTAGACTGCCTGCCCATTCAACGCTCAGAGGCGATCCAGCTGGCAGTGGTTCTCATATTGATTAATTTTGAAAGGTAGCCTATATCTCGTGAAAAGAAATAGCTCGATGTGGAAAATACAGTATATCAATGATGAGGAAATGATGTATTGTTGCATTGCAATTTTGAGGTTGGGATGATTTAAGTTATGATCAAATGGTTGCGTGAAAAAAAAACCAGCTTTCTGATTACGTTGCTGTGAAAATAGTTTATCCAATAAAAATTGAGTGGTTATAACTTAATCGCTTAAGTTAAGTTACCGTACGCTTATTCTCGGAATGATGAAGAGAAATCTATGAAAGCTACATTTTGCCTAAATATACAAAGTATCCTTCCTAGTTTATGCTAACAATAACCCAATAAGAGTCAATGACAGTGAAAGGACAATAATCAATCAAATTTGGAAGAGATTCTTTTGGACTTTTTGAGCTTTTCGACTAATTTTGACTGTTTTATTTTGTATTTTGACTAATTTTGACTTTGTTTTTAGATTTATGTATTTTTTTCGTTTTGTATTACTTTTTGAGCTTTTCTTTTTGACAAATTTCAAAATTATGGTTTTTTTTAGATTCTAAGTATTATTTATTTTTCTTTTACTTTTTGAGCTTTTCCTTTTGTTAAATTTTGATTGTTTTTTGGGGGGGATTTTTATGGATTTTTACTAATGTTGATAACTTTTTGGAATTATTGAGCTGTTTTTCACAAATTTTGACTAATTGTTATTGCTCTCTTTTTGGATTTTTACTCATTTTAATTTTGTGTTTTTTGGACTTTTTGACTACTTTTGACTGTTTTATTTTGTATTTTGACAATTTTTATTTTTTTATGATTTTCTGTATTTTTCGTTTTGTTTTACTTTTTGAGCTTTTCTTTTCACAAATTTCGACATTTTGTTTTTAGATTCTAAGTATTTATTCTTTTTTCTTTTATTTTTTGAGCTTTTCTTTGGACAAATGTTGATTGTTTTTTGGGAATTTTATGGATTCTGACTAATTTCGAAAAAAACGAGGAGTTTTCAGCAATGATTTTGAAATTCTTGTTCAATGTTTACAATTTATTTAAGACAGGAACATTTTTGATTTACTTTGTTTTAACCTAATTTCACTAAGAAGGTTCATTATTGGATAATAATAATAATAATAATAATAATATCGTATGGCCTCGGGTGCCTGGTGAAAGCTTTGTTAATTGACACCCAGAGGGTAGCTTGCATGTCGAATTTCGTCGTTCCTTTGAACGCTATGAAAGTCAAGGAGGTTAGATATCTAAACTCCTTGACACTACAGCGCTTTCAAGTAGAGAATGGAGGAACTTTGTGTTGGCGGAAAAACCCGAGATTAATTTTGCCATTGAACACGGCCTACTGAATTCAAATGGGTTCTTTAACATGCCAACAACGTATGACATGAGTATCGTGATTGTTGTCGCCTTCAAAAATCACTTACCATGGCCAGGGGCGAACCTGCAATATTGGGGTTGGTAGTCCGACACTATAACCACTCACCCACCGTGGCAAGTTCATTATTGGAAAATATATGATACAATATAGCCTAGAGGAGCGGGATGGCGCAGTCGCTTAGTCTCTCGCCCCTCACCCTGACGGCCGGGGTTCGAATCCCGGTGACAGCGGGGTGGAATTTTTTCACCTGGAAAATCACGTGGCGTCAGGAAGAGGATCCGGCCTTAAATCCCCGGCCAAAACCAAAATGAGCCTGGTTGGCTCCGGCGACCCCAATTAATTGGGAAAAGCCGAAGAAAGAAAGAAAGAAAGAAAGAAGATATGATACAATATATGTGAATTAATAAACTATCTTTATACCTTCTGTGAAAGCGTAGTGAAAGGAGTGAATTAAATTGATTAATCGAATCAATTATTTGACGAACCGTTTAAACGCCCAATCGATTAATCGTAATTTGCAGCGATTTAGTCTATTTTCTGCTTCGATTAATCGATTATTCGTGAGTATATCGATTAATCGACTTTTAAGCAATTATTTGACGAACCGTTGAAACGCACAATCGATTAATCGTAATTTGTAACAATTTAGTCTGTTTTCTGCTTCGATTAATCGATTATTCGAGAGTACATCGATTAATCGAACAATGCACAATCGATTAATCGTAATTTGTAGCAATTTAGCCTATTTCCTGCTTCGATTAATCGATTATTCGAGAGTATTTCGATTAATCGACTTTTAATCAATTATTTGACGAACCGTTTAAACGCACAATCGATGAATCGTAATTTGTAGCAATTTAATCTATTTCCTGCTTCGATAAATCGATTATTCGAGAGTTCATCGATAATCGATAATTAATCAATTATTTGATGTTCATCGATAATCGATAATTAATCAATTATTTGATGAAGCGTTTAAACGCACAATCGATTAATCGTAATTTGTAGCAACTTAATCTATTTTCTGCTTCGATAAATCGATTATTCGAGAGTACATCGATAATCGATAATTAATCAATTATTTGATGAACCATTTAAACGCACAATCGATTCATTGTAATTTGTAGCAATTAATATATTTTCTACTTCGATTATCCGAGATCTCAAATCTATCGATTAAATGTACCATCCCTAGGAGGATTGGGCATAGGCTCGTTCTAGCGAGGCTCGCGCCCCCAAATCCGCACACAGGGGCGTATATACAATATTTTTTCGAGGGGGGAGGCTGGCTATCCTGGAAAATTGTGAGTATTCTCAGTCACCGCAAAATACCCAGAAATATCAACCAATTTCTTAGAGCATATAACTTTGTGTAATTATTTTAGATAAGATTCAAAGTTTATACAGCCTACAATTACTGGCAATATAAAAGTATATAAATATTTGTCAATTTACTAACCAGAAAGGTAAACAGTTTTTTTTTTTACAAGTTGATAATTTATTCCTCAAACGTACCGTAAGTTACTGTCGAATTCACAGTTTTCCCTCACAAGGCTGAGTGTACCCCGTTCCAGCCCTCAGACTAGATTTGAAATTTCTTGACAGAACCGGGAATCGAATTTGGACCTCCAGGGCAGCAGGTAAGAATGCTAGCCACTACACCACGAATTAGTCTAAATCCAATCTTAATATTGTTTACTATAACTTAGCCAATAAGTTAAGATTAGGGTACAACCAAATTTACAATTATTTTATGCTCTTACCGAAGCAACATTTTCTTAATTTTAATTGGCATTTTGTCGGTGGGGGGGGGGGGGGTGAGGCCCCTCAGCCCCCCCCCCCTATATACGCCCCTGTCCGCACAGTAACGACGCCCCTGTGCTATCAGTTCGCTAATTAACATGAAATAGAATACCGTTTTTTAAACATTCAGGATATAGTCACATAACTGTAGGCTACAATTCCAGTTTGTTACCCACATCCTACTCATTTCTCCGGTAACAAGTGAAATGCATTGATTCATACGTCTTTACGTAATGGTCATGTAACCTTTCCTCGAACTAGGTAAATCTCTCTACGCCCATGAGACACCACTTTCTCAACATATCCTGCTATACCACTGCTCTTAACCTCCTGCGTGTGAAACAGACATCTTCCTAGCCGACAAGTAGGCCTACATCAGCCGATCCCACTTCGTATTTACTAATGGAATTATTTTATTTATTTATCGTTTGGCAATATAATCAATACAAGATTTCAGAGAACAATAAAATCTACTGTACATTATTTTTACTATTTACACTATTTACAGTCTCAGGTCTAATGAGTCTATCCATTGGACCTCGTCAGGTGTCGCCAACAGAAGTCGATCCAGTCCCCTCCATATGCCCTCAGAGGACAGTCAGTTGTAATGTGTTGTATGGTCTGATTAGGAGCACCACAATCACACTGAGGAGACGAAATTTTTCCCCATTTGAACAAAGTTCCATTGCATACTCCGTGGTTTGTCCGAATCCTATTGGGGGTCAACGTTGCTTCAAGTCCGTAGGTTCTACCTTTAAAGTGCCCTACACGTGATTCCCGGGTGGTGCTATGTAAGCAACAACAGGCTGTCAGACTATCTTATAGATCTCCAGACAAAATTGAATATGCATACATCACAGTTTACTGTACCAAACAGTTCTTCTCAGAACTCCTTGACACGAAATCTTGGACAAGGTGGTAAAATGTGCCAATTAAATATTGGAATTAAAGACGATGTTTACAAAATTATAACCATTAATATTATTATAGGCCTTGGCCTGTTCGCCATCTCTTGATGAATACAGTACTTTTGCATTTGTCAGTTGGCACAGGCTAGAGTAAAAGGTGGCTTTTCATCGATGTCTCAGTCTCACTCATGGCTGTGATTATATGGAAGCTACTGAGGTATGGGTGGGGCTTAGTAATGGCATTCGAGGCACAGTCAGTGCCTGTGAATGCTGTGAAAGGTTCAACTCATAGGGTTAGGACTACTGTTCTGACTCAGTGAGGAAAGCAATGACAAACTACCTCACTCCTCTTCTTGCCTAGAACGCCTCAAAATAGTGCTGCCTTGGGTTTTTGTGGGTATCTACCCACCAGCTATCCAACCAGCCATCGGGCTGACTACCTAACAGACATATCTGAACAAAGAAAACTAGATTGGCTACATTGCCTCTGTTACCATGAAAATCTTTATTTCTTTCATTCTTGGTAGCATGCTGAGTTACTATGCCCAAGATCGCGGGTTCAAACCCGGCCGAAGTCCTTAAGAGCGTTAAAAGTCCCTCTGTATGCCTTTCTTCGGAGGGGAAGTAAAGCCGGCCGGACCATGTCATAGATTTATGGCATGTAACAGAACCTTCCACTAACTAAACTTGTGTGAAGCAAAATTTGTAGGTTAGGTTTGATTAATGCTCGTAAGTTCCAACGTTTGTCACCAGGCGCTGGTTGCCATGGCATCTAGAAGTAGCCAAGTTCACAGCTAGGTGTCGTGGACGGTAGCATTTGGTAGCTCTGCTCCAAATGCAGCATTCATCCATCAAGGCGCCTAGAAGTCGAAAGATCCAGATTCCTTCTTTCAGGATCTATTGTTGTCTACCCATCTGTGTTCATGAATAGATGTAAACGTCAGTTGGACTTGCGTTCACATAAGTTTTGACACAGGTTTCCGAGTATGATCAATAATGGTCGTGAGAGCGCACAATCGTAAGCTTCATAAATAAGCCGTTTGATGTCAGTCTTTCATAATTTCATATTTCTGTTTCGTAGTCGAAATAGAAATGGGTCAATAATTATTACGAGCTATGGAAAATTCGACTGTATATTGCAGCCCAAAATTTGTTTCCTTTCATATGGCCATTGCCTCGATGTAAAAAAGAAATATCTCTCGGCATGTGTTGTGCCTGGGTTCTTAACATCACTGCAACTGTGTTGGGTAGTTTCAAGTGTCACTTGATACCATCTTAAATATTATTTATAAGCAAGGAAGTATTCCACATTATGTAAAAGGACACACTGAGTTTGAATGTTGGCTTATAATTGGTGGAAGGTGAATGGCATATGGAGCCTTCTACAGGGTCTTTCATATAAAATAAGTCCGCCAAGCGGCGGCTTTCTTAACCGCAGCTGCAGTCACCTTGGCCGAGCTTGTGACGAGCCACGGCCCCCTGCTGTAGTATTGAAAGCGCGCGCATAGTACATACGAGGGCTGGTTTCTTTCTTTTCTCTCTTTTTTTTTCAAGTTTCGATGGACTATATAAAAATAACAGATTGACATCACCAAACTTGACCTTGCAATAAGCGTGCAGGTGCTCAGTCGCCAGTCTAAACCTCAAGTGCTAACATGGCGAGACAGTTATCATTGCAACATCGCTTTTTTTATTTTTTTATGTAAAACTTATTTTAAGTACGAGTCGGCTTTTCAGCAATTTGTTCAGCAATTTCCTGATGAAGTGCCACCTTAACTAGCACAGATTCACGTAATTGCAAATAAGTTTGACACTATTGGCTCGGTGCTCAATAAAAAACATGCCCGCACACGAACAGTTTTAACAGAGGATGAGCTAGATGACATCTTGAATGGTCTCCGAATAAATCACTCACAAAATTAGCACAAGTAGGGGTTTCGGTTTCATCAACAATAACTAACTAAAGTAAGATTTCAGCATTGTACACACGCTATCAAGGCCGCTGCATCATATAGGATTATACACACGCTTAAAGCAAGGGGCCTTGGTGCGCCACAAGCTCGGCCAAGGTGACCGCAGCTGCGGTTAACAAAGCAGCCGCTTGGCGCTCTTATTTTATATGAAAGACCCTGTACATTGTAGATGTTAGCCCTGAAACTTCTTTGTATCCCCGGAAAAATTAACAGCGACGTTGAAGGAGAACAATAGAGGCCATAGAGTTATGTACTATTACATGGAGATTATTGCGTATGTATACTATCCAAACTTCAATCGCATGATTAGGACACAAGAAATAAAAACAAAATTTTAGAAAATCGCACAGCCGCCATCTTGAGATTATGTAGACAATTGAACTAAATTAGATGCCAGTACATTACAATGTGTTTAAACATTTGCTGTACCAACTTTCATTGCGTTTGGATGGTTAAATCGCGAGAAAAGTCTATTTAAAAGTTTCAACTTTGCTTGTCCGCCATGTTCGTTTCGTACTTAACAGGATTTTGAAACTTCTACTAGTGCTCTTTATCACCGTACAAAATTTCAGGGTGATATCAATATTAGTTTCGGAGATATCGAATGCAGGTGAAATATTTCGCACAGGCGCCATGTTGGATTGGTGAGACGTAATAAAATGTGAAGGGGACGGTCGAGGTCGGACAAAGTAGAACTATGACCTTACCGAGTTTCATTGAAATCGCTCTAGCCGTTTAGATTTTATTAGGGGAGGACACACATACACACGGACAAAAGGTGATCTCATTGGCTCTTTTTTTTTTTTTTTTTTTTTCAAAAAAGAAAATAGGCTAAGTGTCAGATCTGTAACAATTAAGGGCTTTAAATTGATGATAATATCAAACAATTTTGTGAAAATGTCATATCTAAACAGTTGGTGATTGTATATTCCTTTAAAACAGACTTGTTCTTTTTTTAACTGTTTTTTGTTAATTCCGTATTTTTAGCCTACTTTTCACATTTTGCAAAAATGAGGAAAAAGTAGACATGAGATCGGGCAAATGAGTGTCTGTCTGTCTGTCTGTCTGTCTGTCTGCACCAATCAAAACAAAATTTGGTAAAAGTAAAGATCTATACCGGAATATCTCACGGCCATATTTGAAACTGATGTCAGTGCTACCAACTGCTGAAAAATCGCAATTGAAATTTGAGCTCCATGTTGGATATCTTGGAAGGTATGAATGGGAGCTATTTCAAAATCGGCACACGTATAGATAATAATATTGCAGTTCAATTTCCAGGAGGCCATACATGGCAGTGTTGCCAAAATGAATATAAGCCTGCTGATAGGTCCAAATTTAAAGTGCATATAACAGGTTACAACATACTGTCGACCAAAGTATTATGTGCACTCGAGTTTGAAGGTTGTTTGTGAAGTAACCAATAGACCTACATAAAATCCAATAACATCAACATTTTCGTCGTTCTATGCTACGTTAGTTCATGTAGGTTTGGAATTTTTAATTTTTATTTTAATATTTTTTATCGCCGTTGAAACACAAAAAGTGCCCGTTTTTAAGCGTGTTTCAACCATGCGTCACATTTAAGAATTATTATCTCACAAAGCCGTCATCAGATCGAATCAAAATGTTAACACAATATACATTGGATTGTTGTATAACTGGTTTATTAATTTCAAAATTTTGTTTGTGTGTTTTCTATTAATTGAATGTATGCTCTTTGCCAAGTGGAGCAAAGGTTGGAATATGCAGGTTATGGAAATTTTGAAGTGAATTGTCCTTGCTAAAGAACTATTGTTTCTTAACTTATGTTTGGATTTTGACCAGTTATTGGGTGTTTTGCTTTCCTTTAATATCCCTCCCCCCAGGGGCTAACAACTTGTGGGAAGTGGATAGACGACCACGTGACCCCCAGCTGAGTCCGGCATTGCTTCCAGTTACTTGTGCCGGACTCCTCTCTGTCTTTTTTCCTGTCGACCTCTCTTGGTCAACTCTTGTTCTCTTCCGACCCCGATGGTATTAGGGTATCCGAGGTCCAGGGAATCTCTTCCTTGCGCGCCTTAATTGGCCCTCCTCTCGTCTTTCTTGATTCCTCATTCTTCGAGTGATCAGCCTTCTTTTTCTTTTCTTTTTCTATATAAGACTCCTGCGCTGTTTCGTGAATTGGCTCCCCGTGTATCTAAATTATATTTTGTAAGTATTTTCGATCTAAACTCCATTTAGTAAGTATTTTGAATCCAAATTGCATTTTGTAAGTACAGTGGAACTTCGATAATTCGAACCTCAAGGGACCAGTAAAAGAATTCGAATTATCCAAAAATTCGAATTAAGAAAGTTCTACGAATAGGGTGGAGAAAATATATTGTATTACGTTTACATAATGATTTACGTTCAATAAAGCAGATTAAGACAGCGGTACTGTATCGTGAATAACCTCAAAGGTTTCAAATGAAAAATAACACCAAAATATATTCACCTATTTAACGACAGTAGTAATCCAGCAATCTAGTTAGAGAAATCTACTGTTTTTCAAAATAGTTTGAGATTTTTACCTGTTTTCTACATTATGTCTCTCAGCCATCACAAAAGAATCTAACAAATTTAAGGGACGGAAAACAGAACTACTTACGTCATTTCTACTTTAAACAAACCGCGTAAGTTCTGTGATGTGGTTTGTTGCTTGGGCTGCACTCGGAACAGGTTTTTTTTTTTTCGGGAATTATCCCAACTGTTTGGCTTCTGATCGCCTTTTTACACTAAAAACTTCGAATTATCCAATATATAATTCGAATTATCCACGATTTTTTTTGCATTGATTGTATATAAAATGCTAGGGACCAAGAGAAAAATTCTAATTAAAGAAGATTTCGAATTATGGAAGTTCGAATTAACCACGTTCCACTGTATTTTCAATTTCAATTGTATTTTGTGAGTATTTTGAATCTGGCTGGGCATTTTCAATCTAAATTACATTGTGTAAGTATTTTTACTTTCAATTGCATTTTGTAAGTACAGTATTTTGAGTCTAAATTGCATTTTGTAAGTATTTAGAATTTAAATAGCATTTTGTGAATATTTCGAATCTACATTGCATTTTGTAAGTATTTTGAACCTAAACTATATTTTGTGCATATTTTTCAATCTAAATTGCTTTTGTGAGTATTTTACATCCAAATTACCTTTTGTGAGTATTTCCACTATACATTTTGTGCGTCTTTTCAATCTAAGTTCTATTTTTAGCCTACAATAATCATTGGCATGAAAAGTAGGCTCTTTAGTTCGTCACGGAACTTTTTGTTTTTGTTAATTCCGTATTTTTTATTATTATAATATTATTAGTTTCATTTAATTTTTGTTTTATTAATTAGATTTCCACCTCTAAATTATTAATATCATTCCAAATTTGTATACTTTAATCTGTGTTAAGAGGGGCAGATGACCTCGTAGTTCCGCCCCTTAAAACCTCAATAACTAACTATAAAATGACAAAAAAAATCTTTAAAAAATATCTTGTGATGATCAATGGGGTGTGTTTTCTATAAATTGAATGTATGCTCTTTGCCAGGTGGAGCAAAGGTTGGAATATGCAGGTTATTGAATGTGTCTTCCTGGTCCAATGGAAATTTTGAAGTGAATTGTCCTTGCTAAAGAACTATTGATTCTTAATTTATTGTTGGATTTTGACGTGTTATTGGCTGTTTTGGTTTCGTTTAATATCCCCCCTCAGGGGCTCACAACTTGTGGGAAGTGGGTAGACGACCACGGGACCCCAGCTGAGTCCGGCATTGCTTCCACTTACTTGTGCCGGGCTCCTCTCTGTCTTCTTTCCTGTCGTCCTCTCTCGGTCAACTCTTGTTCTCTTCCGACCCCGATGGTATTAGAGTATCCGAGGTCCAGGGAATCTCCTCCTATCCCGCCTTAATTGGCCCTCCTCTCGTCTTTCCTGATTCCTTATTCTTCGAGGGATCAGCATTCTTTTTCTTTTCATTTTCTATATAAGATTCCTGCACTGTTTCGTGAATTGGCTCCCCGTGTATCTAAATTACATTCTTTCTTCATCCAAATTCCCTTTTGTGAGTCTTCTTAATCTAAACTCCATTTTGTAATTATTTTCGATCTAAAATCCTTTTTGTAAGTATTTTCGATCTAAACTCCATTTTTTAAGTATTTTGAATCCAAATTGCATTTTGTAAGTATTTTCTAATTCTATTGCATGTTGTACGTATTTTCAATTTCAATTGCATTTTGTGAGTATTTTGAATCTGGCTGGGCATTTTCAATCTAAATTACATTGTGTAGGCTAAGTATTTTCACTTTCAATTGCATTTTGTAAGTACAGTATTTTGAGTCTGCATGTATGTCTACCCCTTATTAGTCCCGTTTTCCAACGGGGTCGGGGATGAGATGCGATAGAAGTCATTGTGGCGATGGTTTTTGCGGCCGGATGCCCTTCCTGACGCCAACCTCGTGAAAGGAGTTAATGAGAAATGAAATGAATGATGGTGAATGAAACTGGGCAAGGATGTGGAAGGAAGCGGCCGTGGCCTGTCAGAAGGTACCGTCCCAGCATTTGCCTGGTGTTGAAAATGGGAAACCATGGAAAACCATTTCAAGGACGGCCGACGGTGGGGCTCGATCCCACGCGTCTACCGAGTCAGCAGAGAGCTTGGCCCCATGACCTAATGCTGCGCATTAGCCAGCGTAGCCACTACTGTCGGTTATTTTGAGTCTAAATTGCATTTTGTAAGTATTTTGAACCTAAACTATATTTAATAAAATTTAATTGCAGCCGAATGGCCAAAATACAATATTCATGTTGGTTATTTAAGCTATAGATCTTTGCTATACTCTAAAACTGATTTTGTCCTATTTTTGCATCGGTTGATGTGATAGCGTTCACATCTTTCACCACACAAAGTACACACACACTCATTCCCTACTTCATGGAAATATGTCGTCGCACATAGTTTGTAGTGATTTCCATGAACCGCGAAACTTGTGATGACATGCCTTAATTCTTGATTTGCCCCCGTCGGTCGCACATGGCGTCTGAACAATAAAATTCAAGCCAAATATCCTCCCTTTTTTGTCTTCTACATTTTTTGCGTCTTTTCAATCTAAGTTCTATTTTTAGCCTACTTTTCACATTTTGCAAAAATGAGGAAAAAGTAGACTTATGAGATCGATCCGGGAAAATGTGTGTCTGTCTGTCCTTTTGGCTGTGTGTGTGTGTCCCTATTAACTCCTAAACGGCTGCAGCAATCAAATCCAAATTTAGTATGAATAAATATGTATACCGGAATATCTCAAGCCCATATTTGAAAATGATGTCAGTGCTACCAACTGCTGAAAACAAGCGCTAGAAATTTGAGCTCCATGTTGGAGATCTTGGAAGGTATGCATGGGAGCTATTCCAAAATTGGCACACATGTAGATAATACTATATCAGTATAATTTCCAGGAGTCCATACATGGCAGTGTTGCCAAAATAATTTTAAGCCTTCTGATATGTGCAATTTTTAAATACATAGGCTATAACTTCTACACTATCAATTGGATTTCAACCAATTTACGTATGTGCTATGTGTACCTACATAAACAGATATAACTGAGCGTATTCTTAAGAGCCACCAGGGCTGCCAACTGTTAATAATTGCTCTCTCTATTTTTTATCCAAGTACCAATATATCAGAAAGTATGCAAGCCGACAGCTTTACTCTATGCACTCGTATAGTACCTGACATTTTAAATTAATTTGGAGTAACTTATATACGTCAGATCTACCAACATGATTCTAAGCATGCTGATAGGACCAATTTTTAAATACAACTTCTATACTATCAGTTGGATTTCAACCAAATTTCGTATGTGCTATGTGTAATATAACAGATATGACTATAAGTATTCTTAAGAACAATCAGGGCTGCCAATTGTTAATAAATGCTGTCTATATTTTTTTCCCTAATATCAATATCAGAAAGTATGCAAGCCAACAGCTCTAAACTTTTCACACGTATAGCACCTGACATCCTAGATTAATTTGGAGTTATTAAAATATGTCAGTGCTGCCAACATGATTCTATGCCTGCTGATAGTTCCAATTTTAAAATGCATGTAACTTCTATACTAACAAATGGATTTCATCCAAAATTGGCACAATAATATTTCAGATTATTTCTGACCAGCACACGCATGACATTGTTGCCAATATGTCTTTACGCGTGCTGATAGATCCAATATATAACTGCATGTAGCGTCCATTGGACTTCAACCAAATTTTGTAATCTGTACCTTAAGAGAAGGAACTAAGAATATATTCAGTCACCAGGGCTGCCAACTGTAGTGCTCTATTAGGCTACGTTATACCAGGTATATTTCGAACTATTTAGTCATTTCGATATTACCAACTTAATTTCGTCATTATTCTAGATAGGTTCATCTACTGTAGATTAATCATTGGCATGAATCTTAATTTTAAGAAAAGTAGGCTCTTTAGTTCGTCACGGAACTTCTTGTTTTGTTCATTCTATGGTATTTTTTGAAGAGCTGAATACGGTCAGGGAGTGAGACCCCCCACTTCCTCTGTATCCACGGCAGCGTTAGGGGCTTTGGCCGTCTTGGTTTGGTCATCAACCACTGTGTTTCACTGGATGACTGTTGGAGCGTACGCACCCCGTAACTTAAAGTTCGGTGCCATCCAGTGGCGGTTTTAGAACAAGGGCACACGGTCACGTGCCCCACCATTATACATTCTCCCTGGGTCGTAGTCGTCTTGATAGTCCTTCCGTGGTAATGGCGCTTATGTCGCGACCAAGCAGCTCAATCGCCTTGCTGTTCACTTCCCCAACAGTAGGAGCCTGTCACAACGAGGTGCTGGGCACATGTCTTATGAGACCAGCACAGTGTTGCCACATGCTTCCTATTCCTGACTCTGTAGCCTCATCCCTTCCTATTCAGAGGGGCGAGGTGACAGAGGGGCAATGGGAGTTTCCTCGACTTGGGGCACATGAATCTTGTGACAAGACGGTCAAATGGCCGTGAAAGTAGCAAGATTGGGTGGGAAGGGGAGGGGTGGAGAGGGGTGTTAAAATGCACCGGTAGAGGGCAGACAAGTTCATACAGAGCGCATTTACATACCCTCAGCAATTTTCCACCACGGTACATGTAAGAAGAAATATCAACATATATGATAAGCATTGAAACAGAACGTAGGCTATGTTCCGTAAGTGAATTCGTATTATGTTATAACGTCAAGTTTGAGAATTCTCTTCATCTCTTCATCTAGGCCTAGGGGTATACACAACTGCGTGAGGACAGTCCTGCCTCAACACTTGGCTTCGAAAGTTTTGGCGCCTGCGATATTCAGTTATAAATGTGTATGAGTGCGGTGATCTTTTGCAGTGTTCAGTAATATTAATCTTACATAATAGACCTAGTTGTTATTGGAAGCGTGATTTGTGAGGTGCGAATAGCGCGTACCCGTGTTAAACATAATAAAAATATACACTGGGCGCGTATTTCGTCGTAAGAGGTAGGCGGTTAATTCCTACTTGTCGTCTATCTGTTATGTGTCATTCTGATTTTAGACCGTAACTGAATGCTGCGACAAATTACTTAATCATTTTCAGGCATTGGAGGTAATCGTGTCGTTAACGATGATGATGATGATGATGATGATGATAATTGTTGTTTTAAGGGGCCTAACATCTAGGTTATCGGCCCCTAATGGTTTGGATGATAGTGAAAGATGAGATGAGAATGCAAACTATAACTAATACTAACTACAAACTTACATACTAGAAGAAGAAATGGTAAATAAAGGACAAGGCAAATAAAGGACAGGAAGAAAATAAATGCCTTCTACCCTCAAAGAATGAGGATTGAGGGACATGGAAGGAAGGAGAGCCATGAAAGGCACATAGGAAAGCGAAAGAGGAGAGGGCCCGCCCCAAAGTCAGAGGAAAAAGGTGACAAAACGGACCCTGCTCAGGAATCCCTCGGGGTCGCCAAATCCCAAACTCACCAGCCATGAGCCCTTGAGGATGTATCAATATCCAGGGTGCACCAGAAGTGGTGGGGCTACACGCACACTGCCTTCTTGAGGGTCTTGTGGAGAAGGCAGGAGATAACATGAAAAGGAAAATAAGACTGACCCCTCGAAGAATGAGGGTATCAGGAAAGATGAGACAAGGGCCAATTAAGGCGGGAAATTGAAGACTCCCTAGGCCTCGGATACCCTAATACCGTCGGGGTCGGAAGAGAACAAGAGTTGACCAAGAGAGGTCGACAGGAAAGAAGACGGAGAGGAGACCGGCACAAGTAAGTGGAAGCAAAGCCGGACTCAGCTGTGGTCCCGTGGTCGCCAACCCACGTTCCCCTAAATGTGAGCCTCTGGGGGGTGTCGTTAACGAAACCATGAAATAAATGAGGTAAACAACTCACAAAATAAGATCTTAACTTATGAGGACAAACTATTAACAAATGAATTAGGCCCTCCAGAACCAGATCTGTGCATTAATCAAGTCTCTAAAGATAAACACAGAACATATAACAGGACTTTCAATAAATCTGTGTAAGAAAAATGGGATTGGATATGTGGGTGTCGGGTAGTAAATTCATTTTCTTTTGTTTCCCGTGCCAGTTATTTGGTGGCGATGACACATGGACCATAACTGGCATCAGTAATTTAAAACATTTACCTGAAAAAGGCAAGAAACATTGTTTAAAGTCAAAATGTCATAGGAACAATGAAATTAGCTTAGTAGTGTTGGTGAATATAGTACAGGGCAGCAACTGGACGATGGCTGTTCGTAAACACAACGAACTTGTGGACAAGAATAGGTATATTATGTCGCGCATTCGATTAATGTCTTAATAATATTCACTGGATTTTTAGGAATTTGAAGTGCTCGTGTTAATGCCTTTAATGGATCCGTGAAATGATTGAGTTTAAGTAATCTACTTTAGGAATATCGGAAGAAATAGTAGGAGTACTTGTACTAATACGTGACCATTAACTTCTTGATTATAAACCACGGGACCTGCTTTTTACGTGGAATCCATGCCACCAGACGTGTCATTTCACCTCGGAATTCCCATAAGCATTAACCTGGAATCGAACCGGACCATCCTTGGTGCGAGGCAAGCAGCTTTTCGGCTGTGCCATCACAGCCCGGTAAAACCGCAGAGAAACGATTTGCGTGATCCAATGTGTCGAGTGTGATCCAGTGGGATCCAGCGTGATTAAACCAATTGAGTGACATCGGTTTTCTTGTCTACTGATGGTACGGCCAACATGTACCATTATGGGCGTATGTTCTCTCAAAAATGTGCTGTGTCCCACCCTTGTTGAAGAGTACGAACCGCCACTGGTGCCATCTTGACATTTGCCTGAAGAAATGAAAGTAGGGAAAACCCCGATTCGGAAAGGCATCGATAGAACCAGATGGAGTGGTCAACCGTTTCCAAAATTAGAACATTGTTTAAATTTTTTTAATTAGTCCCAAGACACTACATCCTGAGACTTTGCAAAAATTGCGGGTTTATTATGTACACCTCGTATAGAGGCGCATAACAAAATTCCCTTGAGACACATTTCTTAAACTGAAGTGTTTGTAAACGTAATGATAACATGAACATTTGTTACATCTTTATATTCATCATTTATTTGCCACACAAGCTAGATAAATTGGTGTATTGGGATTTAAAAGTAGTTGTTTTAATGTTTAAATGTTCTTTTATGAGTAATTTGTTTTCTAAAGCATCAGTAACGTGATTTATGGAAATAACGACCATTATACAGTCAAGTTTTAACGTGCAGAGTGATCTTTTGGTGAAGAATGAAACTACTACGTTCAATAGCTTTCACATAGCTTTCGAAATCCTCCGCATGAGTGACACAGCTGTTCCCCCCCCACCCTCATCTTTCCCTCCATTTCTCCTTCACTCCCTTTTATCGAGCGTCTCATTCCCCAGGAGGACAGGATTCTTATTTAATTTAATGTTTAAATGTCCTTTTATGTGTAATCTGTTTTCTAAAGCATCAGTAACGTCATTTATACCAGTAGTGGGTAATCTGTGATTTATACAAGTAACTAGCATTGCACCGTTACGGTTTAACGTACAGAGCGATCTGTTGGTCAAGAATGAAACTACTACATCCGATAACTTTAACAGAGCTTTTCTAATCCTCCGCATGAGTGTTTTCGTTATGGTTTTCAGTTCATTGTCATTTTCGCTATCACCCATACCATTAGGGGGCCGATAAACTAGATGTTTGACCCTTTAAAACAACAATTATCTTTAGTATTTTTTTTATGGATATGCGGGACGTTTATACTTCGTTAAGATGTTGCTAATATGCCTTATAAATCTTTCAAAGGAAAAAAATCCAAGACCAGGTTTTGAATTGTAGCTAGGATTTTTTGACGTGCGCAGAACAGGTTTTGAATTGCGGCTTGATTTTTGATGTGTGCAGAAAAGAATTTCAGTTGCGGCTTGGATTTTTTGACGTGTGCAGAATAGAATTTGAGTTGCCTCTCGGAATTTTGACCTTCGCAGAATAGGTTTTGAATTGCGGCCTGACTTTTTGACGTGTGCATAATAGAATTTGAATTGCGGCTTGGATTTGTTGACGTGCGCATATATTCTAACTTTTCTCGCAATTATATATATCTTGTATATATATAAACAGGAATGTCTCTCTGTCTGTTCGTCTTTTATGCGTTCATAAACCATTCATCCGATTGCGATAAAATTTTGTTGAGTTGTTGTACACACTTTCGGGATGTTCATAGGCATACTTAATCCATTTCGCAATAGATAGCGCCCTAGTAGTTTAAACAAATGCGTAATGGCGCTGCGTTCATATACAATTCATCCGATTGCAATCAAATTTTGGTGAGTTGTTTTGCACAGTCCCGGAAAAGTTATAGGAGTGGTAAATCCAATATACAATAGATGGCGCGCGAGTAGCTTCAACAAAATGGCATGCGTTTGCTTCAAGAAAGTCCCACATGCGTTCATATACCATTCATCCCATTGCGATGAAACTTGGGTGAGATGTTCTGTAATACTTCAGGTAAGGTTTCTGGCTTAGTAAATCCACTTAACAATAGGTAGCGAACGAGTAGATTCAACAAATGAGCGTCGACGGGCGAAGCGTTCCAACAAAGTCCTGTATGCGTTCACATACCATTCGTCCGATAGCGATGAAACTTGGGCGAGAGGTTGTGTACACTACAGGCAAGGTTTCTGGCTTAGTAAATCCATGTTATAATAGGTAGCGCACGTGTATATTCAACAAATGAGCGTCGACGGGCGAAGCGTTTCAACTAAGTCCCGTATGCGTTCATATACCATTCATTTCATTGCGATGAAACTTTTGTGAGTTGTTGAGCACGCTCCAATGAATTTTTTCTGAGATAGTAAATCAATTTTACAATAGTTTAGAGGTGGTTAACGGAAAAAGAAAAAAATATTGGGAATCCAAAAGCACTTCAACAAACAAAGTTACAACGCCAACACTTCCTTTATATATATATACACACCGCGGACAGGCCAATGAGGACCACGCAAATATCACTTCTTTATAGGTCTAATTTCCTTCTTCCTCTTCCAGAAGTCTTTCATCCTGGTCGACTGCGCAGCTCTTCTTTCAGCAGTCCATTCTCCTCTATTGAGATTCTTCTTCTCCCCGACAAGAATTTTGAGACCATTTTTTTTTTCTGAACTCTATTCGATTTAGACAATTTTCTTCATTAATTTTGAATTTTTGAAATTCATCTTTCATTTGTTTTACATAGTTTCCTTGCTCTTTATAGTTCCAGATTTTATCCACAAAAAAATATGTTTAACCTTGAGCAATCCATGCGGACCACATGTCCGTAGAACTGAAGTCTCCGTTTTCTGATCAATCACTTCAAAGTTGTCGATTTTACTATAACTTTCTGCATTGGATCTCAGTCTATAACTTTCCTGTGTTTTCCTAGGACCATAAATCCTTCTTAAAATTCTTCTTTCTATCTTGAGCAAATTCTCCATTCCGGTTATATTTGTAGTTTCCATGCCGTACAAGATGACTGGTCTAACAACTGTATTAAAATGTCGTAATTTTGCATTGATAGACAGGTTCTTTTTATTGAATATATTTCTTGTACAAAAATTTAATCTTTCCAATTTCCCTTTTTTTTTTTCTCTCAATTGCCAATTTATCCGTCCCATTGCTACTAATTATTTCTCCAAGATCTCGCAATTATAATAGTATAAAAAATAAATCAATTACTGAGGATGGCCATAATGTGACCGAAACTTGTATAATTAATTAATGTATCAATTTGTTGATATAAGGTGTAATAGAACTCATAAATGTCCATGGTATTTCATTTAGTTCCATAGTTAATTACATAGATTACGGACTAACTGCACGAAAGCTAAATTATAGCACATTTAACAAACACAACAGCAATATAAAACGTCCTGAACCGCAGCTAACTTCTACTCGGTGTCTTTACCCATATATTACCGGAGACAGGAGAAAGCTGAGATTGTAATGGAACTCCCTACCATTGACTCAATTGTCTCTGAACGAATGCTTACATAAGACCTTGTTTGTCATGGTGGTAAAGAAACACTCGCACACCATGTTGCTTGTCTGTCCTTGCGCGAAGACATTTCCGTTACGTGCCTAATGATGTGGCAACTGTTAGAAGAACCGACTATACTTTCTCTTGCACGGTAATAGGTGTTACGGCATCGCGATCTTTTACGGGCGACCTTGGGAAAGTATTACCATCTTCCCCTCTTAAGTTATGTAACTTCGATATTACGTGGGGAGAAAGTTTAGCTGTGTATTGAAACGTATCAAACAAGCCGGCTAGTCCGAGAGTCTGCCGGAGGGAAACAAAAAAGAAACAATAGAACCCCGATTATACGTTTTAATGGACGATTAATCGAAACAAAGACAGATAATCGGATCACTTGTGAAGATGCTTAAAGGTGACTTCCGCCTTCCAAACAAAAATGACGATGTTCTGTAATAATAATATCGTATGGCCTCGAGTGCCGGGTGCAAGCTTTGTAATTTGACACCCAGAGGGTAGCTTGCATGTCGAATTTCGTTGTTCCTTGAATCACTATGAAAGTCAAGGAGGTTACATGTTAGATATCTAAGCTCCTTGAACACTATAGCGCTCTCTTGTAGAGAAATGAGGAACTTCATGTTGGGGGAAACTCCCGAGATTAATTTTGCCATTATGAACTCGTCCTACTGAATTCAAATGGGTTCTTTGACATGCCAACATCGTATGACATGCGTGTCGTATTTTGGCCGCCCTTCAAAAATCACTTACCACGGCCAGGAGCAAACCTGCAATCTTGGGGTTAGTAGACCGACACGCTATCCACTCACCCACCGTGGCAAGTTACGATGTTCTGTGATATCATGGTACGAAATCCAGGGTTGGATTCCCGTCTCTTCCAAGAAATTAAATTATGCTCTGAGGGTTGGAGAGCCTCCGTGGCTTAGGCGGCAGCATGCCAGCCTCTCACCGCTGGGTCCGTGGTTCAAATCCCAGTCACTGCATGTGAGATTTGTGCTGGACAAAGCGAAGGCAGACAGGTTTTTCTCCAGGTACTCCCGTTTTCCCTGTCACACGTTTCATTCCAGCACCACTCTCCACTATCATTTCATTTGCCATTCATTTAATCATTGCCCCAAGGGAGTGCGACAGGCTTCGACAGCCAGCACAGTTCATATCCTCGCCGCTAGATGGGGTCTTCATTCCATTCCCTGACCCGGTCTTTCGACTGGAAGCAGGCTGTGGATTTTCATTTTCTGAGGGTTGGATGGGGCTTTACGCAGCCTCATGATGCAGAACTGAGAAGGTCCTGGGTTCGATTCCCAACTCAGCTATCCTGTAAATGGTTCTACCTGGTTTCCCCATTTCTATTTAAGCAAATACCGGGGTGGTTTCTATCTAACTTCCCAATTCCAACCTAAATTTCGAATACTCACACTACAACAGCCTTACAATGATACAGGTTATCAGACAGATTCCACACACACCTAAGTGCATGGGGCTACACAACCACAATGGCGCAAACCCCCTCAACGAATCAACAACTACAAGAACAGTTGAATAGCAGTGGCTCACTTTTAGTGTGTCATTAGTTGCAACCCAGAGTCTGGTATTGCTTCTACTTATATTTTTGTTGACCTCTGTTGGTAATCTCTTGTTTTCTTCCAACCCCGACGATTTTAGGGTAGGCCTATCCGAAGCCTAAGATGTTTCTTTATTAATTGTTTTGTTTTTCGATTGACCACCTAGTGACTAACATTCTTGGTAGGAATGGTACTTTTAATTCATTAATTGAAACAGAAAACTCGATCAATTGCTTTGTCGATAATCGATCTACTTCACTCCTTTCACTGCGCTTGCACAGAAGCAATACAGACATTTAATTAATTAACAATTGAGTCGTCCAGTTGCAAAACTCGTTCAATCCACTTGTGAATCATGTCGTAAAATTATTTATTTAAGTTTATTTTATTGTGTTTTAATTTGTTTTGTTTGATTTATTTCTTTTTATTTTGTTTAATTTTGTTTTGTATTTTCCTTTTGTTTTATTTTGTTTTTGTTTTTATTTTGTTTATTTTGTTTTATTTTTTGTTATGTTTTGTTTTATTTTGATTTTGTTTATTTTGCTTAATTTTGATTTTCCAGAAAACAAACACAAAACAAAAATCACGAAGCAAAAAGCAAAAATTCGTCACAAAAGCAAAATTAGAAAACAAAACCAAAAAAACACAAAGCAAAATTCAAAAAGAGCAAAATCAGAAAACAAACACAAAACCAAGAGAGAAAAGCAAAAAGTAAAATTCAAAAGCAAAAGCACAAAGCAAACACAAAACCAAAAACACAAAGCAAAAAGTAAAAAGCAGATAACAACGAACACAAAAGATACGTGAGGCAAAGTCCAGAGAAACGATTCTCATGAAAACGATTCTTATTCACAAGTGGATTAAACGATTTTTGTAACTTTACGACTCATATATTGTATCATATATTTTTAAATAATGTCCCTTCTTTGTGAAAACGAGGCTAAATTGTAAACAATGAACAAGAATTCAAAATCTTTGCTGAAAACTCTTCGTTTTCAGTCTTCGAAACCCTTCCGAATTTGATTGCCTTTACTGTAGCTTGGTGATGCAATAAGATTATTTTTGTTATTCGATTCGCATCCATTCTCATGAGGTGCCCATAAAACTTCTGTTTCCTCTTACGCATGGTGTCCGTGATCTTCCCTGCCTGTCTTAGGTAGATCCTCCTTTCTCCTCTTCCTCCATGTACCATCGTAATATTGTTATTATTTTTAGATTATTATTATTATTATTGGAGCGACAAGAAATCTGGAGTACCCAAGGAGAGCTGGTAAAGATATGTGCAAAGAAGCGTGCCTTTAATCAACGGATGAGGCGATGACAACTCAGATGGGAAAGTGACCCTCGTGGTAAATGGACCAAGCGACTGATACCACGCCTGGATACCTGGGTCGAAAGAGTCCATGGTGAAGTCAATTATTACTCCACACAACTTCTAACAGGACACGGATATTTCCGGAAATTCCTGCATAGAGTAGGCGGAGCGAGTGGTGCAACATGCATATATTGTGACGACATCGATGATGTACTTCACACCTTCTTCGTGTGCGGCCATAGGGTGATAAGGAGAGAATATGTGGAAACTGAATTGGGAGAACTGACACCAGATAAGATTATTTCTGTGATGTTACGGAACCAGCAATCATGGGATCATGTAGCAGTGTATGTGGAGGATGTCCTTCGCCAGAATAAGAGGGATCTGGAAGCGTACGAACGCCCTTAAGAAGAAATGAAGAAAGAAGAAGTCTGAAAGGCTAAGTAAGCACGACATCACCCTGAAGTAATGCGAGAGCGGTTCCAGGGTGATGAACGCATCGTGGGAAAAGGGATGTGGATTTTAGTGGGTAAGAATCCCACACTAGTCCTTTGTAAAAAAAAAAAAAGAATAATAATAATAATTACATTCCCTGCATATTCCATAAATACACAGGAATAATGAGTTCTTATTTGAAGCAACACCACCATGATGCAGATAAGATCATATAAGTCAGTTAACCATGATCTAGGTCGCGGTTAACGACTAGGTGAGACTTGACCGCCGTCAAGTCCATTCGCACCTGTCAACACTTAATCAGAATGATGTATTACAGTGATAAAGAAACATCAACCTATTGTTCGCTTTATCGTTCAGGGGCTTAGGCCATCGTGGCAATCAGCCCAATATGCTTGAGCATGAGTGTTGGATTTGTCTGTGATCCTGTCCCGTGAATATTTCCTCAGTTTAGGGGCTGCGACAACGCGGTCATGTAGCCCCGTGTACTTTGGGTGTGTGTAGAATCTGTCTAATCATCATCATCTTCCTAGCATTAATCCCGCTTTATTGCAGGGTCTGCTTTTCTGCACTTTTTCTTCCATACTGCTCGATCTTGAGCGTCTCTAGTTGTGGCATTCACTAGTTGCATGTCCTCCCGCATAGTATCCAGCCAGCGCTTTCTCGGTCGCCCTCGTGGTCGTCGGCCTTCTGGACTGATGTCAAGTGCAGTTCTCGCGACTGAAGAGTGATTGCTACGCAGTACATGGCCATACCAACGCAGACGGCTCTCCCGCATTTTTTCATGGATTGGAGCCACACCAAATGTAGCTCGAACATTGTCATTCCTGATGTGGTCCAGTCTAGTAAGTCCCTGTGTCCAGCGAATCATCTTCATCTCCATGACATGTAGTTGTTGTTCATGTCTCTTCGTTACTGGCCAGCATTCAGTACCGTACAGTGCTACTGGTCGAACGATGGTTATGTAAATTTTCGACTTCAGATATAGTGGCACATTCCGGTCAAAAAGGACTCCAGTAACTTGGCGCCATTTCAGCCATGCAGCGTTGACTCTGTTTCGGACATCTGGGAGTGTTCGGCCATCTGAACAGATTAGCGTACCCAAGTATGTGAATGCAGATGATTTTCGGAGTTCAGTGCCATCAATGTGATAGATCCTTCACTTGGTACTCCACACTCCATATACTCTGTCTTCCCAATATTAAGTCGTAGGCCATGGGTGTCTAGTGCAGTTTTCCAACATTGAACATGTTGTTCCAATTCTTGGCGAGACTTGCAGGCTACAATGATATCGTCAGCATAGAGCAAGGTCCAGGGATGTGGTTGCAGTAGTTCGGCTGCGATGGTGTCAAGACAGATGATGAACAGGAGCGGGGACAAAGCTGACCCCTGATGAACACCAACTCGGATGGGAAAAGTTGCGGAGTTTCCTGAAGCACATCGGACATAGCTGGTGACATTCCGATAAAGAAGCTGAACCCATTGAACATATGCTTCTGGTACCCCATGCTGTCGTAGTGCATACCATATTAGATCACGAGGTACCCTGTCGAAGGCCTTTTCAAGATCCAAGAAGGCTATATGGAGTGGTTTCCGCTTTTCTAGGTGCCTTTCCATCAAAAGACGAGCGGCGTGAATAGCATCGATTGTCCCTGTACCTTTCATAAAACCACACTGGTTTGAGGCAATCTTGATTATGTCACGAAGGCGTGTATCCACGATACGCTCAAATATCTTCATAGTGTGGCAAAGCAGGCGAATCGGTCGATAATTTGAGCAGTTGTGCACATCTCCTTTACCTTTCCATATTGGTATTGTTACACTGCTGAGCCAAGTAAGAGGAGCTTCGTTTTCATTGATGATCTTGTTGAAGAGATCTGCTAGAAACTGAGCTGCTTGTGATCCAAGCACCTTCCACACCTCCGATGGGAGATCATCCGGTCCAGTTGCCTTTCCATTTTTCATTTTCTTCATAGCGGTCTCCACTTCGGCAACCGTGATGGCTGGTACTGGACCAAGTACAGGATCCACAGCTGGTAGTGGCGGATGCGGAAATTCTTCGTTGCTAATATTTTCGAAGTGCTGTTTCCATCGGTTAAGGATCTCATTAGGTTTCCGTAGAGGTTGTTGATTTTCATTCTTAATGATCATAACATTGTAACATTTTTTTATGAGTTAACTAAACGTGGTGATGACTATTGTGGTTCAATAAAACAAACATGATATGAATAAATAATATACACTGTGGTGTGACCTTACCTGTGATAGTGTAATATAATAAGTTGTTGAGCGCCAGATTCCTATTTAAGATAGTGAATCGAAATTTATTGATTTAACCTCGGCTATCAGCAGTAGAGTCGAGAACCACTTACCCGGGCCGTAGTGAGACAAAGTCATCTAACCAATCCGTATTTAATCAAGGAGTATGATTGCCTTAAAGTACCAACTACAATGAAAGAAATAGGCATTACGTTGAAGAGAATGAATTTATTAAATGCAAAAACAAAATATTAATAAAACAGAATAGTGATAGTCACACAATTGAATTTAAAATTACTCAATGCGGCAATTAATTATTTAAAAGAAAATGAATATTAAAATGAATTGAAAGTTAAATGAAGTTAAATTATAATAGAGACGATAGTTTTATTGAATTGTTGGCTCACCCAGTCGAAGATTCGTCATATTTAAGAAATGATCGATAATCTCGATGTTACGTCGCTTATGTTTAAAAAATGATGTGATATCTCATTTACTATGAAATATCCTCATTAAGTACGTTGCCATCTGTAGGAAGACTCTTGATCAGGGATATAACCCATTATGTATTGATATAGATGTCGGCAAGACATCGTTCAGTGTCGACTCTCGGTGCTCAGTCCATTAGGACCCAGAAAGCAAGGTTACAACTTCCTTCCTTCATTAAGAGCTGTAGATCAATGCCATTCTTGTCCGATGTTGCAGGTACAAATACTAATGACTTCCTTGTCACGTGGTGTCACAGCTTCCCTCTCTATTAGCCTTCTCCATTCTTGACTCATAACTTGCAATATATATTGACGCGTATATACCGTAGAAAATGGCGTGTTGGTTACACCATAGTGTGTTTCTTAACATCTCAGGAAAATGACGCAGTTTGCCGTGGTGAAATTCTTACTACGTCGTTCAGTTTGTGACGCACAGGGTTAGTCCATATCGCCAGTCTTGTTGCAATATATAATACTTCGTCTCTTTACAAGTAATTGTTAATAAAAATCTAATTGAATATAATAATCAAAACCGCTTACAATTATCTGATATAAAAATCATCTCATGGATGTACTAGTTAATAATAATAATAATAATATGATAATTATAAATTAATAACCCTATAAATATAACCGCTATGGGATCGAATCGTTACAATCGCCCCTGATATAAATAATTTAAAATAAAATGTAACATTATTTATATCACTACACATCCTACACAAATGAATACAAATGTAAATATTAATACCCCCATAACGACAACATACAAATAATACCCTTCAACAATACATAAAAATATACAAGAACATACTCTTTTCACTTTACATATTTGTACTATCATTTCTCATTCTTCCAAATGTTCATAATGTTCATTCTTCTTTATGTATTAAACGAGCTGTAAAAAATATACATATAAAATGCCCTTCACTTTTATTTTTGACATATATGTCAACGCTGCACTCGTTTATATTTCGGTGATCGTATGCATGACATACAATTTTGGCTTCATCTCTTTTGAACGTAGTTTTTGTATATCAGTCTGGCGTAGAAGTACATTGTTGTAATACCAGCTGATTAACCCATAATAACTATTACAGCACACGATAATAGGATGCAAACAATACAATATTCCTTTCGTCTTTATAAAGGGATTACTCAAATGCAGTAAAATTTCAATAATTGAAGAAAAAATAACTTAGCAAGACACCTAAGGCAATTCCTATTTCAGTGCATATGTCATACATGTAAATATTTCCCCAAATACATAATGACATCGAAATACCTCAAAGCAGTTATTAAACAGTTCATTTAAATATCCAAGTTACTACTCACCTGCCTTCGTGGCTTAATTCTTTCTTAGGCCACGGCCGCCTCCTTCCAAATTAATACTTCCTAAGTCTCCACGACTTCTTAACTTCTCATAAAACCATAATTCCTCTTTACTACTTCTCGAAAACAATAACTTGAATTTTCAAAATCACCAATAAACATAAAATCTGACTTCTTGTTCACTTTATAAAATTTAACTTAGCGTCAAGATATAACTTTACCGTAACGTCATTCCTTACTTACCATAACAAAATGATTAAGACTTGGACAAAATACTACTCAATACCTGAATTACGTATATCACTAAACTATTTCACAAAAACACATGACAAACTCCTCGGAATAAATATTTCGTTCCACAAAATATTAATGCTCTTATACTTTGAACTTAGTCTATTCATGATTTGACTTTTTGCTGAATGCCTAAAAACCCCCCTTAGTTTTCTCTCAAAACTCTTAATTAAGTACCGTGTCCTCCAAACACCACTTCCTACTTGTTCTGACCGCCTGGACTATAGCTCACTCTTGCTATACCAGAATCTCTCAAAACTCATCGTGACATCACACGTCACATACAAAAACCTCCCCTATTCGTGGTATAATCCCACTTCTTCTTACTGTTACAGGTCACCTCTTACTGACCAATAACACATTAAATTTCAGCTAAAAAAAAATCTTACATGCTTCGACTAACTCCTTGGAATAATAACATCACACTTAGCTTTCCTAATTATTGTCTTCCTAAAATAATGACAGTGTTCCTGTTGATAGTCAATAACACCGACACTCTTAATTAGCAAATATTCTCCCATAATCACTTCATAAAGCAAGTTCTGAGTTCTAACACAGTTCAGATACTTTCTTCTCTACCAAATTAAATGCGTAACTTACACCTGCCTTTAATTGTAACTTCATTATTACCCCTTAGGTATACACTTATCTTACCAACTTATTCTTCTTTCAAAATATTAAACTTATCTTTACTAACTCCGTATGACATAAATAAAACTTTAATTTCCTGTCTACTAAAAAAATGATTTATCTTTAAAATCCTCAAAACGTCGAATTATAACAAATTCCTTTCAATTCTAGAAAATATTATGCCAACCATATAATTATTACTATTATCTTTACTTTAACCTGTGTGTAGGACAACAATCTACCACATCATTAATTCGTTATTAATCATCAGTAACTTTTTACTACAAAGTGGTTTAGCTCGATAACAAGCCTTGTAATATCTTTAAAACGTGCGTAACTGTAACAAAAACTTGGACAATCTTACCTTTGTAATCTCTTATTACCTTGTGTGCATACATCCATATATATACTTTAAAAAAAACTCCCTTATTAACTTCACGTAGTCCCGTAGATACCATAAAAAAATAATTATTGCTCAACGGAATATACCTCGCTGACCTACTTCATCTTACCAAAAACTTCCTCCAACCTACTTCATTTGGCATCTTACCAAAAACTTCCTCAAAAAACAACTTCATTTGGCATCTTACCAAAACTTCCTCCTTAAAAAACTTCATTTGGCATCTTACCAAAACTTTAAAACCACATTGCTCAACGGCATTACCTTCGTTGGCCTACTACTTCAAACTCACGTCCATTTACGTGAAAATACACACATACACACACACATATCTGTCACCAAGTATCAGATGTCCTAATTAGTTACTACTTTCTTATTTCAACCTGATGTTGGTTAATTCATACAACGCATTACCATTAACAATTCTAAACCACTTATAAATTTCTCAACATATATCCGCTGATAACCTCGCTGTCCTCAACTGAAACTTCTTTATTAAATCAATACTTAAATCTTCAACTCACTAGTTTTATTACCACTGTATCATCTGATCTTCACTCACTTTTGAATTAAATCTTTATTATCATTATATTCTTAATTATGGTTGCCATAATAATTATTACTTTCTTTCGATTACTTACCTATGTAATAACCTTCCTACTTTTAAAATTTAATTCTTACTTCATCCAACTTACCTGCAGTTTAAGGACCTACATTCAACTTACCTGCATTGCTCAATAGCACGACAACCTCTGTCTTCAAAATTAAATAATTTTAGTCAATCTAAATCAATAAGCGTAGGCACTACGCGCCCCTTACCATCCTAACTTCACGACTGAATTAAAATTACACACAGCAGGTTTCTTATCTACCTCTGTTAAATCCTATAACACTTCATTACTTAATATGTAAGTCATACGGAACAGTAACTATCGGTAATATAAATTTGCATCACTACTTTCTCTGGCATATCACAGTTCTTACCATCTACTATTCTGATATTGGCCCCTGCCATTATAATTCTGCTGATTATTATCATAATAATTATTTTCAGGATTATTCTGTAATATGGGCATATCGTATGAATCTTCGAGTGCATCGAATCTGCTTAACAATCCCTCTAATTCCTGTATTGTAGTGATCATTTGCATACAAGCAGCCACGTTTACCTTGGGTGGGAAATGCCTGAGGAGAAGCCTTATCACATCCCCATCTTGATTCATCCCGTCAAGATGTTTACATATGAGTACATACTCTAGAAAGTAATCAGTCATATTACTCCCTTCCCCAGATTGATACCTGCCAGAATTAATAATCTGTCTCATTTGTGATTGGATATCCTCATTCCAATATTTTTCAATAAATTTACTTTTGAAATCTTCAAAATTTATCAAGGTATGCTTGTACACTAAAAACCATCCCTTAGTATCTCCTATAAAAGCCTGGTCCAATAGCTCTACTACCATCTTCCATTCAATTTGACCATCCTTTAGCCTTTCTTTAAATCTATCCTCCACCTGATTCATGAACTGCATAGGACACCCCTGTTTGTTTGAAAACTTAGGCAGTTCAGTCTCTCTCATACTACTTAAATACTTCATTCTATCCTTATTTCCTTCCTCCCTTATCTGCTTCTTTAATCTCGCCTCCATTTCTTGAAAATTACTCTCTTTATCCATTAATTCATTTCTCAATACCTTAATCTTATCCCCAAAATCTTCTCTCATCTGCCTAGTTTCCGCTTCTATCAATTTGCTAAAACCTTTACCTAAAATTTCCTCGGACTCAGATCTACTTTCATCTAAAATCTCCTGAAAGGCTGTCTTTACTGATTCTACTTTCTTATTAACTTCTATCTCAACTTCCTTAATTTGATTTTCTACTGCTTCTAATTGTTTATCTATTTTTTCAACCATATCTTTAGCCTTCTTCTCTACCACTTCCTTAATTTCACCTCTGATCTCCTGTTTTACCCCCTGAATACTTTCCTGTAGCATATCATACTTCTTACTCAATCCTTCATTTACCTTAACCACACTGTCTAGCTTTTTACTATTTTCTTCCAGCTTTTGGTTGATCGTTTTACTATTTCTATGCAATTGTTCAAACTTCTCATTAAATTCCTTCCTACTTTCCTGATTTTGTCTACCCATCTCTTCTCTCATTTCCTGACTATTCTTATCAAGCTTCAAATTCAACTCCTGACAATTCTTTTCTAATTTCTCAAATTTAACATTGAACTCCTGACTATGCTTATTTAATTTTTCACTCATATCTTGATTTAGCCTACCCATCTCTTCTCTCATCTCCTTACTATTTTTATTCATATCTTTATCTAATTTCTCAAATTTACCATTGAATTCCAAATAATTTCTTTTATTCTCTTCACTATTTTTATTCATACTTTCAACAAATTTCGCACTTAAATCTCTACTCATCTGCCTTATGAGCGCAGTTAATGGATCTTCAGGAATCTCTATAGACTTTTCTTTCTCTAGACTACCACTAGTCTCAGGATGTACCTCTGTATCCGTCTCAAGATTTATCTCTGTATTCATGTCAGGGCTAACCTCAGGATTATTTTCAGGATTACTCTCAGGATTATTCTCAAGATTTACCTCCGACATCTTGGTATTATTCTCTACGCTCTCAACATCGCTACCGCTATCAACCTCCTTATAATTAACTTTCTTGACTGCATCCCTACTTCTCAACTGCCTCTGTTCCTCCTCCGACATCTTGAAGTACACCGTATAACAATTGCCCGTCCAAAATTTCACTTCACTTCACTGTCCCCCAAAAGCACTGACAATTTGCACTGAAATTATACACTCCTCTGACTAAATACCGAATGGTTTTCGTGCCCTACTTTGTGGCGCCAAATGTAACATTTTTAATGAGTTAACTAAACGTGGTGATGACTATTGTGGTTCAATAAAACAAACATGATATGAATAAATAATATACACTGTGGTGTGACCTTACCTGTGATAGTGTAATATAATAAGTTGTTGAGCGCCAGATTCCTATTTAAGATAGTGAATCGAAATTTATTGATTTAACCTCGGCTATCAGCAGTAGAGTCGAGAACCACTTACCCGGGCCGTAGTGAGACAAAGTCATCTAACCAATCCGTATTTAATCAAGGAGTATGATTGCCTTAAAGTACCAACTACAATGAAAGAAATAGGCATTACGTTGAAGAGAATGAATTTATTAAATGCAAAAACAAAATATTAATAAAACAGAATAGTGATAGTCACACAATTGAATTTAAAATTACTCAATGCGGCAATTAATTATTTAAAAGAAAATGAATATTAAAATGAATTGAAAGTTAAATGAAGTTAAATTATAATAGAGACGATAGTTTTATTGAATTGTTGGCTCACCCAGTCGAAGATTCGTCATATTTAAGAAATGATCGATAATCTCGATGTTACGTCGCTTATGTTTAAAAAATGATGTGATATCTCATTTACTATGAAATATCCTCATTAAGTACGTTGCCATCTGTAGGAAGACTCTTGATCAGGGATATAACCCATTATGTATTGATATAGATGTCGGCAAGACATCGTTCAGTGTCGACTCTCGGTGCTCAGTCCATTAGGACCCAGAAAGCAAGGTTACAACTTCCTTCCTTCATTAAGAGCTGTAGATCAATGCCATTCTTGTCCGATGTTGCAGGTACAAATACTAATGACTTCCTTGTCACGTGGTGTCACAGCTTCCCTCTCTATTAGCCTTCTCCATTCTTGACTCATAACTTGCAATATATATTGACGCGTATATACCGTAGAAAATGGCGTGTTGGTTACACCATAGTGTGTTTCTTAACATCTCAGGAAAATGACGCAGTTTGCCGTGGTGAAATTCTTACTACGTCGTTCAGTTTGTGACGCACAGGGTTAGTCCATATCGCCAGTCTTGTTGCAATATATAATACTTCGTCTCTTTACAAGTAATTGTTAATAAAAATCTAATTGAATATAATAATCAAAACCGCTTACAATTATCTGATATAAAAATCATCTCATGGATGTACTAGTTAATAATAATAATAATAATATGATAATTATAAATTAATAACCCTATAAATATAACCGCTATGGGATCGAATCGTTACAACATGTCCGACATCTTGAGTGGAACGATGGCGATTCTTCGCTAGTCTGTAGATATTATTTGCTCCTTCTGGTGTGTTGAGCTCTTCGTACATGCTCTTGTAATGGTCTGCTTTAGCCTTTGCCACTTCCTGTTTTGCCACCGACTTCAATCTTCTATATTGCTGACGATCAAGATCCAGTCCCGATTGGAGCCAGGTCTTATACGCTAACTTCTTCATCCTGATAGCATCTTGGACATGAGAATTCCACCACCATATCTCTTTATTGATAAAACTGCGTCCAGGTTTTGATTTACCCATGATGTCAGTAGCACAAGTCGTAATATGTGTGGAGGCCTTTGCCCAGATTTCATCAACGTGTTGACCTTGTTCTGGCATAGATAAAGAACCTATAGATGTTTTCAACTGGATGTGATGTTGTTTTAATTTCCACCATTTAATTCGTTCCGATGTAGATTTAAGACTATTCTTGCCGAGATCAAGGCGAATCCTAAAATTGAGGAGAAGCAGATGATGTTGGGGTGCAATAATGTCTGATGGTATGACTTTTACATCAGTGACAAACTTCAGATCACTCCTTCGTACCAGCCAATAATCAATCTGCGTATTTCTTCCACCACTACTGTAGGTAATGAGGTGCGATGGTCGCTTTTTGTAAAAGGTGTTAGTCACAGCTAAGTCTAAGGCCTCAGCAAATTCCAGGATTCTGTTTCCATCCTCATTTCGCTCTCCAAAGCCTTGTCCACCATGTACTCTCTCGAAACCATTTCTATTCCCTCCAACGTGGCCATTTAAGTCACCACCAATGAACAGGAGTTCTTCTTCAACAAACTGTAGGTAAGTTTCGAGGTTGTTCCAAAATTCATCCTTCTCATCATCCGTGCACCCAGTTTGTGGAGCATAACATGAAATCACACGTAAGGTTTTCGTACCAGTGTCGATCTTAATAGACATCAATCGGTCAGAAAGACGGTTTACTTCAGAGACATGATCTCTGAACTTTGTACTCACAGCTATAGCTACGCCATTCCTGCCTGATATCTTTCCGTGGTAGAATAATTTGTATCCTTCACCAATATCCTTGGATTTTGAGCCAGACCATTTGGTTTCCTGGATGCAGGCAATATCTACTTGTCGGTTCTTCAAGGTATCTGCAAGTTCTCGGCTTCGACTCGTAAGAGTACCAATGTTAATGGTTGCCATTCTGATTTGTTGGACTCGCTTCTTTAGCCCACCCCGTCCTTGAGTGGGGAGCCCTTGCACATTTCTCACACCATTCGGGCGATGATGATGCTCGTCGCCTACAGCGGGGAACGCCCTAGCAGTTTCATCCATAATATTTATTCTAGCCAGTGCATTGAGATACAACAGAATTTGTTTTACCGACCGGCTTGTTGTTAAGCCTGCCATCGAACCCTCCTCCTTTCTCATCCCGGACTTGGGACCGGGCAATGGCGGAGTAGAATCTGTCTAATAACCGGTGTTAATTGTGATGGCTGTATTAGTGTGTGTGTTAACTGTCTTTAATTCAAGTAAAGACTGCAGACATTAAATTTCAACTAGTTCCTACTTTTGCCGCCAAACGCCACCGTCAACAACTTCTAGTTCAGAACTTGGCGCTAGATGGCATCGCAGTCAGCACCTAGCGGCGAACGTTATCAATTCTAACTTACAAATTTTGGCCTCACAAAACTGTAGTTAGTGGAAGGTTCTTTTACATGCCATAAATCTATGACATGGGCCCGCCGGCTTTACTTCCCCTCCGAAGGAAGGCATACTGAGGGATTTTTAACGCTGTTAAAAAGTCCGACGACTTTGGCCGGGTTTGAACCTTGGACATAGAAGCTCAGCATGCTACCAACTACGCCATTAAAGCCGCTTGTGATAAATTGGTTAACAGTAAACAGAATAAATTATAATGAAAATAGGAAAGTGACATACATACACTTTTCATTGGCGGCTTCGGTGGCGTCTGGTAGCTAATTTCTAAACTAGTAGTCGGTGACGGTGGCGTTTCGCGGCAAAAGTAGAAACTATTTGAAAAAATCAAAAGTCTGCAGTCCTTACTTGAATTAAAAAAACAGATAACACACGCAATAGTCTGATTTACAAAAGATCCTCGGTGAAATCTGTCATCCGCTTGAAGGGTGAGGTGAGGAGTGGAGACGAGAGGGGTAACGGTCTCCATAGCAACAGCAAGCAATGTTGCAAAGTATCCCGACACAGCAGTAAGCACATGGTTTGACTTAGTGTGTCTTCACTCGTCACGGTCATTAGACCGCCAGGCAGGGGGGCTAACTTCCCCAAAATTTGTGTCTTCCTGCAAGCTTCTCGGAATGTTATGAGTCATGATCTACCTCAGTGGCAACGCAGCATTTCCCCACGTGCTAGCTTCGACAGCTGTCAGCGAGCATTATTGGTAATTCATAGTATTATACAGCCATCACAATTAACACCGGTTATCAGACAGATTCTACACACACCCAAAGTACACGGGGCTACATGGCCGCGTTTTCGCAGTCCCTAAACTGAGGAACCAACCAACCACACTTTTCATTTAGGACTGTTTTGCCTTTCAGCGTCCAGTCTATTCTGCTACTCTCTGTTTGCACACAAGTCAGGTCCATAATCCCTTATTAGCAGTTAGCATTGCGGTCTCCTCTGCTTCTACAGTGCACCTCTCACTTTGTAATCAGTAAGGTTCGGATGTTAAGGAAAAGTCATATTTTTCCTGAGCTCATTTTACCCGAAATCTGAAAAATAAGTTTGAATGACGGGTCCCTGACCACGTTTAAAGCAATTTGATGTTGCCTATTTTTTTAGCGTATGGCTTTTAGTGCCGGGAGTGTCCGAGGACATGTTCGGCTCACCAGGTTTGTAGCTGCTTCGAGACGGACACCCAATGGGTGAGCTACAAGTACCGTTGGGGAGCAAAGTGGGACGAGGAGTTGGAAGGTAGCGGCTGTGGCCTATAGTTAGGGACCAACACCGGCATTTGCCTGGAATGAAGATGGGAAACCACAGAAGACCATCTTCAAGGTTGCCGGCGGGGGGATTCGAACCTCCTCGCTTCCCGGATGTGAGTGACTGCCAACAGTCATGCCGTAACGACCACGGCTAACTCACCCGGTATTTTAGTGATGTAAGGTCATATTTGGTTATAATTTCAGCATTGTTTAAATTTGGGCGTCGTTAACAAGGTACCGTGCGTGTTATCTGCGTCGAGTTTCAAACACAAGATTTCCGAATAGTGTAGTAGATATATTTTTCTTTATATTCCCGGAACAAGCAGATATCAGGTTTAGAAGATCTTATTCCAAGAAGGGGCTCCTGTATGGACGTCTTTTAGCTCATCTTTCCGGACAAGTTGGATTGCGACACTGTATGCATGAGGTCACGGACCATCACGATAGTGTGCTTCCGCCTTTCAACAGGATGTCACTCCAGTAGATATATTTCGCTCAGAAGTAATTATCCCAAAAATTCATGTCATATTTCATAGTTTTTAGGCCATATTTCATAGTTTTTTAGGCCATATTTCATAGTTTTTAGGTCATATTTAGCTAGTTTTTAGGTCATATTTCATAGTTTTAGGCCATATTTCATAGTTTTTAGGTCATATTTAGCTAGTTTTTAGGTCATATTTCATAGTTTTAGGCCATATTTCATAGTTTTTAGGTCATATTTAGCTAGTTTTTAGGTCATATTTCATAGTTATTAGGTCATATTTCATAGTTTTTAGGCCATATTTCATAGTTTTAGGCCATATTTCATAGTTTTTAGGCCATATTTCATAGTTTTTAGGTCATATTTAGCTAGTTTTTAGGTAATATTTCATAGTTTTAGGCCATATTTCATAGTTTTTAGGTCATATTTCATAGTTTTTAGGCCATATTTCATAGTTTTTAGGTCATATTTAGCTAGTTTTTAGGCCATATTTCATAGTTTTAGGCCATATTTCATAGTTTTTAGGCCATATTTAGCTAGTTTTTAGGTCATATTTCATAGTTTTAGGCCATATTTCATAGTTTTTAGGTCATATTTAGCTAGTTTTTAGGTCATATTTCATAGTTTTTAGGTCATATTTCATAGTTTTTAGGTCATATTTAGCTAGTTTTTAGGTCATATTTCATAGTTTTAGGCCATATTTCATAGTTTTTAGGTCATATTTCATAGTTTTAGGCCATATTTCATAGTTTTTAGGTCATATTTAGCTAGTTTTTAGGTCATATTTCATAGTTTTAGGCCATATTTCATAGTTTTTCGGCCATATTTCATAGTTTTTAGGTCATATTTAGCTAGTTTTTAGGCCATATTTCATAGTTTTTAGGCCATATTTCATAGTTTTTAGGTCATATTTAGCTAGTTTTAGGGCATATTTCATAGTTTTTAGGTTATATTTCATAGTTTTTAGGCCATATTTCATAGTTTTTAGGTCATATTTCATAGTTTTTAGGTAATATTTCATAGTTTTTAGGTCATATTTAGCTAGTTTTTAGGTCATATTTCATAGTTTTAGGCCATATTTCATAGTTTTTCGGCCATATTTCATAGTTTTTAGGTCATATTTAGCTAGTTTTTAGGCCATATTTCATAGTTTTTAGGCCATATTTCATAGTTTTTAGGTCATATTTAGCTAGTTTTAGGGCATATTTCATAGTTTTTAGGTTATATTTCATAGTTTTTAGGCCATATTTCATAGTTTTTAGGTAATATTTCATAGTTTTAGGCCATATTTCATAGTTTTTAGGTCATATTTCATAGTTTTTAGGCCATATTTCATAGTTTTTAGGTCATATTTAGCTAGTTTTTAGGCCATATTTCATAGTTTTAGGCCATATTTCATAGTTTTTAGGCCATATTTAGCTAGTTTTTAGGTCATATTTCATAGTTTTAGGCCATATTTCATAGTTTTTAGGTCATATTTAGCTAGTTTTTAGGTCATATTTCATAGTTTTTAGGCCATATTTCATAGTTTTTAGGTCATATTTAGCTAGTTTTTAGGTCATATTTCATAGTTTTAGGCCATATTTCATAGTTTTTAGGTCATATTTCATAGTTTTTAGGCCATATTTCATAGTTTTAGGTCATATTTAGCTAGTTTTTAGGTCATATTTCATAGTTTTTAGGTCATATTTAGCTAGTTTTTAGGTCATATTTCATAGCTTTTAGGTCATATTTAGCTAGTTTTTAGGGCATATTTGCTTGCATATTTTGTAATTCTTTGGGTCTTACACTTCCGAACGCTAGTACTCATTCAACACTGAATCTAACCATTGCCATCTAGGTCTACCTCAGCTTCACATACTTTTTATCCCTTAGGGGCTCACAACGTGTGGGACGTGGGTTGGCGACCACGGGACCCCAGCTGAGTCCGGCATTGCTTCCACTTACTTGTGCCAGGCTCCTCTCAATCATCTTTCATGTCGACCTCTCTTGGTCAACTTTTGTTCTCTTCCGACCCCGACGGTATTTGAGTATCCGAGGCCTAGGGAGTTTCTTCCTTTCCCGCCTTCATTGGCCCTTCTCTCATCTTTTCTAATCCCTGAGGGATCAGCCTTATTTTTCTTTTCATTATACTTCTTTTTCTCTTTAAGATTCCCGCACTGATTTGTGAATTGGTTCCCCGTGTATCTAAATTACATTTTTAGCCTATTTTCAATTTTAAAAAAATAGGCTTATGAGATCACCTTTTGTCCGTGTGTGTGTGCGTGTGTGTGTGTGTGTGTGTGTGTATGTGCGTGTGTGTGTGATTCGTGTGTGTGTCCCCCCCTAATAAAATCGAAACGGCTGGAGCGATTTGAATGAAACTCGGGAAGTTCATAGCACTATTCTCGGCGACCTCGACCGTGCCCTTCAAATTTTGTTACGTCTCTCCAATCCAACATGGCGGCTGTGCGAAATACTTCACTAGCATTCAATATCTCCGAAACTATTACCGATATCACCCTGAAATTGTGTACGGTGATAAAGGGCACTACTAGAGGTTCACCTATGAGACTTTCAAAAACCTGGTGACTACAAAACCAACATGGCGGCCAAGCGAGGTTGAGACATTTAAATAGACTTTTCTCGCGATTTAACTATCTAAATGTAATGAAACTTGGTACAGCAAATGTTTATACACATTGTAATGCACTGGAGTCTAATTTAGTTCAATTGTTTACATAACCTCAAAATGGCGGCTGTGCGAAATATATCACTGACATTCTATATCTCCGAAACTATTACAGATATCACCCTGCAATTTTGTACAGTGATAAAGGGTACTGATACAGGTATACCTATGTATATTTCATAAACCTGTAAAGTACGAAACGAACATAGCGACCAAGCGAATTTAAAATATTTTAATAGACTTTTCTCGTGATTTAACTCTCTGAGCGCAGTGAAATGTGGTACAGTAATTGATTTTGCAGACTGTAATGCACTGCCATCTAATTTAATTCAATTGCTTACATAACCTCAAGATGGCGGCTGTGCGAAATTTTAAAATTAAGTTTTAATTTCTTGTGTCGTAATCATGCGATCGAAGTGAAAGTTTGAATAATGAACCTAGGCAATAATTGTCCTTGAATGGTACATAACTCTATGGCCTATACACATAACACTCCTAAATGGTGAGCTCCCGAAATATTTAGACGGTTCTCAATATCTTTGAATCTTTTACAGGAACCAAACTGAATTTTTTATGTTCATAGAGACTATGAACATATGTTCACCTATAGGACTTTCAGGAACCTGGTGAGCACAAATCCAACATGGCGGCGACGCGAAGTATAAATATTTAAATGGACGTTTCTCGCGAATTAACTATCCGAGTGCCGTGAAACGTTGCACGTTAAATGCTTATACAAATGTTGATCCACTGGCATCTAATTTATTTCAATGGTTTGCATTATCACAAGATGGCTGCAGTGCGTAATTTTAAAATCTCGTTTTTACTTCTTGTTGTCTAATCATGCGATTGAAGTTTGAATACCACACGTACACAATAATCTTAATGTAATAGTACAAAAATAAAAATCCAACCTGGCGACCATCTGAAATATTTAGACGGTTCTCAATATCTACGAAACTGTTACAGCAATTAAACTGAAATTTTGTATGTTGATTGTGGCAGTTAACATAAGTAGGATATATGAAAATAGGCTGTATAGTTCTTCACGGAACTACTTGTTTTTTTTTTTCAAATTACCTTTTGTGATTCAATCTACATTGCATTTTGTAAGTATTTTCGATCTAAACTCCATTTTGTAAGTATTTTAAATCTAAATTGCATTTTCTAAGTATTTTGGAGCGGGGAATGACATAGGGTGAGTATTTTGAATCTAAATTACATTTTTTAAGTATTTTCAAATTCAATTGCATTTTGTAGGTATTTTTAATTTTAATTGCATTTTGTGAGTATTTTGAAACTTATACGGCATTTTCAACCTACAATAGACAATTATTACCCAGGAAAGACACAAGTATGCGCAATTCATCTTCGCAACAAAGAGGCCCGGAGAAAGTTGAATGTTGTCTGGAAAGGAGTGACACTCGAAAGCTGTGAAACGCCTCGATATTTGGGAATCAAGCTTGATCGTACCCTGAGCTTCAGGAAACATTGTAGAGAATTGAAGTGCAAGATCAGCTCAAGAAATAGCATAATGAGGAAGTTGATAGGTTCAACAGCGCAGCTCGTATTCAGTCGGCCGTGGTTCAACATGGGGAGCGAACCCTCAGGTTCTACGTTCAACAGCATTGGGACTTTGCTTCGCAGCAGGAGAGTACGGATCATCAGTGTGGGGAGCATCTGCCCATACCAAGCAAGTGGACATAGCTCTAACGAGTCCACTCGTATTGTCACTGGATGTCTGAGACCTACTCCAGTACTGAAGATCTACCCTCTCGCTGGCATTGCACCTCCAGTTATTCGACGCAAGGGGGCAGCAGAGAAAGAGAGACAAAATCTTGAAACAGATCCCAGACATTCTATGGTCAACCACAAGGTGACCACTCCTCGCCCAAGATCCAGGAAGAGTACTCCTCCATACCAAGCCAGACGGGTGTCCGAACAGTTCCACACACTGACACTTCCACACACTGCAAAAAAATACTGACACTTCCCCACAGCCCTTGGACATGGCTACCTGTTTAATGACTCAGAAATAATCTCGACTGACATTTCCAAACACATCTCCCCCCTCCCCCCACCCCCCTCCCCCAAGGCTACTATGAAAACGATCAAGTTGAAATTTGGCCTACTGTTGTTTAGCACTTTTAATATCTCTGGAATCACATATTATATTCTTTAACTACTGAACTACTGTATAAGGTTTGAGGCAAAAATGTGTAATACTCCTCAGCTATTGTGAGTACAAGTTTTCGTTTTCTTATGTACATACATTGCTTGTATTAGAGTATATGGTAGATGGTTTGTTTTCAGGTTATGGCTTCGTTACCGAAATGCCTAGGACAGAGTCTATGATGAGGTCACTTTATCGACACAAAAGCAGTGCCCAGGGAAACACAAAGGAGCCGAAACACAGAGAAAATATAGTTTTTGATATCAATACGTTGACTATGATTGACGGTTCGTTTTTGCTTTTGGCTGACGACGGAAATTAAGAAAGAATTATTGTTTTTTACGGCAGCAAAGGAAAAGAGAGCTTGAAATGTTTTAGCTCTAGCAAGCAGTTTTATCAAATATATACCATTGATACCGATTGTGGGAGTAGCATTGATGAGACAAATATATTTCCTATCGCATTCGCACTTCTACCAAACACGAAGAAGCAAACGTAGACGAGACTGTTCAGACTCCTCCTCCAGGCTGTTCTGGAGTGGAGACCAGAAGACATACATATTGATTTTGAAGCTCCTGTAATTTATTCTCTGAAAGACGTATTTGCAACAACAAATTACATGGCAGTCATTTTCACATGACAAAATGCTTATGGAGAAAAGTACAGGATCTAGGATTGTCGGTGGAGTACCGAGAGAATAACGAAATCAGCCTTCATGTCCGTATGTGCGCAGCACTTCCGTTTTTAAAGCCTGAAGATGTGCTCGATGGATGGGTGGAAATACACTCTCAAGCTCCAGAAAGTCCCAAACTTAGCAGTTTTTTTTTACTACTTCGTTGACAACTGGCTAGATAACCAAGACATTCCAATCGAGATGTGGAACTGCCACCAAGCACGACACAGGACAACGAATGCTGTTGAGGGCTGGAACAACCGACTCAACAATCTTACGGGAGACCTCACCCCAAATTAAAAGAGGTTGTCAAAGTGTTGAAGACGGAAGCTGAGAAGACAAACTGCGCATTTGTAAAGGCCGAGCTCAACATGGAAGGGAAAAAAAAGAAGACGAAAATATGTCAAACTGGACGGACGGATTGAGAACATTCAGAAAAAATTCGAAAATGACAAAAAAAATGGAGTAGGTTAATATTATTGTTGAACAAATATGACAATAAATAAATAATAAATACAAAACAACCGACGAAGCCTAGAAAGCTGATTTTAAACACATTAAAATGATAACATCAAAATGATTGGTTTTGTTATTATTTTTCCAGTCCACAGCCTGGATAAAGTGTGATGGAAATCAGACTCTGTTTTTATTTTATTTTGATGGAAATTACGTTGTTGTTTGAGTCTTCAGTCTTTTGACTGGTTTGATGCAGATCTCCATGCCGCCCTGTCCTGAGCTAATCATTTCATCTCTACATAGCTACCACACCCTACATCCGAGGCAATCTGTTTAACATATTCTAACCTTGGTCTACCCCTACAGATCTTGTCCTCGACCCTTCCTTCCATAACTAAGCTTGCTATTCTTGGGTGTCTTAATATGTGTCCTACCAACCTATCTCTTCTCTTCATTAGCAGTCGCCAGAAACATCTCTCCTCTCCCACTCGCCTTAATACCTCTTCGTTTGTAACCCTATCTATCCATCTGATCTTCATCATTCTCCTGTAACACCACATTTCAAATGCCTCAATTCTCCTCTTTTCTGCTGCACCAATAGCCCAAGTTTCACTTCCATAGAGCGCCACGCTCCAGACAAAGGCTTTCAAAAATGACTTCCTAATACCTAAATCTATATTCGATGTCAACAGATTCCTTTTTTGTAGAAAGGCTTTCCTTGCCTGAGCCAACCTACTTTTTATATCCTCTTTGCTTCGTCCATCACTGGTTATTTTGCTTCCTAAGTAACAGAAGTCTCCTACTTCCTTCAGCGTTTCACCTGCCAATTTGATATCCATAGAGGTTTCTGATTTATTTCGGCTGGAATTTACACTACATCACAATGAGATTTTCGAGACCGTGTTAGTTATGAAGTACCGAGCGCCTTTCTTCACTCCAAATTAGTAGACTATTATGTTAAAGTACATTGTCACTGGTGCGGCTGTAACGATGGTCGCTGAAGCCTATAGCCTTAGGAGGGGGGGGGGGGATGTGTGTGGAACTGTCAGTCGAGATTATTTCTGAGTCATTAAACAGGTAGCCGCGTCCAAGGGCTGTGGGGAATTGTCAGTATTTTGGGCAGTGTGGGGAACTGCCATGTAATAAGCCAGACGTCCGGCGTGTGTCACTCGGGAAACAAATAGTACCAGAGGGGTTTACGAAGAACTGAGCAGTGGTAATCATTTGCCTTACACCACCTGGAGGTCCTTAAACCGGATGAGAACAGGAGTGCCTAAGTGTTGTAGCAACCTTGTGAAGTGAGGTTATGCAGAAGATCCACGATGTGCCTGTGGAGAAATCCAGACTCCACAACACCTGCTCACGTGTAAAGATCTTAATGACACCTACAGCCAGGAAGACCTTATGTTGGCCACAGACCGAAGGATAAGAGCTGCAGAGTTCTGGAAAGGAAGAATTTAGTGTGTCTCCTGGACACGGAAAGTGAAGTAAGTAACCTACATTGCATTGTATAGTTTCAATTTCAATTGCATTTTCTAAGTATTTCGAATTTACGTTCATTTTGTAAGTATTTTCAACCTCAACTACATTTTGTGCGTATTTTTCAATCCTACTTCCTTTTTTGAGTATTTCCTTTCTAAATTGAAATGAATATCCACAGCCTGCTTCCAGTCTCCGACCGGGTCAGGAATGGAATGAATGAAGCCCCTATCTAGCGGCGAGGATATGAACTGTGCCGCACTCCTCTGGGGCAATGATTAAATGAATGACAGATGAAATGAAATGCTAGTGGAGAGTGTTGCTGGAATGAAATTTTGACAGGGAAAACCAGAGTACCCGGAGAAAAACCTGTCTGCCTCCGTTTTGTCCAGCACAGATCTCACATGGAGTGACCGGGATTTGAACCACGGACCCAGCGGTGAGAGGCCGGCGTGCTGCCGCCTAAGCCACGGAGAATTTCCACTCTACATGTTGTGAGTCTTTACAATCTTAAAGTTCCATTTTTGTAAGTATTTTGAATCTACGTTCTGGTTTCCACTTCATTGTCATTTTCACTCTCATCCAGATCATTAGGGGCCGATAACCTAGATGTTAGGCACTCATACAGCCATCAGAATAACACAGATTATCAGACAAAATACCGACAGCAACATCATCAGCCCACCAATGGTCTCTACCCTCCAAAACACAAAAAGGCCGTCAAAATCTGATGATGTTGCTGTTTCATTTGAGAGACTAGGCCATGTAGCCCCGGCTTCTTGGGTGAGTGTAGCATTTTATATGTGGCTTCCTGAGAGGTCCAGTACAGGTCTTTCTGGGTAAACCGTTGAAGATACCGGGCGAAGCCGAGGAGTGGGGTTGCTAGTTTTTATATAAACATTTTGGTCTGTTTCAGAATCTTAAGAAACTTAAGGGACTTAATTACGCTATCGTCTAAGATGCTGGGTAGATCACAATGAAGGGGTCGGTGACCTGCTCAAGGTTTCTTAACTCTATGAGTCATTTCCGTGTTATGTCACTGTCGTTAAATCCGAGTTGCAAAATAGTGTGTTAAATACCTGTGATTATTCTGCGTGAATAATGACATTGGAGACCGTTTTAGCTCGGGCGCTGTTGCTCACTGAGGAAACAGGGGGCGGGACGATTCTTACAACAGTGGCATGTCAAATCACTTACCACAACCGCAAAATAATGGGAGTTGCGTCAAGTCCGTAAGACAGGGCCTCAGGGCCGTGGAGAGCGAGTACTGGCCCTTGGGCGAGGATTTACGGGCCCCCTCCACATTGTTGCGTCCCCGTGACATGCCTTTTTACTTTTAAGGCCCACTAAAAGAACTTTGATTTTTTTAAATTTACTTGGCTGTCACTCAAAACGGAGGCAGACAGGTTTTTCTCCGGGTACTCCGGTTTTCCCTGTCAACATTTCATTCCAGCAACACTCTCCACTATCATTTCATTTCATCTGTCATTCATTTAATCATTGCCCCAGAGGAGTGCGTCAGGCCTCGGCAGCCGGCACAGTTCATATCCTCGCCTATAGATGGGGCTTCATTCATTCCATTCCTGACCCGGTCGGAGACTGGAAGCAGGCTGTGGATTTTCATTTTCACTTGGCTGTCACTACAGAGGCCTCATTTGTAACGTACTAATTTTGTTCATTGTAAATTTGCAATGTCGTTTCTGCTGTATCTGACCGAAAATTGTATTCTCTCTCATCACAAGAACTAGTCCAACGCCTTTCACAATCTTATGTAGGCCTACTAAAATTCGAACTTTGCGAAGGTTCATAAATGTAGCTATTAGATCTAGTTGAAATGTTTAGAAACTTTCCTCCCTATAAACAGTGGAAACTTTACTATTTCTTAGGCCGCGAAGATATGAAGATTTTGGTAATAATAATAATAATATCGTTGGGCATGGGGTGCCGGGTGCAAGCTTTGTAAATTGACGACCAGAGGGCAACTTGCATGTCGAATTTTATAGCTCGAACCCACGCGTCTACCGACTCAGCAGAAAGCTTGGCCCGATCATCTAACGCTGCGCTTTAGCGAGCGTAGCCACTGCTGTTTCATTTGAGAGACTAGGACATCGTGGCCATGTAGTGTTTTGTAGAGCTATTTTGTCCTGTATAAGTTATGCATGATAGTTTTCTCCCACTTCTGTAGCCTACAGGGTGCTTCTAAATTCCCTTTACAGACTTTGAGGACTTGTATTCAAGGTTTGATTGCCGTTGAGCGTGGCTACGCCAGTGGTTGTTGAATATTGTAGCAGGAGCCCCACGGGGTGAAGTGGAGGGCACAGTGATGACAGAGTGCAGTCTGCAAATAAGTCAAGCAGCATTGCGCATGTTACCTGTCTTAGAAGTGCTGATAAGCGTCACATGAGCTCATGTCACCACGGACAGTTATACGATGACTAAAGCTACTGGAGCTGAGTCATGTCCTACTCGCGCAACTGTAGGAGGGTAAGACCGGTACTAACACACCGGGTGCTCAAAAAGTACCCGCGCTGCGCTTATCGATATCTAGCGAACCAATAATCGGATATTGACATATGATGGGTTCGCAAAATGTCAACAAATCTTACTTGGCTGAGGGTTAGAACTGGCCTTACCCCCACTACTAATTTTTGTGTCCTAGAGACCTGAAACTTATTTTCGGGGTAGAGAGGGGTAAAGACCACTCATTTACGTCAAACAAACTGTTTGTAAAATTCCTAGTTTCCAAAATATAGGCAATTTTGAAAATTAGACTTTTTTGAAAAAATAAGAAAAATATAAAGTTTTGTTCTAACGATAAAGGACTTATATACCATCCGTTTGAGGCTATATATGACTTCTTAGGATGTTTGTCAACGAAGCAGAGTGACGTGTGACAAAAGTAAACAGAGAATAGTTCCCATGTCGACCGCCGGCAATCAATTCATGAAATATTGGGGACCAAGACGATTAAGTTTAGCATAGGAACTCGTATCCGAAAAAAAAACGGAAAAATTGAATGAACGTTAACTCCTTAGTTTTTTTTTTTTTTTTTTTTTTTTTTAGTCGTTTACCCTCCAGGTTGGTGGAACCCACGGACTCAGCGAGGGAACTCACCACTACCGCCTCTACGGGCAGTGTCCTAGAGCTGGGAACATCGAATCGGAAGAGATACAACTGGTGAGGTGGGATTCGCACCTCGCCCAGGCGGCCTCACCTGCAAAGCGAACAGGGGCCTCATGAGGGAAGGTAAGGGATGGTTAGGATGGATAGACAAGGAAGAGGGAAGGAGGCGGCCGTGGCCTTGAAGAAGGAACCATCCCGGCATTTTCCCGAAGACGAAGTGGTAAACCACGGAAAACCACTTCGAGGATGGCTGAGGTGGGAATCGAACCCCCTCTACTCATTTGGAACACCCGATGCTGAGTAGACCCCGTTCCAGTCCTCATACCACTTTCTCAAATTTCGTGGCAGAGCCGGGAATCGAACCCAGGACCTCCAGGGCGGCAGCTAACCATGCTGACCGCTACGCTACGGAGGTGACTAACTCCTTAGTAACTTGTCTAAAGTACAAAAACTAGCCAAAATACCTATAGTGATGTAGTCTACAAGCCCTCAAAGTCTGTAATGAGGATTTAGCAACTTCCTGTATATTTTTAATGTCCCAGAAATTGGGGATTATATTGTGGTGACCGATTGAAAAGTAGCGATATCAATTATTGGCAATAATTAATAATAATAATGTTATTGGTTTTACGTCCCTTTTAACTACCCTGGCTTTTAGAGACGCCGGGGTGCCGGAATTTTGCCCCGAAGGGGATCTTTAACGTGCCAGTAAATGTACTGACACGGCTCCCTCGCATTTGCGCACCCTCAAATGCCAGCTGACTGCGCCAGGTTTCGAACCTGCAACCTTGGGCTCAGCAGATTATTGGCAATAGGACATCACTGTAAACATTAGTCTAAAGCTCTCTATACTCAGGATAGTTCCTGTAGGCGCCCACAATCGAACCTCTGTCTGTCGCGGCGGGAAGCAACTTCACTTCGATGTACAACTTTGGGACTTGTGTTTTCAGCTGCAGAGTACTGTGCCCCAGTTTGGTTGAATAACCCTCACACTAACCTCATAGATACCCAGCTCAACACCACCATGCGCCTAATTACTGGCACAATAAGGTCTACACCCACACTTTGTCTACCTATCCTCAGCCACATCCCTCCACCAGATCTTCGACGTAAAAACGCTCTCCTCAGGGAGTTCAAGAATATAATGGATAACCCACAACTTCCAATACACTGTGACATTGCTGATGTTCGCCTGAATCGTCTACGATCTCGAAATCCATCAACAAGGACTGCAATAGACTTGGAGAATACCAACTTCAACTTAAGGTACTCGTCGACACTACTGAAGACATATATTAACTAGTGGATTTTTGCCAAAAAAGAAATAATAAATAAATTTGGGGGGTCATTTTCAAAGATTATTCACAAAAATAACGTGCATTTTAGGGAGCGATATATTTGCTCTTTTTCAACTTAATTGAGTACCGACAGTAGTGGCTACGCGCGCTAAAGTGCAGCGTTAGGTCAAGGGGCCAAGCTCTCTGCTGACTCGGTAGACGCGTGGGTTCGAGCCCCACCGTCGGCTGTCCTTGAAATGGTTTTCCGTGGTTTCAACACCAGGCAAATGCTGGGACGGTACCTTCTGACAGGCCACGGCCGCTTCCTTCCACATCCTTGCCCAGTTTCATTCATCTTCTTCCATTCCATCACTCATCCCGACGCGCAGGTCGCCCACGGGCGTCGAATAGAAAGACCTGCACTCGGCCTCTCAGGAGGCTACACGAAAAAAAAACGAAAAAAAAACAACTTAATTGAGTCATTGTTGACGCAAATTGATCTGCTGTGTGTTCAGAATGTTGTATAGCAGAATCGTTTTTGTATATATTTGCTTTGTTTTACAATTTACGTTATTTTGATTGAAAAAAGTAAATTATTTCTGGGGGGCGCGATCCCTAATTTCAATTTAACAGCTTTATTCTGCTTTACAACATAGCTGCATTATTTGTCTATATTTTAGTTTTTAAAATTAAACTAATATCTGCATTGTAAGTGGACATTTTAACTGCCCAAGTGGAGGGCAAATATTGAAAAAATGAAGTGAAGTTTCAGGTCCTCCGCCATGTTTTACTCTGAGGTCAGGCACTCCTTCGCTGTCAACGGTCTTGGCGTGACCACCGCTGAACGCTGCGTTAGCCGAGAGGATAGCGGCGAGGCGCGGTGCCCCGGTGGTCCCGGGTTTGTTTCTCCTGGGATGCCATGCCTTCACTTTTTCTTTTTCTTTATTTTTAGAGGGGAAGGCGGGGGCGTAGTCACAGTGCGTGTTTATTCTGTGTTGATTTTTTAAACTATCGTTGATTCTGTAAATTAATTGCCTTCTGATAATTAGTATCAATAAGTTACGTGTGTTTCTGCAGTAGTTACCGACGACGGGACTATCGATTGGCAAGCGGAATGCAGCTTTATTTAGTACAAACTCCGTAAGCATACCTAAAACTCTTGAAACCAATGTAATTCAGTCAAAAAATGTTCTTCACTTGTCATCAAAATGTGATAAAAAACAAATTAAACTTCAACATCCAAACGTACTCCGTCCGAAAAATGTCTTTCAGCAAAATTGAAAACAGGAAATTAAAAGTTATCAACAAACATAATTAGTCAAAAATAAAAATGTCTTTATTGGCCATCAAAAAACGAAAACATGCCTAAAAGTCAAACCTACTATCAAATGAGACAATGAAAAAAATCGAAAATTTTCTTGAAAATGACTAATGGAAGGGTCGATATGTACCTTAACTAAAGAATGGAATGGAAGACAGGATCAACATTACCACGCATTGGATCATCGCTTCCACCTGAATTTGAGTTTCCTCGGAAAACATGGTCACCTCTCAACAGGATTCGTACGGGTCTTGGCAACTGTGCAGACTTCCATTATAAATGGAAAATTATTTCTTCACCGAACTGTGATTGTGGTGTCCCTAAGCAGACCAACCAGCATATCATCAGCAAGTGTCCTAAAAGAAAGTACGGTACAGAGGCAGCGTCACTGATTTCGCTCATGGATCACCAGAGACAATTACCTACATAAACAATCTAGATATAAATATATAGTTTGTAAACTAATTATCATCTGTGTACATATTGTATCTGTAAAGCCATACGCTAAATAAACAAATAAGGCGGCCAGTTGTATTTCCCAAAGTTGTATCAACCCTGGCACACAGAACGCTGTCTACCGTCACCCGCTAGTCTTCGTCGCGACGACAATTTACAGATTGCCCGCCTGACCGCCATGCCGCTTTCGATTGTGATGACGTAAGGTTCGGATGTTATTGAAAAGTCATATTTTTTTCCTGAGCTCATTTTACCCGAAATCTGAAAAATAAATTTGAATGACGGGTCCCTGACCACGTTTAAAGCAATTTGATGTTGCCTATAAATGCATATTTCGGCCATTTTTATTGTTTTGTTCATATTTGGTCATATTTGAGTGATATAAGGTCATATTTGGTTATCATTTCAGCATTTGTGTTTAAATTGAGGCGTCGTCAACAACGTATGTGTTATCAGCGTCGACTTTCAAACACAGGATTTCCGAATAGTGTAGAGTGATACTGAATGAATGTTGAAAATTGTAATGTACTGTAGCTCTGTCAGTTTGTATGATTAAATGTGTCTGGTGTATTATCGCTTATCACGTTTCGGCACTTACGACGTTTACTAGATGTTAGTGATACTCTACTTATCCCAAAAATTCATGTCATATTTCATAGTTTTTATGTCATATTTTATAGTTTTTACGGCATATTTGCTTGCATATTTTGTAGTTCTTTAGGTCTTGAACTTCCGAACCCTAGTTGATGAGTGCCCAAACTGAAGTATTTATTGAAACTGAGCGTAAATACACATATTTGTTCGACAGTTCACACGAATAATATAAAAATGTTTCAAAGAATATTGATGGATGGAATCGATTATTCCTCAAAACATTCTCGCAACATACGAAAATACTTGAAAAACCTATCTTCATGTGACTCCAGTTCGATACATGAAAATGAAAATCCACAGCCTGCTTCCAGTCTCCGACCGGGTCAGGAATGGAATGAATGAAGCCCCCATCTAGCGGCGAGGATATGAACTGTGCTGGTTGCCAAAGCCTGTCACACTCCCCTGGGGCAATGATTAAATGAATGACAGATGAAATGAAATTATAGTGGAGAGTGTTGCTGGAATGAAATTTTGACTGGGAAAACCGGAGTACCCGGAGAAAAACCTGTCTGCCTCCGTTTGGTCCAGCACAGATCTCACATGGAGTGACCGGGATTTGAACCACGGACCCAGCGGTGAGAGGCCGGCGTGCTGCCGCCTAAGCCACGGAGGCTCTAGTTCGATACATAAGCGGTGGTATTCTCCTAATTGCTGTCTCTTCTTATTGATGTCATGCACCCAACATTATATTTTCTTCTTTGTGTTTTGCAAAGCATATAGGAGAAGGAATTGTTCTTCGTCCGAGCTCACACTCAATAATAATATCAAACAATTCTTAATATGAAAACACACTACATATTCTTTAGAAGGAAGCGACCAGACTGGACAGCTCACACAAAGGTATCGTCCTATGTGACGTCCCCATATCGCTGACCGCCGCGACAGATCGCTTTCTGTGTGACCGAGCCTTCACGGACTTGCCGCTAACTCCCTTTAATTTTGCGATTGTGGTAAGCGATTTGACATGCCACTGTTGTAAGATTCGTCCCTCCCCCTTCCAGTTATCTGGTTTCCCCACTGAGCTAATACAGTCTCCAATGTCATTATTCACGCAGAATAATCACAGGTATTTAACACACCATTCTGCTACTCTGATTTAACGACAGTGACATATCACGGAAATGACTCATAGAGTTAAGAAACCTTGAGCAGGTCACCGACCCTTTCATTGTGATCTACACAGCAGCTTACACAAGAGCTTTAAGTCCCTTAAGTTTCTTAAGATACTAAAACAGACCAAAATGTTGAACACTGGTTTATATAAAAACTAGCAACCCCCCTCGGCTTCGCCCGGTATTTTTAACGGTTTACTCAGCGTAATCTTAAAAGGCGCACGGACGGCAAGTTTTTCTTCGACTCGATTCACTAAAATCGTTACTGCTTTTCTACAGAAACCTTCCTCAAGAAATCCTTTACAGAATGGTGAAAACTGCATCAAAATCCATCCAGTGGTTATCGAGATTACCTGTTACATTCACGAATCGGGGACTTTGTGTTTACTATGTAGACTAGATACCCAACTATTTCAGGAAGGATTCTTATGTAATATCATGCAAAATACGTACATGTTCATGTAATAATATTAAGTAAAATATGCAATATTGCATTTTTTGAAGTCAAATACGTAATATTAATTTAAATCTCTACATAGTATAAAACAAAGTCCCCGATTCTTGGATGTTACGGGTAATCTGGAGAACCACTGGATGGATTTTGATGCGGTTTTCACCACTCTGTAAAGGATTTTAAAAGAAAGGTTTCTGTAGAAAAACATTGATTTATGATCAAAGGAAGCCGAGCAGTAACAATTTCAGTGAATCAAGTCAAAGAACAACCTGCCGTCCGTGCGCCTTTTAAGATTGCGTTGGGTAAACCGTTAAGAATATCTATTTACTATGAGTGTAAGAATAGTTCAGCATAAAAAGTTCTACAAATTAAGTCCGGGACAGCATATCTCTATCTTTAATACATCGCCCACTATAAGTGTTTTTACGTTTTAATTTCTTCCAACAATCTCCATTCAGTGGAAATTTAAATTACTAGCTTCGGAGCGAGCGTATCATCGCAGCTTCGGCCAGCATCAACCTGTCTAGTCATGTCGAGTTACGACTTAGAGGAGAGTATATGTGTTTGAAGTTTCGCTGTTCACCTCGGCTTTTCTGAATTGCGTCTAGGACCTGTCGTCCATGTGCCTTTTAAGATTACGCTGGGCAAACCGTTAAAGATACCGGGCGAAGCCGGGGTGGGTTGCTAGTTTTATATAAATGATATATTACTTCAAGATTCCACATTTCATTCATTATATTATTTCAAAATAGAGTGTGGTGCAATAATTAATTTAGCATGTCCATATTATAGCAAATGTATATAACAGTACATTATGCAACGAGCCTATAATGGCTATAATTAAGACACGAGTATCTTTATAAAACGAGCGTATGCGAGTTTTATAATTTCCATACGAGTGTCTTAATTACCATTATAGGCGAGTTGCATACGACTGTTTATGTTCGACGATAATTATAACTTTATTATATGTTTTAATATAAATATACATAAATATCTGTTGAGAGTCAGCTACTTGAAATTTCTGATCGCAGAGCGAGCGTTGGGTGTTATATCTCTTTCATGATCTTTGAACGACCGACGCATGCGCTCTGTGTGCTTGCAATGCCATATGCAGGCCATATGTTTACATCTGCCGCCCCTCAGTAATATTGTCACTGGAGTTGTTTGACGACAATGAATGCGCTGTGTAGAAATTATATTAAGGTACAGTGCTATTTGTTGTCTCATATTCGCCAGTTTATTTACGCGAACATATGGACGGTGCGTATTCCATGTCGGTAATTTATTATAGTTCGATGTTGTGTTTATGTCCGACATGTTGGATTTTGAGCGCACGCGTGAAGGTATCGTTACCTAATTGGTCAATGAACGAGCTCTGATTGGCTGGAGAAACTGTATCATAATGAAAATAAGTGTTTTAATGACCATCATTATGACACCGTTTTCTGACACATAATAGTGAGGGTCGAACATAAATTCCATTATTATATCTGAGAAAATGCGTACGAACTCAAAATTAATCCACTTGTGAATAAGAATAATTTTCATGAGAAACGTTTCTCTCACGTATCTTTTTTGTTTGTTGTTTTCTACTTCTTTCTTTTTGCTTTGTGTTTTTGTTTTTTTGGTTTTGTACTTTTGCTTTTGAATTTTACTTTTTGCTTTTTCTTTCTTGGTTTTGGTTTTGTGTTTGTTTTCTGCTTTTGCTTTTTTTTAATTTTGTTTTTTGCTTTGTGTTTCATGTTTTTTGTTTTCTGCTTTTACTTTTGTTTTTGAATTTTTCTTTTTTTCTTCGTGCTTTTGGTTTTATGTTTTTTTTCTGGAAAATTAAAATAAAACAAAACAAGATAAAATAAAACAAATTAAACAAAACAAAATCAAAATAATACAAAACGAAATAAAACAACACAAAAATAAAATAAAATAAAATAATTTAAAACAAATTAAAACGAAATAAAATCAAACAAAATAAAATAAAGTAAAATTAAATTAAATGAAATAAATAATTTTATGACATGATCCTTATTCACAAGTGGATTAAACAAGTTTTGCAACTGGACGACTCATTTGAGGATGGGAGGAAATATAGCAGCCTTTCTGAACAACAGGTTGAAAAGTAGAGTCTCCGGCAGGGTGTCCATCCCCTTATCTCCACTAACATCTTCCCTGGACCTTTCTCAGCAGCTTATGAATTGCTTGGAAAATCTGTTTCATGTACCTGAGTTTCTAGTGAACAAATATTGTTATACAGACTGTTTTCAATCACCATATATTTCACTAGTGAAAAAATAGCCTGCTTTTTTTTAACAGTAAGAGACAGAATATGTAATTCTACATTTTAAAAAGTGTTAAAAATATGTAGAACAACTGCCATTATTAAGGCATACAGAAATTGCGTTTTTGTGTCTTCGTATAGTTAAAATCAGATATAATTATGAATAGAATGTACTTTCATTCATTACTTTTATGTACATCCTAACACTGTGTTTTAAAAACCTCATATCAATGGAAATTGTGGTAATCGTAAGTTGGAGTTAGAGTTGCCATACGCTTTGAGTGATATTTATGAACATTTAAATAGTTTAAACACAACAAATACAAACTGATGCTCTACATATTCTTCAAAGATAGCCATGGCCTTGATTTATCACGTGATGTCCAGAGAGTCGTCGGATTGGTCAACATGGATAGAAGACACATTGGAAATTAATACCCGTTGGAGTTACATCACTTTGCAAATAAACTTAGTTCTTAGATCTCAGTTAATATGGGATATACGACGTATTGTGACTTAAAACCTTAGCTATACGACAAGAGAACCTATAAACTTGCTTATGAAAGAAAAAACTGAAAACCCGTCAATTTTGGATTTACGTCACTTTGGAAATGAGCTCTTCGATTTATACATAAGCGGAATTTTAGCAGAGACAGATGTGATATAAATTCCCAGATTCCATCAATACATCAGTGCTTGGGTCGCATCCGGCACGACACCGAATACGGTGTTGAAAATGTTTCCCATCCGCTGCCAAACATAATTGGCATCTCTTTATGAAGTTTCCGGTTACTCCGGTTAATTTAGCTTCAGTAAGGAAATCTTCACGTCTAATTTTATTGTTTACTGAACCTGTACGTTTGAATTTCTTAGCCAGTTGTCTTATTGTCCGATTTATAGGAATGGGTCTCCCTGGAAATTTCACTGGAAACTTTTGTCTTGTTCTAGCACGCGATTTCCTGCACTTTATGTACGTATTTTGCAGATATACACGTTCACGAAACGAATATTTCACATAAGGCATTACAGCAATCACAATAAAACACTCTACAATACGATATACAGTGCACAGTAGCTTTATAAAACACCCAATTAACTCGGAACTCACACGTCTACGGCAGCAAGAGCGTGGGAATACGGCCGCAGACCGCGCGCTAACCTGTAACAGCCGGCTATTGGCCGGGGACCGCCGGCCATGGCCGAGCGGAAACGCCTTGCCTAGCAAATATAAAGACCCTGCGTGGATAAAAAGAACGTTATCCGCATCCGCACGTTTGTTGTCCGAAATTACTGGCATTACAATAATATTTTTAGCCTTTTTTCAATTTTGAAAAAATAGGCTTATGAGATCACCTTTTGTCCGTGTGTGTGTGCGTGTGTGTGCCGCCCCCCCCCCTAATAAAATCTAAACGACTGGAGCGATTTCAATGAAACTCGGGTAAGTTTATAACACTATTCCCGGCGACCTCGACCATGCCCTTCAAATGTTGTTACGTCTCACCAATCCAACATGGCGGCTGTGCAAAATATTTCACTAACCTTCAATATCTCCGAAACTATTACCGATAACGCCCTGAAATTGTGTACGGTAATAAAGGGCACTACTAAAAGTTCGCCTATGAGACTTTCAAAAACCTGGTGACTAAAAAACCAACATGGCGGTCAAGCGAAGTTGAGACTTTTAAATAGACCTTTCTCGCGATTTAACTATACAAATGTAATGAAACTTGATACAGCAAATGTTTATACACATTGTAATGCACTGGAGTATAATTTAGTTCAATTGTTTACATAACCTCAAAAATGGCGGCTGTGCGAAATATTTCACTGACATTCTATATCTCCGAAACTATTACAGATATCACCCTGCAATTTTGTACGGTGATAAAGGGTACTGATACAAGTTTACCTATGTATATTTCATAAACCTGTAAAGTACAAAACGAACATGGCGACCAAGCGAATTTGAAATATTTTAATAGACTTTTCTCGTGATTTAACTCTCTGAGCGCAGTGAAATGTGGTACAGTAAATGATTTTGCAGATTGTAATGCACTGCCATCTAATTTAATTCAATTGTTTACATAACCTCAAGATGGCGGCTGTGCAAAATTTTAAAATTAAGTTTTTATTTCTTGTGTCGTAATCATGCGATCGAAGTGAAAGTTTGAATAATGAACCTAGGTAATAATTGTCCTTGAATGGTACATAACTCTATGGCCTATACATATAACAATCCTAAATGGCGAGCTTCCGAAATATTTAGACGGTTCTCAATATCTATGAATCTTTTACAGCAACCAAACTGATTTTTTTTAATGTTCATAGAGACTATGAACATATGTTCACCTATAGAACTTTCAGTAACCTGGGGAGCACAAATCCAACATGGCGGCGACGCGAATTATAAATATATCCGAGTGCCGTGAAACGTTGCACGTTAAATGCTTATACAAATGTTGATCCACTGGCATCTAATTTATTTCAATTGTTTGCATAATCACAAGATGGCTGCTGTGCGTAATTTTAAAATCTCGTTTTTACTTCTTGTGTTCTAATCATGCGATTGAAGTTTGAATACCACACGTACACAATAATCTTAATGTAATAGTACAAGAATAAAAATCCAACATGGCGACCATATGAAATACTTAGACGGTTCTTAATATCTACGAATCTGTTACAGCAATTAAACTGAAATTTTGTATGTTGATAGAGGCAATTAACATGAGCAGAATATATGAAAATAGGCTGTATAGTTCTTCACGGAACTACTTGTTATTAGATTAAATGTGTTGCTCTAATACTTCGACATTTGGGTCCTTAATTACGCTCAGTCCTCCAAGGGACCCAAAAATGAGTTCCTCACCTCCGCTCAGGCTTTGGCAAGAGGTCGGCAAAGGGGTTATCCCCATTGACGTAAACAAATACCATAACCCTCCTGCTCATTCGTTAAATCAGGTATAAAGTGTTTGGCACATTAAAACTTATATGGCAGAAAATACAAGTGATTTAAAATTAATCATAATATTCTTTTAAATAAGTCTGACAAGTTTTCTATTTTTTTTTCTCTGAAAAATGTATGCGTTTTTCTTAACATGTGCATCATTAAATGTTTGTATGTTTTTTAACCTAGTCAGACTTTATAAAATTAAATTTAGATAATAATAGGTGTATAATTTGTACCTAAAATATTTTCAATATCAGCCTCGGATGCTGACAATACTGTTTTCCAGCCTAGAACGACAAAATCAGCTCATTCCCACACAACAAATTAGTTATGAATTCTAACTCAGGCTTCTTTACCGTAACAGCTATTCGGATTTTAGATATCGTATGCACACCACTTTTTCTATGCAATCATCTCGTCTGTTCTTATCAGTTTACAAGTGATAGAATGCAAATACATTTGCCATTGAAAACAAATGTTTTTAAATATCCGTATTGATGTTAGAATTAAACGTTTAAATTATACGCCAAATCAATACATAAACAAATATATATTTTATATATTAGTACATGTTTCGACCCACAGTGGGATCAGCCTCAGCCTAAAAAGAAAATCAATTAAGAATTGATAATTAAATAAATATAAGATTGGTCTTTTAACAATAATTTTAAAAAAGTAGTTAGAAATAAGAACTATTAACGGTGAGTGTAAGAATGTTAAGCTTTAATTTTTTTATCAAAATATACACAAAATAATTTAGAAAATTTTCTAAATTATTTTGTGTATATTTGTTAATAGTTCTTATTTCTAACTACTTTTTTAAAATTATTGTTAAAAGACCAATCTTATATTTATTTAATTATCAATTCTTAATTGATTTTCTTTTTAGGCTGAGGATGATCCCACTGTGGGTCGAAACATGTACTAATATATAAAATATATATTTGTTTATGTATTGATTTGGCGTATAATTTAAACGTTTAATTACAAGTGATAAGAAATTGTTAAATGAGGAGTATACTAAGTAACAACAAAATGTTAAACAATTCTACTCTATGTTTTGAAATTAGCTGTTCCACTTATTTTAGTGAACTTAAAAATGTAAACACTGAAGCAGTGGTTATTGTACTGCTGTAATATAACTGACCACGGTAGGTTATTGTTATTTTGAGAAGTTATACTTAATTTGTTATCATTATTAGAAGTTATATTACGGTGGGTGAGTGGATAGCGTGTCGGTCTACTAACCCCAAGATTGCAGGTTCGCTCCTGGCCGTGGTAAGTGATTTTTGAAAGGCGGAAAAAATACGTCACGCATGTCATACGATATTGGCATGTCAAAGAACCCATTTGAATTCAGTAGGCTGTGTTCATAATGGCAAAATTAATCTCGGGAGTATCCGCCACACAAAGTTCCTAATTTCTCTACTGAATGAAAATCCACAGCCTGCTTCCAATCTCCGACCGGGTCAGGAATGGAATGAATGAAGCCCCCAACTAGCGGCGAGGATATGAACTGTGCCGGCTGCCGAAGCCTGACGCACTCCTCTGGGGCAATGAATAAATCAATGACAGATGAAATGAAATGTTAGTGGAGAGTGTTGCTGGAATGAAATTTTGACAGGGAAAACCGGAGTACCCGGAGAAAAACCTGTCTGCCTCCGTTTTGTCCAGCACAGATCTCACAAGGATTGACCGGGGTTTGAACCACGGACCCAGCGGTGAGAGGCCGGCGTGCTGCCGCCTAAACCACGGAGGCTTCCCTCATTTCTCTACTAGAAAGCGCTATAGTGTTCAAGGAGCTTAGATATCTAACCTCCTTGACTTTCATAGTGATTCAAGGAACAACGAAATTCGACATGCAAGCTACCCTCTGGGTGTCAAATTACAAAGCTTGCACCTCGCACCCGAGGCCATACAATATTATTATTATTATTATTATATTACTTATATATTAGAAGCATTGATTATAATCAATGGTAGAAGTGAGCATGGACGAATTGTGTCGTTCTAAGAATGCATAAGGATAAAGAGAACGCGACCGAGCGGAGTTGAGGGACTGCTCTGGCGACTACCTGGAGTGTCGAGTGGAATTGAGGTAACCCTGGCTACCTGACTCAGCTACCCGAGTGAAATTGAGGTAACCCTGTCTACCTGACTCAGCTACCCGAGTGGAATTGATGCCCGCCCGACATTTAAAAGGAGAAAGTCGTTGCCCTAGGGCTAGGCTATGTACTCGTATGTCATGTGCTACGTTTAAAGTGTTATACAGCCAGAATTGTAACCCTTTTCAGTTTGGAGTGTTAACTATGCTTAATGACGTACGGTAATTTGAATGAGATTAGCGTAAGTCATCGTACATTTGTCATGAAAAAACATAATGGAAAAATATGATAGGTCATAAACATTAAGCGGCATCGGTGGCGTAGTCGGTAGCATGCTGAGCTTCTATGCCCAAGATCGCGGGTTCAAACCCGGCCGAAGTCGTCGGATGTTTTAAGAGCGTTAAAAATCCCTCAGTATGCCTTCCTTCGGAGGGGAAGTAAAGCCGGCGGTCCCATGTCATAGATTTATGGCATGTTAAAGAACCTTCAACTAATTACACCTGTGTGAAGCTAAATTATATATAGGTTAAGCATTTGACTAAAGTTCTTAGGTTCCTACGTTCGTCGTTAAGAGCTGACTGCGGTGGCATCTGGTAAATAAGTTCTGAACTAGTTGGTCGTTAACGGTGGCGTTTGGCGGCAAAAGTAGGAACTATTTTAAAAATTGCAATGTCTGCAGTTCTTATCTGAATTAAAACAGATACACACACTAATACAGTCATCACAATTAACACCGGTTATCAGACAGATTCTACACACTCCCAAAGTACACGGGGCTACATGACCGCGTTGTCGCAGCCCCTAAACTGAGAAACCAACCAACCATCATAAACATCCGGGTCCTAGTAATGATATTCAACAAGTTCGGATTGTATTCTAAAAACTATCCGCAAATTTACTCCAAACATTGTCGCAGCTTATCCGCAATCCCCAGAACCATGCAAACTATATCCGCATGGCGAATAATTTTGGGAATATCCGCATCTGAGCTGGGCTTTAATATTAAATCACAGGTTAGGGGGTATCCATTAATTACGTGAAGCGATTTTGGCGTCGCGTCGCCTCCATAGCTTAGCGATCAACATGATTAGCTGCCGCCCCGGAGGTCCTGGGTTCGATTCCCGGCTCTGCCACGAAATTTGAAAAGTGGTACGAGGACTGGAACGGGGTCTACTCAGCCCCGGGTGGCCCAAATGAGTAGAAGGGGTTCGATTCCCACCTCAGCCAACCTCGAAGTGGTTTTCCGTGGTTTCCCACTTCGTCTTGGGGCAAATGCCGGAATGGCAACTACCGTAAGGCCACGGCCGCCTCCTTCCCACTTCCTTGCCAAACCCTCCTACACTTACCATCCCTTCATCAGGCCCCTGTTCGCTTTGTACGTGAGGCCGCCAAAGCATCGAGCTGGTCACACACCCCAGTTGTATCCCTGGCCCATGTGTGGCGGAGCTCTTTCTGGTCACGGAGAGAGTCCGTCATTTTGTGTAGGCTAAGGATAGGTCATACAAGATCCATCCACTCGTATCTAATGAGAAGGGAAGACCCCCCACTTTGTACCTTTGGAGCAGTTTTCACCGTGGCCCACATTTTAACCGAGTGTGTGGATCTTGCTGACTTACGAAGAAACCTTGGTTTGCAGATGACATTCAAACTTATATTAGCCGATGACGCGGTGGCTGCTGATCGCGTTATCCGCTATATAAGTGAGAGTGGGTTGGGGTCAACAATCTAAATTTTCCAGTGTACATTGACTCAACGACTTGTTCGTTTATGAATGATAATTTTTTGTTTCCCGTAATTTTTGTTAATTTTTATAATTATTTTTAAAAAAATTAATTTTAGGTCTTTTGAAATTTAGGTGTCCACCTCAAAGTTTTAAATTTAATTCCAAATTTGTATTCTTTAATCTGTGTTAAGAGGGGCAGATGACCTCGTAGTTCCGCCCCTTAAAACAATAATATCTAACTACCCCGACCCATAGTCTCAAGCTCCAGGACACCGCCCTCAGTGGCGGTAGAGGTGAGATCCTTCGCTTCGTCCGGGGGAAAAGCCGATCCTGGAGGGTAAAATGATAGCGAAAATAGCGCGACTTTTTGACCCTAACCCCCCCCCCCCCTTTTCCCTTGCCCCCCCCCCCCTCCCCTAATCTCACGTGCAATTTTTCAAAATGCGTATGTCTAATGTAAATAAGTTAATCTGTGCTTGATTTCGTTGGATTTATTTAAAGAACAATGTGCTTAATTCTTTTTATTTAAGACTAGTTAAATTTAAGACTTCTATGAACGTAGTCTAGAATCACAGCGAGAAAATTGAACAATAAAATACTTAAGTAGGAACTACTAAAATTCGTAGATGAAGATTCATTCTAATTCAGTCCACGGAGACTGCTTCTTCAACCTTACTCTGATTTAACCACTCTAAAACGTCATCCCTTCCACACACAAGATCAGTAGCTCGACGTGTGACAATCCGTGAGGGTCATATTTCACCTAATTTAAGACAGTTTTCTCACAATTTTACACTGTTTATTGCGGAAGAAAATTACGTGATATTTGCCACTACCCCCCCTCTCCCCCACGTGAGATTGGGTGAGGTTCAGCTCGACTCCCTCCCTCCCCCCCCCCCACCCCTAAACGCCTCACGTAATTAAAGGATGATGATAATTGTTGTTTTTAAGGGGCCTAACATCTGGGTTATCGGCCCCTAATGGTTTGGTGATTGTGACAATGTAAATGATATAAAACTAAATCTAACTACATACTTACAAATAAAGCTAACTACTGAGTAGAAGAGGAAATGAAAAACAAAACGAAGAACAAGGAAGGAAGGAAGGAAGATTGTAGTTTTACGTGACCGTGAATCTTGTGATTATGAGCCACGGGACCTCCTTTTTACGTGGAATCCGAACCACAGGACATGGCATTTCACTTCGAAAATCTCACATGCATTGACCGGGAATCGAACCCGGACCGCCTTGGTGAGAGGCATACAGCTAGACCGCTGAGCCACCACGCCCCGAAGAACAAGGGAAACAAAAGACAGCAGGAAAGAAAATGCCCTCAACCCTCGAAGAATGAGAATTAAGGGACTTGGAAGAAACGAGAGCCAGGAAAGGCAGAGAGGAAAGGTAGAGAGGAGAGGGATCGTCCCAAAGGCAATGGAAGAAGGAGAAAAACCTGACTCAGCTCAGGAAGCCCTCGGGGTCACCAACTTTAAAACTCACCAGACGTGAGCCCTTGAGGGTGTAACAAAATCCAGGGTGCACCATAAGTGGTGGGGCTATGAGCAGAAGACAGGAGATACAATGAAAAGAATACAAGAGGTCGAAGAATGAGGGATCAGAAAAGACGAGACAAGGGTCAATTAAGGCGGGAAAGTGAAGGACTTCCTAGGCCTCGGATACCCTAATACCTTCGGGGTCGGAAAAGAACAAGAGTTGATCAAGCAAGGTCGAGAGAAAAGATAACAGAGAGGAGCCCGCCACAAGTGAGGGGAAGCAATGCCGGACTCAGCTGGGGCCCCGTGGTCGCCAACCCACGTCCCACTAGATGTGAGCCCCTGGGCGGGACTGCAAATGAGGCAAAGAAGAGTAATTTAAGATTGCATCTTTGTTAAGTGCATAAATTTCAATTTTTAACCTTTTCAGTGCTGAGTTTTTTTCCTTCAAAGTAGAAACCGTAACTTTTAACTTATCGGGGAAGTAATAAACTTAAAAAGTCTGGTGTGTAGGTTTTGGGTACTTTTTAACCGAAATGCAAAATCAAAATCCAACGTTTATGTTTGTTTTTTTTAAATTTTCAGGCAAATCGAAAATACATTTTTTGTGCCCACGCTTGCATTATCTTCATACCATGTGAAGGACCGGAAAGAACATTATTTCCTAAAATCAGTAGTTAATTAATACTTGTTGCTCCTTATTAGGACACAAATGTATATTCTTGGATCCGAAATCACAACGCAACCAGAAGAAATTGTTTATTGTTCCGCCATGCTTGTTCACATCACTGATGGATTCCATCTGTTATCTACTTCTAAAAGAAAGAAATCCAAACTCAAGTAGTACAAATAATGCCCAACAGATGGCAGAATATGCGAGAGATGGACTCGGAACGGTCACTATGAAAAAAAAATGTAAGTTCTTGTGCACCGTCTATAGACGGGTGTAGCAACCAACGGGTTAATGCATATTTTCTACATTTATAGAGCATAATTGCATGTATATTTTAATTGTTTTTAGGTGCATAAATGTCCGGTCCTTAGTCATTACGTGATCTCTGTTGGGTTTGGACCACAGCTGTTCTTACATCAACAGGGAAGTTTTGTGGGCCTCGTGACGTGTATTAACAGCATTAGTTTTGCCTGGTCCGCATAGCGAGATTTTACTTTCAACACTCAGTATGTTGCCCAAGGCAATCCTCCCCGCTAAACACTATGAAGATTCTAAGCACGAACACACTCGCCATGACTCAACATCATTGAATTGCATTGCATTACCCCCTTCCCAGGGGCTCACAGCTTGTGGGTTGGCGACCACAGGACCCCAACTGAGTCCGGCATTGCTTCCACTTACTTGTGTCGGGCTCCTCTCCGTCTTCTTTCCTGTCGACCTCTCTTGGTCAACTCTTGCTCTCTTCCGACCCCGACGATATTAGGGTATACGAGGCCTAGGGAGTCTTTCACTTTCCCGCCTTAATTGGCCCTTGTCTCATGTTTCCTGATACCCTCCTTCTGCAAGGGGTCAGCCTTCTTTATCTTTTCATGTGGGAGATATGGAATTGCGCCCATAATCAGTGGTATTTCCAGATCCTTTTAATTAGGCCGATTGAACTGCGCCCATAGTCAAGTCGGCTGTTAGCCCAAGGTCGGTTTAAGGGGAAGTGACGGACTGTCTCCCACCACTAGCTTCTGCACTGCTGAGAATAAGAGGTAGTCCCCCGTCCAGATAAGCAGCTGTACTATGGGCCTCCGGGGTGGCAGCTAATCACACTAACCACTACACCAGAGTCGAATAATAATAATAATGATAATAATAATAATAATAATGAAAATCCACAGCCTTTTTCCTGTCATTGGACCGGGTCAGGGTTGGAATTAATGAAGCCCCCATCTAGCGGCGAGGATAGGCATTGTGCCGGCTTCCGAAGCCTGTCGCACTCCTCTGGGACAATCATTAATGAATGACAGATGAAATGAAATGATAATGGAGAGTGTTGCTGGAATGAAAGATGACAGGGAAAACCGGAGTACCCGGAGAAAAACCTGTCCCGCCTCCGCTTTGTCCAGCACAAATCTCACATGGAGTGACAAGGATTTGAAACACGGAACCCAGCGGTGAGAGGCCGGCGCGCTGCTGCCTAAGCTACGGAGGCTATACTAAAAATAATAATAATAATAATACAACTCTCTCTAATCCACCAAAAAGAACTACCCCTCTAGTTTTGTTTTACAATAAAAAATATAATAATCTTCTAAATGGTAAGATTGCCTCAAACTAGATTATTAATCATGCAATAACAAAACTATTTTTAAATATGGTTAGGTTGTCGAAAACATCCCAATGTACCAGTTAATGCTAATATTGAAAATCCACAGCCTGCTTCCAGTCTCCGACCGGGTCAGGAATGGAATGAATGAAGCCCCTATCTAGCGGCGAGGATATAAACTGTGCCGGCTGCCGAGGCCTGACGCACTCCTCTGGGGCAATGATTAAATGAATGACAGATGAAATGAAATGATAGTGGAGAGTGTTGCTGGAATGAAATTTTGACAGGGAAAACCGGAGTACCCGGAGAAAAACCTGTCTGCCTCCGTTCTGTCCAGCACAGATCTCACATGGAGTGACCGGGATTTGAACCACGGACTCAGCGGTGAGAGGCCGGCGTGCTGCCGCCTGAGCCACGGAGGCTCCCAGTTAATGCTAATATTGCTAGAACAAAAATTAAATATTAGTCTGTTTCGAAAACTGTAACTTTTTTATGTATCCCAGGCCAACACTAATCTCCTGTCCGCAATCTGGACCGGGTATATTTAGTTGTTCGCAATCTGGACGGTTTTTGACTTGTTCGCAATCAAGACACAACCGATTTGAAATGAGTCACTTCAAATTCACACCACTCGACACAACATAATTCGGTAGAGGAGTGGAGGGAGGGAACCTACCTGACCGCTCTCAATGGGCGCAGTTCCACGGCCACTTTTCGAAGGCTGATGCTAATGACCAGGGTCATTAGTGGAGCTTGGGCGCAGTTCCATACAACCCTTTCATGTTATCTCCTGCCTTCTGCTCATGGCCCTCAAGGAGGCAGGGTGTGTGTAGCCCCACCACTTCTGGTGGACCCTGGATATTGCTACACCCTCAAGGGCTGACGGCTGGTGAGTTTGGGAGTTGGTGACCCCGAGGGATTCTTGAGCTGAGTCTGTTTTGTCCCGTTTTTCCTCTGATCGTGGGGCGAGACCTCTCCTATTTCCGTTTCCTATCTGCCTTTCATGGCTCTCCTTTCTTCCAAGTCCCTCAATCCGCATTCTTCGAGGGTTGAGGGCATTTCTTTTCTTCCTGTCCTTTATTTGCCTTATCCTTTCTTTACCATTTCTTCTTCTAGTTTGTAAGTCTGTAGTTAGTATTAGTTATAGTTTTCATTCTCATCTCATCTTTCACTATCACCCAAACCATTAGGGGCCGATAACCTAGATGTTAGGCCCCTTAAAATAACAATTATCACTAGGGTTCGAAAGTTAAAGACCTAATGAAGTACAAAATATGCAAGCAAATGTGCCCTAAAAACTAACTAAATATGACCTAAAAAAACTATGAAATATGACATGATTTTTTGAGATAAGTAGAGTATACAGTATGCATACAGTAAACGCTTTAAGTGCCAAAACAATTTTCCAGTGTATTGGACATGTGATCTTTTGATTTTACAAGTGACTTTCTTAATGGACTAAGTGTATTTGCAATGTATTTGATGCCCATAAGTGTTTACAATGTGTATATCTGGCTGATGAGGAACAACATTATTGTTCGAAACATGTACCAGTACTAAACAGAGCTAACAATATTACAAGTATTGAAAAGACGGAATAAGAGTAAGTTATTTAGTGGAATTTAAATTCAATACGGACCATTATGGATAAAAACAATTTCCTTGTTTGCTAATTGCTTCTGAGCTAAATATATCTACTGGAGTGACATCCTGTTGAAAGCGGAAGCACACTATCGTCATGTTCCGTGACCTCATGCGTACAGTGCCGCAATCCAACTTGTCCAGAAAGATGTGCTAAAAGACGTCCGTAGAGGAGCGCCTTCTTGGAATCAGATCTTCTAAACCTGCTATCTGCCTGTTCCGGGAAAAGAAAGAAAAATATATCTACTACACTATTCGGAAATCCTGTGTTTGAAACTCGACGCAGATAACACGTACCTTGTTAACGACGCCTAAATTTAAACAACAATGCTGAAATTATAACCAAATGTAACCTTGTATCACTAACATATGACCAAAACAATAAAAATGCCCGAAATATGCATTTATAGGCAACATCAAATTCCTTTAAACGTGGTCAGGGACCCGTCAATCAAACTTATTTTTCAGATTTCGGGTAAAATGAGCTCAGGAAAAAAATATGACTTTTCCTTAACATCCGAACCTGGGGCGTGGTGGCTCAGCGGTCTATCTGTATGCCTCTCACCAAGGCGGTCCGGGTTCGATTCCCGGTCAATGCATGTGAGATTTTCGAAGTGAAATGCCATGTCCTGTGGTTCGGATTCCACGTAAAAAGGAGGTCCCGTGGCTCATAATCACAAGATTCACGGTCACGTAAAACTACGATCTTCCTTCCTTCTTTTTTAATTATCACCATCATCAATATGTACAGTCGTTTTTGCATGTTGTTCAAGTTGAAATTTCTTCTCACATTTCACTTCCTTCGCGCCTACGGCAAATATATGACGAAGCTATCAGTTGAATAATCACTATTACCTGACACCTGAAAATTTAACAAATTCTTTCAGCCGCTTTTCTCTTTAAGCATTTTGAGCAAAGGATATGCAGTCTGAAAAAAAAGTAACACTGAATAAGCTCCTCTCAAAACTAATCCCGGGATGTGGAAGGAATGTCCCACCTCATTCCCTTCTTGAATTAGCCAGGCTTAAAATACTGTTATCTCGTTATCTGTTGCTAAGAAAGTTTCTTACAAGGGATGACCAACACGCAGGTGAAACCAATTTTGTTCAAGATGACTTAAAATATAGACTACTTAATTTCGAATGTACTGTATAGGCTAAAATATGCTGTTATGTCAAAAAATAAAATAAAAATTGCCTTTTCAAAAATTCCGGTCCCTAGTTGTGTAATATTGTTTGAGTCTTCAGTCTTTCGACTGGTTTGAAGCAGCTATCCAAGCATCCCTGTCCTGAGCTAACCATTTCATCTCTACATAGCTACCACACCCTACATCCGAGGCAATCTGTTTAACATATTCTAACCTTGGTCTACCCCTACAGTTCTTTTCCTCGACATTTCCTTTCATAACTAAGCTTGCTATTCCTGTGTGTCTTAGTATGTGACCTACCAACCTATCTCTTCTCTTCATTAGCAGTTGCCAGAAATACCTCTCCTCTCCCACTCGTCATAATATCTCTTCATTCGTAACCTTATCTACCCATCTGATCTTCATCATTCTCCTGTAACACCACATTTCAAACGCCAACATTAGTATCTGAGAAAAACGACTGTCATCATAGCCTATTTTCATTTTTGAAAAAAAAAATAGACTTATGAGATCACCTCTTGTCCGTGTGTCTGTCTGTGTGTGCGTGTGGGTGTGATTCGTGTGTGTCTGATGTCCCCCCCCCCCCTAATAAAATCTAAACGGCTGGAGCGATTTCAATGAAACTCGGAAAGTTCACAGCACTACTCCGGGCGACCCCGACCGTGCCCTTCAAATTTTGTTACGTCTCACCAATCCAACATGGCAGCTATGCGAAATATTTCACCAGCATTCAATATCTCCGAAACTATTACCGATATCACCCTGAAATTTTGTATGGTGATAAAGGGAACTACTAGAAGTTCACTTTTGTGACGTTTGAAAACCTGGTAACTACAAAACCAACATGGCAGCCAAGCGAAGTTGCGACTTATAAATAGACGTTTCTCGCGATTTAACCAACCAAACGCAATGAAACTTGGTACAGTATATATTTATATACATTGTAAGGCACCGCCATCTAACTTCGTTCAATTGTTTACATAACCTCAATATGGCAGCTGTGCGAAATATTTCACCGGCATTCTATATCTCTGAAACTATTACCGGTATCATCCTGAAATTATGCAAGGAGATAAAGGGCACTACTGGAAGTTCATCTATGAGACTTTCAAAAACCGGTTAACTACAAAACGAACATGGCGGCCAAGCGAAGTTGAAAGTTTTAAATAGACTTTTCTCGCGATTTAATGATCCAAACGCAATGAAACTTGGTACAGCAAATGTTTATACACTTTGCAATGCACTGATATGTAATTTAGTTCAATTGTTTACATAACCTCAAGATGGCGGCTGTGCGAATTTTTTAATTAAGTTTTTGTTTCTTGTGTCGTAATCATGCGATCGAAGTGAAAGTTTGAATAATGAACCTACGCAATAATTTTCCTTTAATGGTACATGACTCTGGGGCCTATACGTATAACAAACATATAATAAATTTAGTATGTTGATACTGTAACATTTTTAATAAGTCGTTCAACGTGGTGATGACTATTGTGGTTCAATAAAACAAACATGATATGAATAAATAATATACACTGTGGTGTGACCTTACCTGTGATAGTGTAATATAATAAGTTGTTGAGCGCCAGATTCCTATTTAAGATAGTGAATCGAAATTTATTGATTTAACCTCGGCTATCAGCAGTAGAGTCGAGAACCACTTACCCGGGCCGTAGTGAGACAAAGTCATCTAACCAATCCGTATTTAATCAAGGAGTATGATTGCCTTAAAGTACCAACTACAATGAAAGAAATAGGCATTACGTTGAAGAGAATGAATTTATTAAATGCAAAAACAAAATATTAATAAAACAGAATAGTGATAGTCACACAATTGAATTTAAAATTACTCAATGCGGCAATTAATTATTTAAAAGAAAATGAATATTAAAATGAATTGAAAGTTAAATGAAGTTAAATTATAATAGAGACGATAGTTTTATTGAATTGTTGGCTCACCCAGTCGAAGATTCGTCATATTTAAGAAATGATCGATGATCTCGATGTTACGTCGCTTATGTTTAAAAAAATGATGTGATATCTCATTTACTATGAAATATCCTCATTAAGTACGTTGCCATCTGTAGAAAGACTCTTGATCAGGGATATAACCCATTATGTATTGATATAGATGTCGGCAAGACATCGTTCAGTGTCGACTCTCGGTGCTCAGTCCATTAGGACCCAGAAAGAAAGGTTACAACTTCCTTACTTCATTGAGAGCTGTAGATCAATGCGTCTTTTGTCGGAGTCGCAGGTACTAATGACTTCGTTGTCACGTGGTTTTCGACGGTCTCCCCCTCCAGTAAGCTTCCCTTTCTTCAGTGTTCATTCTCTCACGAGGGCTAATTGCACCACAATTTGTAATCTTTAGACGCGTACGTACCGTAGAAAATGGCGTGTTGGTTACACCATAGTGGGTTTCTTAACATCTCAGGAAAATGACGCAGTTTGCCGTGGTGAAATTCTTACTACGTCGTTCAGTTTGTGACGCACAGGGTTAGTCCATATCGCCAGTCTTGTTGCAATATATAATACTTCGTCTCTTTACAAGTAATTGTTAATAAAAATCTAATTGAATATAATAATCAAAACCGCTTACAATTATCTGATATAAAAATCATCTCATTGATGTACTAATTAATAAGAATAATAAATATGATAATTATAAATGAATAACCCTATAAATATAACAGCTATGGGATCGAATCGTTACAATCGCCCCTGATATAAATAATTTAAAATAAAATGTAACATTATTTATATCACTACACATCCTACACAAATGAATACAAATTTAAATATTAATACCCCCATAACGACAACATACAAATAATACCCTTCAACAATACATAAAGATATACAAGAACATACTCTTTTCACTTTACATATTTGTACTATCATTTCTCATTCTTCCAAATGTTCATAATGTTCATTCTTCTTTATATATGTTGTAAAAAAAATATACATAAATGTATTCTTCACAAAAAAATCATATTTTAACTTTCATTCATCTCATTCTTCCAAATGTTCATAATGTTCATTTTTTTTATATGCTGTAAAAAAATACATATAAAATGCCCTTCACTTTTATTTTTGACATATATGTCAACGCTGCACTCGTTTATATTTCGGTGATCGTATGCATGACATACAATTTTGGCTTCATCTCTTTTGAACGTAGTTTTTGTATATCAGTCTGGCGTAGAAGTACATTGTTGTAATACCAGCTGATTAACCCATAATAACTATTACAGCACACGATAATAGGATGCAAACAATACAATATTCCTTTCGTCTTTATAAAGGGATTACTCAAATGCAGTAAAATTTCAATAATTGAAGAAAAAAATAACTTAGCAAGATACCTAAGGCAATTCCAATTTCAGTGCATATGTCATACATGTAAATATTTCCCCAAATACATAATGACATCGAAATACCTCAAAGCAGTTATTAAACAGTTCATTTAAATATCCAAGTTACTACTCACCTGCCTTCGTGGCTTAATTCTTTCTTAGGCCACGGCCGCCTCCTTCCAAATGAATACTTCCTAAGTCTCCACGACTTCTTAACTTCTCATAAAACCATAATTCCTCTTTACTACTTCTCGAAAACAATAACTTGGATTTTCAAAATCACCAATAAACATAAAATCTGACTTCTCGTTCACTTTATAAAATTTAACTTAGCGTCAAGATATAACTTTACCGTAACGTCATTCCTTACTTACCATAACAAAATGATTAAGACTTGGACAAAATACTACTCAATACCTGAATTACGTATATCACTAAACTATTTCACAAAAACACATGACAAACTCCTCGGAATAAATATTTCGTTCCACAAAATATTAATGCTCTTATACTTTGAACTTAGTCTATTCATGATTTGACTTTTTGCTGAATGCCTAAAAACCCCCCTTAGTTTTCTCTCAAAACTCTTAATTAAGTACCGTGTCCTCCAAACACCACTTCCTACTTGTTCTGACCGCCTGGACTATAGCTCACACTTGCTATACCAGAATCTCTCAAAACTCATCGTGACATCACACGTCACATACAAAAACCTCCCCTATTCCTGGTATAATCCCACTTCTTCTTACTGTTACAGGTCACCTCTTACTGACCAATAACACATTAAATTTCAGCTAAAAAAAAAATCTTACATGCTTCGACTAACTCCTTGGAATAATAACATCACCCTTTGCTTTCCTAACTATTGTCTTCCTAAAATAATGACAGTGTTCCAGTTGACAGTCAATAACACCGACACTTCTAATTAGCAAATATTCTCCCATAATCACTTCATAAAGCAAGTTCTGAGTTCTAACACAGTTCAGATACTTTCTTCTCTATCAAATTAAATGCGTAACTTACACCTGCCTTTAATTGTAACTTCATTATTACCCCTTAGGTATACACTTATCTTACCAACTTATTCTTCCTTCAAAATATTAACTTATCTTTACTAACTCCGTATGACATAAATAAAACTTTAATTTCCTGTCTACTAAAAAAAAAGATTTATCTTTAAATCCTAAAACGTTGAATTATAATAAATTCCTTTCAATATTAGTAAATATTATGTCAACCTTTTAATTATTATTATCATCTTTACTTTTACCTGTGTGTAGGACAACAATCTACCACATAATTAATTCGTTATTAATCATCAGTAACTTTTTACTACAAAGTGGTTTAGCTCGATAACAAGCCTTGTAATATCTTTAAAACGTGCGTAACTGTAACAAAAACTTGGACAATCTTACCTTTGTAATCTCTTATTACCTTGTGTGCATACATCCATATATACTTAAAAAAAAACTCCCTTATTAACTTCACGTAGTCCCGTAGATACCATAAAAAAATAATTATTGCTCAACGGAATATACCTCGCTGACCTACTTCATCTTACCAAAAACTTCCTCCAACCTACTTCATTTGGCATCTTACCAAAAACTTCCTCAAAAAACAACTTCATTTGGCATCTTACCAAAACTTCCTCCTTAAAAAACTTCATTTGGCATCTTACCAAAAACTTCCTCCAACCTACTTCATTTGGCATCTTACCAAAAACTTAAAACCACTTTGCTCAACGGCATTACCTTCGTTGGCCTACTTCTTCAAACTCACGTCCATTTACGTGAAAATACACACATACACACACACATATCTGTCACCAAGTAAGTTACCAGATGTCCTAATTAGTTACTACTTCCTCATTTCAACCCGATGTTGGTTAATTCATACAACGCATTACCATTAACAATTCTAAACCACTTATAAATTTCTCAACATATATCCGCTGATAACCTCGCTGTCCTCAACTGAAACTTCTTTATTAAATCAATACTTAATTCTTCAACTCACTAGTTTTATTACCACTGTATCATCTGATCTTCACTCACTTTTGAATTAAATCTTTATTACCATTATATTCTTAATTATGGTTGCCATAATAATTATTACTTTCTTTCGATTACTTACCTATGTAATAACCTTCCTACTTTTAAAATTTAATTCTTACTTCATCCAACTTACCTGCAGTTTAAGGACCTACATTCAACTTACCTGCATTGCTCAATAGCACGACAACCTCTGTCTTCAAAATTAAATAATTTTAGTCAATCTAAATCAATAAGCGTAGGCACTACGCGCCCCTTACCATCCTAACTTCACGACTGAATTAAAATTACACACAGCAGGTTCCTTATCTACCTCTGTTAAATCCTATTAAACTTCATTACTTAATATTTAAGTCATACGGAACAGTAACTATCGGTAATATAAATTTACATAAATACGTTCACTGGCATTTCACCGTTCTTACCACATTCATCTTCAATTCTATCTTTAACTAGAATTCCACATAATTCCTTCCGTGTTACATTAGTTTCTACTTCCTCTGTACTACATTCATCCATAGTAACACAGTACTTCGGCTTTCCCCCTCTCACATCCCCAAGTCTGGCTAATTCAGTACGCCACTGCACGTCATATGCTTTCTTTCTCTCTCTCATCCTGATTTCTTTCTCCTCTAGCAACTTAATTCTCTTTTCTTTCATTTTACTTCTAAAATATCTACCTTTAGGTTTCATTTTCATTTCTCCGTTACTATCACTTAATGCTCTCTTTAGCCGTGGACTACTGCTTCTGCTCTTATCTATCTCTCTCCTCCTCTTAACCTGTTTACTAATTATGTTCTTCTGACTATGACTTAACGCACGCTTCTCTGCCACTAATAATTTCATATTAACTTCCTCTATCACAGGACTAAATTCTTCCCTAGTTTGCCTATCTAATTTATCTATGATTGTCTGCATCTTAATCTCTTGGGTGCTTAGTACTTTCTTTATCTTACCTACTTCTATCCCTATCTTTTCTCTCATCTTCTTCACTTCTTTTTCGCTACATTCTATAGTCTCTTCTACAGCTATCCTGCGTTCATCTAAAATCTCCTTCAACTCTACTATGCTTTCTCCTACTATCTCCTCTGACGCTAATCTATTTTCACCTAAAATCTCGTCTGACTCTAATCTGATTTCACCTAAAATCTCCGCTATTTGCCGTTCCTCACCTAAGATCTCCTCCGATTCCAATCTGCTTTCACCTACAATCTCCAATGACTCTAATCTACTTTCAATTACAGTCTCCACTAATTCCAATTTGCTTTCACCTAAAATCTCGTCTGACTCTAATCTGATTTCACCTAAAATCTCCGCTAATTCCAATTTGCTTTCACCTAAAATCTCGTCTGACTCCATTCTACTTTCAATTATAGTCTCCTTACAGGCTGTCTTTACTGATTCTACTGCAGTTTCCCCTAAAGTCTCTACCACCTGCCTAGTTTCCACTTCTACCAATTTGCTAAAACTTTCACCTTGAGTTGCTATTTTCTCTTCAATCACAGTTACTATTCTTTCCTGAATCCTACTTTCTGCTGCTTCTAATTTCTTATCTACTGTCTTAATAATATCTTTAGCCTTCATCTCTACCTCCTCCTTAATTTCACCTCTGATTTCCTGTTTCACCCCCTGAATACTCTCCTGTAGCATATCATACTTCATACTTAATTCTCTATTCATCGTTTCCACAATATCTAGTTTTACATTATTCTCTTCCAATTTCTGATTTATTTTACTCATATCCTCTCTCATCTTTTGATTACTCTTATCTAATTTCTCACCTAAATCTCTACTCAATTCCTTCCTACTTTCCAAATTATCTTTCTTACTCTCTTCCATATTTTTATTCATATCTTTATCTAATTTCTCAAATTTATCATTGAATTCCTTCCTACTTTCTAAATTATCTTTCTTACTCTCTTCCATATTTTTATTCATATCTTTATCTAATTTCTCAAATTTATCATTGAATTCCTTCCTACTTTCTAAATTATCTTTCTTATTCTCTTCCATATTTTTATTCATATCTTTATCTAATTTCTCAAATTTATCATTGAATTCCTTCCTACTTTCTAAATTATCTTTCTTATTCTCTTCCATATTTTGATTTAGCCTACCAATATTTTCTTTCATCTCCCTACTATTTTTATTCATCTCCTGACTATTTTTATTCATCTCCCTCAAGATATCAGCTAATGAAATTTCATGGACCTCTAAGGACTTCTGTTTCTCCTGACTACCACTAGTCTCAGGATGTACCTCTGTATTCGTCTCGAGATTTTCCTCTGAATTCATGTCAGGGTTAACCTCAGGATTATTTTCAGGATTACTCTCAGGATTATTCTCAAGATTTACCTCCGACATCTTGGTATTATTCTCTACGCTCTCAACATTGCTACCGCTATCAACCTCCTTATAATTAACTTTCTTGACTGCATCCCTACTTCTCAACTGCCTCTGTTCCTCTTCCGACATCTCGAAGTACACCGTATAACAATTGCCCTTCCAAAATTTCACTTCACTTCACTGTCCCCCAAAAGCACTGACAATTTGCACTGAAATTATACACTCCTCTGACTAAATACCGAATGGTTTTCGTGTCCTACTTTGTGGCGCCAAATGTAACATTTTTAATAAGTTATCTAAACGTGGTGATGACTATTGTGGTTCAATAAAACAAACATGATATGAATAAATAATATACACTGTGGTGTGACCTTACCTGTGATAGTGTAATATAATAAGTTGTTGAGCGCCAGATTCCTATTTAAGATAGTGAATCGAAATTTATTGATTTAACCTCGGCTATCAGCAGTAGAGTCGAGAACCACTTACCCGGGCCGTAGTGAGACAAAGTCATCTAACCAATCCGTATTTAATCAAGGAGTATGATTGCCTTAAAGTACCAACTACAATGAAAGAAATAGGCATTACGTTGAAGAGAATGAATTTATTAAATGCAAAAACAAAATATTAATAAAACAGAATAGTGATAGTCACACAATTGAATTTAAAATTACTCAATGCGGCAATTAATTATTTAAAAGAAAATGAATATTAAAATGAATTGAAAGTTAAATGAAGTTAAATTATAATAGAGACGATAGTTTTATTGAATTGTTGGCTCACCCAGTCGAAGATTCGTCATATTTAAGAAATGATCGATGATCTCGATGTTACGTCGCTTATGTTTAAAAAAATGATGTGATATCTCATTTACTATGAAATATCCTCATTAAGTACGTTGCCATCTGTAGAAAGACTCTTGATCAGGGATATAACCCATTATGTATTGATATAGATGTCGGCAAGACATCGTTCAGTGTCGACTCTCGGTGCTCAGTCCATTAGGACCCAGAAAGAAAGGTTACAACTTCCTTACTTCATTGAGAGCTGTAGATCAATGCGTCTTTTGTCGGAGTCGCAGGTACTAATGACTTCGTTGTCACGTGGTTTTCGACGGTCTCCCCCTCCAGTAAGCTTCCCTTTCTTCAGTGTTCATTCTCTCACGAGGGCTAATTGCACCACAATTTGTAATCTTTAGACGCGTACGTACCGTAGAAAATGGCGTGTTGGTTACACCATAGTGGGTTTCTTAACATCTCAGGAAAATGACGCAGTTTGCCGTGGTGAAATTCTTACTACGTCGTTCAGTTTGTGACGCACAGGGTTAGTCCATATCGCCAGTCTTGTTGCAATATATAATACTTCGTCTCTTTACAAGTAATTGTTAATAAAAATCTAATTGAATATAATAATCAAAACCGCTTACAATTATCTGATATAAAAATCATCTCATTGATGTACTAATTAATAAGAATAATAAATATGATAATTATAAATGAATAACCCTATAAATATAACAGCTATGGGATCGAATCGTTACAATACAGGCAATTAACATGAGCAGGATATATGAAAATAGGCTGTATAGTTCTTCACGGAACTACTTGTTTTTTGTTTCTTAGATGGTTTATTTTTTCTAATTTTAGATTGTACATTTCTGAAGGAAACAATATAAGGGAATGAAACTTCATCTCGATATTCTATACGATGGCGGGAATTTGTGTGTTGAGTCCAATAATTTGAACAGATCTGTACCTTGAATGATGAGCTGTGGAATGTGTCGTTAGTGTACAGTATTTTATTTTATTATTTAATGCATGTTATCCATGATAGAGAAATATTCCACCTAAAACTTATAATTTTTAAAATACCGAAACGTGTAGGCTAATTGAAATCACCGATTTTTCCACTTTAAAATACTGCTTTCTTCACTTTGAAATCACGGAAAAATCCCTATCCCTACATATCATCATCATCATCATATATATCATTTCAGTATTATAGATCCCTCCTGCGGCGCTCACAAGCGACCGATCGTGACTAATGATCATTCAAATGAAAGAGAATAGACATTAGCAGTGACGAATTGCACTCTAATTTCATAAATATCTACAATTTCTTAAAAAAAAAGACTTTTAAAAAAATATACGAAGTGTGCGATTTGCAGATACTGTTGCTGTAGGAAAATACGCTCCATAATTTCTGTTCACTTCACATTTTGAACGCTGTGACGCCTGTCTCATGCCATTTTAACATTCTGAGGCCTTTCCTTTATCATTTTTGCATGGATTTAAGAAACAGTAAATCAAAGAAATGAGTACTCAAAACGTATAATTTCGTAAATATCGAATAACCGGCGAGGGAATAAGTGTGCCAGGACTTGAAATTAAAGTTAATATCCGGGTATTTGCCCGGAGAGAGTTAAAAAAACTCGGGGAGAAACCGTACGCGGATTCAAACCGACAATCTTCGGACTTTTTGGGGCTTTGCGACATCGTGTTCATGTAGCCCAGTGTACTTGGGTGTGTATGAAGAATTTGTCTGATAACCAGGGCCCAGAATGTTATGACCTAAAAATGTTTTAAAAAATATATAAAATGACTGCAAAAATCTCATAAAATGACCAGACAACTTTTAAAAAATTACCTAAAAATGTGATTGAAACTGACATAATTTCATTACACAAAAAATCCAAACAGACTACGTCATTGTATGTTGAAATGATTTTAATAGCTACCTAATCTAATTTAATTATTATTTAACTAATACGAATTATTTGCACACAAATACTGGTTATTATTTCTGTCTAATGTGTCTCCTGGAATGTGGATATTTAAAGAAATAAGGGTTGAACAAAGTTGTGAACATCTCATGTCTTCGTATTCATCCTCACTTTCAGATCCGTTAATATCCAGTACCATACGCAAAACACACATCATAAACCATTAAAAACAGAGAAAATAACTAAAACGTTTAAAATATTCAAATCAATTCGATGAAATTACAAAAAAATGACGTGAAAAGTGAGAAAATGACATAAAATTGTGTGATTTTTGCTTTTGATTTTTGGTTGTGTTTTTTGGTTTGTGTTTTTTGTTTTGTTTTTGTTTTGTGTCTTAGATTTGTGCTTCGTGTTTTCTGTTTTTGATGTTTGCTGTGTGTTTTAGGTTTGTGCTTTTTGCTTTGTGTTTTTGATTTTTGGTTTGTATTTTTTTTTTACTTTATGTTTTTTGTTTTTGATTTTTGCTTTGTGTTTTTTGTTTTTGCTTTGTGTTTATTGTTTCTTGTTTTTGCTTTGTGTTTATTGTTCTTGATGTTTGCTTTGTGTTTTTGAATTATGATTTTTGTTTTTCCTTGGTGTGTTTGATTTTTGGTTTGTGTCTTTGCTTAGTGTTTTTTCTTTTCGATTTTTGGTTTGTGTTTTTTTGCTTTGCGTTTCTTGTTTTTAATATTTGCTTTGTGTTTTCGGTTCTTTTTGTTTTTGCTTTATGCTTTTGATCTTTGGTTTGTGCATTTTTGTTTTTAATTTTTGGTGTGTGGCTTTCTTTGTTTTTTGTTTTTCCTTTCATCCGAAGATTGGTTGGTTCTTAAGTTTAGGGGATGCGACAACGCGGTCATGTAGCCCCGTGTACTTTGGGTGTGTGTAGAATCTGTCTGATAACCGGTGTTAATTTTAATGGCTGTATTAGTGTGTGTACCTGTTGTAATTCAAGTAAGGACTGCAGACGATCAATTTTCAAGTAGTTCCTACTTTTGCCGCCAAACGCCACCGTCAACGACTACTAGTTCAGAACTTAGCTACTAGACGCCACCGCAGTCGGCTCTTGGCAACGAACGTAGCAACCTAAGAGCGTTGTTCACATACTTAACCTATACAATATAGCTTCACACAGGTGTAATTAGGGGAAAGTTCTTTAACATGCCATAAATCTATGACATGGGACCGCCGGCTTTACTTCCCCTCCGAAGGAAGGCATACTGAGGGATTTTAAAGCTCTTAAAAATCCGAAGATTAGTTTTATTGAAAACTTAGAAGAATGTCGAAAAAATGGCTTACTAAAATTTTCAATTCTGTAATGTAGGGGCCATGAACAGGATTTGTATATAAGTTAGCAATGTCTGTGGTGAACATTTTAAAGATGACATGTCATCAGAATCCGGGGCCTGCTGATGTGATAACCTATGTCGCTTCGTCAGGCCTGAAGAGAGGGTTGGGCAAACGGGGCTGTTACCCTGGGGCCCAGACTTGCTTAGGGTAAAAGTGCCCAAGGGAGACAATTTCTCTCAACATAATTTTAAAGATTTTTGAATTCTTCTGACAAGGATATATTATTTAATTTAACAGCAACTAGTGAATAGTCTGCAAAACTTCATAAAGAGGACATACAATGAATTTCATGTTTATCAGGATGATTTTAGCTTCTCCTGCAGGAAAATTCCAAGTTTTCAGAGTTATTTATTTAATGTATGGCATACCGTATTAAAATTGAGTTGCTACAGAGAGTTTAGTTTGTATGTAACGGAGATCCTCGCTTGCCCGCTCGTCCTTGGCGCGAACCTGTCTCCCGCCACGCACTTTGCCGTTAAGCGGCGCCCGCGCGGCACTGATTCATTGAGTATAGGAAATTTTACTTACCTAGTTCACAGCTGGTGCTGAAAATGTTCGCCATGCACTGCTACACATCGCTGGCACCTTTTTATGAAACTGGCAATGACTCTTTGAATTTCCTCAGCACCGATTGACTGTATTTCAGCTGTAATATAGTCTTTAAGCTCATTTATAGTGTGAGGTTTTCTCGCATACACTCTATTTTTAAGCGACCCCCACAAATAAAAGTCACATGGTGATAAGTCTGGGCTTCGCGGGAGCCACACGTTCCGACTTATAAACCTCGTACCGAAAATGCGACGCAATTCTGTCATGGATGCTTCGGCAGTGTGAGCAGTGGCAGAATCTTGTTGAAAGTAACTTGACAATCGCTCTCCGAAAGTCAGTTCGTCAAAAAATTGGTCAAGGATCACATTGAAGTACAAATTTAAGTACAAAATCCTATACTCAATGACTCAGTGCCACGCTAACGCCGCATAACGGCAAAGTGCCTGGCGGGAGACAGGCGCGCAACGCAGGCGAGCGGGCAAGCGAAGGTCTCCGTTACATACAAACTAAACTCTCTGTATAAAGCGGAAAGCTTAAAAATCATGATTTGAAAATTCAATATTTATTTAGTATGGTTCTGAGAAACGTCTTGCTTATCCTTGCGGTGAGCAGAAATAGTCACACACGACAATGATGAATTCTATGTTGATCAAGATCAAGAAGTACTGTAAAATAAAACAATCACTGGGAGACTATAATAGAGCTCTGAATAAGGAAAGAACAAGGGAATTCATATTTAATTAGATATACTAAATTACACGGAGTTTTTTTTCTTTGTGTGTGTGTGTGTGTGTGTGTGTGGTTGATACTTCCAGGATAATGTCACGGGACAAATAATAAAGGGACCCGGAAGTTCTAGTCCTGGGGCCCACAGCCGCTTTCTACAGCCCTGCGCCTCGTTGCGTAGTGGCTTGCATTCTTAACTGTAATTGTTTTCCGTAGCATTATTAGGTCTATAATTTGTCATTATTGGCGTGCTAGCATCAGCTGTTGTAAAATTGACAGGTCATTAAAATCCTATATTATTCAAAAGTTTTCTTTTTCTCGAACTGTGTGAAAAAGACTAAAATTTGATTAATCGACTGATTATTCGATCAAAATTTTTAATCGGTCGACAGCTCAAATTATTTTTTAATAAGGCAAGACTGAAAAAATGGTCTCGAAGCTATCTTTACTATGGAAACAGTTATGCGTAGCAGACCGTAGTGCAAAAGCATTTAAAATGAACCGTAAAAAAATAGTTGTTCACACTTTTCGTTGGTTGGTTGGTTCCTTTGTTTAGGGGCTGCGACAACGCGGTCATGTAGCCCCGTGTACTTTTGGGTGTGTGTAGAATCTGTCTGATAACCGGTGTTATTTGTGATGGCTGTATTAGTGTTTGTTATCTGTTTTTAATTCAAGTAAGGACTGCAGACAATAATTTCAAGTAGTTCCTACTTTCGCTTCAAATGCTACCGTCCACGACACCTAGCTGTGAACTTGGATACTACTAGATGCCATCGCAACCAGCGCCTGGTGACGAACGTTGGAACTTAAGAGCACACACAAGTTTAGTTATTGGAAGGTTTATATTTCATGCTTTACCTCACCTCCGAAGGAAGGCATACTGAGGGATTTTAACGCTCAAAAAATCCGACGTCTTTGGCCGGGTTTGAACCCGCAACCTTGGGCATGCGGCTTTGGTGGCGTACTTGGTAGCATGCTGGGCTTCTATGCCCACGATCGCGGGTTCAAACCCGGCCGAAGTTGTCGGATTTTTTAAGACCGTTAAAATCCTTCAGTATGCCTTCCTTCGGAGGGGAAGTAAAGCCAGCGGTCCCATGTCATAGATTTATGGCATGTTTAAGAACCTTCCACTAATTACACCTGTGTGAAGCTAAAATATAGATAAGTTAAACATTCGACAAACGCTGTTAGGTTCCGACATCGTCGCCAGGAGCCGACTGCGGTGGCATTTGGTGATCAAGTTCTGAACTAGTAGTCGTTGACGGTGGCGTTTGGCGGCAAAAGTAGGAACTACTTGAAAAAAAAATCCAATGTCTGCAGTCCTCACTTGAATTGATTGAAAACAGATAACACACACTAATACAGTCATCACAAATAACACCGGTTATCAGACAGATTCTACACATACCCAAAGTACATTGGGCTACATGACCGCGTTGTCGCAGCCCCTAAACTGAGGAACCAACCACCCAATCAACTTTGAACATAGATCTTCATAATTTCATTTTGGTATGATTTATTTCTTCATTATTATAATAATCGTGATTTTACGGACTTGTGTTCTCGATATTTCACTTCTTATAACAACGACAACCACCACCACCACAATTCATGTTGAATTAGTTTAAATAGTACATTAAGCAACGAGCCTATAATGGCAATAATTAAGACACGAGCATGTTTATAAAACGAGTGTCATACGACTGTTTATGTTCGACGATAATTATAATTTTTTTATGTTCGAACATAAATATTCATAAATATCTGTCGAGATTTCGCCAGTTTTATGAAATGAACAGGGCGCATGGGACGGAGAGAATACCTTGTATTTGACTATGGCCTTCTCGAATACCGCACTATGACACTAGCCACGCAGTGAAATTTAAAATAGGAGGCCGTGGAAGTCAGAGCAGGTGCGATGCTATCCTTACCTAATTGGTCACACAACTGTTTCTTGAGCTCTGATTGGTGGGAGAAACTGTATCATAATGAATAATAGTACTATAATGAGCCTCATTATGATACAGTTTTCTGATATATAATATTTACATTTGGACATCGTCGAACATAAATATAATAAGGTTATCACTCACGTGTTTCTATTGCAGTTGTGAAGAGCGCCATCTCCGATACCAGAATCAGCAGCAAAACAATTGACGATGAAAACCATCTTCTTTGACAGCAAAGACATCCTACTCGTCCACCCGTCATTTTTTAGATAATATTAAAAACAAAACACTGAAAACTGAGCCTAGGAGAACGGCGCACTGGAGTAAGCGAACTGTCAGGCCAGCCGGCAGAAGTACGAGAAGTGAAAGTAATATGAAGTTCCTTGTACAGGCCAAGCGGGGAATGGGTTCTGGCTCATGTTATATAGCAAACAGATGTAATGGAGCGGGAAGGGGGGGGGGGGGAAATGAAATGGTGGGGATTTCCATTGTTCACTTGATCAGATAAGGAAGTCCGAACACATTTAAATGTGCCATTTTAGTCAATGTCACAATGTCCTCTCTAGCGCGTCTTATTTGCTGACAAAGATTACAACACACCCTAATAAGCATTAGCATCCTGCCATCCTGTGTATTTAAGAATGACTGAAATTTTCCCAGAATTATATTTCCAGAATGAGAGAGAAAATTCTGGAATAGCTTAAAGGGTTGGACAAAGTTAACCTATAACCCCTACAATAGGGGTGAACAAAGTCAAAGTAATGCAATGCCGGTTACGAAACTCGAGTACAGTATTACAATTCAAATTGGAGAGTGGTTGTTGCTAATTTTAGGGACTGCGACATCGTAGTCATTTTGCCCCCGTGTTTTTGAATGTATGTGGAATTTGCGTGATAACTTGTGTCACTGTGATGTGTGAAATGCATCTTAAAAAAAATCAGAAACCACTATGGACGTCAAATTGACAGGAGAAAATCTAAAGGAAGTAGGAGACTTCTGTTACTTAGGAAGCAAAATAACGAGTGATGGACGAAGCAAAGAGGAAATAAAAGTAGCTTGGCTCAGGAAAGTAAAGTATTTCTACTGAAAAGGAATCTGTTGACATCAAATATAGATTTAGGTGTTAGGAAGTCATTTTTGAAAGCCTTCGTCTGGAGCGTGGCGCTCTATGGAAGTGAAACTTGGACTGTTGGTGCAGCAGAAAAGAGGAGAATTGAAGCGTTTGAAATGTGGTGTTACAGGAGAATGATGAAGATCAGATGGGTAGTTAGGGTTACAAATTGAAGAGGTATTCAGACGAGTGGGAGAGGAGAGATGTGTCTGGTGACTGCTAATGAAGAGACGAGATAGGTTGGTAGGGCACATACTAAAACACCCAGGAATAGCGAAGTTAGTTACGGAAGGAAGGGTCGAGGACAATAACTGTAGGGGTAGCTATGTAGAGATGGAACGATTAGCTCAGGACAAGGAAGGATTGAGCTCTGCATCAAACCGGTCAAATGACTGAAGGCTCAAACACCAACAAAGAGTGTAGGTATTTGTAAATTAGGGGATAGGATTGGGAAGGAGGCGGCAGTGGACTTAAGTTAGGAACCAGCCCAGCATTTACCTGAGGAAGAAGTTGGAGGGAAACCACGGAAAACCAATGCTGAGGAGGGAATCGAACCCACCTCTTCTCTATTTTGCCTCACGAACCTGAGTGTACTCCTTTCCATCCAGTGGCATTACTAAGCGGAGGGGGGGGGGGGTCATTAGGAGGAATCCCCCCCCCCCCCAATCCTCCGAGCCAAATATTATTTTAAACGTAATTTGATGAAATTATTATTTGAAACAGGATTTTTTTGATTGATGACTATAATAATAATATTAATAATAGGCCTAATAATAATAATAATAATGCAATTGGTTTTACGTCCCTTTTAACTACTGTGGCTTTTAGAGACGCCGGGATGACGGAATTTTGGCCCGAAGAGGATCTTTAACGTGCCAGTAAATGTACTGACACGGCTCCCTCACATTTGCGCACCGTCAAATGCCAGCTGACTGCACCAGGATTCGATCCTGAAACCTTGGAAACAGCAGGCTAGAACGTTACCACTGAGCCATGCAGCCAGCCGGATTGATAACAAACGATTGGATTATGAACGTTTATATTTACTAAATATATAAAATATCTAGTGTTAGGCACATTGAGCGGTGCAAATAAACCTTGTCAAATGCTATCGAGATCTAACAGAGAGCAAAAAAGCAAAATTCAAAAGCAAAAGCATAAAACATACCAAAAAGAAAGAAACATAAAGCAAAAAGCGAAAACTAATACAGAAAACGAACACAAATTAAAAAGCAAAATTGAAATAAGAAGCGAAAGCAGAAAACAAAGACGAAACCAAAAACCAAATACAAAAAACATAAAGCAATAGGCAAATTTCAAAACCAAAAGCTGAAAAGAAACGCATAACCAGAAACAAAGAACTCAAAGCAAAATTCAAAATCAAAACCACAAATCAAACATAAAGAGAAAAGCAAAATTCAAATAAGAAGCATAAGCAGGAAACAAACACAAAACCAAAAACCAGAAACAAAAAAACATAAAGCAATAGGCAAATTTCAAAACCAAAAGCTGAAAAGAAACGCATAACCAGAAACAAAGAACTCAAAGCAAAATTCAAAATCAAAACCACAAATCAAACATAAAGAGAAAAGCAAAATTCAAATAAGAAGCATAAGCAGGAAACAAACACAAAACCAAAAACCAGAAACAAAAAAAAAACAAAGCTAAAAGCAAAATTCAAATAAAAATCGAAAGCAGAAAGCAAAGATAAAACCCAAAACAAAATACGCAAAGCAAAAAAGCAAAATTCAAATAAAAAACAGAAGCAGAAACCAAACACAAAAAGAAAACACAGAGCTAAAAGCAAAATATAAATTAAAAGCAAAAACAAAAAACATACACAAAACCACAAAACAAACACAAAGCAAAAAGCAAAATTCAAATAAAAAACTGAAGCAGAAACCAAACACAAAAAGCACAAAGCATTAATTAATTCTGGTCTGAGGGCTGAAACGGGGTGCACTCAAGCCTTATGAGGCAAAACTGAGAACAGGTGGATTCGATTCCTAGCTCAACCATCTTGAGAGTGGTTTTCCGTGCTTTCCCACTTCTACTCCAGGCGAATGCCGCGATGGTTCCGGAATTAGGGCCTCAGCCGCCTCCTTCTCAATCCTCTCCTGAACTGCTATGCCCAAGATCGTGGGTTCAAAGACGGCCGAACTCCTCGGATTTTTTAAGAGCGTGAAAATCCTTCAGTATGCTTTCCTTCGGAGGGGAAGTAAAGCCGGCGGTCCCATGTCATAGATTTATGGCTTGTAAAAGAACCTACCACTACAATTGGTAGTGTGTAGCTAAATTTGTAGGTTATATTTGCCTAGTACACAACGCTCCATCGAGTTCCAGCGTTCGCCGCTAGGTGTTAGTTGGAAGCCCTCGGGCGTTCAATTGAAAATACCCAGCTATGGCCATTGGTTACAATACATTTGTAAGAATTACAATCACACACATTAATACAGCCATCACAATAACACAGGTTATCAGAAAAATTATATACACACACCCAAGTACACGGGGATGCATTACAACGATGTCGCGAAGCCCGTAAATGAATTAAAATCTACTTTGACCCGTTCCAGCCCCCAGACTAGAATTAAATTTCTTGTCAGAGCCGGGAACCAAACCCGGGTCTCTGCGGAAACAGCCAAGAATGCTAACCACTAAACCACGAGGTAGATCAACAACGATTATTATTCAGATAGAATAATGTACTTCATAACTTATTATATTGTATGGAACTTCGTAAAATACAACCTTGGTTCAATAGAAGGCTTCATAACGCAACAACAAAATATCTTGTATTCTTAATGCGTTCAAAGACCGTGCACCTATTATTCATATTTTCCAAGGAGTAAATAACATAGTTTCCTTGTTTCATCATTTAAGTCAGAACACTCGATGCCGCAATATTTCTCTGAATATTTATTTACACTCAATGAATAAACCCAGTGTAATTAACATCATTTATTCATATTGCGTATGTTATCAGATCACTATCGGCTACAGACGTGTATAATGTACTGATCAGTTTCCTCGACAATACTCCACAGCAGTTGCTATGGTACGGTGCATTAGCGACGAATTTTATTTGACGACAAACGGCCTCCTAGAGAAGGAATAACTATCGTTGACAGTTGAGTCAGTGCCATTAGCGCACAGAGAATAATAATAATAATGTTAATGGTTTTAAGTCTCTTTGCATTTTTGGCAAAGTATTGTCATTACTAAGACCGAAAGTTCATGCACTATAAATTAATAAATTAATATGCATGCAAAAATATGCATTACGTTTCAAACAAGAAGTTCCGTGACGAACTGAAGAGCCTAATTTTCTTAAAATTAAGATTCGTGCCAATTATTAATCTACAGTATATGAACCTATCTAGAATAATGACGATATTAAGTTGGTAATATCGAAATGACTAATTAGTTCGAAATATACCTGGTATAATGAAGCCTAATAGAGCACTACAGTTGGCAGCCCCGGTGTCTGAATATATTCTTAGTTCCATCTCTTAAGATACTGAATACAAAATTTGGTTGAAGTCCAATGGACGTACATGCAGTTAGACACTGGATTTTTAAGCTGGCGTAAAAGCATGTTGGCAACAATGTCATGCGTGTTCTGGTCATAAATAACCTGACATATTATACTATCTTGTTGTGCCAATTTTGGATGAAATCCATTTGTTAGTATAGAATGTACATGTATTTTAAAATTGGACCTTTTAGCAGGCATAGAATCATGTTGGCAGCACTGAAAAATGAAAATCCACATCCTGCTTCCAGTCTCCGACCGGGTCAGGAATGGAATGAATGAAGCCCCCATCTAGCGGCGAGGACATGAACTGTGCCGGCTGCCGAGGCCTGACGCACTCCTCTGGAGCAATGATTAAATGAATGACAGATGAAATGAAATGATAGTGGTGAGTGTTGCTGGAATGAAATGTTGACAGGGAAAACCGGAGTACCCGGAGAAAAACCTGTCTGCCTCCGTTTTGTCCAGCACAGATCTCACATGGAGCGACCGGGATTTGAACCACGGACCCAGCGGTGAGAGGCTGGCGTGCTGCCGCCTAAGCCACGGAGGCTTTGTTGGCAGCACTGACTTATATTAATTACTCCAAATTAATCTAGAATGTCAGGTGCTACGTGTGCAAAGTATAGAGCTGTTGGCTTGCATACTTTCTGATATATTGATATTTGGGTTAAGAAATATAGACAGCATTTATTAAAAGTTGGCAGCCCTGATTGCTCTTAAGAATACGCTCAGTCATATCAGTTTATGTACACATATTACATACAAAATTTGGTTGAAATCCAATTGATGGTGTAGAAGTTAGATGCATTTAAAAATTGGACTTATCAGATGGCTTAACATTATTTCGGCAACACTGTTATGTATGGCGTCCTGGAAAATAATCTGAAATAGTATTATCTACATGTGTGCCAATTTTGGAATAGCTCCCATGCATACCTTCGAAGATATCCAACATGGAGCTCAAATTTCTAGTGCGTTTTTTCTGCAGTTGGTAGCACTGACATCATTTTCAAATACGGGCTTGAGATATTCTGGTATACATCTTTACTCATACTAAATTTGATTTCGATTGCTGCAGCTGTTTAGGAATTGATAGGGGGGAAAACACATACAGACAGACAGACAGACAGAAGGACAGACAGGCAGACAGACACACATTTTCCCGGATCGATCTCATAAGTCTACTTTTTCCTAATTTTTGCATAATGTGAAAAGTAGGCTAAAAATATGCACTGTGAAATTACTACGGCAATTACCATCACTCCGTATTCTTTAGAGTTTCTATTTTGAATATAAAGAAAATATGAACAGGCAGGCATAGCCTATAACAACAGTACACCTTTTTATTAGGCTAAATATCTCAACTAAGAAACAATTCTAAATAGTAGGAAATGTTATTTTATAGAACTTCAAGTGGTAATAATAATAATAATAATAATAATAATAATAATAATAATAATAATAATAATAATAATTGACCCGTTAATAAATATTAACGTGCATTCCAGTCGTATCCGCGGGCGGCTGCTGTTGCAAACTTGATCTTCACGGTATCTATTGGTGACTGTCCGAACTAGTGAGCCGGCAACCTTCAGCGTGTCTGTCTTGTCGATGGCTCGCTCGTGTGGCTAATGTTGGCACTTAAGTTTTGAGAACTCGAGGTCTCACGATCGGCTCCGTTCGAGCCCGAACGGCGGCCATTTTGTTCTGGTTGTTGAGATAAACAAATGAAGTTGAGGGAATTCTTGCAAGAAGGAAAGATGTGAGAACTAAATCTCTGGTGTAAAACGGGGATTATCTGGCCTTAGGCCAGGTAAACTTCCTTTCCCCGATATAATTTCGTCTCTACGTGATTTACATTTACCGCCCACCGTTGAGAAATCTCTGTCATCGGATTAAATATGTAGACATGAAGAAAACGCAATGTATGAAGTTTGGCTACAGGAATACATCTCTTTATTAAGGTTTGTTTGTGTTAAAAGTTATTGGAACTATTTGTGACCTGAAAATGTGAATTGGTCGTCGATACGAGTATTTGTGTTGGTGTTATTCTACATATTTTATATGTTGCAGTCTTGAGCTGTTGAATAATTATCTTAGCGCAGTTGGCATTTATTTTGCCGTTAGTAAGTCACTTGGTTTGTAGAACCGAGTAGGCCTAAGCATGAAGAGAAAGTTCCAATACCTTATTTTTAACTTGATGTAATACACTTATTTATATGTATTTTGGGAGGGTTGTGTTTTATCTTTTTTCTGACGTGCCGTGCTGTGTAATGTTCAGATCTCATTTTGTTTTGAGCGAGGAATTTTCCTAACCTTAATTTTTTTTTCGTAACAGTTAATTTTCCTTTTCCTCGTCTCGTTAGCGTGGTCTCTTAAAGACTCTGTTTAAAATATCACCACTTATGATATGTATTTTTATTTTTTCCATGGTCCGTTGCCTGGATACTCTCCGGGATTGTTATCCGATCTCGTTTTTCTCGGAAACAATGTAATTAATTTTTCATGTCGACTTGAGGTCATTCATATTGAATTTTCATGCCGTACGCACGTACCTTGCCTTTGCTCCTGAGTAACTAAAAGATTTCAAGAATTATCTTATTAATTTCCAAGAGATATCTTCTTGGTGGTTTGAACTTGTCATTCTTCGAACCTATACGATGTTAATGTATATTTTTTTCGGAATCTAATTCTACTGATGTAGAGTATAATTGGTTCTCGCATAATGGGACTTCTTCATTGAAATTGGGTAATTAAATTCCATCTCCTTCTTAATTTTTATTGGTTCCTTGCTTCTTGATTATTATTTTGTTTGTTCTATTTTTTACCTTTTATGTTACATCTTTTTCTTTAACATGCATGTAAAGATGTTCTTTCCTTCAATTATATTTAATGTTATGAAATGTGATTCGTGTTTTCTTCAAGTTTAGTTTTAGTGCTCTTCTCTCAATTTAAATGCAACCTGGGTATGGTAATTTGTCCAGCCGTTCCACACACATACCCTAGTTGCTCTCTGTTATTATTTATCGTTTTCTCTCTTAGTGTTTCTGAAGGTAACTTGTGGGTACATTTTTTGGTAGCAGAGCGTGGTTTTGTTTCCACCTTGTATTTGTTGAGAGAATGTGTACTGGGTTTGACTTGGAGAAAGCATAGGCATAAAAGGGTTACTTATTCTGAAAAAAATCTTGTATTAATCCTATGTGATTTTATGTTTCATGTCGACTATAAATGGAGCAACGGAATCTTAGGGCAGCTTACAGTTTGACCAAAGAAGAAATTATCTATGAACTCCTGATTAGAGGTTCTACTTCCTCTGGGAATAGGGAAAAGGATCTGATATTACTGAATGCAGTTTCGGATAATCCTGTACGTGTACCAAACTGGAGGAAATTTGACTGGACGTTAGGTAAGTCCCTTATTGTACCATCTGTTGAAAGTTTAATTGTGGTTTTTCATTCGTTAAACTCTGACTGTGCTCCGTCTAGTTCTCGACTTATCAGATTTAAGGTCCGCTGTTCACATTGGTACCATCGCCTTCGTGATTTAATAGAAGTTTGGCAGGATAGAGATCCTGAATTCCATTTAAAATTAATTTCTCTGCGTGCTAAACTTGTTGATTGCTTTTTTGCGTTATTCCCAAATAATAGTGAGAGTGCGAGTGTTAACCCTGATGTGTGTGCAAATGAAGGGGTTCCTTCTATTAGTGGATTGAACGAATTGTTGCATAATATCAGTGTTGAAAGCAATTTAGGAAGTTTTGGTGGATCTTTGTCGAATCATAGTGAACCTGCAACTATGTATAATCAGGAAAACTATCCTAGTGCGTGCAGAATATCTGAGGTTAGGTCTGAGTGTAGCAATGTCAGAACAGGGTCGACCTCATCACGTCATAACCTTGAGAATCTTGATGATATAAATGTTTCCTTTGCTAATGTGTCCATTTCTGGTGCTGCGAGCAACCAGGTTAGGGGTAATTTATCAAATGCTAGGTCGAATGATGAAAGATTATCGCCCCTATGTTCTGAAAATCCTATTAATTTAGAACATGTGTCATCTAATGTAAATAATAATACTCGTGGGGAGTTTAAAATGGGAATTAAGTTTGGTAGTGTACCTCATCCTTTAAATGCTTGCATCCAAAATCTAGAGATGTGCAACGGTAACGATGCTAACCTGTTAATAAAATTTTTAAAGCAGTTTATTGACCTTGCTGACAATGCTGTAAGATTTGGGTGTCCTGATAGTCAAATTTTCAACCTGATCTTTCCTTATACCTCTGGTTTATTGAGAGAAAAGTTAATTGTAGCCATGGAAGGTTGTTATTCCATTGATCGATTTCATCGTGAAATATTAAGTTCATTTATTCCTAGTCGTGCTTTGAGTATGCTGATGCATAATTTTTTCTATAGAGTTCAGAGATTCGAAGAGTCTTTAAATGATTATGTAACTGATATCAAGTCTTATGCTAGAGTTTTTTCTGTACAATTAAGTGAACAACAAATTGTGGCTTCTATATTGGAAGGGATTAATCCAGAAAGCAGGTCATACTTGACAACATGCAGTATTCCCGTAAATTTCTCTGATTTAAACAGATTTGTGTTGAATTCGGGTATTATCAAACATTCCGATTCCTTGAGAGTTGCCAATGTTCCTCCACCTAATTTTAATTCTAATCTATCTCAGGATTCTGGAAATCCTATCTGTTATGATAGCTCGCAAGGCCCTCGTTTCCAAAATAGAAATTCCTTCGATTCGGGTAATCGCACGTCGAATAACAGGAGAAGATGTGATACTTGTGGATCATTTCAACATATTGCTAAATGGTGTACGAGGAGACCTAAACATAACCCATGACTAAATCGTAAGGAGACTTCTTCGGATTGCCATGCGTCAAATAGTTCTAAAATAAACTCTATGGAGGTAAATAATTATTTTGATGATGTCAGAAGTCTTAAACCTAAAGTGAGGTTATGTAGTCGCATTTCTGAAGTTTCTAAACATTGTTCCCCATTTATTGATATTTGGGTAAATAACGAACCTGTTACTGCTCTGATCGATTCGGGTAGTGTGAAATCATTTTTAAGTAAAAACTGGTTTGAAAATATGAGGTCAGTATGCAAATTTGGAAAACTTATTAAAGAACCGAACAATTTTGTGTCAGCGAACAGTTCTAGTCTTGAAGTTTTAGGATTGGTAAACTTAAAGATCCGCATTTTAAATTTCACTTGGAGATATGATTTTTGGGTTGCAAATAATTTATCTTGCGACGCCATTATGGGTGCTGATTTTTTGTCTCATGTTGGGTTGTTACTAGACCTTAGAAACAGGTCATGTTGGTTTCGTTTTAAGCCTAATTTAAAATTAAACTTCAAGCCTTGTCTTAGTTTTTCCAGAGTGAATTCCTCCAAAGTTATATCTGGTTCTGACACCATTGAGGAGTTTAATTTTGAAAATCTTAAACCTGACCAAGCTGATAAACTTCGTGAACTGTGTTCATCCTTCCCTGAGGTTTTGACGAATAAGTTAGGGGTGACCAATCTATTGGAATACAAGATTGTCGTTTCTGATTATATTCCAGTCAGTTCGCCACCGTATAGACTAGCCCCTCCCAAGATGAAAATCTTGAAAGAGATAATCGACGAGATGTTAGATGAAGGGATCATTAGTAAGTCTACTTCCTCGTATTCGTCACCTATTTTCTTGGTGCCTAAATCTGACGGTAAATTTCGCCCAGTTGTTGATTATCGAGCTCTTAATAAAAAGGTTATTCAGCAGTCCATCCCGCTTCCTGATCTGAGATCTTGCTTTGCATGGTTTAGGGGTGCTAACTGGTATACGATTTTAGATCTGAATCGCGCGTACTTTCAGATTCCATTAACTGAAGATTCTAAACATCTAACAGCCTTCTCCACTGACTGGAATCTCTTTCATTTTAACCGTTTACCATTTGGGATCACCACGGGTGCGGCCATCCTAAGCCGATTGCTAGATATGGTATTTGATGGAATCAAGTTCAAGTTTGTGTATCATTATTTAGACGACGTAGTCATATTCAGTGAGAACTTTGATGATCATCTGGAACATATTGGTGAGGTTATGTCTCGTCTAAAGAAAGCTGGTCTTACCGTAAAACCATCTAAAGTTTCCTTTGCTAAACCCAAGATTTCATTTTTGGGACATATCGTAACATCGTCTGGAATTTCTGTGGATCATTCGAGAACCCAAGCGATTCGTGACTTTAAGCCCCCTAAGAATGTTAAAGGTGTATCAAGGTTCATCGGTATGATGAACTATTTCCGTAAGTTCATTAACAATTTCGCTCAGCGTGCTGCTCCTATAAATATGTTGAGGAAGAAGGGAGTTAATTTTGTTTGGGGTCCTTCGCAAGAAGCAGCATTTGAAGATTTGAAATTAGCTTTGATAAATGCACCTATTTTGTCCATCCCTGATTTCTCCAAAACCTTTATTGTGCAAACTGATGCCTCCAATAGTGCTGTTGGTGCAGTGTTACTACAAGACCATGGAAAAGGTAGATTACCTATTGCATACACTTCCCGCACTCTGAATGATGCAGAAAGAAATTACTCTGTTTATGAACTCGAAGGTTTGGCCGTCATGGATGCTCTTGAAAAGTTCAAGTTGTATATCGAACATGTACCCTTCGAGTTAGAAACAGATAACCAAGCCTTGAGTTGGGTTCTTGGCAGACCTAGGAAAACTGGTCGAATAGCTCGTTGGGCCACTCGAATTTCTTCCTTTAAGTTCTCTGTACGTCACATCCGAGGGAGTGAAAATGTCATCGCTGATTGTTTAAGTCGGATGTATGGTGACACTAATGTTGAGGTTGAGGAAAATGTGAAGTGTAACGCAATTTTGGAACATAACATGTCAAACGTAATTCTGTCTAACTGTCCCATGTTGTTTCGGGATGTATCTGAATATCAAAAGGAAGATCCAGTTCTAAGTGAGATTATAAGAAAATTAGAGGTTGGTGAAGTTGTAAAACCGTATTCATTAAGGAATGGAATCTTGTGTTGTTTGGCCCGTTCTGATAGAACACCTAAGATTGTTCTTCCCACTGTTTTAGTAGGCGAGATCTTTAAATACTTTCATGAGTCTCCTATCGGTGGACATTTAGGAGTATATAAGACCAGATTAAAGGTGAGGCAAAATTTTATCTGGAAGGGTATGGATGGTGACATCAGAAGACTGGTAAATAATTGTACAACATGTAAATTGGCAAAACCATCTCCTAACACTAAGGTTGGAATGTTATCGTCTCAACTTTCCGATAAACCTATGGAAAGATTGTTCGTAGATTTTGTCGGCCCGATGCCGCTGTCGAAGCTGGGTAACCGTTTTGTACTGGTTTGTACGGATGGCTTCAGTCGTTTTAACTGGTTGTTCCCAACTCGTTCAGCTACCACTGAAACGGTAATTAAATGTCTTAACCATATTTTTGCTGTTTTCGGCCCCTGCCAATTTCTGGTATCAGATAACGCGAAATGCTTTACATCACATGTTTTCCGCAATTTTTGTTTCGAGTTATCCATTTCCCATGTGACATCTTCTATCTATTATCCTAAAGGATCGTATGCTGAGAGGGTGAACAGGAATCTTCGAGCTGCGTTAATTGCTTACCATCATAAGGACCATAGACTATGGGACAGTTGTATTCCTTGGTTGACTTATTCGTTCAACACTGCGGTGCATGAATCTCATCGTACCACCCCTTTCAATTTAATGTTCTCCTTCGTCCCAAATTCCCCTATATCTAATTTGTGGACTATTAATCAATTGTTGCCTGATAAAGTCATGAATGAGAACGTACGTTCTATTTGGAAAAAGGCCAAAACATATATGAAGGTGGCACACGAGAAACTACAGCAGAGGTATAATAAAGGACGTAAACCTACGTCACTTCAGATTGGGGACATGGTTTTTGTCAAGAATTTTTCTGTTAAGGAAGTTGGTTCTAGAGAATCTGGCAAGCTAGTCACAAGATTCCGTGGCCCTTGTGAAATTATAAGTTTTATCACTCCGGTGACATTACTTGTAAAGGACCCTCAGAAAAAGAAAATATTTAGGGTGCATATGTCTCATGTTAAGAGAGGTTGTGATGTTTCAAATTAATGATCATAAAGTTGTATTTTAAATTTGTAAAAGCAAGGAATCTCAAAAATTTGATGGGGAAACCTTAGTTAAAACTTAGTTATGTATATTCTGTAGCCAAAATTTTTCCTAAATCATGTTTAAACTATGGACTTGTCGTAACTGATGTTAATCAAAAAGTGTGATGAAGAAAGAAATGGACCATTGCTGTCGGAGTACGATTTGATTTCAGATCAAATGTTGGTGATATCGTCATCCTGTTTGAAGAGCGTTGTGACTGTCGCGAATGTCCAGGGCCCGGACGTCGTGATGCTAAGCCGTGACCTCAGCACTGAGAATGACCGAGTCTCCTCCATCCTATGAAGACTCATTTCTGTATTTTATTGTATCAAAAAAAAGATTGTACTACTGCCAAGTAAGAGTTGGAATTTTACGCATGTTGGTGATTTTCAGATGCATGAAAAAACTTGGGTGTATCTAATCATGGAACGATCAGTTTGGTGTACTAGGTGTTGTGAGAACTGATGTATGTTTTCAGGTCATATTTTCTCGGTGTATCTTTTACCCCCAACCATAAACTTGTGAACAATTGTTGCCTATTGTCCAGCATTGTGTGGGGGAGAGATGACCCGTTAATAAATATTAACGTGCATTCCAGTCGTATCCGCGGGCGGCTGCTGTTGCAAACTTGATCTTCACGGTATCTATTGGTGACTGTCCGAACTAGTGAGCCGGCAACCTTCAGCGTGTCTGTCTTGTCGATGGCTCGCTCGTGTGGCTAATGTTGGCACTTAAGTTTTGAGAACTCGAGGTCTCACGATCGGCTCCGTTCGAGCCCGAACGGCGGCCATTTTGTTCTGGTTGTTGAGATAAACAAATGAAGTTGAGGGAATTCTTGCAAGAAGGAAAGATGTGAGAACTAAATCTCTGGTGTAAAACGGGGATTATCTGGCCTTAGGCCAGGTAAACTTCCTTTCCCCGATATAATTTCGTCTCTACGTGATTTACATTTACCGCCCACCGTTGAGAAATCTCTGTCATCGGATTAAATATGTAGACATGAAGAAAACGCAATGTATGAAGTTTGGCTACAGGAATACATCTCTTTATTAAGGTTTGTTTGTGTTAAAAGTTATTGGAACTATTTGTGACCTGAAAATGTGAATTGGTCGTCGATACGAGTATTTGTGTTGGTGTTATTCTACATATTTTATATGTTGCAGGCTTGAGCTGTTGAATAATTATCTTAGCGCAGTTGGCATTTATTTTGCCGTTAGTAAGTCACTTGGTTTGTAGAACCGAGTAGGCCTAAGCATGAAGAGAAAGTTCCAATACCTTATTTTTAACTTGATGTAATACACTTATTTATATGTATTTTGGGAGGGTTGTGTTTTATCTTTTTTCTGACGTGCCGTGCTGTGTAATGTTCAGATCTCATTTTGTTTTGAGCGAGGAATTTTCCTAACCTTAATTTTTTTTTCGTAACAGTTAATTTTCCTTTTCCTCGTCTCGTTAGCGTGGTCTCTTAAAGACTCTGTTTAAAATATCACCACTTATGATATGTATTTTTATTTTTTCCATGGTCCGTTGCCTGGATACTCTCCGGGATTGTTATCCGATCTCGTTTTTCTCGGAAACAATGTAATTAATTTTTCATGTCGACTTGAGGTCATTCATATTGAATTTTCATGCCGTACGCACGTACCTTGCCTTTGCTCCTGAGTAACTAAAAGATTTCAAGAATTATCTTATTAATTTCCAAGAGATATCTTCTTGGTGGTTTGAACTTGTCATTCTTCGAACCTATACGATGTTAATGTATATTTTTTTCGGAATCTAATTCTACTGATGTAGAGTATAATTGGTTCTCGCATAATGGGACTTCTTCATTGAAATTGGGTAATTAAATTCCATCTCCTTCTTAATTTTTATTGGTTCCTTGCTTCTTGATTATTATTTTGTTTGTTCTATTTTTTACCTTTTATGTTACATCTTTTTCTTTAACATGCATGTAAAGATGTTCTTTCCTTCAATTATATTTAATGTTATGAAATGTGATTCGTGTTTTCTTCAAGTTTAGTTTTAGTGCTCTTCTCTCAATTTAAATGCAACCTGGGTATGGTAATTTGTCCAGCCGTTCCACACACATACCCTAGTTGCTCTCTGTTATTATTTATCGTTTTCTCTCTTAGTGTTTCTGAAGGTAACTTGTGGGTACAATAATAATAATAATAATAATAATAATAATAGAAAGGCGAATCATAAATGTAATGCGTGATCCAATAGGGTCCATACGCACATAATAATAATAATAATAATAATAATAATAATAATAATAATAATAATAATAATAATAATAATAATAATAATAATATCGTATGGCCTCGGGTGCCGGGTGCAACCTTTGTTATTTGACAACCAGAGGGTAGCTAGCATGTCGAATTTCGTTGTTCCTTGAAGCACTATGAAAGTCATGGAGTTAAGACATCTAAGCTCCTTGAACACTATAGCGCTTTCTAGTAGAGAAATGAGGAACTTTGTGTTGGCGGAAACTCCCCGAGATTAATTTTGCCATTATGAACATGGCCTACTGAATTCAAAAGGGTTATTTGACTTGACAACATCGTATGACATGCGTGTCGTAATTTTTGCCGCCTTTCAAAAAATCACTTACCACGGCCAGGAGCGAACCTGCAAGCTTGGGGTTAGTAGACCGACACGTTAACCTCTCACCCACGGTGACAAGCTACATCAAGCGGTGTTAACCAACAATAATTATTTTAATATGTATATTTTTAAGTATAAGTGATATACAATTTTTATAATAGCCATTGAATTTTTAAAAATTAAAATAATTTTACAATAATTACACATTTAAAAAAAAGGAAGGAAGATTGTAGTTTTACGTGACCGTGAATCCTGAGATCATGAGCCACGGGACCTCCTTTTTACGTGGAATCCGAACCACAGGTCATGGCATTTCACTTTGAAAATCTCACATACAAGTACACAGTGAATGCTGAATAAAAGTAATCGATATTATGTTACAAAAGGGACTGAAACCTACCAGGTATTAAAATAATTTCAGTATTATAGCACAAGAGAAGATAAAAGCAAGAATTGCAGCCGGTAATAGAGCTTATTGGGCACTGATAAAAATCCTCAAAGAGCTCATCCTCAGTAGAAGATCAAAGGTGACAGAGTAGCGAACAGTTATAAAGACCAGTGGTAATGTACGGCTCGGAAACATGGACTATGACTGTGACAGAAGAGGAGCTTTTGAGAAGATGGGAAAGGAAAATACTGAGGAAGATTTAGGGAGCAGTGAATGAGGCAGGAAGATGAAGAATACGGGAAAACAAAGAATTGGAGAAACTACTGTATATGGTCATCCTGATAAGTAGGGGGCGGATTTCTATGACAAATCTTATTTTTTTCCCTAAACATTATATCTTATAGTCTTGTATTTTGAACACGTTTCCAAGCATGATAATCAAAATTAAACAGGTTTTATTGGGCATATAAATGCATATTTAGGCTTTCTTAAGTTTTATGGCATATTTTGAACAAAATATCATTATAAACGCCATATTTTGGTAATTTTCACTTAAAGTTTTATAAAAATCAGACTAAGCTCTAGAAATTATTGTTCAGGATGGACTGGAATATACTACCGTACTGAAGAACCATTCTAGTGTATGGAATGTTTCTAACAGGTAAGAGCCATTGTTTGCTAGCTGGGTCAATTCCTGGAAACCGGGCTATTGTTTACACGGAAGCAGTGGAAGGCTATTTCCGCAGTTATTTGTCATCGTTCATATCTCACTCCTTCGCCCTACCCTCTTCCACCTTCAACACACTGAATGACCTTGGCCACTCATTAGGGAGCTTCAGTCATTCAGTTTTTTTCAATATGCCTAAATCGAAAGTCTCAGTTTGTGGGAAGTAACGAAGTTTTGTTAGCGAGTTCGGTGAAAACATATTCAGTACGGATGGAGTGATATTATTCTGTAAATAGTGTGAGGTTAAAGTCATATTTTGAAATTTATAGGTCATATTTTTATGTTTTAGGTCATAAATGCATACATATTTCATAAATTTTTAGGTCATAGAAATCCGCCCCCTATTGATAAGGTTTCGGAAGTAAAGAGTAATAGGCTAAGATGGCTGGGACATGTGGAGAGAATGGCAGATGATTGTGTGGTTAAGAAGACCTATAGAGGAAATCTAGGTGGAAGAAGATGCAAAGGAAGACGTAGGAAACGATGGTTGGATGGCGTGCAGGATGAAATACGCAAGATGGGAGTAAGAAGACGGAGGAGACGTACAGAAGATCGTCAGGATTGGGCAACGATTGTTGGAGAGGACAAGGTCCTACACGGACTGTAGCGCCGAGTAGTAGTAGTAGTAGTAGTAGTATTGTGTGATAGAATCTCGGAAAAGGGCGTAGCCTATATTGTAATTTACGAATATGAAATAACAAAAACTCTTTAAAACATTAGGAAATTAGAATATACGCCCTCCTCTAGCAGAGATATGCACTTAAACAGGCAAAGGAGAAAAATATAATGCATTTTGCCAAAATAACCGAAATATGAATAAATATGCAAAACTATGATTTTGCATGAACTTGCGGGCTTTAGTCATTACCGATTTGAAAGAACGCTAAATTTTCTGCAAGTTTCACATGAAACATGTTGGAAAATTCGGAACAGGTACTGAGTGAGATAGGGGTCGTGAACATTCGCAAACATGACAAAATAAACGCAAAATGTTAGATATGCCAGTGGTTTCACCTTAATAACTTTCTTGTATTGCAGTTTGGTGGAAAATTCATAATAACCAATCTTGTAAACTGAAAATAAAAAGATTATATCTGCTGAAAATACACTCCTAACTTACCTCTGTTCAAATCAGTATTCCTAAAGTAATAAAATGCACTGGAAGTTAGTTACGGGGGGGGGGAATGAAAAAAAAGTGCTGTTTCTTGACGGTATTTTCAAGATGGCGGACAACGCACAAGGAGGGAGAAGTCGAAAACTTGGATTTTTCACGAGAGTGTTATGCATACAACATACCTGAAAAACAACCCCTTTTTTTTAGCTATCTCTACTGGGCTATTAATCAACACTTCCTCGTTAACGGGAAACTCAGGACGATGAGAATTAAATTCTATAGCTCGTCACAAAAGGCAAGAGACCGTTGCAGTAATTACTGGCTAAAAACACAATGCTACCAACGGAGTTATTTGATTTTCTTTGGTTAGTTAGCTATTATTCTTTTAAGGGGCGGAACTACGAGGTCATCTGACCCGGCCGAAGTCGTCGGATTTTTTAAGAGCTTTAACAATACCTCAGTATGCCTTCATTTGGAGGGGAATTATGCCGGCTGGCCCGTGTCATAGATTTATGGCATGTAAAAGAACATTCCAATTACTGCAATTGTGTGAAGCTAAATTTGTTATTTGGATTTGCTTAACAATCTATTAGTTTCAAGTTCGCCGCCATGTGCCAGTTGTGGTGGCATCTAGTGACCAAGTTCACAGCTAGGTGTCGTTGACGGTAGCATTTGGTAGTAAACGTAGGAACTACATTAAATTGATCTCCTGCAGACATTACCTGAATTACAGATAACACAAACTAATACAGCCATTACAATTAACACCGGTTATCAGACAGATTCTACACACACCCAAGGTACACGGGGCCAACATGAACGCGTTGTCGCATCCCCTAAACTGAAGAACCAACCATTATAACTCAACCCCATTTTACATATTTTTTCATACTTGTAGGTATTCTACAAAGGTCTTTTCTTAGTGAAATTAGATAAAATTAGATATTTTAGCGCTTTCGTTATCTCATATTACATACATTGCTGTGTAAACGTCTCACACTTCATATGGGGCTGTTGTCTATTATATCAACAGGGGTGGATTAAGATTGTTATGAATGATTGACCAACTGACTGGTGTATACATGGGAAATAGGTTTTTCCAAAGCTTCCAATTATATGCTGGAAACAGTGTTACTGTGCCGGGTCTTGACATTAATCTGTCATCAGGGGTGACTCTTCCTTGTTAGAGCTAACTGCCTCTAAAATTCCACTTGCAATGCTTCCAAAAATACAAGACAGTGAAAGTATGAAATCCTGTACCCGGACCATTTCAAGTTCAAGGATAATGTCCAGAAATACTTTTCTCAACACATGACAGAATTAAAATTCATCAATTCTTCTAGGTTTATACCGTGTCTTGCGTGGGGAATCGCCTAGGAAACCAAGCTAACTCATCAGCGGACTCTTGGTGTTCCCACCCGGACCCCTACAGTAGTAGCGAACTGCGAGCTACCTCCCTTTTTATGAAGCGCACCTGCACCACTTTACTGCGAGAGCTAAAAGCTCAAGTAGCCTTAATCTCCCACATGATGGTATATTGGCTTTCACGGCCAGTGAATATTATAACTATGTTTGTGCCGTGTCTTGTCTACGGTTTCACCTAGGAACATCATGCTGGCTCATCATCCTCCCCACAGGGGCTCACATCTAGTGGGAAGTGGGTTGGCGACCACGGGACCCCAGCTGAGTCTGGCAGTGTTACCACTTACGTGTGCCAGACTCCTCTCCGTCTTCTTTCCTGTCGGGCTATCTTGATCTACTCTTGTTCTTTTCCGACCCCGACGGTATTAGGGTATCCGAGGCCTAGGGAGTCTCTTCCTTTCCTGCCTTCATTGGCCCTTCTCTCATCTTTCCTAATACCTCACTTTTCGAGGGATCAGCCTTCTTTTTCTTTTCATTATAGCCTTCTTCCTTTTCTCTTTAAGATTCTGCACTGTTTTGTGAATTGGCTCCCCGTGTATCTAAATCTACATTTTGTAAGTCTTTTTCCATCCAAATTCCTCTTTGTGAGTTGTCTATTTTCCATCTAAATTGCATTGTGTAAGTATAATACTTTCAATGTCAATTGCATTTTGTAAGTATTTTGAATCTACTTTGCATTTTGTAAGTATTTTGAATCTACATTGCATTTTCTAAGTATTTTGAATCTACTTTGCATTTTGTAAGTATTTTGAATCTACTTTGCATTTTGTAAGTATTTTGAAACTACATTGCATTTTGTAAGTATTTTGAATCTACTTTGCATTTTGTAAGTATTTTGAATCTACTTTGCATTTTGTAAGTATTTTGAATCTACATTGCATTTTGTAAGTATTTTGAATCTACTTTGCATTTTGTAAGTATTTTGAATCTACTTTGCATTTTGTAAGTATTTTGAATCTACTTTGCATTTTGTAAGTATTTTGAATCTACTTTGCATTTTGTAAGTATTTTGAATCTACTTTGCATTTTGTAAGTATTTTGAACCTACTTTGCATTTTGTAAGTATTTTGAATCTACATTGCATTTTCTAAGTATTTTGAATCTACTTTGCATTTTGTAAGTATTTTGAATCTACATTGCATTTTGTAAGTATTTTGAATCTACTTTGCATTATGTAAGTATTTTGAATCTACATTGCATTTTGTAAGTATTTTGAATCTACTTTGCATTTTGTAAGTATTTCGAATCTACATTGAATTTTCTAAGTATTTTGAATCTACATTGCATTTTGTAAGTATTTTGAATCTACTTTGCATTTTGTAAGTATTTTGAATCTACATTGAATTTTCTATTTTGAATCTACATTGCATTTTCTAAGTATTTTGAATCTACTTTGCATTTTGTAAGTATTTTGAATCTACTTTGCATTTTCTAAGTATTTTGAATCTACACTGCATTTTCTAAGTATTTTGAATCTACTTTTCATTTTGTAAGTATTTTGAATCTACATTGCATTTTGTAAGTATATTGAATCTACATTGCATTTTCTAAGTATTTTGAATCTACATTGCATTTTGTAAGTATTTTGAATCTACTTTGCATTTTGTAAGTATTTTGAATCTACATTGAATTTTGTAAGTATTTTGAATCTACTTTGCATTTTGTAAGTATTTCGAATCTACATTGAATTTTCTAAGTATTTTGAATCTACATTGCATTTTGTAAGTATTTTGAATCTACTTTGCATTTTGTAAGTATTTTGAATCTACATTGCATTTTCTAAGTATTTTGAATCTACATTGCATTTTGTAAGTATATTGAATCTACTTTGCATTTTGTAAGTATTTTGAATCTACATTGCATTTTGTAAGTATTTTGAATCTACATTGCATTTTGTAAGTATTTTGAATCTACTTTGCATTTTGTAAGTCTTTTGACTCTACTTTGCATTTTGTAAGTATTTTGAATCTACTTTGCATTTTGTAAGTCTTTTGAATCTACATTGAATTTTGTAAGTATTTTGAATCTACTTTGCATTTTGTAAGTATTTTGAATCTACATTGCATTTTGTAAGTATTTTGAATCTACATTGCATTTTGTAAGTATTTTGAATCTACTTTGCATTTTGTAAGTCTTTTGAATCTACTTTGCATTTTGTAAGTATTTTCAATCTACTTTGCATTTTGTAAGTCTTTTGAATCTACATTGAATTTTGTAAGTATTTTGAATCTACTTTGCATTTTGTAAGTATTTTGAATCTACATTGAATTTTGTAAGTATTTCGAATCTACTTTGCATTTTGTAAGTATTTTGAATCTACATTGCATTTTGTAAGTATTTTGAATCTACTTTGCATTTTGTAAGCATTTTGAATCTACATTGAATTTTCTAAGTATTTTGAATCTACATTGCATTTTCTAAGTATTTTGAATCTACTTTGCATTTTGTAAGTATTTTGAATCTACATTGCATTTTGTAAGTATTTTGAATTTACTTTGCATTTTCTAAGTATTTTGAATCTACTTTGCATTTTGTAAGTATTTTGAATCTACTTTGCATTTTGTAAGTATTTTGAATCTACTTTGCATTTTGTAAGTATTTTGAATCTACTTTGCATTTTGTAAGTATTTTGAATCTACATTGCATTTTGTAAGTATTTTGAATCTACATTGCATTTTGTGTGCCTTTTCAATCTACCTTGGTTTTCGTTGTGGTTTCCATTTGATTGTCATTTTTTCTCACCCAGACCATTAGGGGCCGATAACCTAGATGTTAGGCCCCTTAAATCAACAATTATCATCATCATCATCATCAAGAATTCGTTGCACATGCTATCTCCAGTCAGTGATTTAGCCCATCATACCGAGATGGAAGACGGATATAGGCCGTAGTTCATTCAATTCGAAAAGTAATGCGCCTTTTAAAAGCATATGCTGGGTAAACTGTTAAAGATACCGGGCGAAGCCGGGGTGGGTTGCTAGTAACAGTATAATTCTAAGCACGTCCCGGCATCATTAACGAATATTAATACGGTTTTAATATCAGTTACCTGTTCTGTACAAGTTCACGTTCAATGGTGCCGCTCAACATTTAATTACTACCGGTACCTCTTTCTGATAATTAATTATTGAAATGTCTCTGTGTTTGAGTCTTCAGTCTTTTGACCGGTTTGATGCAGCCCTCCATGCCTCCCTGTACTGAGCTAATCGTTTAACTCTACATAGCTACCGCACCCTACATCCAAGGCAATCTGTTTAACATATTCTAACCTTTGTCTACCCCTACAGTTCTTGTCCTCCATAACTAACCTTACTGCTATTCCTGGATGTCTTAGTATGTGTCCTACCAACCTATCTCTTCTCTTCATTAGCAGTCGCCAGAAACATCTCTCATCTCCCACTCGTCTTAATACCTCTTCGTTTGTAACTCTATCTACCCATCTGATTTTCATCATTCTTCTGTAACAACGCTTCAATTCTCCTCGTTTCTGCTGCAACAACAGTCCGTGTTTCACTTCAATAGAGCGCCAAGCTCCCGACAAAGACTTTCAAAACGGACTTCCTAATACCTAAATCTATATTCGGTGTTTACAGATTACTTTTCTGTAGAAATGCTTTTCTTGCCTGAGCCAACCTACTTTGCATATCCTCTTTGCTTCGTCCATCACTGGTCATTTTGCTTCCTAAGTAACTTAACTGGAGTCTCCTACTTCCTTTAGCTTTTCACCTGCCAATTTGAAGTCCATTGGGGTTTCTGATTTATTCTGGCTGCATTCCTATATTTTTGTTTTACATTTATTAATTTTCATCATGAATTCTTTCCTCAAGACGGAGTCTATGCCATTCAAAAACTCATTCAGATCCTCAGGTGTGTCGGCCAAGATGAAGATGTCATCAGCAAACCTCAGAGTTAGTTTAACGTATTCGATCATTTTCACACCGCGAAGTTTATAACAGTTGCCATCATATCGAATCGGAAGTCCGCGTTACCATATATGTGTCGCTACAGAAGTCCGTGTTCATTTTCTCGCCTCTGCCAAGAACAGTAATTCTGGTGTGATGGCTGGAACGGGATACACTCAGTCTCGTGAAGAGAATACGCGGGTTCGATTCCTACTCCACGTGAATACTGGAATGGTTCCTAATACAAAACCACGGCCGCCCCTTCCCAATCTTTGACTTAGTTACAAGCTCATGCACTAAAATATGAATACAGGCACGACATTAAACACGAGTTAGCAAGCAAATTCTTCACACAACCAAGTACACGGGGCTGAAATGAGCACGATGTTTAGCCTCTAAAATCAAATAATGAAGAGATGGATGGTTGGTGAATGGTTGATTGGGTGGTGTAATGACTCCTTCATTCTTGTCCATTTGTAACTCAACTGATTTACAGTAGAGCGTCGTTCATCCGGACTAATTGGGACCGAAAGTGCTCCGGATAACGATTTTTCCGGATAATCAAACATGCTTTTATTTCATAGGAAAAAACATGCACAGTCCATTATGGTAATAACCACCAAGTTTCTCATTTAGCTGCAACTCCTCACATAACTAAGGTCCGGAAATGGGATCTCCCTTACTGCTTGTCTGAATAAACCATAAGTACACCGCTTCTTCCGATGTTTATCCCTAGCTGATCTCATGGTTCTACTCTCTTTAGACCCTTCTTCCCTATCTAACTTCGATGCATAATTCAAAATTTCAACTTTCCTTTCTTCAAATCATAAATTGTGGATTTTCTAACACTAAGATTTCATTAGACACTGCACACTCTCACCTTTATCCAGTTTATTAATGATCTCCACCTTCTTCTCAATGGATAAAACATTGCGATTTCGTTTTTCTTTTTTGTCACTCGTAGAAGCCATTTTCACAACGTAATACAGTACTGTACTGTACAGTACTGTACACACACTCACATACACAACACATTGAAACATTATAGAGTAAACAAACAGAAGGTGACCTAAGAGACAACAATTAAAAACGAGAAACGACTCACTACTGTAGGCAGCGCGCGCTGCTCCATCTTTTTTTTGTTTTTTTGCTAGTCCGGATAATTGACGTTTCGGTTTTTCGACGTCCGGATAAACGACGTTCTACTGTATTTCTAAGACGTGCCAACATAACATAAGATGTAGTACCAACATTTACAATTTACACATATCATATATACACACATAATACCTATTACATTACAGGTGGTTGGGTGGTTGAATGGGTGGTTGGGTGGATGGTTGGTTCAGTGGGTGAGTGGATGGTTGGATGGGTGAGTGCATGGATGGTTGGGTACGTGGGTGGATGGTTGGTTAGTTGGATGGATGGGTGGATGGTTGTACGGGTGGTTGGTTGCGTGGTTGATTGGTGAAAAATGAAAATCCACAGCCTGCTTCCAGTCTCCGACCGGGTCAGGAATGGAATGAATGAAGCCCCTATCTAGCGGCGAGGAAATGAACTGTGCCGGCTGCCGAGGCCTGATGCACTCCTCTGGGGCAATTATTAAATGAATGACAGATGAAATGAAATGATAGTGGAGAGTGTTGCTGGAATAAAATGTTGACAGGGAAAACCGGAGTACCCGGAGAAAAACCTGTCTGCCTCCGTTTTGTCCAGCACAGATCTCACATGGAGTGACCGGGATTTGAACCACGGACCCAGCGGTGAGAGGCCGGCGTGCTGCCGCCTAAGCCACGGAGGCTTTCCGTGGATGATTGGTACAGGATTAAAATGTACTTTTCCTTCATCTGGTTGTGTTGCTGGAAGAAAGAAGTACTGTCAGGTAGGTTGAAGTTGAGTAACATTGTCACTGCTTGGAGAGTTATGACATCAGTTTGGGAAAGCCCTCCTGCAATCACCAATTTGGCCCAGAATGTTCCCTGCTGAGATATTCTGGAATGTGGGTTATTTGTTCTTCCAACAGGCGTGCTCTCTTACAAAGGGAACATGAGTTTAACCCTTGACATCTGGCATGAAATAAAATAACATGAAAACTGGGGCAGGGATATTTTTCTGTAATTTACACCTGACATCTTCCAATAAACTGTGAGTGTTTGAGTCTACAGTCTTTTGACTGGTTTGATGCAGCACTCCAGGCCTCCCTGTCCTGAGCTAATCGTTTCATCTCTACATAGCTACAACACCCCCCGCCCTACATCCGAGGCAATCAGTTTAACGTATTCTAACCGTGGTCTACCCCTACAGTTCTTATTCTCGACCCTTCCTTCCATTCCCCCAGGGGCTCACAACTTGTGGGACATGGATTGGCGACCACGGGACCCCAGCTGAGTCCGGCATTGCTTCCACTTACTTAGGCCGGGCTCCTATCCGTCTTCTTTCCTGTCGACCTCTCTTGGTCAACTCTTGTTCTCTTCCGACCCCGACGGCATTAGGGTAACCGAGGCCTAGGGAGTCTCTACCTTTCCCGCCTTAATTGGCCCTTCTCTCGTCTTTCCTGATCCCTTATTCTTCAAGGAATCAGCCTTCCTTTTCTTTTCATTATAGTTCCTTTTTAAGATTCCCGCACTGTTTTTGTGAATTGGCTCCCCGTATATCTAAATTACCTTTAGTGAATTTTTTTAGTCTACACTGCATTTTGTATTTTTTTTTTCAATCTAAATCGTATTGTGTAAGTATTTTCAATCTAAATTGCATTTTGCCAGTATTTTGAATCTGAATTGCATTTTGTAAGTCCTTTGTAGCACGGGCTGTCATATTGTGAGTATTTTGAATCTAAATTACATTTTCTAAGTATTTTCAACCTAAACCAGATTTTGTGAGTGTTTTGAAACTCAATTCATGGTGTCCACGGGCAGGAAAGGTCAGGAATAGTCAGGAAAAGTCAGGAATTTTGTTTTTGGTCAGGAAAAGTCAGGAAAAAGTGTGCAAAACTAGCGTGAGTCAGGAAAAACTGGCGAAAAGTATTAGAAAGTCTGGAATTTTATATTAACCATACAGTATTTTGTGTTATACAGCCATATTTTGATGTTACTAATTCAACTAATCTCTGAAGATAAAAAGCAATAACTCACTGGACATTATGGTAAGTTTCCATTTTTACAGTATATCATAGTAAAAACCTCCTTTACCTATTTTTTGTACACTTTTTTTTGCGTTGGCGTATGGATGTCGCGACCCCAATACTATAGTTTAGGTTATAAAGTACTTAAGTTATATGTTAGTTATTGTTGTATTAAGGGGCGGAACTTAGAGGTCATCTGCCCCCCCCCCCCATTAAGTACTTTGATTTATGTGTTATTGCATTATAATTTACCTTTTTTCTATTATAAAGAACCGAGCGTTGGGCAAATTCGGCAAATGAAAAAAGATTTAAATATGTTTGCTCAATAAACCTTTTTCCCGATGTTACGATGACTTCGTGAGTCAGGAATTTTGTTGAAAAATGGTCAGGAAAAGTCAGGAAAATTGACATTGAAAATTCTGTGGACACCATGCAATTATATTTTGTTAGTATTGTCAATCCAAATTGCATTTTGTGAGTATTTTGAATCTAACCAGCATTTTGGGCGTTTTCTCAATCTAAATTACATTTTGTGTTTCTTTCAATCCTTTGTCAGTATTTAAAATCTCCGTAAGTTTTCGTTATCGTTTGCGACTCGATGTCATTTTCCTCACATCCAGACCATTAGGGGCCGATAACCAAGATGTTAGGCCCCTTAAAACAACAATTATCTTCATCATCATGTCTGGCGCAGTACTGCGGCGATAATAATAATAATAATAATAATATCGTATGGACTCGGGTGGCGGGTGCAAGCTTTGTTATTTGACACCCAGAGGGTAGCTTGCATGTCGAATTTTGTTGCTCCTTGGACCAATATGAAAGTCAAGGAGGTTAGATATCTAAGCTCCTCGACACTATAGCGCTTTCTTGTAGAGAAATGAGGAACTTTGTGTTGGTGGAAAATCCCGAGGTTAATTTTGCCATTATGAACACGGCCTACTGAATTCAAATGGGTTATTTAACTTGCCAACATCGTATGACATGCGTATCGTGAATTTTGCCGCCTTTCAAAAAAAATCACTTACAACGGCCAGGAGCGAACCTGCAAGCTTAGGGGTGTTAGTAATCCGCCACGATAACCACTCACCCACCGTGGCAAGCCACTGCAGCGATGGAAATCTGTCCGAATTATCCGAATTCTGAAGTGAAGCCCGAAATAGTGAGGGTTCTATTTAACCCTTTTTTGCTACGCCCGTGCACAAGAACTTACATTGTTTCATAGTCCCTGTTCGCACTCAAGTGCCGAGTCAATCTCTCGCATATTCTGCCATCTGTTGGGCATTATTTGTACTACTTAAGTTTTGATTATTTTTCTTCCAGAAGTAGAAAACATATCGAATTAATTAATGATGTAAACAAGCATGGCGGAAAATTAAACAAATTCTTCTGGTTGCGTTGTGATTTCGGATCCATGAATATGTGTTGTCGTAGTAAGGAGCAACAAGTGTTATTTAACTACTGATTATAAGAAATAATATTCTTTTCGGTCCTTCGCATAGTATGGAGATAATGCAAGCGTAGGCACAATAATTTTAATTTTGATTTGTCTGAAAAAAAAAAAAAACCGTAGGGTTTTGATTTTTCATCTCGGTTATAAAAGACCCAAAACCTATACACTACACATTTCAAGCTTAATACTTTCCTGATAAGTTAAAGTTACGGTTTCTACTTTGAAGGAAAATACTCAGCACTTAGAAGGTTAAAGATGGTGGAAGCCATGAGATAATCCAAACGTCATAGAAACTAGCTACAGTTTCCGCTCTCACACACCAGGTGGTAGGCTACATTCCTTTGTATACGAGGCACGTCCAGAAAGTAAGTTCCTTTTGGTAATAAAATTAAATTGTGTACAGATACAGAAAAATTATTTATTGCACAACATTCTACACCTCTTAAACTACGTTTCCACATAACTGCCGAACTTTTGCAGGCATTTGTCATAGCGTGGCACAAGTTTTTGGATACCTTCTTCATAGAAGTATGCCGCCTTTTTTCTTCAACCAGTTGGAAACATTTTCTTTCAGCTCGTCGTCATTGTTGAAGTGTTGACCGCCAAGGAAAGACTTGAGATGTGTGAACAGATGAAAGTCGCTAGGAGCGAAGTCAGGGCTGTACGGAGGTTGGTCAAACACGTCCCAGCCAAATCCCTGTAGGAGGTTTTTCGTCACATTTGCAGTGTGTGGTCGTGTGTTGTCGTGAAGAAAAACAACACCTTTTGACAGCAACCCTCGGCGCTTATTTTGTATTGTGCGGTGCAATTTCCTAAGTGTCTCGCAGTAAGCATCTGCGTTGATTGTTTGACCACGCGGTAAGAAATCAATGAGTAAGATGCCTTTCCAGTCCCAGAACACTGTGCACATCATCTTCCGAGGTGTCAAGATTTGTTTCGGCTTAACCTTTGCTGGGGATGAAGTGTGCCTCCATTCCATTGATTGCCACTTACTTTCAGGGGTGTCATAAGAAACCCAAGTTTCATCTCCTGTGACTATCTGTGTCAGAAATTCTTCGCCGCCTTCATTGTAATGGGTCAAAAACTGAAGTGCACTACCCATCCGTTTTGTTTTGTGTTGCTTCGTAAGAATCTTTGGTACCCAACGTCGGCAAAGTTTACGAAAGTTCAGTTTTTCGGTAACAATTTCATGAATTAGTGATCGTGAGATTTGGGGATATTCCATAGCGAGAGCACTAATTGTAAACCTGCGGTTTTCCCGGATCTTGTCATCCATCGCGTGAACCAGTTCTTCTGTAACCAAAGATGGACGCCCACTTCGTTCCTCATCGTGCACTTCACTACGTCCTTCATTGAACTGTCGGACCCATCTTCTCACCATTGAATCACTCATCGCATTTTGTCCATACACTTCGCAAATTTGCCGATAAATTTCAATTGGTTTCACTTACCTAGTATTCAGAAAACGAATCACAGATCTGATTTCACAAGCGGCGGGATTTTTAATCAACACCGACATTGTACGAGTAAACATGCACAACAACGCGTACGTGGCTGACAGCGCTCTCCAAATGGCGCACGTTTCTTCTCCTTGATACAGAGCGTCTACCGCGCATATGCGGAACTGCGCTGCAGCGGAACGTGCAACTAGTTGAAGTCACAGGCGGCACACGTCTATGAAGAAGGTATACAAAAACTCGTGCCACGCTACGACAAATGCCTGCAACATTTCGGCAGTTATGTGGAAAAGTAGTTTAAGGGTTGCAGAATTTTGTGCAATAAATAATTTTTCTGTATCTGTACACAATTTAATGTTATTACCAAACGGAACTTACTTTCTGGACGTGCCTCGTATATTTAAACACGCATGTTTGCGTATCGTATTAGTACGTATCAATACACGCTGAGCCCTTGACAAGAGTAGTTAAACACAAGGTTAAAACTGCCATCTGTATGCGCACTCAGAGAATCTGTTAATACCTGATTGTCTCCCTTTTAGGCAAGAGGTCGCACCTCATAATTGTTGTTTTGACCTCTAACGTGATGATGGGATGACTTATTTACTATTGACTCTCCCTGATTGCTTGCTTACATGTGTCTTCGCAAAATATTGAATGTTGACTCGCATTCGATGGTTCTTTGTATACCTTTGGTACTTCTTGAAGGCTAACGACATTGTTAGGGGCAGATGACCTCGTAGTTCCGCCCCTTAAAACAATAACTAACTAAACGACATCGTCATCCTAGCCGATTCACCAGAGGTCATCAATAAGGCGAAATCAAAGGGTTTCAGAATCGGTATGCCAATGAGAAACAAGTAGTTCCGTGAAGAACTATACAGCCTATTATCATATATCCTACTCATATTAATTGCCTCTATCAACATACAAAATTTCAGTTTGATTGCTATGTTAGATTCGTAGATACTGAGAACTGACTAAATATTGCAGATGGTAGCCAGGTTGGATTTTCATTTATGTACTATTACATGAAGATTATTGTGTACGTGTGGTTTTCAGACTTCAATCGCATTATTAGGACACAAGAAGTAAAAACGAGATTTTAAAATTTCGCACAGCTGCCATCTTGTGGTTATGAAAACAATTGAAATAAATTAGATACCAGTGAATGACAATATGTATAATCATTTCCAGTACCACATTTCAGTGCGCTCATATGATTAAATCATGAGAAAAATGTATTAGAATGTTTCAACTTTGCTTGGCCGCCATGTTCGTTTCGTAGTTAACAGGTTTTTGAAAGTTACATGGATAAACTTGTAGTAGTACTCTTTATCACCGTACAAAATTTCAGGTTGATATCATAAATAGTTTCGGAGATATTGAATGCCTGTGAAATATTTCGCACAGCCGCCATTTTGAGGTTATGTAAACAATTGAACGAAGTTAGATGTCGGCGCATTACAATGTATATAAACATATACTGTGCCAAGTTTCCTTGCGTTTGGTTGGTTAAATCGCGAGAAACATCCAATTAAAGCCGCAACTTCGCTTGGCCGCCATGTTGGTTTTGCAGTTACCAGGTTTTCAAAGGTCACATAAGTGAATTTCTAGTAGTTCCCTTTATCACCATACAAAATTCCAGGGTGATATCGGTAATAGTTTCGGAGATATTGAATGCTGGTGAAATATTTCGCACAGCCGCCATGTTGGATTGGTGAGACGTAACAAAATTTGAAGGGCACGGTCGGGGTCGCCCGGAATAGAGCTATGAATTTACCGAGTTTCATTGAAATCTCTCCAACAATTTAGATTTTATTAGGGGGGGGGGGCACACACACACACACACGAATCACACACACACGGACAAAAGGTGATCTCATAAGCCTATTTTTTCAAAATTGAAAATAGGCTAAAAATCACCGTGAGCATACCTCTGACGCAACGATTGTAATATTTTCTGAAGCCATGTGAGTTGTGATGGCTATGATACTTGTGTCTATGATGTGAAATAAGTTCTTTGTAAGTGGTGTAAAGTTGTTCCAGACAGAGGAGAGAGCTGTTGTGTGGAGGAAATTTGAACTTGTGGTAGGGGAGTGACAACTCTAGTTATTCCAGAGAGAGGAGAAAGACAAGTGAGGTTATTATTGGTTTAAGAAAATGGTATTATAAGTCGTCGGATTTTTAAGAGCGTTAAAAATCCCTCAGTATGCCTTCCTTCGGAGAGGAAGCAAAGCCGGTGGCCCCATGTCATAGATTTATGGCATATTAATGATCCTTCCACCAATTACACCTGTGTGAGGCTAAATTATATATAGGTTAAACATACGACAAACGCTCTTAGGTTCCGACGTTCGTCGCCAGGAGCCGTCTGCGGTGGCATCTGGTAATCAAGTTCTGAGCTAGTAGTCGTTGACGGTGGCGTTTGGCGGCAAAGTAGAAACTACTTGAAAAATTTCAATACCTGCAGTCCTCACTTGAATTGAAAACAGATAAAACACACTAATACAGTCATCACAATTAACACCGGTTATCGGACAGATTCAACACACACCACAGTACACCCTAAACTGAGCAACCAACCAACCAACCGACCAACCAGTCTTGATATTAAAACAGAAAAGAGATTGAGATATTCTGCTATTTATGAATACGTGGCATTGCTTGTATGAGATTGCGGAACATTATATATATATCTTCTTCTCCAAGAAAAGAGTAAAGCTTGTATAGAGGTGTGTAGCCGGAGGCTACAGGTTGGAAATCTTATTTCTGTGTGACAGGGTTGCTGTGTAGTCTTGCGCATAATATTTCGCGGCTGGGAGCGATCAGTTTAGTTCGCAGCACCTTAGCGAACTAGTTCGCTCTTTTAGTTCGTTAGTTCCCATCTCGAATTCCCTGTAAGACAGATCGTTCGCTCGCCTTGCTACTGCCACTGCACGCGCTCTTTGTTTGTTATAGCAGTCTGTCACCACTCATTACTCGTCACCACTGATTGCTCATTCACATTGCTCTCGTTTCAAGCAATCTTGTCGACTACTGTAACAGTTACTGTGCTCGCTGCACGTGCAGTTCGTGTATTAGATATTGACATGTTGCGTGTGTAGTAATGTGTTTTACATTTTGATATTCGAAGATGTATCGAGATAAATAAATATCAACCAGTTTATTAAAATGGTAATGTTAATCCAATTCGCCGATTTTCTAAATAATTGGACATATTTTCAAATAATCCAAAATGACTAAGTTAAATAAAACTGTGGAATTATCCCCACATCTATCAACTATCAGTAACTTCAATTTATGAACCGCCACTGTATTACATTACAAATATAAGGTAGTTATTACCTATTAGCGTGTTAGCACTTGTAGTGTGTTATACTGTTATTATTATAAACCAACATTGAACAATCGCCGCGCCAAAACTTGACAATCTTGCCACTATCAATAGATACACTCAATCAACTGAACTGACTGAACGAAAGAAAGCGCATGTGATTGGGCAATGAGTGGTGACGTGACGAGCTGACGAGCTACGGCGGACCCGCGCTCTCGCGCTGTTACAAGTCGGTCAGCGGAAAAAGATCGAACGAACTAAAAGCGAGGGATCTGGGAACTAGTTCGGTAGTTCGTCTGTGGTACCCGCTCTTCCGAACTAGTTCGTTCGCGAACTACACAAGACTATTGCTGTGGCTTCTTGTAATAAATCCTATTATCCTTCCCATATAGTAAGTAATAGTCCAATGAATTATAGTAGTGATATTACGGTATAGATGATCTTGCCTTGTTTACTGAAGTATTCTGGTTGGTGTTCAAAACACACCATCCTCTGAGACAGGAGAGTCCTGTAGTTATCTACCCCATATTATTGGTGTCGTGCCGCTAGCGACCCAAGCACTGATGTATCGGTGGAATCTGGATATTTCTATTCCGCTTAGGTTAGGTTAGGTTAGGTTAGGTGCCGTAAAAATTGAAGAACTTATTTCCAAAGTGACGTAAATCCAAAATTGACGGTGTTTCAGTTTTTTCTTTCATAAGCAAGTTTATAAGTTCTCTCAACATATAGCAAAGGTTTTAAGTCGCAATATGTCGTATATCCCATATTAACAGAGATCTAAAAACTAAGTTCATTAGCAAAGTCATGTAACTCCAACGTGTATTTATTTCCAATGCGTCTTGACCAATCCGTAGGCTATCTGGACATCACGTGATAAATCATGGCCATGGCTAACTTTGAAGAAAATGTAGAGCATCAGTTTGTTTGTTGTGTTTAAACCACTTAAATGTTCATAAATGCCACTCAAAACGTATGCTAATATATGATTTATTTCCATAGCGTCCTAACTCCAACTTACAGGAGATGTTCACCACAATTTTAAATGATGATAGGAGATTTGTAAAACATAGTGTCAGGACGTGCATAAAAGTAATGAATGAAATGTCATTATATTCATAATGATATCTAAATTTAATTATACAGTACGAAAAAACGAAATCGCGATTTCTGAAGTTTTGCATTTCATGGATTTACGTCACTTTGGAAATAAGATCTTCAATTCTTCTCTTGAACAATGGGTCACATGGGGCACTGTAAGATACTAGCAGGGTCGCTACAGCCACGATTTTTACTGGGTCACATCCAGCACGGTCGCAATCCGCACGTAACCATATTATTTGTTTATAAGTTTTCGGCTTATGACCTGGTGTCCTCCCGGTTAATTCACAACAACTATTTTCAGAACCGTCATATCAGATTAAAACTCCGCACACACGTTAACAATAAGTTCCTTCAAGACGTATTAAAGTTTCAGTACAATCTCATTAATACTTTTGATGTAATGTTATTTCTAAGTGAGAGTTCCGTTAGACTTGGTAAAAAAAACATTTTTTTGTTCAATCAGCTATAAGATTTTAGCAGATTACAATACAAATGTTTACTCTACAGAGCTAAACGCAGAATAAAATAAGGAAAAGTTTGGTGTATCTTGTTTTTATGGAAGGCTACGGGTAATGTTTTGATTGACGTCTAAACTCGAGTATCTATACCTTTTTCCCCGACAGTAGGATTGGCTGGTTTTATAAGAGTACATTACGCAACGAGCCTATAATGACAATAATTAAGACACGAGGATGTTTATAAAACGAGCGTATGCGGGTTTTATAATTTCCATACGAGTGTCATAATTACCATTATAGGCGAGTTGCATACGACTATTTATGTTCGACGATAATTATTATAACTATTTTTTGTTCGAACATAAATATTCATAAATATCTGTCGAGATTTCGCCAGTTTTATGTACTGAACAGAGCGCATGAGACGCAGAGAATGCCTTGTATTTGGCCATGGCTTTCTCGATTACCCCGGTATGACACTCGGCAACGCAGTTTAGAAGACCTTGGAACTCCACGTAGGTGCGATGCTAACCTTATCTAATTGGTCAAACAACTGTTTCTTGAGCTCTGATTGGTGGGAGAAACTGTTTCATAATGAAAAATAGTGTTATAATGAGCCTCATTGTATGTATGTCTTCCCCTTAATATTCCCGTGTTTCCAACGGGTTCGGGGATGAGATGCGATGGAAGTCTTTGTGGCGATGGTTTTTACGGCTCGATGCCCTTCCTGACGCCAACCTCATGAGAGGAGTTAATGAGAGATGAAATGAATGATGGTGAATGAAACTGGGCAAGGATGAGGAAGGAAGTGGCCGTGGCCTGTCAGAAGGTATCGTCTCAGCATTTGCCTGGTGTTGAAAATGGGGAAACCACGGAAAACCATTTCAAGGACGGCTGACGGTGGGGCTCGAACCCACGCGTCTACAGAGTCAGCAGAGAGCTTGGTCCCATGACCTAATGCTGAGCTTTAGCCAGCGTAGCCACTACTGTCGGTTATAATGAGCCTCATTATAGTACAGTTTTCTGACATATAATAGTCAGGGTCAAGCATAAAATGGTGTAACATGACATTATTTACGAATGTTAGCTTGCCACGGTGGGTGAGTGGTTATAGTGTCGGACTACCAACCCCAAGATTGCAGGTTCGCTCCTGACCGTGGTAAGTGATTATTGAAAGGCGACAAAAATTCGACACTCATGTCATACTTTGTTGGCATGTTAAAGAACCCATTTGAATTCAGTAGGCCGTATTCAATGGCAAAATTAATCTCGGGATTTTCCGCCATCACAAAGTTCCTCCATTCTCAACTTGAAAGCGCTGTATTGCCAAGGAGTTTAGATATCTAACCTCCTTGACTTTCATAGCGTTCAAAGGAACGACGAAATTCGACATGCAAGCTACCCTCTGGGTGTCAATTAACAAAGCATGCACCAGGCACCCGAGGCCATACGATATTATTATTATTATTATTATTATTATTTACGAATGTTGAAGACAAAACGTCGACATGCATTCTATACTCGCTGCAGCTTCATGTTCGTCAAGTATTTATATATTTGTTTATTTATTAATTCTATTATTGAATTGAATTTATATTTTCATGTGTTTCTCCTAGCTATTTAACCCTTTATGGGCGCTATATTAACCACCTGTCACAAGGACAGTTTATGCTTTCAAAGATGCTGATAGTTGAATCTTTAAGCCAAATTTCGGAGAATTTCCAAGCCGAAGTGATAGTACAGGGTCATCGAAAAATAATGCCAACATTTAAAAAAATTATTGCACCGAAACCCTTTATGTTAAACGTGTAATTCTTACACTGAACGCCAGCTGATTAAAGTAAGTTTTGTTTTGGAGGGGACGTGACCTTGCTATGCGCACACTAGATCGGCCAGGGGGTACTCCTTTGGATTTTTTTTCTGGGGGTACATTAAAAACATTGTGTATGCAGAAAAAATTCGGGATTTTGAGCACCTGCGGGAGCGAATTTCTGCCGCCATCTTGACAGTTACTCCTGAAATGATTGCACGTACCAATCCAGCCATTGGGAAAGCGTGCGTTCAAAGCTGATGTTGGTGGTCGGCCTGGCCTATGTTTTTTCTCTACAGTCCCTGTTTCCTTAAACTGATTGAACCATCGAATGACAGCTTTGTAATCAGGTGCAGTTTGTCGAGCGGTGCAGTCATTGGTGTACGCGCCCCCGGCCGACCTTGGCTACAGCACATCTAGTGTGCGCATAGCAAGGTCACGTCCCTTCCAAAACAAAACTTACTTTAACCAGCTGGCGTTCAGTGAAAGAATTACACGTTTAACATAAAGGGTTTCTGTGCTATAATGTTTTGAAATGCTGGCATTATTTTTCGATGACTCTGTATTTCTAAAAATCAAATAGTATACACGTGAAGCCTCCGTGGCTTAGGCGGCAGCACGCCGGCCTCTCACCGCTGGGTCCGTGGTTCAAATCCCGGTCACTCCATGTGAGATCTGTGCTGGACAAAACGGAGGCAGACAGGTTTTTCTCCGGGTACTCCGGTTTTCCCTGTCAAAATTTCATTCCAGCAACACTCTCCATTGTCATTTCATTTCATCTGTCATTCATTTAATCATTGCCCCAGAGGAGTGCGTCAGGCCTCGGCAGCCGGCACAGTTCATATCCTCGCCGCTAGATGGGGGCTTCATTCATTCCATTCCTGACCCGGTCGGAGACTGGAAGCAGGCTGTGGATTTTCATTTTCAAATAGTATACACGTATCTACTTGACGTAATGTGCTGGATAAAATTTAATAAAGTTAAAACAAAAAACATTAACAATTTAAGTGTAAAAATAAAATATAAATATAGGAATAAAAATCATAAAAATAAAATTACAATAATAACAGAAATGTAAAAATTAAAACAATAAACGTAATTATAAGGTGCGTTCAAAAAGTAACGAGCCGGAGGCTGGAATGCGCAAACCGGTGACGACATTGGCTAATCGTGGCGTGTGTAACGAGGTGTGGTTCCAACCAGAGCGTGGAAGGTCACAGCCCGTCGCTAGAGAGCACGCGTGCACGTCACGTGACGATACAAAGAGAGCAGCACCATGCATCAATCGTCCAACCAAGACCAAATTGGGTATTATTTTCATGAATGGTGAATATAAGTGGTAGGAAGTACTTGACCTTTGAATGTGAAATAATTTATAGTTAAAAGATATGACCTGTGGAACGTGAAAAGAGAAGATATTCCTTAATTCTATAGAGTCATATTTACTTGATATTAGTTCCCCCAATGTTTGCAATGAAATAAGCATCCTTCTACTCTTCGGTGATGTGAAGTTGAACATATGTCTTGATGCATTGATGTATTGTAATTGGACAAAGTACAGTATATTTAATGTTCTGTATAATTTGTTTTGCACAACCTGTGTAGCATGTATTTTTTCCTTTGAATGTGAATCCCAAATTACGGATGCATTTTTCAATTTACTTCTCACAAGGTTCTTGAATAACCGGATAAGTGTTGAATGTTGAATAAATAATTTAGAACAGCTTATTATGAACCCAAGCATCCAGTTGGCATAGTTGGTTACTTTTATAATATGCCTTGAACGTTAATTTATTGTCAAGTATTACTCCTAATGTTGATACTATTTCTAATTTAACATTTTGTATATAATAATATCGGTTCACACATTCCTTTTTTCTAGTACAGTAAAACCTGCCTCAACTGGACCCTATATATACCTGAAACTTGGACAAACTGAAAACAAAATTCGGAACGGAGGGTATTTCCTATTCGACATGCTTCCTGGTGTGGTTGAATACAGTGCGGCACTCATTGGGCACACACTTTCCGCAAGTGCAGTCGTTCCTTCATGATGGTGTGCACACTTCCGACGCTCAATCCGACCACGGCGGCTATGGCGTTCACTGTCACTCGGCGGTCCTGGGTAATGAGTGCATCAACCAGCTGGACGTTGTCATCAGTAATGCAGGGGGTACTCCAGACCGGGCATCTTCGGCTAACGACACCCTGTAACGATTCGATCCCATATCTGTTATATTTAAAGGGTTATTCATTTATTATCATATTATTATTATTATTAATTAGTACATCGATGAGATGATTTTTATATCAGATGATTGTAAGCGGTTTTTATTATTATATTCAATTAGATTTTTATTAATATCCATTTACCTGTAAAGAGACGAAATATATACGAGGTACGTTCAGAAAGTAAGCTCCGTTTGGTAATAAAATTAAATTGTGTACAGATACAGAAAAAATATTTATTGCACAACATTCTACACCTCTTAAACTACTTTTCCACATAACTGCCGAACTTTTGCAGGCATTTGTCATAGCGTGGCACAAGTTTTTGGATATCTTCTTCATAAAAGTTTGCCGCCGACCGTAAACGAGAGTGAAGACTCCCCTGTAAGATATGCTACCGTTTTGCCACCACTGTTAGGCAAATTGCGTGCTTACCAGGAGAACTGCGTATGTTTAGGAGTTCTCCTGACCTCATACGCAATTTGCCTAACAGTGGTGGCTAAACGGTAGAATATCTTACTGGGGAGTCTTCACTCTCGTTTACGGTCGGCGGCAAACTTCTATGAGGAAGGTATCCATAAACTTGTGCCACGTTATGACAAATGCCAGCAAAAGTTCGGCAGTTATGTGGAAAAGCAGTTTAAGAGGTGTAGAATGTTGTGCAATAAATATTTTTTCTGTATCTGTACACAATTTAATTTTATTACCAAACGGAGCTTACTTTCTGAACGTACCTCGTATATTGCAACAAGATTTGCCAATAAGGATCAACCCAATGCGTCACAAACTGAACGACGTAGTAATAATTTCACCACGGCAAACTGCGTCATTTTCCTGAGATGCTAAGAAACCCACTATGGTGTAACCAACACGCCATTTTCTACGGTACGTACGCGTCAAAAGATTACTAGTTATGGTGCAACTAGCCCTCGTGGAGGAATGAACACAGAAGAGAGGGTAGCTTGCTTCTAGAGTGGGGGCTGTGACACCACGTGACAAGGAAGTTATTAATACCTGCACTCGACAAGACATCCATTCATCAACAGCTCTCAATGAAGGGAGGAAGTAATTACCTGGCTTCCTGGTATAGCATCGAACTGAGTATACAGATTCGACACTGAACGATGTCTTGCCAATATCCGTATCAGCCGATAGTGGATTATATCCCTATTTAACGGTCTTAACACAGATGGCAACGTAATTGAAGATGGTATACCATATCTACTGAGATACTACAACATTTTTTAGAAATATGAAACGCAACATCGAGATCATCTTCCACACTTTTTTTTATGATGATACTTCAAAAGGGTGAGCAAACAATTAAATATCCGACGTCTCTGTAATATGTAACTTCAAGAAAGATTCAATTCATTAATGTTTATTTTCTTTTAAATTAATTGCCGCATTGAGTAATTTTAAATCCAATTGTGTAACTATCAATATTCTGTTTTATTAATATTTTGTTTTTGCATTTAATAAATTCATTTTCTTTAACTTCATGACTGTAACTTTTCTTGTAGTTAGCACATACTATAGGCAAAAGCAATCATACTCCTTGATTAAATACTGGATTGGTTAGATGACTTTGTCTCACCACGACCAGGGATAATTAGGTCTCACTCTACTGCTGATAGCCGAGGTTAATTCTTAAATTTCGATTCTCTGTCTTAAATAGGGATCTGGCGCTCAACAACTTATTATATTATACTATCACAGGTAAGGTCACAACACAGTGTATATTATTTATTCTTATCATGTTTGTTTTATTGAACCACAATAGTTAACACCACGTTTAAGAACTCATTAAAAAAATGTTACATTTGGCGCCACAAAGTAGGACACGAAAACCATTCGGTATTTAGGAGAGGAGTGTATAATTTCAGTGCAAATTGTCAGTGCTTTTGGGGGACAGTGAAGTGAAGTGAAATTTTGGACGGGCAATTGTTATACGGTGTACTTCGAGATGTCGGAAGAGGAACAGAGGCAGTTGAGAAGTAGGAATAAAGTCGAGAAAGTTAATTATAAGGAGGTTGATAGCAGTAGCGATGTTGAAAGCGTAGAGAATAATACCAAGATGTCGGAGGTAAATCTTGAGAGTAATCCTGAAAATAATCCTGAGGTTAACCCTGACACGAATTCAGAGGAAAATCTCGAGACGAATACAGAGGTACATCCTGAGACTAGTGGTAGTCTAGAGAAAGAAAAGTCTATAGAGATTCCTGAAGATCCATTAACTGCGCTCATAAGGCAGATGAGTAGAGATTTAAGTGCGAAATTTGATGAGAGTATGAATAAAAATAGTAGGGAGATGAAAGAAGATATGAATAAAAATATGGAAGAGAGTAAGAAAGATAATTTGGAAAGTAGGAAGGAATTGAGTAGAGATTTAGGTGAGAAATTAGATAAGAGTAATCAAGAGATGAGAGAGGATATGAGTAAAATAAATCAGAAGCTGGAAGAGAATAATTTAAAACTAGACAGTGTGATTAAAGTAAATGAAGGGTTGAGTATGAAGTATGATATGCTGCAGGAGAGTATTCAGGGGGTGAAACAGGAAATCAGAGGTGAAATTAAGGAGGAGATAGAGATGAAGGCTAAATATATTATTAAGACAGTAGATAAACAATTAGAAGCAGTAGAAAATCAAATTAAGGAAGTTGAGTTAGAAGTTAATAAGAAAGTAGAATCAGTAAAGACAGCCTTTCAGGAGATTTTAGGTGAAATCAGATTAGAGTCAGACGAGATTTTAGGTGAAAGCAAATTGGAATTAGTGGAGACTGTAATTGAAAGTAGATTAGAGTCATTGGAGATTGTAGGTGAAAGCAGATTGGAATCGGAGGAGATCTTAGGTGAGGAACGGCAAATAGCGGAGATTTTAGGTGAAATCAGATTAGAGTCAGAGGAGATAGTAGGAGAAAGCATAGTAGAGTTGAAGGAGATTTTAGATGAACGCAGGATAGCTGTAGAAGAGACTATAGAATGTAGCGAAAAAGAAGTGAAGAAGATGAGAGAAAAGATAGGGATAGAAGTAGGTAAGATAAAGAAAGTACTAAGCACCCAAGAGATTAAGATGCAGACAATCATAGATAAATTAGATAGGCAAACTAGGGAAGAATTTAGTCCTGTGATAGAGGAAGTTAATATGAAATTATTAGTGGCAGAGAAGCGTGCGTTAAGTCATAGTCAGAAGAACATAATTAGTAAACAGGTAAAGAGGAGGAGAGAGATAGATAAGAGCAGAAGCAATAGTCCACGGGTAAAGAGAACATTAAGTGATAGTAATGGAGAAGTGAAAGGAAGACAGGTAGGTAGATATTTTAGAAGTAAAATGAAAGAGAAGAGAATCAAGTTGCTAGAGGAGAAAGAAATCAGGACGAAGGAGAGAAAGAAAGCATATGATGTGCAGTGGCGTACTGAATTAGCCAGACTTGGGGATGTGAGAGGGGGAAAGCCGAAGTACTGTGTTACTATGGATGAATGTAGTACAGAGGAAGTAGAAACTAATGTAACACGGAAGGAATTATGTGGAATTCTAGTTGAAGATAGAATTGAAGATGAATGTGGTAAGAACGGTGAAATGCCAGTGAACGTAGTTATGTAAATTTATATTACCGATAGTTACTGTTCCGTATGACTTAAATATTAAATAGAGAAGTTTAGTATGATTTAACAGAGGTAGATAAGAAACCTGCTGTGTGTAATTTTAATTCAGTCGTGAAGTTAGGATGGTAAGGGGCGCGTAGTGCCAACGCTTATTGATTTAGATTGACTAAAATCATTTAATTTTGAAGACAGAGGTTGTCGTGCTATTGAGCAATGCAGGTAAGTTGAATGTAGGTCCTTAAACTGCAGGTAAGTTGGATGAAGTGAGAATTAAATTTTAAAAGTAGGAAGGTTATTACATAGGTAAGTAATCGAAAGAAAGTAATAATTATTATGGCAACCATAATTATGAATATAATGGTAATGAAGATTTAATTTAAAAGTGAGTGAAGATAAGATGATACAGTGGTAATAAAACTAGCGAGTTGAAGAATTAAGTATTGATTTAATAAAGAAGTTTCAGTTGAGGACAGCGAGGTTATCAGTGGATATATTTTGAGAAATTTATAAGTGGTTTAGAATTGTTAATGGTAATGCGTTGTATGAGTTAACCAACATGGGGGTGAATCAACTAATTAGGACATCTGGTAACTTACTTGGTGACAGATATGTGTGTGTGTATGTGTGTATTTTCACGTAAATGGACGTGAGTTTGAAGTAGTAGGCCAACGAAGGTAATGCCGTTGAGCAATGTGGTTTTAAGTTTTGGTAAGATGCCAAATGAAGTTGTTTTTTTGAGGACGTTTTTGGTAAGATGCCAAATGAAGTAGGTTGGAGGAAGTTTTTGGTAAGATGAAGTAGGTCAGCGAGGTATATTCCGTTGAGCAATGAGTTTTTTTTATGGTGTCTAAGGGACTACGTGAAGTTAATGTTGGGAGTTTTTTTAAAGTATATATGGATGTATGCACACAAGGTAATAAGAGATTACAAAGGTAATATGGTCCAAGTTTTAGTTACAGTTACGCACGTTTTAAAGGTATTACAAGGCTTGTTATCGAGCTAAACCACTTTTAGTAAAAAGTTACTGATGATTAATAACGAATTAATGATGTGGTAGATTGTTGTCCTACACACAGGTTAAAGTAAAGATAATAGTAATAATTATATGGTTGGCATAATATTTTCTAGAAGTGAAAGGAATTTGTTATAATTCGATGTTTTGAGGATTTTAAATATAAATCATTTTTTTAGTCAGAGGAGAAATTAAAGTTTTATTTATGTCATACGGAGTTCGTAAAGAGAAGTTTAAAATTTTGAAGACAAGAATAAGTTGGTAAGATAAGTGTATACCTAAGGGGTAATAATGAAGTTTCAATTAAAGGCAGGTGTAATTTACGCATTTAATTTGATAGAGAAGAAAGTATCTGAACTGTGTTAGAACTCAGAACTTGCTTTATGAAGTGATTATGGGAGAATATTTGCCAGTTAGGAGTGTCGGTGTTATTGACTATCAACTGGAACACTGTCATTATTTTAGGAAGACAATAGTTAGGAAAGCAAAGTGTGATGTTATTGTTCCAAGTGTAACGATTCGATCCCATAGCGGTTATATTTATAGGGTTATTCATTTATAATTATCATATTATTATTATTATTATTAACTAGTACATCCATGAGATGATTTTTATATCAGATAATTGTAAGCGGTTTTGATTATTATATTCAATTAGATTTTTATTAACAATTACTTGTAAAGAGACGAAGTATTATATATTGCAACAAGACTGGCGATATGGACTAACCCTGTGCGTCACAAACTGAACGACGTAGTAAGAATTTCACCACGGCAAACTGCGTCATTTTCCTGAGATGTTAAGAAACCCACAATGGTGTAACCAACACGCCATTTTCTACGGTATATACGCGTCAATATATATTGCAAGTTATGAGTCAAGAATGGAGAAGACTAATAGAGAGGGAAGCTGTGACACCACGTGACAAGGAAGTCATTAGTATTTTGTACCTGCAACATCGGAGAAGAATGGCATTGATCTACAGCTCTTAATGAAGGAAGGAAGTTGTAACCTTGCTTTCTGGGTCCTAATGGACTGAGCACCGAGAGTCGACACTGAACGATGTCTTGCCGACATCTATATCAATACATAATGGGTTATATCCCTGATCAAGAGTCTTTCTACAGATGGCAACGTACTTAATGAGGATATTTCATAGTAATTGAGGTATCACATCATTTTTTTAAACATAAGCGACGTAACATCGAGATCACCGATCATTTCTTAAATATGACGAATCTTCGACTGGGTGAGCCAACAATTCAATAAAACTATCGTCTCTATTATAATTTAACTTCATTTAACTTTCAATTCATTTTAATATTCATTTTCTTTTAAATAATTAATTGCCGCATTGAGTAATTTTAAATTCAATTGTGTGACTATCACTATTCTGTTTTATTAGTATTTTGTTCTTGAGTAAATAAATTCATTTCCTTTAACGTAATGCCTATTTCTTTCATTGTAGTTGGTACTTTAAGGCAATCATACTCCTTGATTAAATACGGATTGGTTAGATGACTTTGTCTCACTACGGCCCGGGTAAGTGGTTCTCGACTCTACTGCTGATAGCCGAGGTTAAATCAATAAATTTCGATTCACTATCTTAAATAGGAATCTGGCGCTCAACAACTTATTATATTACACTATCACAGGTAAGGTCACACCACAGTGTATATTATTTATTCTTATTATGTTTGTTAAATTGAACCACAATAGTCATCACCACGTTTAGTTAACTCATTAAAAATGTTACATTTGGCGCCACAAAGTAGGACACGAAAACCATTCGGTATTTAGTCAGAGGAGTGTATAATTTCAGTGCAAATTGTCAGTGCTTTTGGGGGACAGTGAAGTGAAGTGAAATTTTGGAAGGGCAATTGTTATACGGTGTACTTCGAGATGTCGGAGGAGGAACAGAGGCAGTTGAGAAGTAGGGATGCAGTCAAGAAAGTTAATTATAAGGAGGTTGATAGCGGTAGCGATGTTGAGAGCGTAGAGAATAATACCAAGATGTCGGAGGTAAATCTTGAGAGTAATCCTGAAAATAATCCTGAGGTTAACCCTGACACGAATTCAGAGGAAAATCTCGAGACGAATACAGAGGTACATCCTGAGACTAGTGGTAGTCTAGAGAAAGAAAAGTCTATAGAGATTCCTGAAGATCCATTAACTGTGTTTATGAGAAAGATATGAATAAAAATAGTAGGGAGATGAAAGAAGATATTGGTAGGCTAAATCAAAATATGGAAGAGAATAAGAAAGATAATTTAGAAAGTAGGAAGGAATTCAATGATAAATTTGAGAAATTAGATAAAGATATGAATAAAAATATGGAAGAGAGTAAGAAAGATAATTTAGAAAGTAGGAAGGAATTCAATGATAAATTTGAGAAATTAGATAAAGATATGAATAAAAATATGGAAGAGAGTAAGAAAGATAATTTGGAAAGTAGGAAGGAATTGAGTAGAGATTTAGGTGAGAAATTAGATAAGAGTAATCAAAAGATGAGAGAGGATATGAGTAAAATAAATCAGAAATTGGAAGAGAATAATGTAAAACTAGATATTGTGGAAACGATGAATAGAGAATTAAGTATGAAGTATGATATGCTACAGGAGAGTATTCAGGGGGTGAAACAGGAAATCAGAGGTGAAATTAAGGAGGAGGTAGAGATGAAGGCTAAAGATATTATTAAGACAGTAGATAAGAAATTAGAAGCAGCAGAAAGTAGGATTCAGGAAAGAATAGTAACTGTGATTGAAGAGAAAATAGCAACTCAAGGTGAAAGTTTTAGCAAATTGGTAGAAGTGGAAACTAGGCAGGTGGTAGAGACTTTAGGGGAAACTGCAGTAGAATCAGTAAAGACAGCCTGTAAGGAGACTATAATTGAAAGTAGAATGGAGTCAGACGAGATTTTAGGTGAAAGCAAATTGGAATTAGCGGAGATTTTAGGTGAAATCAGATTAGAGTCAGACGAGATTTTAGGTGAAAGCAAATTGGAATTAGTGGAGACTGTAATTGAAAGTAGATTAGAGTCATTGGAGATTGTAGGTGAAAGCAGATTGGAATCGGAGGAGATCTTAGGTGAGGAACGGCAAATAGCGGAGATTTTAGGTGAAATCAGATTAGAGTCAGACGAGATTTTAGGTGAAAATAGATTAGCGTCAGAGGAGATAGTAGGAGAAAGCATAGTAGAGTTGAAGGAGATTTTAGATGAACGCAGGATAGCTGTAGAAGAGACTATAGAATGTAGCGAAAAAGAAGTGAAGAAGATGAGAGAAAAGATAGGGATAGAAGTAGGTAAGATAAAGAAAGTACTAAGCACCCAAGAGATTAAGATGCAGACAATCATAGATAAGTTAGATAGGCAAACTAGGGAAGAATTTAGTCCTGTGATAGAGGAAGTTAATATGAAATTATTAGTGGCAGAGAAGCGTGCGTTAAGTCATAGTCAGAAGAACATAATTAGTAAACAGGTTAAGAGGAGGAGAGAGATAGATAAGAGGAGAAGCAATGGGCAACGGCTAAAGAGAAAATTAAATATTAGTAGTGGAGAAGTGAAGGGAAGACATGTAGGTAGATATTTTAGAAGTAAAATGAAAGAGAAGAGAATTAAGTTGTTAGTGGAAAAAGAAATCAGAATGAAAGAGAGAAAGAAAGCATATGATGTGCAGTGGCGTAATGAATTAGCCAGACTTGGGGAAATGATAGGAGGAAAGCCGAAGTATAATGTTACTGTTGATGAGTGTAGTCCGAAAGAGGTAGAAAGTAATGTTATAAGAAAAGAGGAAAATGGAACCCTAGAAAGAGATAGAATTGAAGATGAAGATGGTAAGAACGGTGAAATGCCAGAGAAAGTAGTGATGTAAATTTATATTACCGATAGTTACTCTTCCGTATGACTTAAATATTAAGTAATGAAGTTTAATATGACTTAAAAGAGGTAGATAAGAAACCTGCTGTGTGTAATTTTAATTCAGTCGTGAAGTTAGGATGGTAAGGGGCGCGTAGTGCCTACGCTTATTGATTTAGATTGACTAAAATTATTTAATTTTGAAGACAGAGGTTGTCGTGCTATTGAGCAATGCAGGTAAGTTGAATGTAGGTCCTTAAACTGCAGGTAAGTTGGATGAAGTAAGAATTAAATTAAAAAAAAAGGGTAGGAAGATTATTACATAGGTAAGTAATCGAAAGAAAGTAATAATTATTATGGCAACCATAATTAAGAATATAATGGTAATAAAGATATAATTCAAAAGTGAGTGAAGATAAGATGATACAGTGGTAATAAAACGAATGAGTTGAAGAATTAGGTATTGATTTTTAAAGAAGTTTCAGTTGAGGACAGCGAGGTTATCAGTGGATATATTTTGAGAAATTTATAAGTGGTTTAGAATAGTTAATGGTAATGCGTTGTATGAATTAACCAACATCGGGTTGAAATGAGGAAGTAGTAACTAATTAGGACATCTGGTACTTGTTGACAGATATGTGTGTGTGTATGTGTGTATTTTCACGTAAATGGACGTGAGTTTGAAGAAGTAGGCCAACGAAGGTAATGCCGTTGAGCAAGGTGGTTTTAAAGTTTTGGTAAGATGCCAAATGAAGTTTTTTTAAGGAGGAAGTTTTGGTAAGATACCAAATGAAGTTGTTTTTTGAGGAAGTTTTTGGTAAGATGCCAAATGGAGTTATAATGGAGGAAGTTTTGGTAAGATGCCAAATGAAGTTTTAAGAAGGTTTTGGAGGATGAAGTAGGTCAGCAAGGTATATTCCGTTGAGCAATGAGATTTTTTATGGTATCTACGGGACTACGTGAAGTTAATAAGGGAGTTTTTTTTAAGTATATATGGATGTATGCACACAAGGTAATAAGAGATTACAAAGGTAAGATTGTCCAAGTTTTTGTTACAGTTACGCACGTTTTAAAGATATTACAAGGCTTGTTATTGAGCTAAACCACTTTGTAGTAAAAAAATTACTGATGATTAATAACGAATTAATGATGTGGTAGATTGTTGTCCTACACACAGGTTAAAGTAAAGATAATAATTATAATTAAAAGGTTGACATAATATTTACTAATATTGAAAGGAATTTGTTATAATTCGACGTTTGAGGATTTAAAGATAATTTTTTTTTTAGTAGACAGGAAATTAAAGTTTTATTTATGTCATACGGAGTTAGTAAAGATAAGTTAATATTTTGAAGGAAGAATAAGTTGGTAAGATAAGTGTATACCTAAGGGGTAATAATGAAGTTTCAATTAAAGGCAGGTGTAATTTACGCATTTAATTTGATAGAGAAGAAAGTATCTGAACTGTGTTAGAACTCAGAACTTGCTTTATGAAGTGATTATGGGAGAATATTTGCGAATTAGGAGTGTCGGTGTTATTAACTATCAACTGGAACACTGTCATTATTTGAGGAAGACAATAGTTAGGAAAGCAAAGGGTGATGTTATTATTCCAAGGAATTAGTCGAAGCATGTAAAATTTTTTAGCTGAAATTTAATGTGTTATTGGTCAGTAAGAGGTGACCTGTAACAGTAAGAAGAAGTGGGATTATACCACGAATAGGGGAGTTTTTTTTGTATGTGACGTGTGATGTCACGATGAGTTTTGAGAGATTCTGGTATAGCAAGAGTGAGCTATAGTCCAGGCGGTCAGAACAAGTAGGAAGTGGTGTTTGGAGGACACGGTACTTAATTAAGAGTTTTGAGAGAAAACTAAGGGGGGTTTTTAGGCATTCAGCAAAAAGTCAAATCATGAATAGACTAAGTTCAAAGTATAACAGCATTAATATTTTGTGGAACGAAATATTTATTCCGAGGAGTTTGTCATGTGTTTTTGTGAAATAGTTTAGTGATATACGTAATTCAGGTATTGAGTAGTATTTTGTCCAAGTCTTAATCATTTTGTTATGGTAAGTAAGGAATGACGTTACGGTAAAGTTATATCTTGACGCTAAGTTAAATTTTATAAAGTGAACGAGAAGTCAGATTTTATGTTTATTGGTGATTTTGAAAATTCAAGTTATTGTTTTCGAGAAGTAGTAAAGAGGAATTATGGTTTTATGAGAAGTTAAGAAGTCGGGGAGACTTAGGAAGTATTAATTTGGAAGGAGCCGGCCGTGGCCTAAGTAAGAATTAAGCCACGAAGGCAGGTGAGTAGTAACTTGGATATTTAAATGAACTGTTTAATAACTGCTTTGAGGTATTTCGATGTCATTATGTATTTGGGGAAATATTTACATGTATGACATATGCACTGAAATAGGAATTGCCTTAGGTGTCTTGCTAAGTTATTTTTTCTTCAATTATTGAAATTTTACTGCATTTGAGTAATCCCTTTATAAAGACGAAAGGAATATTGTATTGTTTGCATCCTATTATCGTGTGCTGTAATAGTTATTATGGGTTAATCAGCTGGTATTACAACAATGTACTTCTACGCCAGACTGATATACAAAAACTACGTTCAAAAGAGATGAAGCCAAAATTGTATGTCATGCATACGATCACCGAAATATAAACGAGTGCAGCGTTGACATATATGTCAAAAATAAAAGTGAAGGGCATTTTATATGTATATTTTTTACAGCTCGTTTAATACATAAAGAAGAATGAACATTATGAACATTTGGAAGAATGAGAAATGATAGTACAAATATGTAAAGTGAAAAGAGTATGTTCTTGTATATTTTTATGTATTGTTGAAGGGTATTATTTGTATGTTGTCGTTATGGGGGTATTAATATTTACATTTGTATTCATTTGTGTAGGATGTGTAGTGATATAAATAATGTTACATTTTATTTTAAATTATTTATATCAGGGGCGATTGTAACGATTCGATCCCATAGCGGTTATATTTATAGGGTTATTCATTTATAATTATCATATTATTATTATTATTATTAACTAGTACATCCATGAGATGATTTTTATATCAGATAATTGTAAGCGGTTTTGATTATTATATTCAATTAGATTTTTATTAACAATTACTTGTAAAGAGACGAAGTATTATATATTGCAACAAGACTGGCGATATGGACTAACCCTGTGCGTCACAAACTGAACGACGTAGTAAGAATTTCACCACGGCAAACTGCGTCATTTTCCTGAGATGTTAAGAAACCCACAATGGTGTAACCAACACGCCATTTTCTACGGTATATACGCGTCAATATATATTGCAAGTTATGAGTCAAGAATGGAGAAGACTAATAGAGAGGGAAGCTGTGACACCACGTGACAAGGAAGTCATTAGTATTTTGTACCTGCAACATCGGAGAAGAATGGCATTGATCTACAGCTCTTAATGAAGGAAGGAAGTTGTAACCTTGCTTTCTGGGTCCTAATGGACTGAGCACCGAGAGTCGACACTGAACGATGTCTTGCCGACATCTATATCAATACATAATGGGTTATATCCCTGATCAAGAGTCTTTCTACAGATGGCAACGTACTTAATGAGGATATTTCATAGTAATTGAGGTATCACATCATTTTTTTAAACATAAGCGACGTAACATCGAGATCACCGATCATTTCTTAAATATGACGAATCTTCGACTGGGTGAGCCAACAATTCAATAAAACTATCGTCTCTATTATAATTTAACTTCATTTAACTTTCAATTCATTTTAATATTCATTTTCTTTTAAATAATTAATTGCCGCATTGAGTAATTTTAAATTCAATTGTGTGACTATCACTATTCTGTTTTATTAGTATTTTGTTCTTGAGTAAATAAATTCATTTCCTTTAACGTAATGCCTATTTCTTTCATTGTAGTTGGTACTTTAAGGCAATCATACTCCTTGATTAAATACGGATTGGTTAGATGACTTTGTCTCACTACGGCCCGGGTAAGTGGTTCTCGACTCTACTGCTGATAGCCGAGGTTAAATCAATAAATTTCGATTCACTATCTTAAATAGGAATCTGGCGCTCAACAACTTATTATATTACACTATCACAGGTAAGGTCACACCACAGTGTATATTATTTATTCTTATTATGTTTGTTAAATTGAACCACAATAGTCATCACCACGTTTAGTTAACTCATTAAAAATGTTACACAAGGAATTAGTCGAAACATGTAAGATTTTTTAGCTGAAATTTAGTGTGTTATTGGTCAGTAAGAGGTGACCTGTAACAGTAAGAAGATGTGGGATTATACCACGAATAGGGGAGGTTTTTTTTTGTATGTGACGTGTGATGTCACGATGAGTTGTTGAGAGTTTTGAGAGTTTCTGGTGTAGTAGGAATAAGCTATACTCCAGGCGGTCAGAACAAGTAGGAAGTGATGTCTATTGGACTTAATTAAGAGTTTTGAGAGAAAACTATTGTTTTTTTTAGGTATTCAGCAAGAAGTCAAATCATGAATAGACTGAGTTCAAAGTATAAGAGCATTAATATTTTGTGGAACGAAATATTTATTCTGAGGAGTTTGTCATGTGTTTTTGTGAAATAGTTTAATGATATACGTAATTCAGGTATTGAGTAGTATTTTGTCCAAGTCTTAATCATTTTGTTATGGTAGGTAAGGAATGACGATACAGTAAAGATATCTTGACGCAAAGTTAAATTTTATAAGATGAACGAGAAGTCAGATTTTATGTTTATTTGTGATTTTGAAAATTCAAGTTATTGTTTTCGAGAAGTAGTGAAGAGGAATTATGGTTTTAAGAGAAGTTAAGAAGTCGTGGAGACTTAGGAAGTATTAATTTGAAAGGAGGCGGCCGTGGCCTAAGAAAGAATTAAGCCACGAAGGCAGGTGAGTAGTAACTTGGATATATAAGTGAAATGTTTAATAACTGCTTTGAAGTATTTCGATGTCATTATGTATTTGGGGAAATATTTACATGTATGACATATGCACTGAAATTGGAATTGCCTTATGTATCTTGCTAAGTTATTTTTTCTTCAATTATTGAAATTTTACTGCATTTGAGTAATCCCTTTTTAGAGACGAAAGGAATATTGTGTTGTTTGCATATCGTGTGCTGTAATAGTCATAATGTGTTTATCAGCTGGAAATACAACAATGTAATTCTACACCAGACTGACGAAAACTACGTTCACTAGATATGAAGACAAAATTGTATGTCAAACATACGATCACCGAGTGCAGCGTTGACATATATGTCAAAATTAAAAGTGAAGGGCATTATATGTATACTTTTTTTACAGCATACAAAAAAAATGAACATTATGAACATTTGGAAGAATGAGATGAATGAAAGTTAAAACGTGTATTTTGTGAAGAGTATATTTCTTGTATATTTTTATGTATTGTTGAAGGGTATTATTTGTATGTTGTCGTTATGGGGGTATTAATATTTAAATTTGTATTCATTTGTGTAGGATGTGTAGTGATATAAATAATGTTACATTTTATTTTAAATTATTTATATCAGGGGCGATTGTAACGATTCGATCCCATATCTGTTATATTTAAAGGGTTATTCATTTATTATCATATTATTATTATTATTAATTAGTACATCGATGAGATGATTTTTATATCAGATGATTGTAAGCGGTTTTTATTATTATATTCAATTAGATTTTTATTAATATCCATTTACCTGTAAAGAGACGAAATATATATATTGCAACAAGATTTGCCAATAAGGATCAACCCAATGCGTCACAAACTGAACGACGTAGTAATAATTTCACCACGGCAAACTGCGTCATTTTCCTGAGATGCTAAGAAACCCACTATGGTGTAACCAACACGCCATTTTCTACGGTACGTACGCGTCAAAAGATTACTAGTTATGGTGCAACTAGCCCTCGTGGAGGAATGAACACAGAAGAGAGGGTAGCTTGCTTCTAGAGTGGGGGCTGTGACACCACGTGACAAGGAAGTTATTAATACCTGCACTCGACAAGACATCCATTCATCAACAGCTCTCAATGAAGGGAGGAAGTAATTACCTGGCTTCCTGGTATAGCATCGAACTGAGTATACAGATTCGACACTGAACGATGTCTTGCCAATATCCGTATCAGCCGATAGTGGATTATATCCCTATTTAACGGTCTTAACACAGATGGCAACGTAATTGAAGATGGTATACCATATCTACTGAGATACTACAACATTTTTTAGAAATATGAAACGCAACATCGAGATTATCTTCCACACTTTTTTATGATGATACTTCAAAAGGGTGAGCAAACAATTAAATATCTGACGTCTCTGTAATATGTAACTTCAAGAAAGATTCAATTCATTAATGTTTATTTTCTTTTAAATTAATTGCCGCATTGAGTAATTTTAAATTCAATTGTGTAACTATCAATATTCTGTTTTATTAATATTTTGTTTTTGGATTTAATAAATTCATTTTCTTTAACTTCATGACTGTAACTTTTCTTGTAGTTAGCACATACTATAGGCAAAAGCAATCATACTCCTTGATTAAATACTGGATTGGTTAGATGACTTGTCTCACCACGACCAGGGATAATTAGGTCTCACTCTACTGCTGATAGCCGAGGTTAATTCTTAAATTTCGATTCTCTGTCTTAAATAGGGATCTGGCGCTCAACAACTTATTATATTATACTATCACAGGTAAGGTCACAACACAGTGTATATTATTTATTCTTATCATGTTTGTTTTATTGAACCACAATAGTTAACATCACGTTTAACGACACATAAAAAATGTTACAACCCGTCCTTCCCTGAAGCGCTTGTGCCACGCCGTGACCCTTGCAAGATACATGCAGTGTTCGCCGTACACTTGTGACATTCGGCTTTCGCTTTCAGAAACCGAACAACACCTCTTTGTTCTTCGTTTGACGCCTCCATGTCACTGTTTGCAATCCGACTGACAGCGTTGGACGACTGATGCATGCTGCTGCTCGCTTTGTATCGTCACGTGACGTGCACGCGTGCCCTCTAGCGACTGGCTGTGACCTTCCACGCTCTGGTCGGAACCACACCTCGTTACACACGCCAAGATTAGCCGATGTCGTCACCGGTTTGCACAGTACAACCTCCAGCTCGTTACTTTTTGAACCCACCTTATATAAAAAGTATGTAAATAATTTTAAAAATAAATACGAATTTAATTAATTAATTAATTAAAAATATGAAAATTATAACTATAAGAACATAAACTAAAAATAAATATATAAACATTCAAATTAAAGATACAACATGTGACAACAATAATAACAATAAGAATAACTTAATTAACTTACGTGTTTTTTTTACTTATTTATTTATTCTAGTGAGTTGTATTTTAAAATTTATTTACTTATTAGTTTTATTTACTGTAATTCATTTATTTATTTATTATAATATATATTTATTCTAATTTTTTTGTTATTTAAATCTTTATTTTATTGTATGTTTGTATATGAAGACCCCACGGAAAGAACGAGGGAAGTCCATTTTTTAGGAAATGGATTTATGGCGCATTCTGGTGGCCGTTTATCGTCACTACAGATCACTTGAAATTAATCTCTACTTAGTATAAAACGAAGTCCCCGATTCTTGGATGTCACGAGTAATCTCGAGAACCACTGGATGGATTTTGATGCTGATTTCACCATTCTGTAAAGGATATCTCGTGGAAGGTTTCTGTAGAAAATAATTTATTTGTTATTAAGGGACACCATGACTGAATTATTTCAACTTCCACATTTTTTTTATCAGAATGAGTTGAAATTTAAACTGAGTAAGTCAATTATCAAATTTAAAAACAATTGGATGAAATGTAATTGATTTTTTACTAATTTTATTATTAAAATATACCGTGTGATCAAAATGCTCCATGCGCATTAGAAATTGTGTAAAACGCTTGATATTTGCATTACATATACATAAAACTATTCTAAATATTATAACATTGAGACATTTCAGGAAAGTGATACATGTATGCTGTCAGATTAATTTTTTCTAGATGTGCCATCATGTTTTATGAATTTTGATAATTTTTCATAGTTTAATATTTTTTTGGTCTGTAATTTACAAAATGACTGGAGATATTGCAATGTTATCTTACAACACATGTATTTCTGAATATTCAGTGATTTTTTTAAAGTAAAATTGGTGAATATCTCCTGCACATGGAGCATTTTGATTACCGGTACTTAAAAATGTTGTTTGGAGATAAAAGCATTTTTATAAAATCGCATGCTATATTAACCAGTTTGGCTCACCCATTGAAACTTTTTTGGAAAAAATCTGAAAAGTACAAAGTTTTGTTTTAGAGATAAAGAGCATAGAGATCTTTCTTTTGAGTTAACCTACGACTTTCTAGGATTTCTAATTTTAAGTATATAGCCTACTTTCATATGATTTGCCTTCCATCTTCATCTTACGCAGAGGAGAATTTAAAAATGTCGCTGAGCCTTTAAAAATAGCAGTGCATGAAAACTGTTTTACTGAAATGATCCAGAGGGGTCCATGAGAGAAACAAAAAACAGTTATTTTGTCATTTTTGCCTAAAAACTCAGTCCTAGCGTCCCTTAGAGGAAGCCAAGCAGTAACGATTTCAGTGAAAATATCGAAAAATAAATCTGGAGTCCGTGCGCTTTTTAAACTTATGCTGGGCAAATCGTTAAACAAATTATGAATATCCTATGAGTGTAATAATTGCTCAGCATGAACAGTTCTACAAAAAAAAAGTCCGCGAGAGCATATCTCAATCTTCAATACATCGCCCACTATAGAAAGGGTTTTTACGTTTTCATTTCTTCCAACAATCTCCATTGAATTACTGAGGCGACAGTTTACGAGCTAGCAAGTAATGCATTCATAAATGTTCCGGGGTGAAGCTGGGTCAGGTTGCTAGTTTGAAATAAAGCGGAATGTCACCGAGATACAGAGGTTCTTATTTTTAGTGGAATTGGAAATAACGTCCCATATCCTCTCACATTATTCATAATTTAACTTTAGTTGTTATTTGACATACATGCACTTCCCTTATAAGAAATACATTTGGCAAAATAACTATATCGCTTACCCCCAATTGTCGTGTTCTAAGTATTACTTTTTAGTGTTGAAAGTTTGAATTCACTCTCCTGAAAAATTTACACAGTGAGACTTACGCCGTTTTCCCCCTGGAGTCTTGCAATTTTTAGCCTACTTTTCACATTTTGCAAAAATGAGGAAAAAGTAGACTTATGAGATCGAACCAGGCAAATTTCTGTCTGTCTGTCTGTCTGTCTGTCTGTGCGTGTGTTCCCCTATCAACTCCTAAACGGCTGCAGCAATCAAATCCAAATTTGGTATGAGTAAATATCTATACCTGAATATCACAAGCCCATATTTGAAAATGATGCCAGTGCTACTAACTGCTAAATAACCGCAATTGAAATTTGAGCTCCATGTTGGATATCTTGGAAGGTATGAATGGGAGCTATTTCAAAATTGGCACACTTATAGATAATAATATTTCAGTTTAATTTCCAGGAGGCCATACATGGCAGTGTTGCCAAAATGATTATAAGCCTGCTGATATGTCCAATTTTTAAATGCATATAACTTCTACAATATTAATTGTAATTCAACCAAACTTCGTATGTGCTATGTGTACATGAACAGATATAACTGATGTATTATTAAGAGCCACCAGGGCTGCCAAATGTTAATAATTGCTCTCTCTATTTTTAAAATCCAAATACCAATATATCAGAAAGTATGCAAGCCGACAGCTATAAACTATGCACACTTATAGTACCTGACATTTTAGATTAATTTGGAGTAACTTATATACTTCAGTTATACCAACATGATTCTAAGCCTGCTGATAGGACCATTTTTAGCCTATTTTCAATTTTGAAAAAATAGGCTTATGAGATCACCTTTTGTCCGTGTGTGTGTGCGTGCGTGTGTGTGTGTGTGTGTGTGTGATTCGTGTGTGTGTCCCCCCCTAATAAAATCTAAACGGCAGGAGCGATTTCAATGAAACTCGGAAAGTTCATAGCACTATTCCCGGCGACCTCGACCGTGCCCTTCAAATTTTGTTACGTCTCACCAATCCAACATGGCGGCTGTGCGAAATATTTCACCAGCATTCAATATCTCCGAAACTATTACCGATATTACCCTGACATTTTCTATGGTGATAGACGGAACTACTATAAGTTCACTTATGTGACTTTTGAAAACCTGGTTACTACAAAACCAACATGGCGGCCAAGCGAATATGCGACTTTTAAATAGACGTTTCTCGCGATTTGACCAACCAAACGCAATGAAACTTGGTACAGTATATGTTTATATACATTGTAATGCACCGACATCTAACTTTGTTCAATTTTTTACATAATCACAAGATGGCGGATGTGCAAAATATTTCACCGGCATTCTATATCTCTGAAACTATTAGCGGTATCTCCCTAAAATTTTGTACGGAGATAAAGGGCACTACTGGAAGTCCATCTATAAGACATTCAAATACCGGTTAACTACAAAACGAACATGGCGGCCAAGCGAATTTGAACATTTTAAATAGACCTTTCTCGCGATTTAATGTTCCAAGCGCACTGAAACCTGGTACAGGAAATATTTATACACATTGTAATCCACTGGTATCTAATTTAGTTCAATTGTTTACATAACCTAAAGATGGCGGCAGTGCGAATTTTAAAATTAAGTTTTTATTTCTTGTAATGTAGTCATGCGATCGAAGTGAAAGTTCGAATAATGAACCTACGCAATAATTTTACTTTAATGGTACATGACTCTATGGCCTATACATTTAACAATCCAACATGGCGACCATCCGAAATATTTAGACGATACTGAATATCTACGAATCTATTTTAGCAATCAAACTGCATTTTTTAATGTTCATAGGGGCTATGAACTTAAGTTCACCTATAGGACTTTAAATAACCTGGTGATCACAAATCCAACATGGCGGTGACGCGAATTATAAATATTCACATGGACGTTTCTCGCAATTTAACCATCCGCGTGCAGTGAAACTTGGTACAGTAAATCCTTATACGAATGTTAATCCACTGGCATATAATTTATTTCAATTGTTTCCATAACCTCAAGATGGCAGCTGTGAAAAATTTTAAAATCTCCTTGTTATTTCTTGTGTCCTAATTATGCGATTGAAGTTTGAATACTACACGTACACAATAATCTGCATGTAACAGTACACAACTCTAGGACCTACATATATAAAATCCAACATGGCGACCATCCGAAATATTTAGTCGGTTCTCAATATCTACGAATCTATTACAGCAATCAAACTGAAATTGTATATGTTGATAGTGGCAATTAACATAAGTAGGATATATGAAAATAGGCTGTATAGTTCTTCACGGAACTACTTGTTTTTAAATACATGTAACTCCGATACTATCAGTTGGATTTCAACCAAATTTCGTATGTGCTATGTGTAATATAACTGATATGACTATAAGTATTCTTAAGAGCAATCAGGGCTGCAAACTGTTAATAAATGCTGTCTATATTTTTTTACCCTAATATCAATATATCAGAAAGTATGCAAGCCAACAGCTCTATACTTTGCACACGTATAGCCCCTGACACTCTAGGTTAATTTGGAGTAATTAATATAAGTCAGTACTGCCAACATGAGCCTATGCCTGCTGATAGGTCCAATTTTAAAATACACGTAACTTATATACTAACAAATGGATTTCATCAAAAATTGGCACAACAAGATATCATAATATTTCCGATTATTTCTAACCAGCACACGCATGACATCGTTGCCAACATGCTTTTACGCGTGCTGATAGATCCAATGTAACGTCCATTGGACTTCAACCAAATTTCGTATTCTGTACCTTAAGAGATAAAAATAAGAATATATCCAGTCACCAGGGCTGCCAACTGTAGTGCTCTATTAGGCTACATTATCCCAGGAATATTTCGAACTAATTGGACATTTCGATATTACCAACTTCATTTCGTCATTATTCTAGATAGGTTCATATACTGTAGAATAATCATTGGCATGAAAAGTAGGCTCTTTAGTTCGTCACGGAACTTCTAGTTTATGAATAGTTAGAATTTAGCTCAAGGCTCTAAAATTATTAACTGAAAGTGTGGGTGGTGGTAGGTATGGGGTTGACAGCTATAATCCAGCCAGAGGCGTATATAGAGTTTTTTTTTGGGGGGGGGGATGCCCAACCGGGGGTTAGGGGGCATGGCATAGGCCCAAAGAATAGGGGGTCCGGGGTTCTCCCCGGGGAAACTTTTGTATAATTTGGTGCAAAATGATGAGTTTTAAGGCTATCATGCATCACTTTTTCAACCAATTTGTTGTAATGTTTTATGTTTGGTTAATGTTAAACACAACTAAGACCATTTTATGATACTTCGTATTGATACAATCATCTCGCTCACTTGATAGTATTTACATGGAAAGAATTAATGTTCGTGTCTTGATTTACAACTCACACTATAATATAAAGTCAAGGTTTCTTGAAGCATTGCCAAATCGGTTCATAACTTCATCGTCAGTGAGATGCATGTCTCTGTGAATAGATGGCAATACTAGACCGTTGAGTCTGTTTTCTGAAGTAGAATTTCTTAAGTACGTTTTCAACTAACTCAAACTTCGTTCGGCAGTACCAGTAGCTACAGAGAGAGGCAAATTTGCCAAACGTTTGAGACAGGTATAAAAGTTAGGGAGAAAAACTTTTGTCACACGCTTCTAGGGCATTTGATGCTGTTCTAGGTTCGTTCGTAAGAGCGAAGGCACTGGAGACTAATAAGAGGTTATGTTGTTACACATAAGATCAGAGCAAACTGATTGTCACACTGTTTACATCGCTCTACCTTCGCCTTGCTCTGCAACGTTGCCATACGTCAGTTAGTAACAATAGTACATAATTGTGCGGGCCCCCTGTGCCCCCCCCCCCCCGTTATACACGCCCCTGAATCCAGCCAAGGGACGGCAATGTTTAAAACACTTCGATTTTCGGAGAAAAGGTAGATATTGCAATCTTGTTACTTAAGTTAGGACATGTTTTATTTCTTGGGTAATGTCAGTTAAGAGCATGTCCAGTGCATTGAGAGTGGATAACTGTGTCCTAATGATGTCACCTTAATGGACACTGTCTTGTGTCCTCATTCCAGCTCAAGCTTCGTGATCAAAACACTTGCAGGAATACCGCAAATTGGCGGGATATTGCTAAACATCAAGTGTAGGGATAGGAGAGTGATATACAATCTATACAGAAACCAGACAGCAGTCATTCGAGCTGAAGGACATGAGAGAGAAGCTGGTATTCAGGAAAGTGTAAGGCAAAGCTGCGACTTATCACCCATACTTTTCAATCTTAACATTGAACAAGCAATGAAGGAAATTGGAGAAAAATTTAAAGTGGGAGTGAAGATTCTCAACTCTGAGATTTGCTGGTGGCATCGTCATCTTGGCCGACACGCCTCACTATTTGAATGAATTTTTAAATGGTATGGACTCAGTCTTAAGGAAAGAATTCATGATGAAAATTAATAAATGTAAAACAAAAATATTGGAATGCAGCCGAAATAAATCAGAATCCTCTATGGACATCAAATTGGCAGGTGATAAGCTGAAGGAAGTAGGAGACTTCTGTTACTTAGGAAGCAAAATAACAGTGATGGACGAAGCAAAGAGGATATAAAAAGTAGGTTGGCTCAGGCAAGGAGAGCATTTCTACAAAAAAGGAATCTGTTGACATCGAATACAGATTTAGGTATTAGGAAGTCATTTTTGAAAGCCTTTGTCTGGAGCGTTGCGCTCTATGGAAGTGAAACTTGGACTATTGGTGCAGCAGAAAAGAGGAGAATTGAAGCGTTTGAAATGTGGTGTTACAGGAGAATGCTGAAGATCAGATGGGTAGATAGGGTTACAAACGAAGAGGTATTAAGACTAGTGGGAGAGGAGAGATAATTCTGGCGACTGCTAATGAAGAGGTTGGTAGGACACATACTAAGACACCCAGGAATAGCAAGCTTAGTTATGGAAGGAAGGGTTGAGGACAAGAACTGTAGTGGTAGTCCAAGGTTAGAATATGTTAAACATATTGCCTCGGATGTAGGGTGTGGTAGCTATGTAGAGATGAAACGATTAGCTCAGGACAGGGAGGTATGGAGGGCTGCATCAAACCAGTCAAAAGACTAAAGGCTGAAACAACAACAACAGCTAACCTTAAAGTTCACATGGCTTAACACCAGGGACCGGACATTTATGCACTGAAAGTATTCAAAAATATGCACTTAATTTATTTTTATTTATTTATCGTCCGAGGCTGTAGCTGCTTCAAGCGGACACCCTTAGGTGGTTGGTTCCTCAGTTTAGGGGCTGCGACAACGCGGTCATGTATCCCCGTGTACTTGGGTGTGTGTAGAACCTGTCTGATAACCGGTGTTAATTGTGAAGACTGTATTAGTGTGTGTTATCTGTTTTTTAATTCAAGTAAGGACTGCAGACTTTTGAATTTTTCAAATAGTTCCTACCGTCAACGACTACTAATTCATAACTTAGCTACCAGACGCCACCGCTCTTGACAACGAACCTAGGAACCTAAGAACGTTGTTAACATTCTTAACCTATCCAATTTAGCTTCACACAGGTGTAAGTAGTGGAAGGATCTTTAACATGCCATAAATCTATGACTTGGGACCGCAGGTTTTACTTCCCCTCCGAAGGAAAGCATACTAAGGGATTTTTAACGCTCTTAAAAAATCCGACGACTTCGGCCGGATTTGAACCCGCGATCTTGGGCATAGAAACTCAGCATGCTACCAACTACGTCACCGAAACCGCTTAACAATAAGCCAATCTTATTCAATCACTTTAAGGAGCAGATGACCTCGTAGTTCCGCCCCTTAAAACAACAATAACTAACTAACTATTCATTCACTTTATACATGTATCACTCATTGCAGAAAGAAGCATCACAATACGGTAGATAATTGCAAGTTTTACATTGTTTTCAGGAGAAAATTACATCTATTTTAATAGTTTTCAGTGCATAAATGTCCGGTCCCCAGCCAGTCCCTATTGCCTGACACCCACTGTTTTAGCCTACTTTTCACATTTTGCGAAAATGAGGAAAAAGTAGTCTTATGAGATCGATCCGGGAAAATGTGTGTCTGTCTGTCTGTCTGGCTGGCTGTGTGTGTGTCCCCCCCCCCCCCCTATCAACTCCTAAACGGCTGCAGCAATCGAAACTAAATTAAGTATGAGTAAAGATGTATACCGGATTATCTCACGTCCATATTTGTAAATGATGTCAGTGCTACCAACTGCTGAAAAAACTCACTAGAAATTTGAGCTCAATGTTGGATATCTTGGAAGGTATGCATGGGAGCTTTTCCAAAATTGGCACATATGTAGACAATACTATTTCAGTTTAATTTCCAGGAGGCCATACATGACAGTGTTGCCAAAATATTTTTAAGCCTTCTGATAGGTCCACTTTTTAAATGCATATAACTTCTACACTATCAATTGGATTTCAACCAAATTTTGTATGTAATATGTGTTCATGAACACGTATTCTTAAGGGCCACCGGGGCTGCCAACTGTTAATAATTGCTGTCTATATTTTTTATCCAAATACCAATATATCAAAAAGTATGCAAGCCGACAGCTTTAAACTATTAACACGTGTAGTACCTGACATTTTAGATTAATTTGGAGTAAATTATGTACGTCAGTTCTACCAACATGATTCTAAGCCTGCTGATAGGACCAATTTTTAAATACATGTATCTTCTATACTATCAGTTGGATTTCAACCAAATTTCGTATGTGCTATGTGTAACATACCAGATATGACTACAAGTATTCTTAAGTGCAATAAAGGCTGCCGACTGTTAATAAATACTGTCTATATTTTTTTTATCCTAATATCAATATATGAGAAAGAATGCAAGCCAACAGCTCTATACTTTGCACACGTATAGCACCTGACATTCCAGATTAATTTGGAGTAATTAATATAAGTCAGTGCTGCCAACATGATTCTATGCCTGCTGATAGGTCCAGTTTTAAAATACATGTAACTTCTATACCAACAAATGGATTTCATCCAAAATTGGCACAACAAGATATCATAGTATTTCAGATTATTTCTGACCAGTACTCGCATGACATTGTTCCCAACATGCTTTTATGCGTGCTGATAGATCCAATGTAACGTCCATTGGACTTCAACCTAATTTATTATTCTGTACCTTAAGAGATGGAACTAAGAATCCATTCAGTCACCAGGGCTGCCAACTGTAGTGCTCTATTAGGCTACATTATACCAGGTATATTTCAAACTAAATAGACATTTCGATATTACCAACTGAATTTCGTGATTATTGTAGATAGGTTCATACACTGTAGATTAATCATTGGCATGAAAAGTAGGCTCTTTAGTTCGTCACGGAACTTCTTGTTATAAATACTTTCTACTGCTCTCCTCTTTAGGCATTTTAAGTTAAGGATATGTAGACTAAGAATAAAGTAACTCATTAACTGAAGAAACTCCTCACAAAACTATCACCGGGCTACTGGCTGCCGAGATGGTGAAAGAAATGTCCCACCCCATTCTCTTTTTAAAATAACCAGGCAGCATGGCTTGCGCAAAATATTAGTTATTAATCTGTCGCTCAGAAAGTTGCATACAAGGGATGTCCAACACGCAGGCGAAACCTATTTTATTCAAGATGTTTTAAATTATGCTTAATTCCTACTGTATAGGCCTATACTAAAATATGCTGTTATATTCAAAATATCCAGTCCCTACTTCTGACTAAGTTTCGTATGTTTAAGATATAAAAAAGGAGTATGCAGTTAAATATGCTCTAAAAATACTGTAATACGACCCAAAAAAAAGGTACAATATGACCTAGTATATTTACATGCTTTCTAAAACCAAGTGTTAATAATGTAGTGAAATGTTATTTTATTATTAATTCAATATTCAAACCTAAAAAGTTGTTAAAATCTACGCTGATTTCATGAATTGACCTACGGTAAAAATGTTTTCCGCTTTTTTTTTCACAGAATGTTTCAGGAGACTCGCGGAAAGCAGCGTATTTTTCACATTTTCTCGCGTTAAAACTGCGACACGAATCGCATTTCCTGTAAAAGGAAAAGAAAATGCTCTAAGTTAAAAATACTACAATCTTTATTTAGGCTCCAGTTAAATATTTTCTGATAGTCTGCAACAATTGGCAAGAGTTTAAATTCTTATCGCCGCTAAGGCACAGAAACGTCGCAGCGCCCAACGGATACTATATTTTAAGTCCACCCCCTGCCCCTCAAAAACTACCACAATATGACCTAAAACATTAATATTGATGATTACTATTTTTTTTTAGTCGTTTACCCTCCAGGTTGGTGGAACCCACGGACTCAGCGGACTCATGTTCACCACTACCGCCTCTACGGGCAGTGTCCTAGAGCTGGGAACATCTAATCGGAAGGGATACAACTGGTGAGGTGTGATTGGCACCTCGCCCAGGCGGTCTCACCTGCAAAGCGAACAGGGGCCTCATGAGGGAAGGTAAGGGATGGTGAGGATGGATAGGCAAGGAAGAGGGAAGGAGGCGGCCGTGGCCTTGAAGAAGGTACCATCCCGGCATTTGCCCGAAGACGAAGTGGGAAACCACGGAAAACCACTTCGAGGATGGCTGAGGGGGAATCGAACCCCCTCTTCTCATATTGGCCACCCGAGGCTGAGTAGACCCCGTTCCAGTCCTCGTACCACTTTTCAAATTTCGTGGCAGAGCCGGGAATCGAACCCAGGACCTCCGGGGTGGCAGCTAACGATGCTGACCGCTACGCTACGGAGGCGACGATGATGACAATAACAATGAAAATGATCCAAATATACATTTATATGCTCTATAAAATCAGGTACTTGGAACTCCTGCTTAATTACAGCTTGTAATGGAATTGTAGTCAAAGAAAAAAAGAGACAGTCTGTGTGAAAGACTGGACTTTATATCATTTTAATTGCTGCAAATGCTCGCTTCGCTCGAAACCAAAGACTCTTGACATGTTAGATGATCAAGAAACAATCAGAACGCTAGAAAGTTACAAGTCATGAGGGAGTTGGAGCGCGCGGTGAAAGGAGGGAGCTGGCTGGATGACGTCACGCTCGCCGCGTTTTTGCCGTCTCGTAACTCCAGAGCTCACCAGTGAACTCAGTACACATGCACCAAGCGGTACTATGACGTCACACACCTCAGTGCATTCTCGGTACATTTCGTGACGTCGCAGCAACGTAACGATGAAGTCGACTGAATCATTTAAAATGGTTTCCTAAACATCCGAACCTTACTAATGACCAGGGCCAGGATAATTATGTGCTTAAATTTTCAGAAATATGTATTTAGGCCTATTTATGTGTGTTAAAAGTGGAAAATACGTTATTAAGTTTCCAAAATATGTTCTTAAATTGGTATTATATTTATGTCCCCCAATCACTCGAAATATATAATAGTTGAAACGTCCAGCTGCCTGAATAATCCATAATCCTGTCTGCAGTATAAATGTTCCCGTGTCCCAGTTTCCGAATCCTATGATACTTACTGCAGATGCGCGATATGAAATCATGTTTTCAAATTTCATTCTAAAGAGCAGAAGAAAAGGTCACTTCAAAACCTTTGATAGCACTCTGTCAATACTCACAAGTTTCGCAAGTAAAATTTCCTGTCAATGTAAAGACTATTGGAAGCGTAATGAGACTGTTGACTCTAGCTCCTTGCTATACTTAATGACCGGGGAATTCCTGTCTTGAAATATTACTACAATACAGAGACAAGGGTGTAATCACGAAATAGAGAAGCAATTTACTGGAATTGTCAAGGGTCGAAAATCTGGGCAGCAGTACAATATACCACCAAACATAGGAAATATGTACTTATGAGTAAATGCGCCAGAATATGCATTTACCGGTATTTATAAAAACGGCAAAAATATGTAAATAAACAGAAAATATTTAGTTGAATAAAAATATTTAAACACATAACTATCCAGGCCTTACTTATGACCATGTGTGGACCAACAAATTATTTAAAAAAATGGTCTAAAACAATTGGTTTATGACTTAACTACCTTCACAAATTGCTCTAAAACAATTGGTTAATGACTTAACTACCTTCACAAATTGCTCTAAAACAATTGGTTAATGACTTAATTACCTTCACAAATTGTTCTAAAAAATTGGTTTATGACCCAACAACTTTCACAAATTGCTCTAAAACAATTGGTTTATGACCCAACAACCTTCGCAAAATACTCTTAAACAATTGGTTAATTACTTAACAACCTTCACAAAATACCCTTCAATTGGTTCATGGTTTAACAATCTTCTAAAAATACCCTAAAACAATTGGTTTATTGCCTAATACTCTTCGAAAAATGCTCTGAAACAAATGGTTTATTACCCAACAACCTTCACAAAATACCCCTAAACAATTGATTTATGGCCTAACAACCTCCAAAAAATACTCTTAAACAATTGGTTAATGGTTGACCAATCTTCCAAAAATACCCTAAAACAATTGGTTCATGGTTTAACAATCTTTCAAAAATGCCTTAAAACAATGGTTTATGGCCTAACACTCTTCAAAAAATACCCTTAAACAATTGGTTTATGGCCTAAAAATCTTCACAAAATACCTTAAAACAATTGGTTTATTTAAAGAATAACCCCCCTCCCCCCTACGCAATAATCTTGACGTAATAGTACATAACCCTATGGCCTACATAAAAATCCAACATGGCGACCATCCGAAATATTTAGATAGTTCTCAATATCTACGAATCTATTACAGGAATCAAACTGAAATTTGGTATATTGATAGAGGCTATTAAAATAAGTAGGATATATGAAAGTAGGCTATTTATATCTTCACCCTACTACTTGTCGTTAACTGTATCTTCTTCCTCTCATGATCGTCTCACGCGATCTGGATCTATATAATTGTCGTGACGTTAGGAATTGTACCTCCCTAATAACATTCAGTCGTGCTTGTACAGTTTACGCCACGGTTTTAGGCCGGTCAGCCCTGGTTGCGGAGTCATACAGAGGACAGTCAGTGAGCCTCAGGCATGTGCAATTGATACGTGAGTTCCTTGTTTCCGCTCTGTGGTCACCTATTACACATGGTCAATCAAATCACAAGAACCCAGCCATAGAGGGGAGCCATCAATCTCAACTTTGTGCCGATCCCAAGCCAAGGCAAATGGTGAGGATAAAGCTGGTTATTCAGTCCCAGTGGGGATATCTATACCGAGCAGGTAATTACTGGGAAACGTTCTAGTTGGCAGGCTCACCAGATTACACAATTCTACTCAGTATTACCAATAATGAACGCTGACGTCTGTCAAAGCTAGCACGTGGGGAAATGCTGCGTTGCCACTGAGACATTCCAAGAGACTTGCAGGAAGACACAAATACTGGGGAGGATGTAATGACCGTGACGAGTCGAGGCACAGTAGAACACTGCGTCAAACCATGTGCTCACTGCTGTGTCGGCATACATTGCAACACTGCTCGCTGTTGCTATGGAGACCGTTACTCCTCTCGTCTCCACTCCTCACCTCACCCTTCAAGCGGATGACAGCTGTCACTGTTCATCTTTTGTAAATCAGAGTATAGCAAATCCTACCCCCTACGAAACTTTCTCAGCTAAGGTATGGTAGCCCTGACTGAAGAGTCCCTGGTCCTCCTCTTCCTAAAAACGGACCTACGTTCCGAAACCACAGAAAATCACATACAGGATGGCTAAGGTAGGGATCAAACTTTTTTAACTGGTTTGATAAAGCTCTCTAAGCTTCCCTGTCATTAGCTAATCGTATCATCTCTACATAGCTATCACGCCTTACATCCGAGGTAATCTGTTTCACATATTCTAACCTTGGTCTACCCGTAAAGTTCTTGTCCTCGAGTCCCCGTTCCATAACTAAGTTTGCTATTCCTGGGTGTCTTAGTGTGTGTCCTACCAACCTATCTCTTCTCTTCATTAGCAGTCGCCAGAACATCTCTCCTCTCCCATTCGTCTTAATACTTTTTCATTTGTTACTCTATCTTCCCAGCTGATCTTCATCATTGACCTGTAACACCACATTTAAAATGCTTCTATTCTCCTCTGCCAACAGTCCAAGTTTCACTTCCATAGAGCGCCACGTTCCAGACAACGAAAGGATTTCAAAAGTGACTTCCTGATACCTAAACCTATTTTGATGTCAACAGATTCTTTTCTGTAGAAATGCTTTCCTTGCCTTGCTAACCTACTTTTTATATCCTCTTTGCTTCGTCTATCACAGGTTTTTTGCTTCCTAAGTAACAGAAGTCTCCTACTTCCTTTAGCTTTTCACCTGCCATTTCGTCGTCCATAGGGGTTTCTGATATCTTTCGGCTGCATTCCAATATCTTTATTTTACATTTATTGATTTTCATCATGAAGCCTTTCCTCAAGACGGAGTCCATAACATTTAAAAACTCATTCAAATCCTTTGGTAAGTCAGCTAAGATGACATTGTCATCAGCGAATCTCAGAGTTGTTATTATTTCTGCTTGAATCTTTATTCCTAATTTAATTGTTTTCTCTAATTGTTTTCCTTCATTGCCCGGACCCCCACAGGAGTAACGAACTGCGCGCTACCTCCCTTTATATAGAGTGCAACTGCACTACTTGACTGCGAGAACCAAAAGCTCAAGCAGCCTTAACCTCCCTATGAAGGCTTCCAAAAAGATGCTATATTGGCTTTCACGGCCGGTGAATTAAAACTCAGCAATTCTTCTAGGTTTGTGCCGTGTATTGTGTGGGGTTTCGCCTAGGACACCAAGAGCCCGCCGATGAGCCAGCTTGGTGTTCTAGGCGAAACCCCACACAAGACACGGCACTAACCTAGAAGAATTGCTGAGTTTTATTTCACCGGCCGTGAAAGCCAATATACCAATATTGGTGATAAGTTACAGCCTTGCCTTACACCTTTCTGAATACCAGCTTCTCTCTCATGTCCTTCAGCTCGAATAACTGCCGTCTGGTTTCTGTATAGATTGTAGAGCACCCTCCTCTCCGAAAAGATCCCCCCAGAGGCTCACATCTAGTGGGACGTGGGTTGGCGACCACGGGACACTGAGTCCGGCATTGTTCCACTTACTTGTGCCGGGCTCCTCTCCGTCTTCTTTCCTGTCGACCTATCTTGGTCAAGTCTTCTTTTCTTCTGACCACGACGGTATTAGGGTATCCGAGGCCTAGGGAGTCTCCTCCTTTCTCACCTTAATTGGCTCTTCTCTCAACTTTCCTGATCCCTCATTCCTCTAGGGATCAGCCCTCTTTTTCTTTTCATTAGAGTTCCTTTCCTCTTTAAGATTCCCGCTCTGTTTTTTCTGAATTGGCTCCCTGTGTCTGTAAATTTAGAATCTCAAACACATTTTGTAAGTATTTTCAATCTACATTGCATTTTGTAAGTGTTTTGGATTTCAATTGCATTTTGTAAGTGTTTTGGATTTCAATTGCATTTTGTAAGTGTTTTGGATTTCAATTGCATTTTGTAAGTGTTTTGAATTTCAATTGCATTTTGTAAGTGTTTTGGATTTCAATTGCATTTTGTAAGTGTTTTGGATTTCAATTGCATTTTGTAATTGTTTTGGATTTCAATTGCATTTTGTAAGCATTTTCAATTGCAATTGCATTTTGCAAGTGTTTTGGATTTCAATTCCATTTTGTAAGTGTTTTGGATTTCAATTGCATTTTGTAAGTGTTTTGGATTTCAATTGCATTTTGCAAGTGTTTTGGATTTCAATTGCATTTTGTAAGTGTTTTGGATTGCAATTGCATTTTGTAAGTGTTTTGGATTTCAATTGCATTTTGTAAGTGTTTTGGATTTCAATTGCATTTTGCAAGTGTTTTGAATTTCAATTGCATTTTGCAAGTGTTTTGGATTTCAATTGCATTTTGTAAGTGTTTTGAATTTCAATTGCATTTTGTAAGTGTTTTGGATTTCAATTGCATTTTGTAAGTGTTTTGGATTTCAATTGCATTTTGTAAGTGTTTTGGATTTCAATTGTATTTTGTAAGTGTTTTGGATTTCAATTGCATTTTGTAAGCATTTTCAATTTCAATTGCATTTTGTAAGTGTTTTGGATTTCAATTGCATTTTGTAAGTGTTTTGGATTTCAATTGCATTCTGTAAGTGTTTTGGATTTCAATTGCATTTTGTAAGTATTTTCAGTCCAGCTTAGTTTTCGTTATGGTTTTCAGTTCATTGTCATTTTCGCTATCACCCAGACCATTAGGGGCCGATAACCTAGGTGTTAGGCCCCTTAACCCTAGAACACTAACCCTCTTTCGCCACTCATTATTACTAACCCTTCATAAATTTGACTACTCCAACTTATAATTGTTATATTTACTACGTTACAGATAATATTTGGCAAGGTTTTTGATATTTCGAGTTCTTATAGATTCATAAACAGGTCATGAATCAATCAAAATACGTAGATATTAAATCATTTCATGTGATTATTTGTTAAATATAGCAAACGTGCTACATTACATTGACACATTTTACAACTACTTAATTTTATTCTACTAGATATTAAAATAAACCATTAAAACTATAAATGTGGGTTCTTCACACCACAAAGAAATCTAAACTGCCATGAAAATAAATGAAATAAGTATAAATGTAAAAAAGGTATTAAGACACATTATTCTTTAAGGATTGGACTATCACTAACCGTTCGTCAATATGACGACACCCACCCAATTATTATAAGAATGAGCAAACATATCGACAATCGCACCCGCCACAGTCAACAACTGCTCGGAAATTCAGCTACACAAATTGGCGGCAGGCACGCATGCGCGGAAGGCAATAAACTATACCGTACTGCTACTCTGCTCAGTTCCAAGCTCTGTGAACTTGCGGGATGAAGGGCAGAGGCAGGATAGGAGCAGGCGAGAATTGAGAAGCCTGTCGACAGCCCGCCGTATTACCTGAAAATGAAAATCCACAGCCTGCTTCCAGTCACCGACCGGGTCAGGAATGGAATGAATGAAGCCCCGATCTAGCGGCGAGGATGTGGACTGTGCCGGCTGCCGAGGCCTGACGCACTCCTCTGGGGCAATGATTAAATGAATGACAGATGAAATGAAATGATAGTGGAGAGTGTTGCTGGAATGAAATTTTTGACAGGGAAAACCGGAGTACCCGGAGAAAAACCTGTCTGCCTCCGTTTTGTCCAGCACAGATCTCACATGCAGTGACCGGGATTTGAACCACGGACCCAGCGGTGAGAGGCCGGCGTGCTGCCGCCTAAGCCACGGAGGCTTCGTATATATATACGTATTACCTGACATTCTCGTCTATTCCAATACTGCTAACATGGGTCTTTTCTGATACCAGTGTGGCGTTGGGAATGAGTGACTGAGTCACCGAATAATGTATTTGCTTTTGTTACTACGCAAGGACCAAGAAACCTCATCACTCGTCACCACCACTAGCCTACTCATAGTCTGCGATGCACATTCCTCTCAGATCCGTGCAGCTTAGACCCGAGCAGGTATTGGTAGTGGTGGTGACGAGTGATGAGGTTTCTCGGTCCTTGCGTAGCAACAGAAGCAAATACATTAGTCGGTGACTCAGTCACTCTTTCCCAACGCCACACTGGTTTCAGAAAAGGCCCTATGTTAGCAGTATTGGAATAGACGAAAATGTCAGGTAACACGGCGGGCTGTCGACAGGCTTCTCAATTCTCGCCTGCTCCTACCCTGCCTCTGCACCGTTGTAAAAATTACGAAGTGTTAAGTGTTCAAGGGAAAAAAAACACAATTATCATCATCATCATCATCATCATCATATCCGCAAAAGGTACCGGACGTTAAATAACGCAATAAGCTCCCACAGTAATATGCGTGGTGTGAAAGGTGGTCTACCAGGATTGAAGCACGGTCTGCAGGTATCGGAACTAACACTGGCCACAATAACATGAGGCCCGCAGGAGCGGGACCAGGCAGTAAACCTTGAAATAATGCGTCACGCACCGCCTTGTTCCTGCTGAAAGCGAAAGTGCTTGCTCATTCATGGGATAGCTGAGTTACATCACACGGTGGAGTCCACTTTCTCCGGTACTGGACACTCACAGGGCACAACAACCGGAGCACCTACTGTAGCTTGGGACGATCAATCCGGACGTAGGGCTCTTTGGAAGTAATATATCTTCAATGACATAACCCGGGCAAGAAACTCTTTGACTCTTGACGGTAATGTATCTTCTATGTAATTTTGGGTGGTAATGTAGACCCTATCTTCTATGTAATTTGGGCGGTAATGTAGACCCTATCTTCTATGTCATTTGGGCGGTAATGTAGACCCTATCTTCTATGTCATTTGGGCGGTAATGTAGCCCCTGTCTTCTATGTCATTTGGGCGGTAATGTAGCCCCTGTCTTCTTTGTCATTTAGGGTGGTAATGTAGCCCATATCTTATATGTCATTTGTGCGGTAATGTAGCCCTTATCTTCTATGTCATTTGGGCGGTAATGTAGCCCCTATTTTCTATGTCATTTAGGGTGGTAATGTAGCCCCTATCTTCTATGTCATTTGGGCGGTAATGTAGCCCCTATCATCTATGTCATTTAGGGTGGTAATGTAGCCCCTATCTTCTATGTCATTTGGGCGGTAATGTAGCCCCTATCTTCTATGTCATTTGGGCGGTAATGTAGCCCCTATCTTCTATGTTATTTATAAACCGGACAAGGAACTCTTTGACCCTTGACGGTAATGTATCTACTATGTCATTTTGGGCGGTAATGTAGCCCCTATCTTCTATGTCATTTGGGCGGTAATGTAGCCCCTATCTTCTACGTATGTCATTTGGGCGGTAATGTAGACCCTGTCTTCTATGTCATTTTGGACGGTAATGTAGACCCTATCTTCTTTGTCATTTATAAACTGGACAAGGAACTCTTTGACCCTTGACGGTAATGCATCTACTATGCCATTTTGGGTGGTAATGTAGACCCTATCTTCGATGTCATTTGGGTGGTAATGTAGACCCTATCTTCTATGTCATTTATAAACCGGACAAGGATCTATTTGACCCTTGGCAGTAATGTATCTAAGTTACTATGTTATTTTGGGTGGTAATGTAGACCTTATCTTCTATGTCATTATGGGCGGTAATGTAGACCCTATATTCTATGTCTTTTGGGTGGTAATGTAGACCCTATCTTCTATGTCATTTATAAACCTGGCAAGGAACTCTTGCTCTCTTGACGGTAATGTATCTTCTATGTCATTTCGGGTGGTAATTTAGACCCTATCTTCTATGTCATTTGGGCGGTAATGTAGCCCCTATCTTCTATGTCACATTGGGTGGTAATGTAGACCCTGTCTTCTTTGTCATTTATAAACCGGACAAGGAACTCTTTGTCTCTTGACGGTAATGTACCTTCTATGTCATTTTGGGTGGTAATGTAGACCCTATCTTCTATGTAATTTCTTAACCGAACAAGGAAAAGGGCGCTCAAAAATAACTTCCTAATACGTAAAACTATATTGGATGTCGACAGATTTCTTTTCTGTAGAAATGCTTTCCTCTTTCCTTCGTCCATCACTGGTTATTTTGCTTCCTAAGTAGCAGAAGTCTCCTACTTCCTTTATCTTCCCACCACCCAATTTGACGTCCATAGGGGTTTCTGATTTCTTTCGGCAGCATTCCATTATTTTGGTTTTACATTTACTGATTTTACACACTATTGTTTTAAAAATGTCATAGTACATGAACCTAAGTACATGAGCACTAAAAGAACATTAGTTAGACAAATCGGGGCTTAGTTAGTTATTGTTGTTTTAAGGTGCGGAACTACGAGGTCATCTGCCCCAAATGGAGAAGCAAATTTGTGGAATTAGCAAGGGTCAAAGATGTGGGCAGCAGTCATCTAAGGAATACCGTCAAATATAGGTAATATGTATTTAAGAATAAATTCGCCAGAATAGCCTATGTATTTATTTATAAAAACGGCAAAAATATGTAAATAAATAAATAAAAAATTACGAGTCTTACAGTAGTCGCATATGATGTGTAACATGTGACATCTTATCCCTTGTTAACAGTGAACTCTGTTGGTCATTGAAATAACTACTTGAAAAACTGCAGTGCCAAATCCTGACCGGTTTTCAGCAAATATGATAAAATGAATATTTACACACCAAAGAACGACAACTTGAAGATGATTTATTGTAGGAATATCTTGAATGGGGCCACCAAACTTTGAACTAAACCGTATGTGATGTACATTCCACATAGCCACATGGCCGACAGTTCGCTACCACGCACGCTCATTGTTTCCGTCCCATCCATTTCCGTTTCATTGTTTCCGTCCCATCCATTTCCGTTTCATTGTTTCCGCCCCATCCATTTCCGTTCCATTTTTCAAAATCACCCCCACAAAAAAATATACAGCTACCGAGTGGAAAGATGTTGCATATCAAAAATATTTAGTTAAATAAAATTGTACCAATTTTGCAAATCGGTACATGTTCATCTTATCTTCGAGACGCAGCAGGAGGTCCAGGTCTGACCAGATTATCATGAGAGCATACACCAGGGCCCTTCTGAGAATTCCTTCGCCAATCCGGCGCCTGACTGTTTGTGAAATGGGTTCGCCGAGCTCTTTCTGCCAGGATTTGTGCCTTTGTGTGTGCTGTCACTTATAGGCTTATCGACGATAGACACTTGAAAAGGGAGATAAATCGAGCTTTGTGTCTGCAAACTTTGGAAAAGCGAACATTTACTGTCAGCTGCATTCGCCAAGCTCTTATTCTGAGAACAATCTTACAAAGGACATTGTGTAACGTCTCAGCTCCTGGAAGGTTTCTAGGCAGTAACCTGTGTGGGGGAGATATTCTATAGTACCCACTCAAGACCTTGAACTCTGGCTTTGTTTTGGCCGGTTGTGCTACTGGTCGCAGTTGGTACTACTGGAGGGTTGTGGTGGGGATACGCTGATATACAAGGGTGGAATCTGTGACTCGAGAGACAGTGTGTGAGGAAGTTTGCTGACAGAAAGACTCTTGAGCACTTGCCTCCGGGGAAAACGTGTGTGCAGTTTTCCCCGGAGGGTTCGAAGACACCAGGTGGTACTATCATGATTTAATTACTAAGGGGCATAACCAAGGACGATCAATACAAACTTTGACTGCTAAATTTTGTAACGTCATTTTAAGGCTGCGTGTCGGCGGTCCGTAAGCTTAACTAGATAAAGTCTATTTTAGCACTTTAGTATGTAATCTTTTGGAGGGTCTAGTAATACTTTGGTGGTACCTTTATATGTAATTACTGCAGGGTGGATTATTATTGGCCTATTTCCGGTTAGCTGGATGGGAACCTCGTGGGTTTTAATTCTTGGTCAGACAGCCTTGACGGGACGGTCAATGCTGGACTGTGGAGGTTGTCAGACCTTTCCGTTCCACTAAGGGGGGTTTCGGTTGTTTGATGCAGCATTGTTTTTTGAGAAGGCATTGCCTTTCTCATGTTGTTTTTCTTTTTTCTTCTTCTTCCGGATCCATTTTGAAATTCATGTTTTAACCTCAAATGTAACTGCGTAAATTGCCATGCGGGAAAAACGACAATTATTTAGTCCTTGTTGGGCATTAATTTCTGGGAATCATTCTAGATAAATTCATTCTATCACAAATGTAGATGTGTGAAACGTTGCCAAGCGGGCAAGTGTCTGGTTTGTTTAAACTAAGTCATTCATTTGTGTTTAATTAGATCATATTTGTCAGTTAGTTAATTAAGTGGTGGAAGGCTGTCTCTTGTAATTGTTTTATTTTACTGCTCAATACATGTTAGCTTATTTCGATTTGTCATATTATTTATTGCATGAAGTCACTAGGAAGATTATTCCCCTTTTCATTCTTCATCTTTGGCAGGGTCAATTTAATACCGGCTGCTGAGGTACGCACCCAGTTTTCCACTCAACAAGCTGGTCTTGACATTGGTTTCGTCCCGCCTGTTCTCTTTTCCTAATCAAATGAGAGTGTTCTTGAGAACCAAGCAAATCGGAACATTCGCTCCTAGGTTTTTTTTGCTGTGAACTCAGCTGACCTAGCGAGTAATTAAATTAGGCCTTTCCTGTGTGTTATCATTTATTAATTTCTGATATGGTAATATCATGTTAATAAAGCATTTTTGATATGCTAATTTTATTATCATATCTTGGGTAATCGAATAGGGAAGGGGGGATGAGGCCACTGTTACAATGGTAGCAGTGAGCGTGGTTTTGTTCTGTGATCTTGCCATTAGTAAACAATCCTTCCTATTGACTGAGTGCAGTAATTAATTAAAATTAAATTCAGTAACTTAATTAACGTATTGGGCCCTCCATACTACTAATCTTTTCTCCAATAGGTAGGCTAGTAATTAGAGCAGAACCTAATACATGTTGTGATTTGATTTCATGTAAAATAACCTGCTGTGTACACCGAAGACCAAATGAGCAATTCATATCGTCAGCTGTCAGGCGAGAAGTGGCAGTCACATGCGCTGAACGAAATTCAGGACTGCTGAGATAAAAAATGGCGTTGCTGCGTTGCCAGATTGACGAGTCGACCGGCCGAATGAATTTCACACGTGGTGAGTTTTGATATGCTGTTTGTATGTTTTGGGGTGGTTGTAAATTCATTCTGTTCTTGTAGGAAATAGTCCAGCTCAATTTTACTGCGCCTGTGCTAATGTACACCTCGGGAAGTGTTGTTTTGACAAATTGTGTCACGTGTTTGGAAATAATAAAGTGTTTGTCTGATTGGAAGTAGTCTTGGTAAAACTTAAATTAGTGACGTTTTAAATTCTCTTGAAAATAGGCTGAAATTGATAAACTTGTATTTCCAGTATGAATAACTTAGTGTCTGTTTTGATGTGCGTTTAGTGCACGCCTGTTGAATCACGTAGTGATTTTGAACTATCATGGCGGCGACTGTGAAAAGTTATTATTTTATGCAACTGATGTCAGTAAAAATGTGAATTGCGTGTGTGGATTTATCATCAGCAGGTTCTTTGGGGGAAATCTGTAATTATTCTTAATAATTGTTAGTGATGTAAGGCTGAAATTCTGCAATTTGCTGTGCGTAATACGTGTGAGGTATTATTGGTAGTTGTCAGCTGTTCGTTAGGCCAAACATTTCAAGTTTTGTTGTCATTTCTTTAGCTGGGGGTTAATTATTTCGCTCTTGGTAGTTCTGTCAAATTAAATTGGACCGTGAGAGTATTAAAATTTGGCGTTGTCAACTAATTCTGCGTTAAATTAATTCTGGGGAATCGTCGAATTGCTGTCTATATGTACGTTCGGTAATTGTGTTTTGAATGATGTTAAATGTCGAATTGCGTGTGTGCTAATTCAGTATAAATGAATCAGGTGAGTGTTTATGTATGATTGGTTGATGTTTAAGTTGCTTAGTAATTGGGGGGGAGTAAATTGTCTTGTTGTGACATAGGATTTTTAAGGTTAGATTGTCATCTAAATTGGTCAAGTATTAAATGGCTTTAATATTCAGTATCTTAGTGTGTTTTTCGTTGAGTGACTTACTAAGTGGGATATTTCTGGGAGGCAGTCACCTTCACGTCGCATCTCATTTAGGGTGTAAATAAATATTTTCCCCCGATTCGTGTCTTTCGTTTTAGGACGTTTTTCTACGATGTAAGGAGAACTGTGATTTCAGGGCTACAACTTTGGGTTGTTTTATCAGGTCCTTACGTGAGTTGATACTCCGTTGGCGTTATAGTGTCTTGACGATCCGAATACTAACATACTGATGTAAATGGGGAATTTTAGGGTTGTCCAGGGAAGGGAACACGTATGTCTTGTGCATGCATGAATGTATTTCTGTGGTTGATTGTGTTCAGGATGAAAGAGTGTGTGTGATGCGATTTTTATTGCTGCCCTGACTAGGAATCGAACTGGTGTTCTTTGGTGGTCAAAATTGTATTTATTTTCTTTTGTAATCCTTCAGTTTTTTTTAATCCTGCTGATTGAATGAAAGTCATGTGTGAATGAATTGATGTAAGTTTGCAATTTGAATTTGGGTGGGAGTAATTGAGGCCTAATTGCCAGTAACGTAAGATGGATTATTATTAATTTTATATTGGTTGTATTAGTTGCATTTTGAAAATGGACCTATTATGCAGATGTGCTTCGTATGGGGATCTACTGTCAGGAGTCCATTTAATTTGGGGTGTGAGTACCATCTTGATTGGGCCCGGGCAGGGTGTATATAGTATTTGCCCGAGTCGAGTGACTGGAGGTATGGGACTTCGTTATCTCGGTGAAAGGCTAATTTTTTTTGGGGTATTTAGAAGCCACTCGTCCAGTTTGTATGGGGAGTCGAGCCACGATTGGTGAGCTGGCAGTAAGTGTTTCTATACCATGGGGTATTTTGTGTTCATGATATTTGTACGATTGCTAATTTGCATAATTGAAAGTAACGGGTTATTGTCGTGGGTGGTAAAATCTTATAATGAGATGTTTGAGAAGGATGTTTGATGGATGATGGATGAATGTTAGGAATTGGAGTCCTGTGTTCGAGTTCCAGTGATGAAGTTGCTAACTCTGGGAATACTTGTTGATTTTTGGTATATAAAAAAATAATTATTTGGTAGTTCGGTTGGTGAAAGTTTTCCTTTAGGGAGATATCCTGCGGTGGCATGCTGAGTTGTCGTTGTATGTCGGCTGCTGTGTTCACTAGTCTGATTTTGAGATTTTTGGGAGGTTGCAATGCTTCGTTTGCGATGGCATTGAAATAGGCTGGTTCGTTAGTTATTCATAACTTGCAGTTTCTTGCTGTTAGGCGGCTAGGTTTTTCTATTGTGGTCGCATTTCTGAAGGGTTGTAGGTTCGTGAGATTTCATGTAGACTCCCGTTAGTTTGGGTGTGTTCACTTCACAATCAGCTGTTGTAGGCGTTCATGCATATTTTGATATTTTGATTCTGGAGTTTTCACTTGAGGGTGCTTCAGTGCATTAGTTGGTTAGTTATTTATAACTTGCAGCCTTGATCTGTTAGACCGCTGGCGTTTCTGTTGTAGTTTCAACTCTGAAAGGTTCTGGGTTCGTTAAAATTTTGTGTAGCTCTGTCACCATTGGGTGTGTGTGAGTTTGGCTGTTGCCACCGGATGTTCTGATCGATTGTGAGCCTTAGTGACAGTCAGTGTCCTGGGTAGTTACTGGAGTAATCATCTTTGGTGGTAAATAAATTTAAATTCTCTGAGTAATAGAGTGTTGATAGCTTGGCAGTTTTTTTTAGTGCGAGGTTCCAATGTGGTTAGGCGTGAGCTGGATTTATGGACTTATTTTGAAGATGTTAATTGCTTCGTGCCTTTTGAGATGTAACGTCTGTCACTGCTGTGATTTGTAATTCTGAATAATTTAGTGTTGATATTCTGGGAGGAATTTTATTGGCGTTAGAATTTGGTGAGATACAGACACGTGTTGTTAGTCGAGGAGGTTGTGAATTTTGAGATTTTAAGTAGCTTCGTGAAGTTAATGTTTTAAGAACGTTTTGATGACAGTGGTGAGCTGAAGCATCATGGGTTCGATTTGAGTGTGGTCACAAAGTGTCACCCGGTATTTGGATGGTGAATATTAATGGTAGGTGACACACGTTGTTAGTTGGAGACGTCTGTAGTCTGTGGTAACGCCACGTAGAGAAATTTTCGGGGTTGTGATTGTCTGTGTTGTGTGATTGGAAGGTGAACCACGTGCACTAGGGTGTGTGTGACGCTTGGTGGGTGCCCTACCTGGTGTCGAATGTGTATTTATGTTTTGGTAATGTGTTGTACTGTCATCTTCTGAGGCGGCCATGCCTTTGTGGGGGAAGATGTTAATTACCCTCTGTGGGGTCGTGTGTTGAGCCGGAGGGGGAGCTCAGGTAACGAGCTGATTTTGTCGTGATGGCCAGGGTTTGGTGGCGCAAGAGTGATGTTCCTCCCGGTGTCATAAGGGAGAGGACCTGTCATGTGAAGGACAGGGCGGTGTTTGTTTATGTAGTGTGTGAATGACAGTGCATACTGTTTTAATAATTCACGTCAGGTTATGAACTGCAGTCCTCGTGCTGTTTTCCTGGTTCGCTAGTTGTCCTATGGAATTTAGGGTTATTTATGTTTTGTGTTGTCACCGGGAACAGAGCCCGTGGGCAGTTATGGAGTGGGAGACGTTGTGTTGTCGCCGGGAACAGAGCCCGTAGGCAGTTATGGAGTGGGTGACGTGGTTTTTTTCCTTATTTTATTTGTCTTGCTGCTAGTATGCTTGTGTGATAGGATGTTGTGGTCTCTGTTCCTCCTGCCCTTGGAGGCCACTGAGGGCAGTGTGGGTCAGGAACATGTAAAATTGAGCAAGACATGTAATTTGCGTTTGTGTGCATATCAAAACGAGCTCTGTGTGATGCCTTCGGTGCGGTAGGTAATTTTGTAATGTATTAACTTGAGCGGTGCCACGGGCGGTATAGTAAATGTAGTTCTGATGGAATGCCCCGTGCGGCATGTTAATGTAATTGTCATTGTGAATTTTGGAAATGGTTACGTGCTGTCCTGATTTCGTGAAGTCGCAGAAAAATGGTCCTTCGGTTTTGTTAAAGTAAATTCATTTTGAAAAATTGTTTAAAATTTTTGGTGGGCAAGTTTGTAGGTGCCTTTGATTTGCATATTCTAAAGAAAAATTCTGGGTTCTGTACACCTTAGTTAAATTTTAGTTATTCTTGCTAAGTATTGTAGTGAACTTTCAATTAAGCTTGTTAACGTCAGTCATATCGTATAGTTGGTTGCCCCTTCCGTGTGTTTTTCATACTTCAGTGGACCTTTAATTATGCCCTGGACACTATCTCTTTGCGCAGAACCTTGTTTGAAGCAACAAGTATCCCTTGTGATTTGAAAGACTCTTAAGTGAACTTCGATGGCACACTAATGCTTCGTGTGATGTTTTTTTAATCCTTCCTGGGATAACTTCAGCTGTTATGGGCTGGTTGGCTGGCCTGGAACGATTGTTCCCTCTAAGGGAACTGTATTTGGACCATACGCTGCTGTTCTGATGTGTGTTTCAGTGGTCACTATGTGGGACGTGTACTACCTATCTGGGCCCAGTTTGGAGGTACCATCTAGGTCCCATGGCATCTTTCTACCCGAGGAGATCTACTTCAAGATCCGCTGGCGGAGATTGGAGTAGCCTCTTCAGCTGCCACGAGACCAGCTGGACACCATCACCCTGTTCATCATCTCCCCATCGTCTTCCTTTGGAGGAGGAGGATGTACCAATTTTGCAAATCGGTACATGTTCATCTTATCTTCGAGACGCAGCAGGAGGTCCAGGTCTGACCAGATTATCATGAGAGCATACACCAGGGCCCTTCTGAGAATTCCTTCGCCAATCCGGCGCCTGACTGTTTGTGAAATGGGTTCGCCGAGCTCTTTCTGCCAGGATTTGTGCCTTTGTGTGTGCTGTCACTTATAGGCTTATCGACGATAGACACTTGAAAAGGGAGATAAATCGAGCTTTGTGTCTGCAAACTTTGGAAAAGCGAACATTTACTGTCAGCTGCATTCGCCAAGCTCTTATTCTGAGAACAATCTTACAAAGGACATTGTGTAACGTCTCAGCTCCTGGAAGGTTTCTAGGCAGTAACCTGTGTGGGGGAGATATTCTATAGTACCCACTCAAGACCTTGAACTCTGGCTTTGTTTTGGCCGGTTGTGCTACTGGTCGCAGTTGGTACTACTGGAGGGTTGTGGTGGGGATACGCTGATATACAAGGGTGGAATCTGTGACTCGAGAGACAGTGTGTGAGGAAGTTTGCTGACAGAAAGACTCTTGAGCACTTGCCTCCGGGGAAAACGTGTGTGCAGTTTTCCCCGGAGGGTTCGAAGACACCAGGTGGTACTATCATGATTTAATTACTAAGGGGCATAACCAAGGACGATCAATACAAACTTTGACTGCTAAATTTTGTAACGTCATTTTAAGGCTGCGTGTCGGCGGTCCGTAAGCTTAACTAGATAAAGTCTATTTTAGCACTTTAGTATGTAATCTTTTGGAGGGTCTAGTAATACTTTGGTGGTACCTTTATATGTAATTACTGCAGGGTGGATTATTATTGGCCTATTTCCGGTTAGCTGGATGGGAACCTCGTGGGTTTTAATTCTTGGTCAGACAGCCTTGACGGGACGGTCAATGCTGGACTGTGGAGGTTGTCAGACCTTTCCGTTCCACTAAGGGGGGTTTCGGTTGTTTGATGCAGCATTGTTTTTTGAGAAGGCATTGCCTTTCTCATGTTGTTTTTCTTTTTTCTTCTTCTTCCGGATCCATTTTGAAATTCATGTTTTAACCTCAAATGTAACTGCGTAAATTGCCATGCGGGAAAAACGACAATTATTTAGTCCTTGTTGGGCATTAATTTCTGGGAATCATTCTAGATAAATTCATTCTATCACAAATGTAGATGTGTGAAACGTTGCCAAGCGGGCAAGTGTCTGGTTTGTTTAAACTAAGTCATTCATTTGTGTTTAATTAGATCATATTTGTCAGTTAGTTAATTAAGTGGTGGAAGGCTGTCTCTTGTAATTGTTTTATTTTACTGCTCAATACATGTTAGCTTATTTCGATTTGTCATATTATTTATTGCATGAAGTCACTAGGAAGATTATTCCCCTTTTCATTCTTCATCTTTGGCAGGGTCAATTTAATACCGGCTGCTGAGGTACGCACCCAGTTTTCCACTCAACAAGCTGGTCTTGACATTGGTTTCGTCCCGCCTGTTCTCTTTTCCTAATCAAATGAGAGTGTTCTTGAGAACCAAGCAAATCGGAACATTCGCTCCTAGGTTTTTTTTGCTGTGAACTCAGCTGACCTAGCGAGTAATTAAATTAGGCCTTTCCTGTGTGTTATCATTTATTAATTTCTGATATGGTAATATCATGTTAATAAAGCATTTTTGATATGCTAATTTTATTATCATATCTTGGGTAATCGAATAGGGAAGGGGGGATGAGGCCACTGTTACAAAAATATACTTAAACGCATAACTATCTGAGCCTTAGTTATGGTTATGAATATTCATACAGTGATGCTGTGTGCTAATTTTGAACAAAGGACATTCTAGTTCCGCACAAGAATTGAGAGTCCGTGAAGGTGAAGGTGGGAATAACAAGCCATTCAAGTCGTCGTCCACTTCAAGGCGAGCTTGTCAGAGACTGTTTGTAGACATGGTGGCTCTCTTCAACAACTATTCACCAAAGTTTGGTTAGTGGTTGGTTCCTTAGTTTAAGGGCTGCGACAACGCGGTCATGTAGCCCCGTGTACTTTGGGTGTGTGTAGAATCTGTCTGATATCCGGTGTTAATTGTAATGACTGTATTAGTGTGTGTTATCTGTTATAATTCAGGTGAGGGCTGCAGACGATAATTTCATGTAGCTCCTACATTCGCTACCAAATATACTAGATGTCATCGCAGTCAGCACCTGGAGGCGAATGTTGGAACTAATATAGCGTTATCAATTCTAACCTACACATTTTGGCTTCGCACAAGTGTAGTTAGTGGAAGGTTCTTTTTCATACCATAAATCTCTGACATGGGCCCGCCGGCGTTACTCCCCCCCCTCCGCGCGAACTTAGGCATACTGAGGGATTTTTAACGCTCTTAAAAAATCCGAAGACTTCGGCCGGGTTTGAATTAGGTAAAAAGTAACCTTTATAGATTTATATACATTCCGAAACTAAGCGTAACTCAACTTAAGCGATGACATCTTATTTAAACTTATTTTGTTATCTCGTCGTGACTACTAATCAATACCGGGTGAGTTAGCCTTGGTCATTACGGTGTGGCTGCAGGCAGTCGCTCACATCCGGGAGGTGAGGAGGTTCGAATCCCCCGCCGGCAACCTTGAAGATGGTCTTCTGTGGTTTCCCATCTTCCTTCCAGGCAAATGCCGGGGTGGTCCCTAACTATAGGCCACAGCCGCTACCTTCCAACTCCTTGTCCTTACATTCAAACTTTCCTCCCCAGACAACACTCCACACGCGACGGTTCTTGTAGCTCACCCCATGGGTGTCCACCTCGAAGCAGCTACAAAACTGGCGAGCCGAACATGTCCTCGGACACTCTCGGCACTAAAAGCCATTCGCAAAAAAAAAAACTAATCAATTAACCGAATCTTCGGTTAGACCAGTAATCGATATCAAATTAATCGATTAATCGAATATTACCAGCTCGAGTACTGTCGAGGATGAACAACAGCAGTGGCGTAAACTGGTTTGGAGATTTGGACTACCACTGAGCTTAATATTACACAAAATATGCTTTTTAACTGCCGTGCGAAAACGAGTTCATATTTGAAAACCCTTCCTTTGATCATACTTTAACTTCACGACTAAAGAAAGGAAGGAAGATTGTAGTTTTACGTGACCGTGAATCTTGTGATTATGAGCCACGGGACCTCCTTTTTACGTGGAATCCGAACCACAGGACATGGCATTTCACTTCGAAAATCTCACATGCATTTACCGGGAATCGAACCCGGACCGCCTTGGTGAGAGGCATTCAGCTAGACCGCTGAGCCCCCACGCCCCCACTAAATAACAAACACAGCCAGCAATACAATTTAGACAGTTTAGAACTGCCAGATAACCTATTCCACCTAACATATGTAGATGATGTGAAATAACGTGTATATAGTGGCACACAATTGCAGTTCAGGTGTAGGCCTTGTCATATGTATAATATGAACTTGCTCACTGTATGGACGACGGCTGAAAGGAACTTCTAACAAACTCTCTATTATACAGTCATTGGCATTTAATGCTCCCGCAGGTGTTTGTTCCATAATCTTCTTACAAACTCACAACTGGCACAGTTAAAACAAAACACTGCATAAAGATTCTTCAGCAAACACACACTTAAATAAATCACACATCGAAAATACTACGACTTCTAAAACATATTCACATCTATGCACGTGATAATGTACATTTATTGTAGGCTATTTGTTGCTCTAAACGCTTTTAACTTCAAAGAAACCGCTGGCTGTAGCGGCAACTCGCTCGCTATGAGAGCTGTGCCTGCACGGAACAAGGATGGGTGCGGAGAGATGGGGAGAGCGGCGTAAGGCTGCCGCTTTCTTGGTCTGTTTCTACCATGGAGGAAAGAATAAGAGGAGATGCCCTGAGCTCGTATGAGTGAAGCCAAGCGCAGCAACCAAAGTGGGCGTAACCTTAACTCGTATTGGTGTTCTGTGACTTGCATGAGGCATTGTGCATGGCTAAACCTTATTTTGGCCCTGGTTTTTTATCGCGCTCCGGTTATGCAACTTTGGAAACGTAATAACAGTAGTGATAAGTTATTAAAAAGAAACTCTTCAATTCTAATCTCAGCATGTGTAGGCCTACCCTATATAGACTATAAAAAAAAACATTCCTCTGGAAATCCCAAATTATCAAACGGCTGTCGGTCAATAATTACGGTAGGTCTACGTAATTAATCAATTCGAGGCTAATCGTCAAGTTTCTACCCCCCCCCCCCCCCAGAAAGAAAATACCGTACGGTACCGAAACGTATAGGCTATACCGTATTTTTGTGCAAATATGCGTCCTTTTTTAATTGTTCTGTTTATTAATTTTGAGGTTCGTATTCTTGAATATCAAAATGTTTACGACCAATGAGTGAAAGTGGTTGTGCTCGAAATTAGGCCTAAAAACTGATGAATGCCTCAACACCAATAAGAACATAAAACTCAATTTGGTATAAATACCGTAATTAGTTCGGCATCATTAATTCCCAAGATGTTCCTTCTCGCATCTTCCGACACCTGTATTCAATTTAATCAGTGTTTCAGCGTATTATTACGTTTTGCCGCGTCTTCCTTTCAAAACTAGCCTCGCAAAGGTGCTCTCATATTTATATTTAAATTGGCTTTTAAAACGATAACGCAGCTTATTTGTGCCAAGTACCGTGAAGTACAGAGTGTATTCTGCCTATCCAAGAAAAAATCTTGACTTGTCATTGCAGTTTTATGTCACTAAAATCCATTACGGAGTGGCTTACGGCTTTAAGCATAGGGACTTGCAACCAAAGTGGGCGAGCCGTTTGGCTTCAGCAGCTTGCGCTAGGCAGTGCAGCGAAGGCATCTCCTTCCTTTCTTTCCTCCATGGTTTCTACTGCGTTGCCGCGTTGACTAGCCACTAACCATTATTTCTTTCGATAAAGAAGAATGTGCATGAAAGTCATGATTGTTTGAATGCTTTGTTGAAACTGTGATAAAATGTTATTTATTTTTAATGTAAGTTTCTTGGGCTACCGCCGGTAGCCCTAAGAATACGCCCCTGACAACGGCCTACTTCACAGCGAGTGTTGTGTGATACGGGCTTAACGTGGTCCGCCTCAGCCGAAGGCATCTGAGATTGATATTGCAGTTCACCCACTTCAGGGCAGGATTTGCTGTCTTGACAGTTGTGATGTATCTCAGTTTAATTTGGTTCACCTACTCCACAAGTTTATCCTCGAGCCAGATAACATTCCTCTCACCTGTAGAATTTACGTGAGCCTAGAACTGGTACCAGGAAGTACAGTTATACTTACTTCCTACTCGAGATATCAGATTATAGCTCGTAATAGGCGATGTTCCGTTGATTAGTAGACACGAGATAACAAAAGAAGTTTAAATGAGAGGCTATCGCTTAAGTTGAGTTACGCTTGTTTTAGGAATGTTTTATAGAAATCTGGTTGGTAGGTTCCTTAGTTTAGGGGCTGCGACAACGCGGTCATAGAAGCTACTACAGTGTAATAATCCCTTATTTTGGTAGGAGATGCACTTCATGTTGTCTTTTATTTACCATATTCCTCCTTTCTTTTTTCATTTTCCTCTTCTGGTATGTACAGTAAGTGTGTAGTTAGTTTTAGTTATAATGTCCATTTGATCATCTTCCCGACTACCCATACTGTGCCCGTTTAGACCGGAGTCCGCACGACCACATATGCATTTTACCCATAATCAGTCAGCACGAGAGTCAAAATATCCCGGAGCGCCAGATGGGTTAAAGCAAATCGCAAAAACGACATCAAATGAAAAAAATGCTTTACTGATTTTTGGCTCAATGCAACAATAAGGATAGAAGGAGATTCAATTGGGTATAACACATCCTGTAAAATTATCTCAGTTTATTTTGAATTTAAACTTGACTGCAAAAATGCTCAAAGCAGCATCACTCACGTGTGGCGACCCACACTCCTATTTACACAATGTACAGAAATTTTCCAAACACATTTGACAATTATTTTTGGAGACACAAGTCTGATTATTAGTCCTGTAGACTGTGTTCCAAAATTATTTATGATTAAATCCAGTTCAAATTTAATTGTCTCTACTGGAAATATCGTAGTTCACTGTTTGAATTTTTACATAATATTAACACTCGTAGAATAAATGTTCATAGAATTTTTAACTTTCACTTATTTTTCCAGTTTCAAAAAATATATATTGTCGAAAAATATTATCATCATTGAAGCAACACAAATTATTTACACATATTAATAACATCTGAAAAGTATTTGACCTTGAGCATAGCATCGAAGAACTTGTGCGAAGCACAACAACAAAAAATCAATTGTTCTTCTGACATTAAACATTTCGAGAAGTGACTCGATTATGAACTTCAAGTTCCTCACAAAATATATGATTTCTGAATCATCAACTTGATCAATAAATGGTTGAACCATTCAACTATTTGATTTTCCACTTGGAATCATTATTACGAAAAATATTTATATTCATGGCCATTTTAGCAATTTTCATAACTTGCAATTCTTCGACAGAATGCGGAAATAAGAATTGTAGTTTCATGATAAATTCATTTAGTTCATGGCACTAGGATTGAAAATATCCTTCAAATTATTCGTGGTTAAAGAATTATTTTTAATTGGCAGTGGCCCATTCTATTATTTGTGTAAGAACACAATATTACAACAACATCAACAACAACGGCAAAGGTCTTCCTCTGAAGAAGAATAAACTACTATCATGACAAATCCGGGTTCTAGCAAAATCAAAGTCTAAATGGAATTCGTAAACTAGGTTGAAATAAGAACTGATGGTTTTAAGAAATAACCTTCGGGTCATTCATACGACGAAATGTGTAGTTCCAATACTCCTATAAACCTGAGCCATCGAACCTGCTATTTGATTGATGCTCGAAAAAACCTCCTCATTCCTGCGACTTAAACATGCGCACCTGGGAATGGCATTTCAACTACTCCACACACATAAATTTTCTTCCCAAAATGTATACAATAAATCAAGCCTCTGCTTGTTATCAACACTGGAAGATTAATAAACTTACAAGTTTATTTTATTTTACCATTCAGTTCAACCCGTGAATTTACCATACATATGAAAATCTTTATTTCACTTTCGAGTGTATTTACGTCATGATTTTATATAAATACAAAAATATCCTATTTGATACAATTATCAATTGCTTCCCCTTTCATGCCTCTCCGTGTTATCTGAAAAATATACTTTGCTCATTGCAAATATCAACTGTTCAACCAGAACTGAAATGTTGGTTGAATGCGGGCTTGCGCTAACCACTCTCCTTCGGAAAATCTCCTGTTCCAAACTAGAAATGATTAAACTACTTCATAGGCTCTCTCTCAATACATATGATTATTAGAAAATATAATATCCAAGAATTATTTAGAAAAGTTATAAAAATTATTATTATTATTATTAGTGGATTATTATTATTATAATTAGTTATATTATTCTAAACATATTTAATTATTATTTCATTATGTGAGAATCCACATGTTCGAACCTTCGAATATGGAAAAAATATCCATTCCTCAACAAAAATAATTATTAACTTTTACAGTTACATCGGCTAATTACCGTGATTTCCCAAAAATATGAAATATTCAAATAAATGCTCGAAATGCTCGGTCATCGATCCTAAACTGTTCTGAGTGCTGAAAATACTCAGAATAACTCTAATATGTCTTGCGTAAATCATTGCAAGATTTAAATACGAAGAAAAATAAATGTGTTGGTCATCTGCAGAAAAATAGTTTGTTCCAATTAGCTAGGCATAATATAATTCAAATGTGGCTTACATTTCTTGATGGTCTTGAAGCGTAGTGAACCTGGTCTGTACCAGATTTATCCATAGACATGCCCTATCGGACAAGCATGTATAATCCTTGTAACGGCCGCCATTATATACCCACAATCCGTCTAGTCAGACATAGTGGTAGTATCTCTTGACGTTTGAATTAACTGTTGTTCCATTTTAATATGGGCTTCTATCAAAGCCATAACAGTTTGTTTAAATGGGGTCAGATCTAAGTGATCTATTCTTAGATATGTCAGTTGTAACATAACTCACGGTAATCTTATCAATACAAGAAGACACTGACAGTCTAACCAATCAACGGCTGTCCTGAAGATCGTTCCCTGGGCATGGCTTCTCGCCATCTACCATGCGCTAAGCAACCTGTAGTTTCCCTTGCGTAGACTAATGAACACCACCGTGATCGACTGGTCTTCAGTGTACTGATAGATCGAAGTGGTTAACAAGTTACCAATATGAAAACTGACTGAAATGGACTTAAACATCCAAGTATTAGGTTATTACTGGACTGTGACAAAGTACTAATTCTAGACAAAGTCTAGCATATGTCCATGTAGAAATAAAAATATTTCTACCAATGTCTGTAGAAAATAATCAATCACCTAGTGATTCTCCTCGCCGGAAACTTACTAAGTTCCACCTCGTAGCGCAGCACTTTTGTGACTATCACAACTTTGAAAATTACTTCTGCGTAGATCCGGCAACCATGTGCCTTGGCTCAGCGTAGCAGCAACTTGCTCGGCAAATGCTTGTGTTGGAATGAGCTATCGATGCCTCGGCCGGCCGGCTTTTATTCAAAACTGCCAGGGTCACGAGTCATCAGCTGATATCTGGAAATCCTCATATCTCTAGTATCCCTGGTCCGATTTACTTGATACTAAGTGCATTCTCTTTCATTTGGCCGTGCCAGTAATCTGATCTAAGTCTCAAGTCTCTACTCCATGGATAACTATTTAATCAATAAATAGCCTCGACCTCTGCTATTACTCGCTACGTCACTTGACATGCAAGTATCGGTAAATTCTTTCCAATTGCTTCGAGAAGCAATGTAGCGCGATATTCAAATATCTCAACTTTCAAAAGCGGCTGTAGCCTTTCCTTGATATCTAGGTGTCTGAATCTTGGAATACCCATTCCTAGAGTTGGGCACAATACCATAAGGGGCCGATAACGTAGATGTTAAGCCCCTAAAACAACTTCTTTCTAGCCCCTTAATAATTATAATCTCCATCATCTTGTTAATGTCAAAACAGGCTGTCCATTAAAACCAAAATAAACTTGATCCCTGGTCTTGTCAACAAGACTACTCGGGTGAAAGGTAACAACACGTGAAGTATTTAGGGGACTAATTCTTTCCGGAATAACTTAAAAAAAATCGCTCACGGCACGCCAGAAGGCAGAGTTAGATTTCACAGGGCAAAAAAAGATTCGAATTCACTTAATTTCCTAATTTTGTTGTATACCTACAGAAGTTCTACATGTTTAGCATACGAGAAGCCTAATCTCTATTCAGTATAAAACAAAGTCCCCGATTCTTGGATGTCACGGGTAATCTCGAGAACCACTGGATGGATTTTGATGCGGTTTTCACCAATCTGTAAAGGATATCTCGACGAAGGCTTCTGTAGAAAATTATTTATTTATGATCAAAAGAAGCCAAGCAGTATCGATTTCGGTGAAACGTTCGGAAATAAAACCTGGCGTCCGTGCGCTTATTAAGCTTACGCTGGACAAACCGTTAAACATATCTATAAACTATGAGTGTAAGAATTGTTCAGCATGAAAAGTTCTACAAAAAAAGTCCGCGAGAGCATATTCCTATCTTCAACACATCTTCCACTAAAAGGGTTTCTACGTTTTCATTTCTTCCAACAATCTCCATTCAATTACTGAGGCGACAGTTTACGAGCTAGCTTTCCTGTTCACAAAACGACTTGAACCAAAGCCTTTGATCTATTAGAAAGGGACCAAATAATCCAAAAACTAGAAAACACACACCCAAAGTACACGGGGCTACATGACCGCGTTTTCGCAGCCCCTAAACTAAGGAACAAACCAACTGTCTTAGCGTAATTGTTTTGCAAGTTGTGTGCGGGTCGATGCGTGAATATCGCTTGTTTAAGGAAAGGAACGAAGGTGGGACACAGTCTCCGTGTCAGTTGACCTATTATGTTATATAAAGAATATTCCATTTCATTCTAGTCCAGTTCACTTCCCTCTGCTCTGCTTCCCATGACGACAACGACTCCTCCAACCGAGTATGACAGGCATGCTCTACTGTGTAATATTTCCCAATGATATTACTGTTATTACACTTCCTCCTCTCATTGACTTTCGTCCTCCAGGGACATGGGTTGGCTACCCCGATGGTATTACTATCCAAGGCCAAGAGAGTCATTCAATATCTCGCCTTAATGGCACTTGTCTCATCTTTCCTGATATCCTCATTCTTCGAGGGTTCAGACGTCTTCTTTTCCTTTTCATGGCATCTTCTGCCTTCTGCTCAAGACCCTAAAGAAGACTAGACATTATGTGCATCCCCCCAGGGACTCACATCTAGTGGGACGCGGGTTGGCAACCACGGGGCCCCAGCTGATTTCGGCATTGCTTCCACTTACTTGTGTCGGGCTCCTCTCCGTCTTCTTTCCTGTCGACCTCACTTAGTCAACTCTTGTTCTCTTCCGACTCCGTCGGTATTGGGGTATCCGAGGCCTAGGGAGTCTCTTCATTTCCCGCCTCAATTGGCCCTTGTCTTATCTTTTCTGATACCCTCCTTCTGCGAGGGGTCAGCCTTCTTTTATCTTTTCATGTTATCTCCTGCCTTCTGCTCAAGGCCCTCAAGGAGGCAGGGTGTATGTAACCCCACCACTTCTGGTGCACCCTTGATATTGCTACACCCTCAAGGGCTCACGGCTGGTGAGTTCGGGAGTTGGTGACCCCGAGGGATTCCTGAGCTGGGTCCGTTTTTCCCCCTTTTATCCATTACCTATGGGACGGACCCTCTCCTCTTTCACTTTCCTATCTCCCTTTTATGGCTCTCCTTCCTTCCAAGTCCCGCAATCCGCATTCTTCGAGGGTTGAGGGCATTTCTTTTCCTGCTGTCCTTTTTTGCCTTATTCTCCTTTCGTTTTCCATTTCTTCTTCTAGTATATAAGTTATAGTAGTTAGTTTTAGTTATAGTTTACATTTCATTATCATCTTCACGATCACCCAAACCATTAGGGGCCGATAACCTAGATGTCAGGCCCCTTAAAACAATAATTATCATTATCATCATCATCATGTTATCCGCTTCAGCCCTTCATCCGTACGACTGTTATCCGAACCTACTGACATTACAAATATATAGTATTTTTAATTTTTAATAGGCTGAATAACTCTTTATAAATGATTTTATTATTATTATTATTACGAGACAAATTTTACACACATCCAAGTGCATGGGCCTACATGACCACGATGTCACAAGGCTCCTAAAATAATCCCTCACAACGGAACCGACTCAGTAGCTAGAAGCGGAGCTGGGTCCCCATTATTATTCCCTCCACAAACCTTGTCATTGACTCTAAAATGACGTCAAACTGAATGTTTTCGCAAACCGGGAAATCCCGCCGAGACTTTCAGATAACAAAGGCCCTTCAATTTCATGGAGAATTGCTCAAAGAACTTATATAATATCACGGCTTCATAACAAGACAATGAACCAATGGGAGCATTACCTAAAAGAGAACAATGGAAGTTAGTCCATACCCGGAAAAATGAGATAGCCAACTCACGAGATGAATTAAATCACAAAAGAAAAAAATAATCACTCTCGGCACGTAAAATATGGACGTTTTCGTAGAAGGACCACCCTCATTTTATAACCCTCATTATGAGAATGCATTTTACAATTTGAGATTTTGTTATTCACGTTTGTATGCATATTTTTAACATTTTATTGTCTTATGAGGACGGTAACCTTTCCGTCATTTGGGGTCTATTTTTATACTGGTAGTCACACTGTTCTTATGCTAGATTTCGACACTGATGTCTAACTATCTAACGGTCTGTTACTTTTTCACGCAAAATGTTAGCTCCCACAGATGGTTGGTTGGTTGGTTGGTTCCTCAGTTTAGGGGCTGCAACAACGCGGTTATGTAGCCCCGTGTACTTTGGGTGTGTGTAGAATCTGCCTGATAACCGGTGTTAATTGTGATGACAGTATTACTGTGTGTTGTCGTTTTTTAGCCTATTTTCAATTTTGAAAAAATAGGCTTATGAGATCACCTTTTGTCCGTGTGTGTGTGCGTGTGTGTGTGTGTGTGAGTGTGTGATTCGTGTGTGTGTCCCCCCCCTAATAAAATCTAAACGGCAGGAGCGATTTCAATGAAACTCGGAAAGTTCATAGCACTATTCCCGGCGACCTCGACCGTGCCCTTCAAATTTTGTTACGACTCACCAATCCAACATGGCGGCTGTGCGAAATATTTCACCAGCATTCAATATCTCCGAAATTATTACCGATATTACCCTGGCATTTTCTATGGTGATAGAGGGAACTACTATAAGTTCACTTATGTGACTTTTGAAAACCTGGTAACTACAAAACCAACATGGAGGCCAAGCGAATTTGCGACTTTTAAATAGACGTTTCTCGCGATTTGACAAACCAAACGCAATGAAACTTGGTACAGTATATGTTTATATACATTGTAATGCACCGACATCTAACTTCGTTCAATTCTTTACATAATCACAAGATGGCGGATGTGCGAAATATTTCACCGGCATTCTATATCTCTGAAACTGTTAGCGGTATCTCCCTAAAATTTTGTACGGAGATAAAGGGCACTACTGGAAGTCCATCTATAAGACTTTCAAAAACCGGTTAACTACAAAACGAACATGGCGGCCAAGCGAATTTGAAAATTTTAAATAGATCTTTCTCGCGATTTAAGGTTCCAAGCTCACTGAAACCTGGTACAGGAAATATTTATACACATTGTAATCCACTGGTATCTAATTTAGTTCAATTGTTTACATAACCTCAAGATGGCGGCAGTGCGAATTTTTAAATTAAGTTTTTTATTTCTTGTGATGTAGTCATGAGATCGAAGTGAAAGTTTGAATAATGAACCTACGCAATAATTTTCCTTTAATGGTACATGACTCTATGGCCTATACATTTAACAATCCGACATGGCAACCATCCGAAATATTTAGACGATACTGAATATCTACGAATCTATTTTAGCAATCAAACTGCATTTTTTAGTGTTCATAGGGGCTATGAACTTAAGTTCACCTATAGGACTTTAAATAACCTGGTGATCACAAATCCAACATGGCGGTAACGCGAATTATAAATATTCACATGGACGTTTCTCGCAATTTAACCATCCGAGTGCAGTGAAACTTGGTACAGTAAATCCTTATACGAATGTTAATCCTCTGGCATCTAATTTATTTCAATTGTTTCCATAACCTCAAGATGGCAGCTGTGAAAAATTTTAAAATCTCCTTGTTTTTTCTTGTGTCCTAATTATGCGATTGAAGTTTGAATACTACACGTTCACAATAATCTGCATGTAACAGTACATAACTCTAGGACCTACATATATAAAATCCAACATGGCGACCATCCGAAATATTTAGTCGGTTCTTAATATCTACGAATCTATTACAGCAATCAAACAGAAATTGTGTATGTTGATAGTGGCAATTAACATAAGTAGGATATATGAAAATAGGCTGTATAGTTCTTCACGGAACTACTTGTTTAAATTCAAGTAAGGACTGCAGACTTTGAATTTTTCAAATAGTTCCTACTTTTGCCACCAAACGCCACCGTCAACGACTACTAGTTCAGAACTTTGTTACTAGATGCCACCGCAGTCGGCTCCTGGCAACGAACGTAGAAACCTAAGAGCGTTGTTTTCATTCTTAACCTATATAATTTAGCTTCACCCAGGTGTAATTACTGGAAGATTCTTTAACATGCCATAAATCTTTCCCTCCGAAGGAAGGCATACTGAGGGATTTTTAAAGCTCTTAAAATAGCCGACGACTTCGGCTGGGTTTGAACCCGCGATCTTGGGCATTGAAGCTCAGCATGCTACCGACTACGCCACCGAAGCCGCTGACATGAAAAACTGAATGTGAACTCGTGTTGTCATGGTAACCTGTGATGTTTCTTCCCTTTCTTATCATTCCGAAAATATTTTGCTAATCTCTTGGCGTAATGGTGGGTCAAATTAAAAATTCTTTCAGACAAAAGTTTTAGGTAATTATTAGAGGAGTACTAATCATTCTAAACGGTTTCGAAATTGTGCATATTAAGAGAAATAGGAGTTTTATTTCTCCAAAAGCCCACTATTCCCCATCCCTTTGGTCAATGGTTGGTGCTATCAAAAAACTTTACTAACATACTTTTTTGGCACTTATCCGAGGAATAGTATGAACTTTGAATGTATTCGATATTTCACATATTAAAAGAGTTATAGCGATATTTCACGTTTTCGAAAAAAATGAAGCCCCCCCATTTAAAACCCCTTCATCCCATTTTTCCCATTAACGAACTTGACCGAGATTTTAAAGGGATATTAAGTTGAAAGTGATTAGTGAACAAGAAGTTCAATGACGAACTAAAGAGCCTACTTTTCTTACAATTTAAGATTTATGACAATCTATATAGACCTCGAAATTAAGTTGGTAATATCGAAATTTCTAATTAGTTCGAATATACCTGGTATAATGTAGCCTAATAGAGCACTACAGTTGGCAGTCCTGGTGACTGAATATATTGTTTATTTCCATCTCTTAAGGTACAGAATACAAAATTTGGTTGAAGTCCAATGGATAGCATGGACGTTACATGCAGTTCGACATCCCCTTGAGAAAGCGTACACGAGACTTTATTCGGGGGTGTACAGTTCATCGTCGTGAAGTTGGGTATTTTGTATTTTGCTTTCATAATTTCAAGATGACACAAGGAGAATATAATTAGCAAAAAGATGACTCAACTTCAAACAAAACCAATATTTTAACATCCCGATAAGAATGACACAACAATGACACAAAATCCCAAATGACACCCATATTTATCAACTCAACATCAAACAATCAAATAATAAATTACTCTGAATGAACATTACAGCAGCAAATAAACCAAATCATGGACCTCGTCCTTACTCCTCTTATTGTTGCGTGTATTGTGTTTGACGGTTTTTACTGGCAAGACTACGGTTAGAATGAGTACATATTGCCATGAGATATGCTTCCATAGAACCAGATCGCAGGACACATATCCATGAACATTTTTCACCACGCCTTGGCATTGGGATCCACACTTAATGGCTAACACAAAATGAAATGGCAATCGACCCCACTACCCTTTACTAAAAATACACATTACTTCCGCGAGAAGTATTTATATCAGTGCCAAAAGCACACAAAATCAAGCTGCCTAAAAAGGTCTTACAGAAACAAGGTGAAAATACAATCGTGGTCATCCGTAACTAACTCAAGGATAAACCGATCGTTTCCCGAACACACCAAAGTTACAGAGGCGCATCAAAAATGCGATAAAAATATTTACAATAATTACGAGACAGTAGCCCACATGACAACAAAATACAAATCAGCATAATCATGAACTGCATTTCTGATGTGAAGAACTTGCACCAAATATTAATCTAATTCGCTTCCAATTATACAGGCTTTAACTGATCGTTATCACGGGAGCACGCAACTCTCCCCTAATGGCCCCTCTGTCCTTAACTGAGATCTGAGCCTTTGCAGTCTGGAATATCCAGCTCTCGTCAATGTGTCAACACCAGGCAGGTCTCAAATTCTCTCTCAGTCACACGCTAGAGATCGAAAGAAAATTTAACAATCACACTCTGAAATAAAACACATATTAACTCGTAGATCTGTCCTCAAAACTGCACCATGCAATTCGGGATCTGTAGAATACTTAAGTGACATCATCCTTATGAGTCCTGTCTTCGACGCCATGCAGCTGACAGGTAACTGACCTCGGCCAGATCCCGCACAGGAAAATAATAATAATAGACCCATGCCTTGGTACAACACACCATCACCCTCAATTTGCTCCATTTCCCAGATAAAACTAATATATATATAGTGCTCCAACACACAACAAGTTACTACGTGCTCAAATACAAAAGAATGATTGCCACAGAAGATGAATGCTTCTCGCTAAGAAAATATGCAATATCGCATAAAATTTACAGCCTGTGTAATCCGAAGTTTCTCACACAAATATCATATTTTCCCCCTACACTGTAATTACGTTACCTAACCAAAGCTTCACTTGTCATCAGCGATACAGTCCGCTCATTTGCTGTATCTGTCATAAAACACACTCAGTACACACGAGTACAATTTAATCTACTGTCCCGCACAAATTTTAATGAAATACAAAAGAATAACCACGATGCTATTCACAAATTAAAATAGTGGCCGGTCAACAAAAACAAACACTCTAATCACACAAAAGAAAACATAACAACTACACAGTATATACAAGAATTCCCCGATTACCAAAACTAGGCTACATAATGAAATAAATCATTCTGTACTCATCCTTTCCAGTCCCCTCCATCGTCGACGTTTCCTGGGCATGACCCCAACTATGTGCGCTTAGCACCCAATCATTCCCGTGTTCGATTTCAGTAGCATCATTCTTCCTTCAGCTGCTGATACCACGGTCTCCATTTCTGGCTGGCTGCTTGAAATAGAATGTCAGTTTGTTTTAAAATAGTGCCTCACACAATATCCCTAATAGATTGCTAGCGTGGATTGCTATATCCACCCACAAGTCCTGATAGCAATATTTAGCGATGACTGTCCCTCACTTATAGCAAGGAGCTACCTAGAACGTTTCACACGCAAAACACATTAATTTATAGACTTGAGATGCGGTAGAATTTCATCTCCTAAGAGCAATGATTTTATCAAAGTTTAAGTTCCTCTCTTTTACTGGCTCGAAACTTGCTAAGTCCAGTGACTTGCATATTAACAGACATTGTCACTGGCCAAAATAGTAATGTAGAACGAGCGTAGTCAGCCTTCACAAACTGTCAACGAATGAAATAATAATGTTTTTCAGTGAACACTCCACTCAGTATTTATACATTTTAGTCCAAAAAGTGGGGGCGGGACTGAATAAAATATCTAATTATTCAACCAGTAGTCCTACAGACACACAACACTTATCAGGGATCTTGTCTTGATGAGAATCGAACATCTATGGCATGCGGGTTTTATTTTGACCGTGCAATTAATCGTAATCAATTTCCCTCCTTAATTTCTTCTGATGGCGTACCTTCGAAATAGCGCGCAAGGCCCCGCGTCCTCCTTTCTCATTGGTTGGGGTGCAGTTTCTGAACTCGCGGTTAAATGCGGACCCCGCCCACGTAGGCGTTGACGCACATTCGTTTCCCTCACAAATTCTTCTGCTTCTCCGTCTTTTCCCTTGTCTCATAAAGAACAGAAGCTTAGGGGTGACTCATTTTGTCCAACGCGCCAACTAAGTTCTTGAACTCCAGCTAACGGGTTGTGTCACTTTCTTCAGTCCGGGTTGCATTCCAAATTCACCCCAGCCTCATTGTTTGAACAGGATGTCAGGCTCCCTTCTTCTTGCCTGGTAGCTTCTAAATGTCAACATACTAGCAAGCCTCCTTCAAATGTCATCTTTCGTCCTCACACAGACCTGAAATATGAAACATTAATATGTGGCAATCATATTAAGTGTTCAATATTAAGAGAAATAGGAGTTTTATTTCTCTAAAAGCCCACTTTTCCCCATCCCTTTGGTCAATGGTTGGTGCTATCAAAAAACTTTACTAAATTACTTTTTTTTGGCACTTATCCGAGGAATAGTATGAACTTTGAATGTATTCGATATTTCACATATTAAAAGAGTTATAGCGATATTTCACGTTTTCGAAAAAAATGAAGGCCCCCCCCCCCCCCATTTAAAACCCCTTCATCCGATTTTTCCCATTAACGAACTTGACCGAGATTTTAAAGGGATATTAAGTTGAAAGTGATTAGTGAACAAGAAGTTCAATGACGAACTAAAGAGCCTACTTTTCTTACAATTTAAGATTCATGAGAATCTATATAGACCTCGAAATTAAGTTGGTAATATCGAAATTTCTAATTAGTTCGAATATACCTGGTATAATGTAGCCTAATAGAGCACTACAGTTGGCAGTCCTGGTGACTGAATATATTGTTTATTTCCATCTCTTAAGGTACAGAATACAAAATTTGGTTGAAGTCCAATGGATAGCATGGACGTTACATGCAGTTCGACATCCCCTTGAGAAAGCGTACACGAGACTTTATTCGGGGGTGTACAGTTCATCGTCGTGAAGTTGGATATTTTGTACTTTGCTTCCATAATTTCAAGGTGACATAAGGAGAATATAATTAGCAAAAATATGACTCAACTTCAAACAAAACCAATATTTTAATATCCCGATAAGAATGACACAACAATGACACAAAATCCCAAATGACACCCATATTTATCAACTCAACATCAAACAATCAAATAATAATTTACTCTGAATGAACATTACAGCAGCAAATAAACCAAATCATGGACCTCGTCCTTACTCCTCTTATTGTTGCGTGTATTGTGTTTGACGGTTTTTACTGGCAAGACTACGGTTAGAATGAGTACATATTGCCATGAGATATGCTTCCATAGAACCAGATCGCAGGACGCATATCCATGAACATTTTTCACCACGCCTTGGCATCGGGATCCACACTTAATGGCTAACACAAAATGAAATGACAATCGACCCCACTACCCTTTACTAAAAATACACATTACTTCCGCGAGAAGTATTTATATCAGTGCCAAAAGCACACAAAATCAAGCTGCCTAAAAAGGTCTTACAGAAACAAGGTGAAAATACAATCGTGGTCATCCGTAACTAACTCAAGGATAAACCGATCGTTTCCCGAACACACCAAAGTTACAGAGGCGCATCAAAAATGCGATAAAAATATTTACAATAATTACGAGACAGTAGCCCACATGACAACAAAATACAAATCAGCATAATCATGAACTGCATTTCTGATGTGAAGAACTTGCACCAAATATTAATCTATTCGCTTCCAATTATACAGGCTTTAACTGATCGTTATCACGGGAGCACGCAACTCTCCCCTAATGGCCCCTCTGTCCTTAACTGAGATCTGAGCCTTTGCAGTCTGGAATATCCAGCTCTCGTCATTGTGTCAACACCAGGCAGGTCTCAAATTGTCTCTCAGCCACACGCTAGAGATCGAAAGAAAATTTAACAATCACACTCTGAAATAAAACACATATTAACTCGTAGATCTGTCCTCAAAACTGCACCATGCAATTCGGGATCTGTAGAATACTTAAGTGACATCATCCTTATGAGTCCTGTCTTCGACGCCATGCAGCTGACAGGTAACTGACCTCGGCCAGATCCCGCACAGGAAAATAATAATAATAGACCCATGCCTTGGTACAACACACCATCACCCTCAATTTGCTCCATTTCCCAGATAAAACTAATATATATATAGTGCTCCAACACACAACAAGTTACTACGTGCTCAAATACAAAAGAATGATTGCCACAGAAGATGAATGCTTCTCGCTAAGAAAATATGCAATATCGCATAAAATTTACAGCCTGTGTAATCCGAAGTTTCTCACACAAGTATCATATTTTCCCCCTACACTGTAATTACGTTACCTAACCAAAGCTTCACTTGTCATCAGCGATACAGTCCGCTCATTTGCTGTATCTGTCATAAAACACACTCAGTACACACGAGTACAATTTAATCTACTGTCCCGCACAAATTTTAATGAAATACAAAAGAATAACCACGATGCTATTCACAAATTAAAATAGTGGCCGGTCAACAAAAACAAACACTCTAATCACACAAAAGAAAACATAACAACTACACAGTATATACAAGAATTCCCCGATTACCAAAACTAGGCTACATAATGAAATAAATCATTCTGTACTCATCCTTTCCAGTCCCCTCCATCGTCGACGTTTCCTGGGCATGACCCCGACTATGTGCGCTTAGCACCCAATCATTCCCGTGTTCGATTTCAGTAGCATCATTCTTCCTTCAGCTGCTGATACCACGGTCTCCATTTCTGGCTGGCTGCTTGAAATAGAATGTCAGTTCGTTTTAAAATAGTGCCTCACACAATATCCCTAATAGATTGCTAGCGTGGATTGCTATATCCACCCACAAGTCCTGATAGCAATATTTAGCGATGACTGTCCCTCACTTATAGCAAGGAGCTACCTAGAACGTTTCACACGCAAAACACATTAATTTATAGACTTGAGATGCGGTAGAATTTCATCTCCTAAGAGCAATGATTTTATCAAAGTTTAAGTTCCTCTCTTTTACTGGCTCGAAACTTGCTAAGTCCAGTGACTTGCATATTAACAGACATTGTCACTGGCCAAAATAGTAATGTAGAACGAGCGTAGTCAGCCTTCACAAACTGTCAACGAATGAAATAATAATGTTTTTCAGTGAACACTCCACTCAGTATTTATACATTTTAGTCCAAAAAGTGGGGGCGGGACTGAATAAAATATCTAATTATTCAACCAGTAGTCCTACAGACACACAACACTTATCAGGGATCTTGTCTTGATGAGAATCGAACATCTATGGCATGCGGGTTTTATTTTGACCGTGCAATTAATCGTAATCAATTTCCCTCCTTAATTTCTTCTGATGGCGTACCTTCGAAATAGCGCGCAAGGCCCCGCGTCCTCCTTTCTCATTGGTTGGGGTGCAGTTTCTGAACTCGCGGTTAAATGCGGACCCCGCCCACGTAGGCGTTGACGCACATTCGTTTCCCTCACAAATTCTTCTGCTTCTCCGTCTTTTCCCTTGTCTCATAAAGAACAGACGCTTAGGGGTGACTCATTTTGTCCAACGCGCCAACTAAGTTCTTGAACTCCAGCTAACGGGTTGTGTCACTTTCTTCAGTCCGGGTTGCATTCCAAATTCACCCCAGCCTCATTGTTTGAACAGGATGTCAGGCTCCCTTCTTCTTGCCTGGTAGCTTCTAAATGTCAACATACTAGCAAGCCTCCTTCAAATGTCATCTTTCGTCCTCACACAGACCTGAAATATGAAACATTAATATGTGGCAATCATATTAAGTGTTCAATATTAAGAGAAATAGGAGTTTTATTTCTCTAAAAGCCCACTTTTCCCCATCCCTTTGGTCAATGGTTGGTGCTATCAAAAAACTTTACTAAATTACTTTTTTTTGGCACTTATCCGAGGAATAGTATGAACTTTGAATGTATTCGATATTTCACATATTAAAAGAGTTATAGCGATATTTCACGTTTTCGAAAAAAATGAAGGCCCCCCCCCCCCATTTAAAACCCCTTCATCCGATTTTTCCCATTAACGAACTTGACCGAGATTTTAAAGGGATATTAAGTTGAAAGTGATTAGTGAACAAGAAGTTCAATGACGAACTAAAGAGCCTACTTTTCTTACAATTTAAGATTCATGACAATCTATATAGACCTCGAAATTAAGTTGGTAATATCGAAATTTCTAATTAGTTCGAATATACCTGGTATAATGTAGCCTAATAGAGCACTACAGTTGGCAGTCCTGGTGACTGAATATATTGTTTATTTCCATCTCTTAAGGTACAGAATACAAAATTTGGTTGAAGTCCAATGGATAGCATGGACGTTACATGCAGTTCGACATCCCCTTGAGAAAGCGTACACGAGACTTTATTCGGGGGTGTACAGTTCATCGTCGTGAAGTTGGATATTTTGTACTTTGCTTCCATAATTTCAAGGTGACATAAGGAGAATATAATTAGCAAAAATATGACTCAACTTCAAACAAAACCAATATTTTAATATCCCGATAAGAATGACACAACAATGACACAAAATCTCAAATGACACCCATATTTATCAACTCAACATCAAACAATCAAATAATAATTTACTCTGAATGAACATTACAGCAGCAAATAAACCAAATCATGGACCTCGTCCTTACTCCTCTAATTGTTGCGTGTATTGTGTTTGACGGTTTTTACTGGCAAGACTACGGTTAGAATGAGTACATATTGCCATGAGATATGCATCCATAAAACCAGATCGCAGGACGCATATCCATGAACATTTTTCACCACGCCTTGGCATCGGGATCCACACTTAATGGCTAACACAAAATGAAATGACAATCGACCCCACTACCCTTTACTAAAAAATACACATTACTTCCGCGAGAAGTATTTATATCAGTGCCAAAAGCACACAAAATCAAGCTGCCTAAAAAGGTCTTACAGAAACAAGGTGAAAATACAATCGTGGTCATCCGTAACTAACTCAAGGATAAACCGATCGTTTCCCGAACACACCAAAGTTACAGAGGCGCATCAAAAATGCGATAAAAATATTTACAATAATTACGAGACAGTAGCCCACATGACAACAAAATACAAATCAGCATAATCATGAACTGCATTTCTGATGTGAAGAACTTGCACCAAATATTAATCTAATTCGCTTCCAATTATACAGGCTTTAACTGATCGTTATAACGGGAGCACGCAACTCTCCCCTAATGGCCCCTCTGTCCTTAACTGAGATCTGAGCCTTTGCAGTCTGGAATATCCAGCTCTCGTCATTGTGTCAACACCAGGCAGGTCTCAAATTGTCTCTCAGCCACACGCTAGAGATCGAAAGAAAATTTAACAATCACACTCTGAAATAAAACACATATTAACTCGTAGATCTGTCCTCAAAACTGCACCATGCAATTCGGGATCTGTAGAATACTTAAGTGACATCATCCTTATGAGTCCTGTCTTCGACGCCATGCAGCTGACAGGTAACTGACCTCGGCCAGATCCCGCACAGGAAAATAATAATAATAGACCCATGCCTTGGTACAACACACCATCACCCTCAATTTGCTCCATTTCCCAGATAAAACTAATATATATATAGTGCTCCAACACACAACAAGTTACTACGTGCTCAAATACAAAAGAATGATTGCCACAGAAGATGAATGCTTCTCGCTAAGAAAATATGCAATATCGCATAAAATTTACAGCCTGTGTAATCCGAAGTTTCTCACACAAGTATCATATTTTCCCCCTACACTGTAATTACGTTACCTAACCAAAGCTTCACTTGTCATCAGCGATACAGTCCGCTCATTTGCTGTATCTGTCATAAAACACACTCAGTACACACGAGTACAATTTAATCTACTGTCCCGCACAAATTTTAATGAAATACAAAAGAATAACCACGATGCTATTCACAAATTAAAATAGTGGCCGGTCAACAAAAACAAACACTCTAATCACACAAAAGAAAACATAACAACTACACAGTATATACAAGAATTCCCCGATTAACAAAACTAGGCTACATAATGAAATAAATCATTCTGTACTCATCCTTTCCAGTCCCCTCCATCGTCGACGTTTCCTGGGCATGACCCCAACTATGTGCGCTTAGCACCCAATCATTCCCGTGTTCGATTTCAGTAGCATCATTCTTCCTTCAGCTGCTGATACCACGGTCTCCATTTCTGGCTGGCTGCTTGAAATAGAATGTCAGTTCGTTTTAAAATAGTGCCTCACACAATATCCCTAATAGATTGCTAGCGTGGATTGCTATATCCACCCACAAGTCCTGATAGCAATATTTAGCGATGACTGTCCCTCACTTATAGCAAGGAGCTACCTAGAACGTTTCACACGCAAAACACATTAATTTATAGACTTGAGATGCGGTAGAATTTCATCTCCTAAGAGCAATGATTTTATCAAAGTTTAAGTTCCTCTCTTTTACTGGCTCGAAACTTGCTAAGTCCAGTGACTTGCATATTAACAGACATTGTCACTTGCCAAAATAGTAATGTAGAACGAGCGTAGTCAGCCTTCACAATCTGACAACGAATGAAATAATAATGTTTTTCAGTGAACACTCCACTCAGTATTTATACATTTTAGTCCGAAAAGTGGGGGCGGGACTGAATAAAATATCTAATTATTCAACCAGTAGTCCTACAGACACACAACACATATCATGGATCTTGTCTTGATGTGAATGGAACATCTATGGCATGCGGGTTTTATTTTGATCGTCCAATTAATCGTAATCAATTTCCCTCCTTAATTTCTTCTGATGGCGTACCTTCGAAATAGCGCGCAAGGCCCCGCGTCCTCCTTTCTCATTGGTTGGGGTGCAGTTTCTGAACTCGCGGTTAAATGCGGACCCCGCCCACGTAGGCGTTGACGCACATTCGTTTCCCTCACAAATTCTTCTGCTTCTCCGTCTTTTCCCTTGTCTCACAAAGAACAGACGCTTAGGGGTGACTCATTTTGTCCAACGCGCCAACTAAGTTCTTGAACTACAGCTAACGGGTTGTGTCTCTTTCTTCAGTCCGGGTTGCACTCCAAATTCACCCCAGCCTCATTGTTTGAGCGGGATGTCATGCTCCCTTCTTCTTGCTTGGTAGCTTCTAAATGTCAACATACTAGCAAGCCTCCTTTAAATGCCATCTTTCGTCCTCACACAGACCAGAAATATGAAACATTAATATGTGGCAATCATATTAAGGGTTCAGTATTAAGAGAAATAGGAGTTTTATTTCTCTAAAAGCCCACTTTTCCCCATCCCTTTGGTCAATGGTTGGTGGTATCAAAACACTTTACTAAATTACTTTTTTTTGGCACTTATCCGAGGAATAGTATGAACTTTGAATGTATTCGATATTTCACATATTAAAAGAGTTATAGCGATATTTCACGTTTTCGAAAAAAATGAAGGCCCCCCCCCCCCATTTAAAACCCCTTCATCCGATTTTTCCCATTAACGAACTTGACCGAGATTTTAAAGGGATATTAAGTTGAAAGTGATTAGTGAACAAGAAGTTCAATGACGAACTAAAGAGCCTACTTTTCTTACAATTTAAGATTCATGACAATCTATATAGACCTCGAAATTAAGTTGGTAATATCGAAATTTCTAATTAGTTCGAATATACCTGGTATAATGTAGCCTAATAGAGCACTACAGTTGGCAGTCCTGGTGACTGAATATATTGTTTATTTCCATCTCTTAAGGTACAGAATACAAAATTTGGTTGAAGTCCAATGGATAGCATGGACGTTACATGCAGTTCGACATCCCCTTGAGAAAGCGTACACGAGACTTTATTCGGGGGTGTACAGTTCATCGTCGTGAAGTTGGATATTTTGTACTTTGCTTCCATAATTTCAAGGTGACATAAGGAGAATATAATTAGCAAAAAGATGACTCAACTTCAAACAAAACCAATATTTTAATATCCCGATAAGAATGACACAACAATGACACAAAATCCCAAATGACACCCATATTTATCAACTCAACATCAAACAATCAAATAATAAATTACTCTGAATGAACATTACAGCAGCAAATAAACCAAATCATGGACCTCGTCCTTACTCCTCTTATTGTTGCGTGTATTGTGTTTGACGGTTTTTACTGGCAAGACTACGGTTAGAATGAGTACATATTGCCATGAGATATGCTTCCATAGAACCAGATCGCAGGACGCATATCCATGAACATTTTTCACCACGCCTTGGCATCGGGATCCACACTTAATGGCTAACACAAAATGAAATGACAATCGACCCCACTACCCTTTACTAAAAAATACACATTACTTCCGCGAGAAGTATTTATATCAGTGCCAAAAGCACACAAAATCAAGCTGCCTAAAAAGGTCTTACAGAAACAAGGTGAAAATACAATCGTGGTCATCCGTAACTAACTCAAGGATAAACCGATCGTTTCCCGAACACACCAAAGTTACAGAGGCGCATCAAAAATGCGATAAAAATATTTACAATAATTACGAGACAGTAGCCCACGTGACAACAAAATACAAATCAGCATAATCATGAACTGCATTTCTGATGTGAAGAACTTGCACCAAATATTAATCTAATTCGCTTCCAATTATACAGGCTTTAACTGATCGTTATCACGGGAGCACGCAACTCTCCCCTAATGGCCCCTCTGTCCTTAACTGAGATCTGAGCCTTTGCAGTCTGGAATATCCAGCTCTCGTCATTGTGTCAACACCAGGCAGGTCTCAAATTGTCTCTCAGCCACACGCTAGAGATCGAAAGAAAATTTAACAATCACACTCTGAAATAAAACACATATTAACTCGTAGATCTGTCCTCAAAACTGCACCATGCAATTCGTGATCTGTAGAATACTTAAGTGACATCATCCTTATGAGTCCTGTCTTCGACGCCATGCAGCTGACAGGTAACTGACCTCGACCAGACCCCGCACAGGAAAATAATAATAATAGACCCATGCCTTGGTACAACACACCATCACCCTCAATTTGCTCCATTTCCCAGATAAAACTAATATATATATAGTGCTCCAACACACAACAAGTTACTACGTGCTCAAATACAAAAGAATGATTGCCACAGAAGATGAATGCTTCTCGCTAAGAAAATATGCAATATCGCATAAGATTTACAGCCTGTGTAATCCGAAGTTTCTCACACAAATATCATATTTTCCCCCTACACTGTAATTACGTTACCTAACCAAAGCTTCACTTGTCATCAGCGATACAGTCCGCTCATTTGCTGTATCTGTCATAAAACACACTCAGTACACACGAGTACAATTTAATCTACTGTCCCGCACAAATTTTAATGAAATACAAAAGAATAACCACGATGCTATTCACAAATTAAAATAGTGGCCGGTCAACAAAAACAAACACTCTAATCACACAAAAGAAAACATAACAACTACACAGTATATACAAGAATTCCCCGATTACCAAAACTAGGCTACATAATGAAATAAATCATTCTGTACTCATCCTTTCCAGTCCCCTCCATCGTCGACGTTTCCTGGGCATGACCCCGACTATGTGCGCTTAGCACCCAATCATTCCCGTGTTCGATTTCAGTAGCATCATTCTTCCTTCAGCTGCTGATACCACGGTCTCCATTTCTGGCTGGCTGCTTGAAATAGAATGTCAGTTCGTTTTAAAATAGTGCCTCACACAATATCCCTAATAGATTGCTAGCGTGGATTGCTATATCCACCCACAAGTCCTGATAGCAATATTTAGCGATGACTGTCCCTCACTTATAGCAAGGAGCTACCTAGAACGTTTCACACGCAAAACACATTAATTTATAGACTTGAGATGCGGTAGAATTTCATCTCCTAAGAGCAATGATTTTATCAAAGTTTAAGTTCCTCTCTTTTACTGGCTCGAAACTTGCTAAGTCCAGTGACTTGCATATTAACAGACATTGTCACTTGCCAAAATAGTAATGTAGAACGAGCGTAGTCAGCCTTCACAAACTGTCAACGAATGAAATAATAATGTTTTTCAGTGAACACTCCACTCAGTATTTATACATTTTAGTCCAAAAAGTGGGGGCGGGACTGAATAAAATATCTAATTATTCAACCAGTAGTCCTACAGACACACAACACTTATCAGGGATCTTGTCTTGATGAGAATCGAACATCTATGGCATGCGGGTTTTATTTTGACCGTGCAATTAATCGTAATCAATTTCCCTCCTTAATTTCTTCTGATGGCGTACCTTCGAAATAGCGCGCAAGGCCCCGCGTCCTCCTTTCTCATTGGTTGGGGTGCAGTTTCTGAACTCGCGGTTAAATGCGGACCCCGTCCACGTAGGCGTTGACGCACATTCGTTTCCCTCACAAATTCTTCTGCTTCTCCGTCTTTTCCCTTGTCTCACAAAGAACAGACGCTTAGGGGTGACTCATTTTGTCCAACGCGCCAACTAAGTTCTTGAACTCCAGCTAACGGGTTGTGTCACTTTCTTCAGTCCGGGTTGCATTCCAAATTCACCCCAGCCTCATTGTTTGAACAGGATGTCAGGCTCCCTTCTTCTTGCCTGGTAGCTTCTAAATGTCAACATACTAGCAAGCCTCCTTCAAATGTCATCTTTCGTCCTCACACAGACCTGAAATATGAAACATTAATATGTGGCAATCATATTAAGTGTTCAATATTAAGAGAAATAGGAGTTTTATTTCTCTAAAAGCCCACTTTTCCCCATCCCTTTGGTCAATGGTTGGTGCTATCAAAAAACTTTACTAAATTACTTTTGTTTGGCACTTATCCGAGGAATAGTATGAACTTTGAATGTATTCGATATTTCACATATTAAAAGAGTTATAGCGATATTTCACGTTTTCGGAAAAAATGAAGCCCCCCCTCCCCATTTAAAACCCCTTCATCCGATTTTTCCCATTAACGAACTTGACCGAGATTTTAAAGGGATATTAAGTTGAAAGTGATTAGTGAACAAGAAGTTCAATGACGAACTAAAGAGCCTACTTTTCTTACAATTTAAGATTCATGACAATCTATATAGACCTCGAAATTAAGTTGGCAATATCGAAATTTCTAATTAGTTCGAATATACCTGGTATAGTGTAGCCTAATAGAGCACTACAGTTGGCAGTCCTGGTGACTGAATATATTGTTTATTTCCATCTCTTAAGGTACAGAATACAAAATTTGGTTGAAGTCCAATGGATAGCATGGACGTTACATGCAGTTCGACATTGGATCTATCAGCGCGCGTAAAACCATGTTGGCAACAATGTCATGCATGTGTTGGTCAGAAATTATCTGAAGTATTATGATCTCTTGTTGTGCCAATTTTGGATGAAATCCATTTGTTAGTATAGAAGTTGCATGTATTTTAAAATTGGACCTAACAGCAGGCTTAGTCATGTTGGCAGCACTGACGTATATTAATTTCTCCAAATTAATCTAGAATGACAGGTACTATACGTTTGCAAATTTTAAAGCTGTTGGCTTATATACTTTCTGATATATTAATATTAGGATAAAAGATAGAGACAGATTTATTAACAGTTGGCAGCCCTGGGTGCTCTTAAGAATAAGCATAGTCATATATGTTATGGTGCACATAGCACATACGAAATTTAGTTGAAATCCAATTGATTGTATCGAAGTGACATGTATTTAAAATTTGGTCCTATCAATAGGCTTAGAATCATGTTGGTAGCACTGGCGTACATTAGATACTCCAAAGTAATCTAGAATGTCAGGTACTGTACGTGTGCATAGTTTAAAGCTGTCGGCTTGCATACTTTCTGATATATTGGTAATCGGATAAGAAAATAGAGAGAGAGCATTTATTAACAGTTGGCAGCCCTGGTGTCTTTTAAGAATACGCTCAGTCATATCTGTTTATGTACACATAGTACATACGAAATTTGGTTGAAATCCATTTGATAGTGTAGAAGTTATATGCATTTAAAATTGGACCTATCAGCAGGCTTAGAATCATTTCGGCAACACTGTCATGTATGGCTTCCTGGAAAGTAAACTGAAATATTATTATCTATTGAACCCTTCAGAATAGCAGTGTTTATATGCAAGAATCTTGATCAAGGGGTCGCGCTCAGTTCCTAGTGTGATGTTTACGTTCGCCAAACAACATGCTCTACTGAGGTAAGGGTCATAGGATTAAAACTATAATTAAGAAAGAAAGGTGACAAGACGTAAAATAATAACATGAATTAATGACTAATAGTGCATAAAAAGAATATAAACAACAATAATAAAAAATATCCTCCCTGAATTTTCCCATGACAGGAATATCTATCAATTGTTGAGGAGTCAGACGGATCTCCCCTTTTATAAAAATGTGGATCCTGGTTCCACTAACTTGCATTTGGATTAATGTACGCGTAATGACTAACTACGAGGAAATGAGTACTTGGATGACTGTTCGTTTACAGCGGGTTAACAGCCACGATGCTTACGAACAATCATCTCGTAAATCAACGTTTACGGATATGGGACATGACACTAATAAAAACCCTTAAAAATTTAATGCCGACACACACACTAAAAAAATCTACTATTTACAGGAATCTCCCTCGAGACCCTCCATTTGCGCGATGACGCACTTGACAAAATGAGCTGCCAACTCCGGCCAATTGCTCAATACACAAACAAGGAAAAACAGCATCGCATGTGACTTCACGGGTCACTGATATGGAATATAAACATGGAATAAACCAACAACAACAAAAGCCTGACCGGCTGAGATTACTTTATATGAACAAAACTGCATGTTAAGCTAACGCTTCGGAGATTATAGTGATTCGTAGGCAACTCCCATTTATTTAAACAATTTTTACTATTGATCAGTTCTTAAATTCTGTATTTCAAGTAATTACGGAGTCAACAAGCACTCCCCACTAATGACCTCGCTTGCAACCTTCAGTCCGCCTTGTGAAACTGCTCCCCCTTCCTCAATACTTGTCATTGCCCCAACTCTAGTGTGTAAAAATAACTGACCAGCTGTGCCGTTATCTCAAAGAATCAACAGCAACAAATCTCAACCACGTAAACATATGGTCAGACATTAATCAAAATAGCCACAATTGCCCTCGCAAGGTAACAATATAGACTTGGCACCAAGCTGACAGAAATCAGTCTACGCTGAAATTCCCGCTTGTAATGACCACAAAATACACACACTCACTCTGCTGGGAATGACATCACGTTTTTCACACAGGTCGGCTGAATAGATGCTCACAAACTTTTTAAAAATATTAAAACCTACGATAGAGCTGACTGCTCTTCGTCACAAATCACATTGCTCCAAAGACAATAATCTCACTGAATCTGATCAATAATAAACCTTAAAAAGATTAATTACCCTCCAATCTACTGTATAATTATATTAATTCAGTCCTACTTCTGAAACACAACATATCTCCGAGAGACGTTTTTAACCGCATTGCGTAACATATGCAAACACGGTCGTCCACATAGCTACGTTAGTTTAAAACAACAAACAAACAAGAACCTTCTACTAATAACATTTATGCGAGCTGTTTCCATGCAAAAGGTGTGTCAGACCAAAACTTAATATACTACATTAATCACACAAGCAAACTATTTACAAAAATATGTCCCATATACCATAAGTTAATTTATCAGATAATAAGAATATTATTTTGTACTCATCCTCGGCCAGTCACCCGTCAAAGGACATCAGATGCCATCTCCCAACTGAATGCTTCTTAGCTCATCTCAGCCATCTGGACGGAGTGTTGATAGTTCCAAACTTCTTCCAGGATAAGCGATGTCATCTCTCGTGCTGATTCAAAAAGTTAGATTATTATACACTCGATATCTGACTACTAAATTCGCCGTTTCAGGTACTACTTTCCCCGGAACGGTCTGTTGGCGAATTGTCGAAGATACTGCCCCTACAAAATATAGTACTGTGCCTATCTATCACTGAATTTAACACATTTATTAATAATTTCTGTGTCCTCATGACACGCAAAAGTATAAGTGTCTACGTCCTTAGACGCGCAAAATGTAAAGTAACCTGTGTCCTCGACACACAAAAGTATAATAGCCTGTGTCCTCGACACACCAAAGAATAATAAGCCTGTGTCCACTGACACACAAAATATAATAATAATGTCTTGGCTCTTCACGCCACTTATAAATGAACCGGCCCTAGGTATTGATAGAGGGGGAAATTATATAAAAATTTCTCAAAATAATAGTGGTACAGGAATGAAATAAATATCACTGAACTCGTAAAATTGCGCAGGTCAAGAATATGCCCATTAATCCTAGAATCGATCGTAGAGATGTTGTCTAGCCGATCTCCCGCGTTAATGCTAGCCATCGCGTGCCCAAGCTAGACTTGCCGCGCTGGTAAGCATTCATCTCCCATTGGTTCCACATTTTCAATAACTTAGCGGTTTTTATCAGACCTTGGCCTCGTAGGAGTGTCTAGTATTTTCATCAGCCACTCACGTTACTGCATCATATTTTTTTTCTAGGCGCGAATATTACAATGAACATGTCATAAGCGTGTCTCACTGCGCGTCCTTTCTATTTTGAGGTAGCCACCACCTGTCCTTCTGAAACATTGCTATGGTCTTTCTTTTCACAATCCTAAGTATTTAGCCTTTTGTCAAACTGCTGCAGGTATGTCCCCATTGTCTCCAACAAATGCTTGAAATTTCCTCATCTCCGTCTGGCTATTTTCATGACGCTGGTGGAAATAGTATTTAATTGAAGAAATAAAACATCGAATCATTTATCCATCAGAGGGTAAAGGGTTCACTATACGTGTGCTAATTTTGGAATAGCTCCCTTGCATACTTTTCAAGATATCCACCATGGAGCTCAAATTTCAATTGCGGTATTTCAGCAGTTGGTAGCTCTGACATAATTTTCAAATATGGGCTTGAGATATTTAGGTATAGATCTTTACTCATACCAAATTTGGATTCGAGTACTGCAGCCGGTTAGGAGTTGATGGGGGGGACACACACACAGCCAGCCAGACAGACAGAAGGACGGTCAGACAGACAGACAGTCAGAGAGACATTTGCCCGGATCGATCTCATAAGTCTACTTTTTCCTCATTTTTGCAAAATGTGAAAAGTGGGCTAAAAATTGCGGTAGTTAACGTGTCCACAAGAATTTGATATAGATAGATACATAAATTATATAGCCTATACTAGCAGGTACCCGCGGCTTCACCCGCGATCAAGACAATGGGGACGATAATTGGTCTATTCTATTACAGCAATCGCGGCTATAGGTGTGTCCATTCGAATTCTGAATATTCTGATACATACAGTATATTGATATGGTCAGCAAAGTGGGAATTTTATAGAGTTGTGAACGTCTGCAGGGTTCGATGTTACATTATGTTAACACATTTTAAAATTACGTTTATGGTTTTGCCATCTTCTGCTGAGACATAACGATTTTGTTGTCCGGATGCTCGCGAGCACGCCACATACAGTTGGCCATGGGAAAAAATGGTTTTGTCTAAATGTACACGTGCTTCTGTTAAGTGTGTGTCATTGCGCTTTGTTAAAGAAATTGCGAATATTGTTTGAAGAGGGACCTGCACTCTTGCACACTGGAATGGCAAATCTATCGGAATATGGGGAATTAAAAGTGTTCTTACTTAAGCTATTCTGGATGTAATTTGGCCATACTAAATGATGATTTAAACGTAAACATATCCCTATTAATAGACCTATAGTTAAATATCGCTCACCTTGGCCGCTGATGTACATTATGCAGTTTCTTCCAGTGTTACATCCCAGGGATTGAAATTCTCCAACGACCCTTTTGCCCCACATGCCTCTCTAAGTAATTAAAATTCCTGATTGTTGTTGTTTGAGTCTTCAGTTTTTTAACTGGTTTGATGCAGCCCTCCATGTCTCCCTCTCCTGAGCTAATCGTTTCATTTCTACATAGCTACCACACCCTACATCCGAGGCAATCTGTTTAACCCTGGTTTACCCCTACAGTTCTAGTCCGCGACCCTCCCATCCATAACTACTGTCGACCAAACTATTATGTGTACTCGAGTTTGAAGTTTGTTTGTGAAGTAACCGATAGACCTTTATAAAATCCAAAAACATCAACATTTTCGTCGTTCTATTTAACGTTAGATCATGGTAGGTTTGGAATTTTTAATTTATATTTTAATATTTTTTTGTCACAGTTGGAACACAAGAAGTGCCCGTTTTTAAGCGTTTTTCAACGATGCGTCACATTTATGAATTATTATCTCACAAACCCGTCATCAGATCGAATCCAAATTTTAACACAATATACATTGGAATGTTGTATAACAGGTTTATTAATTTTAAAATTGTGTGTGTTCAAGAAACAAAGTTGTTATCATTTTTGTAAGGTAACTTTTCCTCGGCTCGGGATGGTTTGAAAATGTAGTTCTTGGTCACGTTGTAATCCTTATACATCAAAACGGTATGCTGTATGATTGTGAAATACGTAAATTAATTCACTTATTTTATATCGGTTTGTATTTGTACGGAGAATTAAGACATGGTTCACCAGTTAGCCACTCCGGTGAAAGCAGTACATCATTGCCAAGATGGGCTACATCACGCGTCATGGCGCGTCTCGCTCGGAAGTGATGGGCTCCATATCAGCAACGCTGTACAGCATTCCCGGAGCGGCTAGCTGGTGAGCCATGTCTTAATTCTCCGTACAAATACAAACCGATATAAAATAAGTGAATTAATTTACCTATTTCACAGTCATACAGCATAACTTTTTGATGTATAAGGATTACAACGCAACCAAGAACTACATTTTCCAACGACCCCGAGCCGAGAAAGAGTTACCTTACAAAAATGATAACAACATTCGTTCTTGAACACACAAAATTTTGAAATTAATAAACCAGTTATACAACATTCCAATGTATATTGTGTTAAAATTTGGATTCGATCTGATAACGGATTTGTGAGATAATAATTCTTAAATGTGACGCATGGTTGAAACACGCTTAAAAACGGGCACTTTTTGTGTTTCAACTGCGATAAAATAATATTAAAATATAAATTAAACATTCCAAACCTACATTACTAACGTAAAATCGAACGACGAAAATGATGATGTCATTGGATTTTATGGAGGTCTATTGGTTACTTCACAAACAACCTTCAAACTCGAGTGCACATAATATTTTGGTCGACAGTAAGCTTGCAATTCCTGGGTGTCATAATATGTGTCCTACCCTCCTATCTTTTCTCTGCATTAGCAGTCGCCAGAAACATCACTCCTCTCCCACTCGTCTTAATACCTCTTCATTTGTTACCCTACCTACCCATCTGATCATCATTCTCCTGTATCACCACATTTCAAAAGCTTCAATTCTCCTCTTTTCTGCTGCACCATTAGTCCATTAGTACCACTCAGCAACTTTTCTAGGTATAAGCCGTGCCTTGTGCGGGGATTCAATGGCCGTGAAAGACAAAATACCAACTTTATTGAAATAAGTTTGCCCAATTCCTCAGTAAGAGTAATTAAGAAACAATAATAATTAACGTGACAGCCGGTAGAATACGACACATTCGACTGTGAATATACGTTGCAGATCATGGTTAAAAACGAAAAAGAGCAGATTAAAATTGGCAAACAAAAATATTCAGTTAACAAAAAACAAATTTATAAAGAAAATGAAAGCATACCGTGCAAAATAGAAAGTATCTTAACATTGTAAATTCGAGTAAAGATCTGAAAGCTCGCTTACAACAACCAGCTGAAAGAGTATAAAATTAGACTCAAAATCACGATCGTACCCGAGCCCCAAAAGCAACCTCTATAAATAAAATATATCTCATTTTACGCGTATCAATGCGAGGAGCAACGCTCGTGGTTAGATGTGGGAACCGAACCCAGCGTTTTAAGGCCCTAAAACGAACGGTTTTCGAGATATTGCCAGAAAACTATCCCCGGTCTGCGAAATTTCAGCGGTTGCCATAGTAACGTTGATCTGTTTCTCAGAGGGAACACAGTTATTTGGGGATATCTCCGAAACCGTTCATTTTAGGAACTTACAAAGTGTGTTTTGGGGTTCCTACAGGACCTCCGAGTATTGTTTCTCGTATCTGGCGGCTTAAAATGAGCTAAATCCGAACTTTGTACCGACTGTCCTTGCTCAGTGCCAAAGGGCCAAAAAAAGTCACTTACAAATTGAATTTTCAAAAACCGTTTCTTAGTGAGCCTCTACATAGGCTACTCGGATCAACCAACATGCAAAATTTCAGCTTTCTAGGTCTAGTGGTTTGAGCCCTGCGTCGATGAGTGAATTTTGAATTGTCAATGCCAAAGGGCCGAAAAAAGTCACTTACAAATTGAATTTTCAAAAACCGTTTCTTAGTGGGCCTCTACATAGGCTACTCGGATCAACCAACATGCAAAATTTCAGCTTTCTAGGTCTAGTGGTTTGAGCCCTGCGTCGATGAGTGAATTTTGAATTGTCAATGCCAAAGGGCCGACAAAAGTCACTTACAAATTGAATTTTCAAAAACCGTTTCTTAGTGAGCCTCTACATACTCGGATCAACCAACATGCAAAATTTCAGCTTTCTAGGTCTAGTGGTTTGAGCCCTGCGGTGATGAGTCAATTTTGGATTATATATAAGAGATAAACTTTTGAACTGACGGTGGTTTTGGGGTCTGGGGGATGTGATACGCGAAGATATGTGGAAATTTTCCGGAAGTCACACTATGGTGCCCATAGCAATAGGCCTAGGCAGCTTTCGAATGAAATGTACCTAAAAGTGAGATAACAAGTGATATAACATCAGTAAAAGTAAGAATGAGAGATTTCTGCTCCATTTCATTGTGGAATTTCGCAATAGGCATGGCCTTTCTACTGTTTTCTGTCTGACTTGGACCAACTTTTTTGTTTTTGCAATACAAAGAAATTAGTGCAAATGTAAAGCACAGACATTGTGTACAGATGGAATGGATTTGCCACACACAAAAATTGCAACAAATCTGAAGCACAGGGAAACACTTACAACATAAGAAAGTCATTGTTGGTTGGTTCCTTAGTTTAGGGGCTGCGACAAGACGGTCATGTAGTCCCGAGTACTATGGGTGTATATTTATGAACATGAGTTTTATATGGAAAGGAAACTGACGGCTCCATCCAAAAGGAAAACAAAACGCTAAAAAAGTGAAAATGTCAAAAAACGTCGATTACCCCCTTTCAAAAAACACCGATTCATATATTTTTTCCGTTATCTTTTTTCTATTTTTTCCATGACAAATGAGTCGTCCAGTTGCAAAACTCGTTTAATCCACTTGTGAATAAAAATCATGTCGTAAAATTATTTATTTAATTATTTTATTTTATTTTGTTTTATTGTGGTTTTGTTTATTTTGTTTTATTTTGTTTTATTTTGATTTTATTTTGATTTTACAGAAAACAAACACAAAACCGAAAACAAACAAAAAGCAAAATTCAAACACTAAAGCAAAAGCAGAAAACAAAAAAATAGCAACACAAAGCAAAGAGCAAAATTCAAAACAGCAAAAGCATAAGACAACACAAAACCAAAACAAAAAAGTCGAAGCAAAAAGCAAGATTCATAAACAAAAGCAAAAGCAGAAAACATAAAACAAGAAACATAAAGCAAAAAGCAAAATTACAAAAAAAGCAAAAGCTGAAAACGAACACACAAAACCAAGAAAGAAAAGTAAAACGTAAAATTCAAAAGCAAAAGTACAAAGCAAACAAGTCAACCCCTGGCACTATACAGCCCATGAAGGGCCTAGGCCGACCAAGCGACCACTGCCCAGCCATTTGGCCTTCAGATATTGGGGTGATCAACGCATCGGGTCCCCTGGGCCGTTAATCTTGGTTTTCGTGATCGGGGCGCTGCCTCACTGTCAGACAGCTACTCAATTGCCCTCAAGAGGCTGAGTACACCCCGTTCCAAGCCTCACGTCCGTTTTAAAATCCCTGACAGAGCCGGGGATCGAACCCGGGGCCTCCGGGTGAGAGGCAGGCGCGCTACCTCATGACCACGGTGCCGGCTCACAAAGCAAATACAAAACCAAAAACACAAAGCAAAAAGTAGAAAACAACAAACACAAAACTCCAGAGAAACGTTTCTCATGAAATGGATTAAATGTGTTTTGTAACTGGACGACTCAAATGTCGCACTCGGACTAAGCTTTGGGATCTCCGTTAACCCAGTAAAAACACTTCCTCACTCTTCAAAGTCTGGTGGAATAAGAACCTCGATCCTTGGATCTCCCCCTCCAAGTCGTATTTTTGGCGGCCATATCAATCTCCCACCATAATTTTAGCGCGTAGATTACTAATGCTTATTAGTGCGTAGAATAACTGATCTTCGTTTTTTAAAGCATCAGACATAATTTCTCTTAATATTCTCTTCATTACCAAATAAGAAAATCTTCTTCTAAGGGCCTAAATGCATAATGTCATCATATTGTGTAATTAAAGTTGATCCCGTCTTCAATAAGACCTCTCCTCATTGGCTCTGGGCTGGGATACAATAGCATAATTTATAACAATATTTATAATATTAATTTCCAAACTCGCTGTTGCTATGCTAAGAATAGCCTTCTAGAAGCGTCCATTGTGAAATCTATCACGTGATCGGGCTCTCCCACAGCCTCGAGCTTGTAACACTACCCTCCTGTGTCACACTTCCAGAAATTATATTTGCTAGTTAAACTTTATCATGGGGACGGAAAATACTCTCATTTTGTCCCTGAATAATTCAATTTACGGGGGCAGTACCATCCCGGCATTTGCCCGAAGACGAAGTTGGAAACCACGGAAAACCACTTCGTGGATGGCTGAGGTGGGAATCGAACCCCCTCTACTCATTTGGACCACCCGAGGGTGAGTAGACCCCGTTCCAGTCCTCATACCACGTTGCAAATTTCGTGGCAGAGCCGGGAATCGAACCCAGGACCTCCTGGGCGGCAGCTAACCATGCTGACCGCTACGCTACGAAGGCGACCTCATTCAAATTAATAGCCTTAAATGTCTAAATGTGTTGTTTGAATACTTTATGCTTTCTTGCCAGCTCAAATATCTACGGAACCGTTAAATACTGTATATCGACATTCAGTTTTCAAAATCTTAAATCCTATTAAGGAGCTCATAAAAAAATGCCCATTTCGTCCCTAGCACATAGGCCTACTGTAGGTATTTACCGAGGAACCGGTAGCAACTTTGCTTTTTAAATAGGACTATACTAATTTCACCCACTAGAACAACTAAGAATCAACTGACAAGTTCAGTGATGAGATTATTTTGTAAATCCGACGAGTGCTTTTTGAGATATTAGACCTAATGGTTTCCATATGTGTCGGAATTAGACAGAGAGCCAGCCTCTGGTATGTCAAGTACATGATTCTCTTGATTGACACACCCCTTGTGGACATAGCCTACCGTACTGAATTTATTCCATTTATTGCGTACTACCCTGCCAGCGAATTGTTACCGGTGGCGTAAATCGGAACTAATACGCTCTGCTCATCCACACGCCTGCGATAGGCGTTTTGTATTCGAGTACGAGCTCAACACTTACCGTAGAGGGGGGTTACTTTGTGACAGATTTTGAGGTTTTTGTGTTTCCAGTACACCATTTTTCAACTGAACCCAAATCTAACTACTTAATCTGGTTGTTCCATCCTTCTGTTACCTGCTAGTATATTGTTTGAGTCTCAATCTTACATAACCACAGAGAAATTTGCATTAACATTTGTCACAATGTCACCCCAGCATGCGGGGTGACTCAGTGACAGGCTATTTTTGGCTTATAACGTATGTGGAAAGCACAGTGTCACAAAGTCACCCCATTAAATGTTTATTATATATATATATTAGAATATAATTGAAATGAAAATCCACAGCCTGCTTCCAGTCGACCGACCGGGTCAGGGAATGGAATGAATGAAGCCCCCATCTAGCGGCCAGGATATCAACTGTGCCGGCTGCCGAAGCCTGTCGCACTCCCCTGGGGAAATGAGGAAATGAATGACAGATGAAATGAAATGAGAGTGGAGAGTGTTGCTGGAATGAAATTGTGACAGGGAAAACCGGAGTACCCGGACAAAAACCTGTCTGCCTCCGCTTTGTCCAGCACAAATCTCACATGGAGTGACCGAGATTTGAACCACGGACCCAGCGGTGAGATGCCGGCTTGCTGCCGCCTAAGCCACGGAGGCTTCTAGAATATAATTAATAATAGTAATTACATATTTATACAATATTTTAGATACATAATCAGTAATTTTACATTTTTTTTTATCAACAGGAATTCTAATCAAATTAAAACAAATTCTAATCAGATAATGCAAAATTATTTAATTCTCGAACTTGGTACATTCCGCGTTTGCTAATTAGCTTGGGTGGATCTATTTTGAAGAGGACCTCGTCCCTTGAATACACAATTTCATCTGAACGGACCGTCACAAAGTCGCCCAGCAAACCATCGACTTTTTACAAACTCACGAATAACTTCAACAATAAGCGTCATACACACTTAATATTATATTATACTGTAGCGAACATTATGACCTGTCTTGCTCTGTCTGCAAACTCACCGCACTCCACAAAACAAAGTACACAGACTTTCCAGAATCAACGTGACGAACGGTTTGAATTTGAAAATTGTTGCTGGAAACAAATGAATTGCATCAGATTCGATAGTCTGTTAATAGGTAGGTCTGCATATGTGGCCACCCTCTGCAGTTACTCTTTGACACTTTTCCATGACAATTACGGCGCGATATTAAAAAGTTTAAAAAATAACCATGTGTCACAAAGTCACCCTGTTAGTCACAAAGCCACCCCCCCTCTATGGTATTTGATAATGCGCTCCCAATACTGTGCAATGTTTCCCACGCAGCGACAAGACTGGTGTCTGAGTAAACAATGCATTGGCGCCAAGAGCGATGACTCACGCACGCCCCCCTCAGGTGCTTAGTGTAGGACAATGTTGTACTGTAGTAGTGTTGTGAAGATGACGAAAACAACCAGTTTATGACAGAAGATGACATCATAGAGGAAGTAGTGAGAGAGGAAGAGGACGAGGAACAGGTCGAAGGAGAAGTGACAGCGGCTATTGGCAACTCCAGCTATCTGACATGCCATGAAAATGAAAATCCACAGCCTGCTTCCAGTCTCCGACCGGGTCAGGAATGGAATGAATGAAGCCCCCATCTAGCGGCGAGGATATGAACTGTGCCGGCTGCCGAGGCCTGACGCACTCCTCTGGGGCAATGATTAAATGAATGACCGATGAAATGAAATGATGTGGAGAGTGTTGCTGGAATGAAATTTTGACAGGGAAAACCGGAGTACCCGGAGAAAAACCTGATCTGATATGCCATCTAGCGGTAAAAATGCGAAACTTACCAAGTAGGGTACATTTGTCTCGTGGTGACAGTTTGTATATTGTTTCTTGTATTCGTAAGCAGATCGTGGTAAATTCTTCGTGTCTTTATACATAAGTAATAAGTTTTACTCGTTGATAGAGTGTAAAATGAGTAAAAGCAAAGTATATTGCTCAGTTTACGGCTGTAAGTCGATGTATAAGAGGGCTGCGGATTTAAGTTTTCATCACTTTCCAAAAGATGCAAATAGCAATAGCCGAAAGGTGACGATACCAAATAAATACGGGCAACAGGAGCTGGTTGGACCACTCACCACTACACTCACTGACGACAGGACGGGTTGTTCACTGTTACGCCGAGCCAAGCCGCACCTAGACAGCCAAGCTTCATCAGTCAGGTATCCTTCCCCCTCCCTAGTTCATTTCCAATAACCCTACCAACCGCCATCACCTCGCTCTGCGAAATCCGAGCCATTCCACTACGAGTCATATAGGCCTAATTTGACTTCGCAGGGTACATATATACTCTGCAAGTACCTGCTACCAGTCCGATATTAAACACCAAACCCACCTACTAACCATCCAAATCAAGCAATTCCTGTGTCCCCTGAGCTTTAATACAAGTTAAACTCATCCCTTCGCCCTACCAAGCAGCAAATAATTTCTAGAGTCTATGGTACAGTGAGCAAACACAAATATAGCTTTTAAACGTAACAGTGACATGACTCGAAATGACTCGAACTGCTCAAAAACAAATACCAGCTGACAACCGATGCTTGATAATATGCAATTGACACATAAAATCCAGTGGAACACACAAATTAGATCACGTGTATCGCTCAGTTATGCATATATACAATTAAAAATAACACTGTCATTATTTTAGGGACCACATTTACTGATTATAACCGAAAAATAAAAAGTGTTCCATATCAAACGCGTTGTTTAGGAACAAGTGTTAAACGGCTCGCCAAGCCTCGCCTTGCCTGTGGCAGAATCCCGTTATATCCACTGGTCGGGAGGGGTGTGCTTGCTACCTGCCCCACCCCGCTCCCCAAGTTCCGTACATTCTTTCGACAGTGCCACTATTGTGCTCAAACCAGTCACCACGGGGTGAAAGGTGCTGCAGACCTGCTGCTATGCAAACTCGGAAGACTATATCGAACGAGTGACAGTGTATTAATGTATCAACATGTATTGTATATAACTGTGTAATATAATATAATTAGTTTAAATGTTCCACAGAAGTCCAGTGATTTGAAATCCCAGCACTAAATTACAGTCCACCAGAGTATATTCTTCACAATTATTATCAAACTTCCTTCATGGTCCTACCGGCCGGATTTCTGTGGAACAACGGACGTGTGTTATAGTTCGTGCATCATTTCATATTGACGCCTCGCATTGTACATTGTAACGGTAGCCTCAACGCGAAGTATGAGCGGTAATCGTGTGTTTCTTCGATGATTCGTATTAACTACAGCGCGCAGTGGTGCATATTGAACCTCGAGACATTACACATGGAAGGAATTCAACTTTAAGCAGCTTCGGTAAGTACATACTCATTTCTGGTTACCTGTATTCCTATATGCTATTCCCATTATGGATCCTAAATTGAAAGCACTTCTCGTAAAGACTAGGGGCCTCGCAAAGGCAAATATTACTCGTTTACATAACTTCGTCAAGAGTTTCCAACCAGGGTCAAGTATTAACGCAATAAGGGCAAGGTTAGACGATCTACCAAAATTAAGGCAGAAGTATGAAGACGCGCAGGAGAGATTAGAATTAGAAGACGAATCCGAGGACCACAGTGAAGATAGGAATACTTTTGAGACTATGTATTATGATCTCGTTGATAAAATGACCACGTTAATTGAAGATAGCGTAGAGTTACGATCAAAACAGAACAATCCTTCGAGTACTAAAAGTGATGGTCAGTCTAGTTCCGGCAAGAGAGAGCTGACACTTCCTACAATTAAATTACCTTCCTTCGGGGGACAGGTCACTGAATTCCGTCATTTTTGTGACACATTTACTAGCCTGGTAATAAACAATCAAGCAATTGACGATATACAACGATACCACTATTTGTTATCTTCATTAACGGGCGAAGCACATGGCCAGATTAAGAACCTTCCCATAACAGGTCCTAATTTTAAAATTGCTTGGCAAACTGTCTGTCAGAGATACAATAATCCTAGATTAATTGCCACAGCACACGTCAACAACTTGCTGAACCTTCCACGTGTACACAATGAATCACCCACAGAGTTACGAGCACTTCTAAATCAGGTATCAAGTAACTTAAATGCACTTGAAGCACTTGAACTTGAAATCCCTCTTCACGAAATCCTTCTAGCGCAATTAATTCTTGAAAAGACTGATGACGTCAGCAGAAAACAGTGGGAGCTGTCGTCATCAAATTCACAATTCCCAAGACTGGAAGTGCTAAGTAAATTTTTAGAGGACAGATGTCAAGCCCTAGAATTAATCAATGGTAACCGAATTCCTACCCCAGTTGTCAATTCTACCACTCAAAACATCACTAGAAAGAAGCTCACGAACCAAGTCAGACAAGTGTATGTTTCAAGTAACAATAATTGTTTATTTTGTACTGGCATGCACCCTCTTTATAAATGTAAAGACTTTTCCAGTGTTAGTGTTGCACAACGAACAGAATTTGCCAAACAGCATAAATTGTGTACAAATTGTTTGAGACATGGTCACATTGTTGGTGATTGTTCTTCAGGTTCTTGCTATTCTTGTGGTTTGAAGCATCACACACTACTTCACCGCAACCGAGGAACTGGTCGTTCTCCTACCCCACGGCCGCCTGATAACACGCATGATAGGCAACAGGCAAGACCCAACAACTCTATTGTTACGCAACAACGTGCCGACACAGCGTCCTATTGCTCACTGAAAATTAAACCGCATACTCATATATTGCTCTCGACTGCATTAGTAAAAGTGCGTGATGGGGAGGGCCAACTTCAGACTTGCCGAGTCCTACTAGACTCGGGCAGTCAAGCACACTTCATCACGACTGCCTGCACACAACGACTGAACTTAAAGAAGGTACGGAATAGAATTCCAATCCAGGGTATAAGTAGTATCGACGCAGAGTCGCATCATAGTGCAAACATAGAGGTGCATTCCATCACTAGCAACTATCATGTAGTTATTAATTGTGCTGTATTGTCACGAATTTCAGCTGAATTGCCAGGATCATACATTAACTATCAAGACTGGCAAATTCCCGAAGAACTGACCTTAGCTGACCCCAGCTTCAACCAACCAGGTCAGATTGATATGTTAATCGGGGCAGAGATATTTTTTGATCTTCTTAGGCCTGAAAGACGCACGAGGAGCGGACCCTATCCAGTTCTTCAAAACACGGAATTCGGTTGGATTGTAGCGGGACAGTTTCAAATGGATAAGGCGAGCGGTCCGGGTTCACCACCTGTACAGTCATTCTTCACTATGAATGACCATTCACTCGACCAGCAACTTCAACGATTCTGGGAATTAGAAGAGATCACTCACCCAATCAGATCGAATGATGAAATCGAGTGTGAAAGGCATTTTGTTGACACAGTCAGGCGGGATGCAGAAGGTAGATTCACGGTACGACTCCCACTCTGTGGAAAACCATCAGAACTTGGAAACTCACTAACAATGGCTACGTCACGGTTTCACAATCTCGAAAGACGCCTTGAAAGAAACCCTCAGTTGAAGGGGGATTACGTCAGCTTTTTAGAAGAGTACGAGACTCTAGGGCATATGGAGCCTATAACCACGGCGTCTGATAAGGAGGAACAGAGCTACTTCATGCCCCATCATCCAGTGTTCAAGGAGTCAAGTTCAACTACAAAAACCAGGGTTGTATTCGATGCCTCCGCCAGTACTACCACCGGACGGTCACTCAATGATATCCTCAGGGTTGGTCCGACAATCCAGCAAGATATCTGGTCCATTATCACCAGATTTCGCACCCACCAAATATGCTTTACGGCAGACATTCGACAGATGTACCGGCAGATAAGGATTGATAGTCATGACCGCAGACTTCAGAGAATCGTGTGGCGATCATCCCCAGAAGAGTCTGTAAAACATTACCAGCTCAACACCGTCACCTACGGCACAGCGTCAGCACCCTTCCTCGCCACTAGATGCCTCCAACAGCTCGCTATGGAAGAATCAGACAGCTTTCCTGAAGCAGCGAAGATTTTACAGAGAGACTTCTACATTGATGACTGTATGTCTGGAAGTGCGACCGTCGAGGACGCGTTAGACACTCAAAATCAACTCATCAACCTTCTACAAACTGGAGGGTTCCAGCTACGAAAATGGTGTTCGAATCATCCCCGACTACTTGAAGCAGTTCCTTCGGAGTGGCGAGAAACCCAGCTCCCACTTCAACTAGATAATGGGGAAAACATTAAGACATTAGGCTTGCTTTGGCATCCCGCTAGTGACCAACTGCAAATCGTAAACGGCAACTTACAACTACGCAAACCAGTAACAAAACGGAATGTACTATCAACCATAGCTTCAATCTACGACCCACTTGGGCTAGTGAGTCCAATCATCATCTCCTGCAAGTTCTTCTTACAGCAACTGTGGCAGCTACGTCTAGGGTGGGATGAAATTTTACCACCAGAGCTACTTCATCGTTGGCAGAAGTTGTGCGGCGAACTTCCACTTCTCAACCAAATTCGGATCGACAGTCTTGGAGCCAATAGGGAACTGGAGGAGATAAGAAGATTATTCAAAGAGGGAACGCATCAACGTGATCTATCCACCTTTGCAAGCAGTGAAGGAATTAAGTGGCATTTTATTCCTCCTCAAGCTCCGCACTTTGGAGGAATATGGGAGGCAGGTGTCAAATCTTGTAAACACCATCTTCGGCGAGTGATGGGCACCGCATACCTTAGCTTCGAGGAATTGTCCACACTCACAACCCAGATAGAAGGATGTCTCAATTCGAGGCCTCTAGTCCCGGCATCCGATGACCCCGACGACCTAGTTGTCCTTACCCCTAGTCACTTTCTCATTGGCCGACCAATCACAGCACTACCCCAACCAGATCTGAGTAATGTGCGTGTAAGCTTGCTTTCCAGATGGCAGCAAATCCAAAGACAGTTCCAAGGATTCTGGAAGGCGTGGTCAACCGACTACTTGTCCCATCTACAACAGAGAGGAAAATGGAAGAAGGAAGGGCGCAACGTCCAGGCAGGCACGCTGGTGATCGTGAAAGAAGACAAACTTCCCCCACTGTGCTGGAAGCTTGCAGTGGTTGATCAGGTCCACCCTGGAGCTGATGGGCTCGTACGTGTTGCCACTATACGTACCTCTTCCGGTACATTCAAGAGACCCATTACAAAACTTTGCCCACTTCCCATGCCAGACAACGGCATTTGTGAAGGTGGTGTTTTGACTAACTAACTATGTTCATTGCTTTGTGCTCGTTTGTTTGTTGGTGTTATATTTCAGGTGACTGTTTCTGGAAAAAAGTGTTAAACTCTTTTTTGGCGGGCGGCATGTTTAGGAACAAGTGTTAAACGGCTCGCCAAGCCTCGCCTTGCCTGTGGCAGAATCCCGTTATATCCACTGGTCGGGAGGGGTGTGCTTGCTACCTGCCCCACCCCGCTCCCCAAGTTCCGTACATTCTTTCGACAGTGCCACTATTGTGCTCAAACCAGTCACCACGGGGTGAAAGGTGCTGCAGACCTGCTGCTATGCAAACTCGGAAGACTATATCGAACGAGTGACAGTGTATTAATGTATCAACATGTATTGTATATAACTGTGTAATATAATATAATTAGTTTAAATGTTCCACAGAAGTCCAGTGATTTGAAATCCCAGCACTAAATTACAGTCCACCAGAGTATATTCTTCACAATTATTATCAAACTTCCTTCACGCGTGTTATTGAATATTTTTACCCTACTTATCCAGACCGACCGCAGCGCCCCAAGTGTTAGTTTGAGTTGCCAATACATTCAATCTCTCACGATGCGTCCATCGCCTCGTCAATTGCCTGGGCGGAGGAAAATGGCGTCTCTGCTAACGATGACTTAGTTTTAAGAAGGTTACAGGAACAAGTGTCTCTCAACCGTAAAAAGCAAAAGACAATTGATGCATGTTTCCAGCCGTCTACTTCCAAGGAATAACGTGAGTTATATGATGTATTTTCGTACTTTTTTACTTTGTAAAAAAGGAAGGAAGCTTGTAGTTTAACGTGACCGTTAATCTTGAGACCATGAGCCACGGGATTTTTACTTCGTATAGTACAATGTAATTAAAACTGATTTTCAAATGATATCTGAGTTTTTCTCGATATTTTCCAGTAATCCGGCAGTGCTCTGGTCCGATATCTGCCGGATTACCGAGAGAGCACTGTACATGTTTCGTGCTGGGTCGTGCGCTGTGCGGTGTGTTCTCATTGTATGACTGTACATGCGTTCCCCGCCCTAGGCAGCCATAACGTGGTGAGTGACCTAATGTATACACAACAGCCTCGCTCCACGTCTAGCGGTAACAATTTCCTGGCTGGGTATTACTGTGATGTTAGATTGCCACGGTGGGTGAGTGGTTAGCGTGTCGGTCTACTAACCCCAAAGCTTGCGCGTTCGCTCCTGGCCGTGGTAAATGATTTTTCTGAAAGGCGGCAAAAATTACGACACCATGTCATACGATGTTGGCATGTCAAAGAATCCATTTGAATTCAGTAAGCCGTGTTCATAATGGCACCGCCAACACAAAGTTCCTCATTTCTGTACTAGAAAGCGATATAGTGTTCAAGGATCTTAGATATCTAAACTCCTTGACTTAAATTCGACATGCAAGCTACCCTCTGGGTGCCAAATAACAAAACTTGCACCCAGCACCCGAGGCCATACGATGTTATTATTATTACTGTGATGTTGTGTACAATTTCAAAATGTTTGATGGTTAACCAGACTCGTAAGAATTAACATTAAACGAGACGTACGAAATAAACTAAATGGGCGAGTTTTGTTGCATTTCTGATTTACTTTATTTTTTTAGTTGCTTACCCTCCAGGTTGGTGGAACCCACGGACTCAGCGAGGGAACTCACCACTACCGCCTCTACGGGCAGTGTCCTAGAGCTGGGAACATCGAATCGGAAGGGATACAACTGGTGAGGTGGGATTGGCACCTCGCCCAGGCGGCCTCACCTGCAAAGCGAACAGGGGCCTCATGAGGGAAGGTAAGGGATGGTGAGGATGGATAGGCAAGGAAGAGGGAAGGAGGTGGCCGTGGCCTTGAAGAAGGTACTGCCCCCGTAATTGAATTATATAGAGACCACGGTGGCTATTTTGGAAATTATAGCGAAAGTTATGGCTGTCATAGTTATGACGTGGGTAGTCATGACGTAAGCACGGATGACGCAGACGTTATGCCAGCAGGCTACTTGAGCTGAGATTCTCAGTGACGTCAGCATTTATTCGAGAAGGATCCGAGATGTACGACGCAGTCGCGAGAAACGTGGAATTCTGCTGAGGAAGAGATTATGCTATTGGAGGGGAGACTTAAACCAATGAACGATAGTCTAAAGGAAGACGGAGATTGCTGAAACTATGGTATTTTTATTACTTTTTGGAATGCAGAATTGTGGAAATCCATTTGCAGTAGAGGCATTGATCTGGAATTTTAGTGAAATTTATTTTCAGTTTTTGAATTATGAAAATCCGTCATGTATTGACGAAGTTGGAACTTCTAGCGATGACGCAGTAACACGCGATGGAAGGGATAGATACGCCCCTCATGAAGTTCATAAAAGGCCTTGCGCAGAAGAGAGGAGCCTCATTCCTCATTCTCAGATTATAAATCAATCGTCAGATTTCAAATAAGCATTTCAGTGAAACGTCGAGTGAATCAGTAGTGAAAAAGTCGTCTTTGTAACGCGTGGCGAAGCCACTAGTCGAACATACAAGCAGTGCAGGTTTACTGTGAAGTAAATCTAGGTGAAGTTGAAACGACACTTATAACGCTTCTACAAGATTAGCTGTGAACAGTTAGCGGTCGCTTATAAGCTAATTCTCTTGTGCATTACTACAGTAAGGACTGTAGAAAAGCTGAACAATTTCGAAGAAGTATTTTGGAAGTTATTGACAATATTAGACGACTGACAAAAGTGATTTTCTCGCCACAGAAGAAACACTTTGTATAGCCAGACTCTACGCTACGGCTGACAGGGCTAGTGAAATAGGGAGACTTCAGATTGCTTTTGTGACACAACACTGCAGTATAATGGAGCAATTTAATAAGGCAGTTTGTCCTTCTAATACTATTACCGAAGAGCAGATGGAAGGCTAAAAGACTTTATGCAATTGGGACATATTTCAACGGAGTAAGATAGCGACATGGAACTTCGCTAATTGCTATTCCATACAAGCGAACATGTGGTAAATTACCATCTACACCCATGTTTCGTGAGTAAAGGCTGAATACTATCAAACAGCAATAGAAATGATTTCATACTTCCTGAATATGAATATTTCTTCGGAAATTCATACAAAAACTTCATGGCGATTTTCAACTGGAACTTCGGGGATTTTTCAAGAGAGGTCAGGGTTGTCCCGACTCACAAAGAAGATTATTGCCGGAAGGATGTCGTTCGTCTTCGTGAAGCAGTTCGATTCTTCGATGGTGCTGTTTCTGGTTTCGAGGATGGAGCTCAGCTTTAACTTGGTGAAATGGATCCATCAACAGTCTTCTTTGGGGAATTTTCCTCTGGAACGTCAATCGGCAGATAAGGTAGTCGTGAACGTTTATTGTATTTGAGTTTATTAGCAATGTTTGAGCAACCATTTTTCCTATATTTTTGTCCTCATGTATTTTTGCCCGATATTCTTGTTTGAGATTCCTATTCTCAGTACACCTTGTTGAGTTATGCCTTTTTCGACGTTTTATTAAGACATTGTTATGTCATGGGCATAGTTAAATGTTTTTGAATCAGTTGAGACTGATATTTAGATTTTCAGTAATTTGCTTATTTTTGTAGTCTCGATTTGACTGTAAGTTAAAGATTTTTATGGCAGATTTAAATTCAGACAGCGTGTCACTTTATTAAAGTAATTCTACCCCAGTTTAATTACTTTGAACAATTTTCTGTCATCATCAAGAAGGAAGAACATTTAAATGATTTTAGAGCGTTAAAATCCAGTACGTTGTCGACGATCTTGGAAATACTAGTCGTTATTTGAATTGATTGCAACACAGACATTTATCGTCAATCATGAACGACCATTGCATCTTAGGCAATTTTGTGAAAGATGAACATTAATTATGAATTATTTAATGCATTAAATTCGTGAAACTTGTGTTAGGTTTTTTCTCATATAGAGATTTATATAATGATGTTTGCATTCCCCAGTCTAGTTGGATTCTATTCGACTATTTTTCAGTTAGTCGCACTTTGTTTGATGATAGTATTGTTATACTACAATTCTTTGAAGATGTTAATCTTAAATTTTGATAGACCAGACAGGCGTATATAAGCGTATTCACTATTAAATTTGTTTGTGATTGGCAAATTTTTATTTCATTTCGATTCATGAATGAAATCCACGAAGTTTAAATGACAACAGTTTTGAAACAATTATTGATATAAGAATTTTTAAGTGGAACTATGAATGTATAATCGATAGTGCAGCGGACATGTTGAAAGTCGCTGACGTATAATGCCCTTAAATAAATGAAGGAGATTCCCACAGTAGTTAATAATGATAAAGAATTATTTGTGGAAGTTTTGTAAATGCTGTGGATGTTTTTAATGCCATATAGATTAATATATGATGAATTTTGGGCTATTTTGAATGCAGTTTGTGCATTATTTGGTAAGCGAAGTATTTTCCGCTAGAGTGTATTGTCATAGTTCGTTGAAAATTAAT